>CM030325.1:1033188206-1033298206 GCA_002915635.3 Ambystoma mexicanum
TCTTAGCACTGCCCCTTTCTTTCCTTACTCAATAACTACCAGCTCTTTTCCGGTTCTTCAGCTAGTGCAAGTGGATGTAACAACACGTGACCACTGCCTGACCCCATGCTGATCTTTTGGTGCACATTTGTTGGCACTCCATTCCCAACAACACCTTGCTTTCCAGTCTCTTTTGCAGATGGTCAGTTAGTGCAAGTGGATCTAGGCCATGTGACCTCTGCCCCATCCACTTAGACCTGCCCCCAGGTGTTTCGAAGAGAGGGAAATTCCTATTTGCATTGGCAACCCTGTATCCAAGGTAAGTTAGCATCATGCGACTCCAGTATGAACACGTTCTGTCTGCTATCCACTGCTGACCACACCCACCTCAGGATTCCATTATGGGACACTAGAGACAAACCAATCCAGTCACCAGGAGCAGAGCAGGTCAAGTGAACTCGCTCTCCCAGTCTTCTGTCCACTATTTACTGCCGACAACCACAAAGGGACACCAGCTGCATGAGCACATCCAGGCACCAACAGCAGATGCTGTTAGAGAAGGTCATGTGACCTAGCCCTTCCTGCCTAACATGTGTGACCCTGCTCACACCGGGCTTTAATTATGCAGCCTCTACTAGGCATCCTTATTCCTGGGCACCCAGAACAAAGGGCCTACCAAGACACTGAAATCAGTTGGTGTCTGAACAGGCCCAAGGACCAGACCAGACCCCCTGCACCTCGCTACTAGTAAAACAACCATTTGTCTCTCACAAACCCAACATCCCAAAACGCTCTATGTACACAAAGGCCCTCATCCAGACTGCACACCTAGTGTCGTGAGCCATCTCCAAATCCTCATCATTGCTCACCCTTTCCCATTGAGCAATGCATGCTTTTTAACATCCACCTAGCCACCATACAAGCAGCAGACATTTCAGACTCCACCATAGCCAACAAGTGCCATTCTACCATTGTAACCAAAACCTGGCTGACACCACCTCCTCTCAAGTCTTCAATGTCGTTGTCCCATATGGATACAGCATCTAACATGACTGGTGCAAATTAACATTGGAAGGTGTGACAGTCATCCACAAATGGTACACAATATCCCCATTAGGTTCAATGGAAAGTCAACCAGTTACCTCTATCACACAAAGACTCATCCACTTTCCACCTCACAGGTCTGGTACTTTCCAAGAGAAGATTGTGGACAGCATTTCTACAGCTTCAGTCATCTTCATTGGTGACTTAAACCTCCATGGGACTCAAAGTACCCAAAATAACAGATACACATGCCTGTCCTTGGCAACACTGGGCATTACCAAAACCATACTACTGCCCACCCACATCAGGGGTAAGGCCCTAGACCTCATCTCCTCTTCCAACTACTGAGCTGTGCAGACCCCATCACCCTCAACTGGACGGACCTTGCAGCCCTTCCATTCTCCTAATCATACTCTCCCGACAGCCCACAAGGTTCAATATACACATGCCCTATGGTGGAACGGCAATCCTTCAAAAACTTTCCAGTAGAGTCACTGGATTAGAGGGTGTCTGAACTTTCCCACCTCGGCAGACATCACTTTGCTGTTAGAAACCTCAAAGCAGTTGGCAGATACTTTTGCTCTGAAAAAGGTGGGGGCATGCCAGAACCAAACAGTCCACCCTCTGGTACACTCAAGCGCTCTCCATCAAATGATAGCTGAAGTGGGTAAGGGGGATAGCTCAGGGGCAACAACACAGAGCAACATCAGTTTGAATCCCAGTCCCGCGCTTGGAGAAGGGTCTCCAGTATTAACCAAGTCAAAAGATTTAATTAATTGATCCATTAGAGCTTTTGAGAGAGGATGACACGAGGCCCACAAACAGGCAGAACTCCTATCCCTCAATGCCACACGTTCCACATGGCAAACACCAATTTCCGAAGCAAAGGCTACTTATACACCACCACCATTACAGCTACATCTCCCAGGAGCAATGCCGTTTCTCACAGAGGTCAAACACGCCACACGAGACACAGAGGCACAAGATTCCAGAGAAGTGAGGGGTTATTAAAGTAATTATCAGCAAAATCGATACCATCACACCCAACATCAGATAGCTCCAAATCCGTAGACCTCACCTCCTTTGCCTTTATTCCCCAGTGGGGTGTTCAACACCCTGGACTCACTTCTCACTCCTTTAACCTGAGGATCTTTCATACATAGTTGCATCCTTAAAACCAACCACTTCCTTCTGTCCACCATCCTTGAAATAAAAAATAGCAGCACCCTGGCAGGGGCAGCCAGCCAGTCAGGTGGCTAGGAATGCTGACTTGAAGCGCCAGTGAAAGCCTGCGTTCATGCCGCCTAACGACCGTCTCCCCCTAGTGTCATCTTTCCCCTAGCCTCCGTCCCTTGAACACTTATAATTCTGCGTGTGCCGCCGCATCACCCGCTCATTCTCCCCGGCTCCCGCAGAAAGGGGCTCCGTATAGAGCCACGCCTTCCCTTCATTGAACAAAGGTAAATACTTTTTTAAGCACACCAGGATGTCACCGCTTTGGCAACCCGGGGTGCTAGAAGTCTTAACCCCCCCTTCCAAGGGCAGAAACGGGGTGGGGGGAGCGCAACAGCCCAGAGCCCTCGTTATCCTCTCTCACTTCGCTCAGGCCGTTAACTCGTTAGCCGCCACCCGTGTGCCAGCCCATTAAACAGGGGATTAACGCCATAAATAAAATGACCAGTAGCGCCAATAGTCAATGCCTCCTTAAACAAGGGTACATTCCCCGCCAACCAGAAAGAGGGCCCACAGTGAAAAAAATAAATTCAACCTCGATCCGAAGACAGGAAACTACTAGCCGATATTAACCCTCCAATGTATTTGGGAAGGCATGTAGAAGGTAGTTGGTCGGCGCCAAGATTACCCATCAGGGTTCTGCCCGAAATGCAGCACTGAAACAAAGCAACCATCCAGATGGTGGACTACTCCATTCACATCATTGTGAAAGGGGATTGTGCGCGAGAGCCTCCAGAAGCTCCCAGCTGTGTTCGGCCATCATACACTACTCATCCTTCTTGCACCCATGATGGGATTCTGTGGCACCATCCTGAAAATGTTCATATTCTACATATGTGGCCAGGCTACACAGATGGGCTCACACGTGCACAAATGGCCTCCCCATAGCCCGTGGAGTCCCTCAGGGTTTAATTCTCTTCCTGGTTATGTTTAATCACTATATGGTACTGCTGGGCTCACTCGGATGGCCAACATCACAATTATTACAGACCTAGCTATGGGAATAACAGGGTACTTTACAACCAAAGGGGGGAAGAACAAGGTTAGGGAGCAGAGAAACCAGGGATTGGGGAACAGGAGAGGGAGGGCAATAGATCTACAATTAAGCAGGGGAGAAAAGAGTGGAGATGAGACTGCCCAGTCCAAGGTTAGGTGGAAAGTGTACGCTGTATAAACCTAGGTGTTCGGGAGAAGCCATTCCTTAAGAGGAGGGTCTTGAGCTCCTTCCTGAACTGTACAAGTGAGGGGAGAGTCAGATGCTCATGGTGAGGAGGTTCAGAGTCTTGGGGCGTAGAGAGAAGGCCTGTCTTCTGGTTCTTTCCTTCCCACAGTCGTAATTCAAGTGCACATTTCTTTACTTTTGGTGGATCACATGCTTCCGAAGATAGTTTGTCAGTAACATAGCGTAGATGCAGCAGGATTTAAAGATGGTACAGGATTGCAGCGGGAACCGGTGCAGATTGATGAGGGTTGGGGTGATGTTGAATTTGCTGAGTCATTGAGTCGTGCTGCAGCATGCAGGACACATCTCAGGCGTAATGGCGTAGTTGCTGGAAGTCCTTCCAAAAGGGCATAGCCACCATCCAGATTGTAGAGGAGCAAGGCTTGGACAGCAGATCTGAAGTTGTTTTCTGAGATGAAGGGTTTGACATTTTTTTGTCAACAGGAGAGAAAGTTGGTGCCAAGCCGTTTGTGTCTTCCTTGTTATTTGATGTTTGAAGAATTGGTGCATGTCGACGTTGAACCCAAGGGACTTGACGCAGGTGGCCATCGTTTCTGTGAGGCAGCTAGATCTAAACCCAGATTTGGAGTACTGAAGGAGGTTATTGGTTCAGTGTGTGGGACAAGATGCATGGCTACTGCTTTCTCACGGATCTTACCTAGGAAGGGGTGATGGGTGATGGGGCGGTAGTTGGTGTTCAGTGTTGTGAGAAGCGGGAGGATTTGACCCGTCTTGAGGGTCGAGGGGAAGGTGCCTGGAGCTAGGGAGCTGTTGATTGTCAGGTACAATCCACAGATGCAAGTATCCCCTGTCCCTCTGAACTCCTTGCTTATACTCTTCCCTACCCTCTTTCCTGCCCTAAACCCCCACCCCGATTGGCAGCTCCTTCAGAGGAAGCCCAAGCCCCCTTTTGGGAAGAGTGAGGTGAGGCCCCTCCGCCCCAAATATCTGTGCTCATCAATTCCACTCTTGCCTGTTCTGTTTTTCTCAATTTCTTCTTTGTTACCTGACTTTTTTTGGGCGACCTCACCCCTGCCCCCTTTCCCGCCTGTACACATCCTCACCTCCCCGAAGGGCAGCTCCTTCAGAGAAATACACCTCTTAACAGTGTTCCCCCAGGAGAGCCTTTGCCCAGGCAGCCATCGGCGAAGGGCCAGAAAGGGCAACTCCCACCCAACCAACTCCACTCTGTTTGTCTGGGACACCAGACCACTACAGCAACTGATACAGTAAATGTGGTGTGGGCGGGGAGAACAGCCATTACTGTACTCCAGTAAAACTCCAGCACTTTTACTACCAAAAACCATACCTATAGGCATTAAGCCTAACTGTCTAAGGTACCCACATTTTGTCTAATTGTGTAAGGTACCCATACCTTTCTTTTAGCCCACCTGAGAAAAGCATGGCACTAAGAAGAAATGGTTGGAGGCACAAAACGCGGTACTGAAGCTGCCGACAGTACATCAAAGTTCTTGTGCTCTTCTCCAAGGCAACCCCACTAACAAACCCTGCAACCCTCCTCGAGTAGCAGATCCGCCAGAGCACCAAGAGTCCACGCATGTGGCAACAGTGTGTGGTAAAAGAACTATCAACATTACATAACGGTACCTAAAGGTCAATGGCTCACAAGAACTTACTCGCCTTCAGTTGTACCTAGTAGCCATTCAAACAGGCATATAAATTGCCTATTTAAAGTTTAACCCCACCGGCACCAAATTCGTTCTCCTGAATCCTCCCTCAAAACAGGAAGCCACTCAAAAAGGTGGCTGGATGAAAAGCACTAGGATGGCTTCTAGCATCAACTCACCCAATCAGCAAAATAGAGAGGTCATGAAGTCACCAAGGTTTGTGGGCGAGGATAGAGTGATGAGAAGGGAGATTTATTGTACAGTGATCTTGTGCGAGCCAAAAAGGTGATGAAGGGTGCAGTGAGAATGCACGGAGGTCAAGTGTGGAACCTGGGAAGAGTGGCCAAAGTGGAGAGGGATGGACAAGGATGAGCGCGAGTTTGGAAATGAATGATACACAATATGTATCTGTGGAGATGTGAATGGATCTAAAAGATGGATGTGAAATGTAGATTGTGGAGTGCTGGGGGAAAGATGCTGTGATGCTTGGTGTTCTAGTATTCAGTAGTTGGCCTAGGAAGGAACCTAGACACGGGCCCTCCAGAGGTGGAAACCCCAGGGGCATAAGCGGGGAGGTGAGGTTTGTTGTGGTTCTTGCCAGGCAGCACCTTCACAGGTGCTTGCCCATTAGCATGCCGGTGACAGGGAGGGACATCAGGCCCCCCAATACAACGGGGATCCAGACATATGGGTGCCTGAGACAGTAGGGGGGGGTTTCAGGGACAGGTGAGCAGGTAGTCACTGCCCCCGGCACCCCACATCAAAGGCCCCCCTCCCATCTGGACAGACATGGAGGTGAGGGGCCTTTGATGATCAAAGAGGGGATCCCTTGCCTCAGGCCAATTTTGGCCTATAACTAAGGTGGGCAAGGTAGCCCCAGCATATGTTTCTGTCCTGACCCCTAAAGGGCTCCCACAGACAAGCCAAGTAAAAAAGAAAAAAAAACTATATAAATACTACCCTCCAACCCCGCTTATCAGGAAGCCTAAACACTAAAAGGACCAAGTAGAAATAGGTCAGTGAACAAATAGGAGAGAGGTTCACAAAGACATCTTATAACTCGAAGGTAATAGCTGAACAGCAAGGGCAGATTGTTAAACTGTGTACTAGGGGAGGGAAAACAGAAACCCAGGAACAACCCACTAAGAAAGAAAGGATAAATGGCAAACAGTGTCCAATAATAAACCACAGCAAAACATAGGTTGACAAGCTGGAGCAGAGTATAACCACAGAGACTGGTTTCCAGTTGTGTGAACCCAAGCTCAAGAATCCACCGCTGAGGATAAAAATCAAGGACGCCTCGCAAGGGGCTAATCCCAAGTGGATCATAGAGCAAAGGGTATACCAACATATGCCTTAAAAATAAGGGGGAAAGGAAAAATGCTTCCCCACGTGGCATGGGAAGACAATGCCCCAAAAAAACAAAAAGCGCATTTGAAGCAAGCGGACCTCGAGAACCCACCTCTGAGGATAAAAAATTAATAGCGCCTCACAAGGGGCCATATCCCAAGTGGATCAGAGAGCAAAAGGTATGCCTACATACAGTGGGAAAAAGCAAGACGCCGCCCGCAAGGAAAAAAAAAGCCCCAAAAAGAACTCCAAGCTAGTTGGAGGCAATCCAAAGCTCTAGAAGCAACCTCTGAGGATACAACAAATGAATAGTGCCTCTCAAGGGGCCACATCACAAGTGGATCAGAAGAGCACATATCCCTTAAAAGCAAGGTAATGGCACACAACAGTAAGTGCACATGCCTCTCCAGCTCGCATGGAATGAACAGGTACAAAGAAAAGGAGCCAAGGCCATAGCAAAGAAAGACTGTTTATTGAAAGAATACTTATAAAAACAAGAATGCCAGTGACAAAAGCAAAGGAAGGCATCTTGTGTACAAGGAATACAATATGAAGGACAATTTGAAATACAAAGAAGATACACAGCTCACACGCTGGTTCACACAACGTCAAAAGCTTTTCTATGAAGGGAGGCAGGGATCAGCCTCGAGTTGGGCCCCCGCTCACCTGATACTGTTCCCCAAAATATTTGTGTTATGTTTGGTTTTCTTTTGCACCATAGCTCTTGTTACACTAAAGCTTGTGGCAAAGTTTTTCCACCCGACATCTCGTTTGGCCTCCTCCTATATGGTACTGTCATGTCATCACGGTCATCTGGGTCACCCTGCATGCTCCCCCGCCCCCCTTCCCTCTCCCACACTAAAACACTTCCAGGCTTATGGGTTAGGGCTATAATTATCTGTCTTGATGACAAACCTTATAATATAAAGTCATGTCGAAACTTTATTTCAGAAAGTCCACTTTATTACATAATGCATGTTCTTCTCATGACATTGCCATTAACAAAGTATTCATTAAGCACGTGACACTCAACCCAAAAACTTAAATATTTAGATGAACAAAACGTGAAAAGGTGTGTGGTCTAGTGCTGAATTGGCCCACATCCCCGTTTCACCACTTAACAAAACTGTGCGATTCTGCGCATTTCATTTAATTGCAAGGTGTCTTATCTGGAGTCACAAGTGATGCAGTTTACAGCTTGTGTTAATTTTTTTAAGTCGTTCACGGTTTACTTGATAATGGAGTTGCTTTATATATAAGAGACTATGGGCCTCATTACGGCCATGGCACTCCCGTAATGAAGTTACGGGACGCCCTGTTACGAGGTTCCCTTGCAGGACCCGGTAAGAGACGCCTGGTAAAATCAGGCGTCCTTAGCGGGTCCCGCGAGGTGACCAGGGAGCTAATAACGTGCCCGTTATTAGCTCCCTCCCCATTCCCATTGAGCCCTATGGGGGCTCAAGTGGGAATGGGTTTTTCCAATGAGGACTTACCGGGTCCTCTATGGTTGGAATAGCCCAGTAAATCCTCATTGGAGGAACACGGTACGGAGGCAGCCATGCCCTTAATAAGGGCATGGCTGCCTCCATACTTGTAATGAGGCCCTATATATGAATTTCACACAGCAAAGTTGTCTCTCAGCTTACTTCAAGGAAACTTCTCCAATGTCACTTCCAACGGTGGCGCCAATTACCAGAGATTGACGATGCTCCTTGCAAAGGCCTTTCCTGTGCAGTGACTTCGGTTGGTGTGAATACATATTGGAAAGTTTGACGTCTTTAAGCCCTAAGCCCGCGGCATCTGGACATATCTAACAAGGCAGTGCCCTGCCTGGATAATAGCACTAGAGTTGGTCGTGTATGTTCTGTGTAGGTTTCTAAAATGCGTCTAGTGCTTGGGGATGAACGTAAATGGCACATATGGAACCGCGCAGAAAGCTTCTGATGCGCAGCCACAACTAAAGTACTACGCTATAAAGGTGGCCGCGATGAGCACTGCACCCGCACTGATCATACCTACCTAACCTCAGGAATTTTTCAAGACACGCCGCAATTTTAGGCATTTCTCCAGGTGTCCAGAAAAGACCCTGCAATCTCAGGAATTTTGTTGTTCTTTCCGGGTCCCATCATATTTTCCACCTGATTGGCTTCTGCCAGTAGCCAATCGGGTGGAGAAGTGGGCGGGACAAGGAAACAGCACAAATGTGCCCCCTGCCTGTACTACTATACGAGGTCGCTGCTGGCGGCCAGCATTCACTGACTTCTTTCCTTTCCCTCAATCCGACCACCGACCGCCGTAATAATACTGCTTTCAATCCAAATCATTGGATTGAAAGCAGTATTATTTCGGCTGCTGCGCCGCATTCATTTTGCTTACTATAGCATTGCATGGATGATTTTCAATGCTATAGTAAGCAAAATGAAAGCAACGACTCCACCGTAATAATCTCCCTTGTCTCTTCATTTTCTCTTCATGCCTGGTGTGTAACATTGCACATATTGTTCACCATTATTAGTGGACTAAAAGTATCATACTAGCAATACACACCAGGGAGATCACAAGATGTCTGGTTACTGTATATTATTAGCCATGCTAGATGCACCAGCTAAAGTATTTGACAGGTGGGTGGAGCCATGTGCACATGGGCGGAGTCTCGTGCGGCTGTGGGCGGGGCATACATCTCGGGAATTTTGATGTTCAAGTGTGGGCAGGTACGGCACTGATCAGCGTGTGTCTTGTGCATGTGCACCTGGCTGGCATTATATTGCTGCAGGCGTGGGTGTGTGCAGGGAGGTGGCCGTGGTGTTGGGCGAGGAACGGCGGTGTGGCGAGGAGCATTGCATGCGGCGGCACAGTGGCTGGCACCAATGGTGAGCGTTTGAGGGGGTCGGGTAGTGGCCCCCTGAGTCGGGTAGTGGCCGCCGGAGGGCGAGGGCTCCCCAGAGCCAGCACTGTCCTTCCAAGAATAAGTGTATCCAGTGGGCGTGAGCAGCGCCCCCCGGGGCAGTGGGGCAGCTGCTGTCTCTGGAGTCAGGTGCCCATCCTCTGCCCCTCCCCGAGCCCCCCTCTGACTCCCTCCCACCCAGTCACTCCTTACCTGCTGTCCGTAGTACCCTGCCATGGCCACACAGACGACGTCACTTCCTGGGTGAGGCCTCTTCCGCCCTGCGCTCTGATGGGCCTCACCCATAACGGCGCGGGAATCTGATTGGACGAGGCATTGGCTTGGCTCGGTGACATCACAGAACACCGAACGCGAGGCGGGTCCGTAACAAGCCACAACCCGGGGACATAGAAAGCGGACAACCCGTATGCGCAGCTTAATTCAAACCTGAAGTGGGAATAGAAAGAGGACACATCAGTACACTATACCCAAGATGGCCGCTCCAGATTAACTCTGACTGTACTTTACAGAGGCCAGTACTAGAATATAGCGACAGGGTTATCAACAATTTTACAGTCCCACGCAGCTCAACTGCGAACGCTACTCACCATTTCTTGTACGTATGCTGCAAAGTATATGTCTTCCATATGCATAAAGGATGTCTTCATAGCTGCCTACATTTGAAAATCAAAAACCCTGCCATTTATGTCCCGCCCACAGTCACACAAGACTCCACCCCTTCCTTTGCACACCCGGCCCACATGTCAAAATGTGCAGTCTGCACTTTACAGTGGAATGCAATACATTTTATTAAATTGGCCATTCATAATCGCGCAAAGTGCATAGGATGAATGGCATTTTCTTTCTATAAAATCAATACACGCACAACTCCAAGAGAGGATTTTTTCTTCAAATAGTGTTTTTGCAAACTTTAACATACCGAAATTGGACATTTCACCTTAGTTGTTTGTTGTTTTTCATCAGCCTAGTCATACATAACAACCCTCCCGATTTAGGCGGGAGACTCCCAACTCTTCAGTGAAAAATATTGCATAGCTCTCAACCATTCGCGATGCAAAGGCGGGTGAAATCACCCGATTTTGTGTTTGGCGGGTGAGAGGCCCATTGAAATTAATGGGCGTGTACGAGGCTTGGCGGGTGAGTCTGCTGTTTCCAAGGCTGACACCCGCCAAAAGCGTGTGAGTTGAGAGCTATGATATTGCTATTTTTCACGTTCTCCCACGTAGAATACATCTAGCCCCAATGCATCCCTATTGGAAAATGTGCAACTCCCTATTTCTACGATGAAATCTCCCGCCCAGGTGAGTTGGAATGTTGGCATGTCTGCGTTCTCCCGCCTAAAACAATTCCAGTGCCAATGTATTCCTATGGGGAATATAACGTCTCCCGATTTCTTACACAAAAAATGCCTCCTAGGTGCGTTGGAATGTTGGCATGTATGCGTAGTGGCGAGGTGTCCAGCATGCACACCTGATGACTGTGGTTCAGTCCCTGAGATCAGCATGAATTCAAAGAGGACCTTCAATGTTTCTCACTTTAGCTGGGGGTGACAGAGTCCAACCTCAGAAAAAAGTGGGTGGACTCAGTCACCCTGCGTGTACCTCGACCCGAGCCCTGGCAAACTGGCCAAAAAGAATGAAAGCTGAAAAAATATGAAATGCAGAATACTGCTTTCAATCCGGTGTCATTAACATACATGCCAACATTCCAACGCACCTAGGAGGGAGTTTTGAGAGAGAAAATCAGGAGACGTAGTTTTCCCCATAGGAATGTATTGGCGCTGGAATTATCTTTAGCGGGAGAATGTGAAAAAAAGCAATATTTCCCACGGAAATGTCAGAAGTCCCCAGCCTAAATCGGGAGGGTTGGCATGTGTGCATTAAGGACAACGGATTGAAAGCAGTATTACCACGTTTATGTTGCATACACTTTCATTCATTTTGGCCAGTTTGCACTATGTTTTAGTCGCCCTTCGATACGAACGCTAAACACTGCTTTCAATCTGGTGTCATCAATGACACCGGATTGAAAGCAGTATTACCAAGTTTATTTTGCCTAAGCTTTAATTCTTTTTGGTCAGTTTGCCTTGTTTTAGCAGCCCTTCAATTTAGGGAGACTAAAACATACGGCAAACTGGACAAAAAGAATGAAAGCCTAAGCAAAATAAACACAGTAATACTGCTTTCAACACCGAATTGAAAGCAGTATTGTACGTTTATTTTGCTCCACTCTGCATTCTTTTTGGTCCCGCCCACAAAAACCCGGAGACTCTAGGGTCTTCCCCGGAAACAAGGCTAAAAACCCAGAGTCTCTGGGGAAAACCCGGAGGTTAGAAAGGTATTGATGTCTTCCTTTCCTCTCCTTCCCCCAGAAACTCACTGTCTCCAGAGCTCTGGTTCTCTCTAGGTTGGACTACTGTAACAGCCTCTTTCTTAATCTGTCTGCCTCTACTCTCCACCCTCTGCAACTCATCCAAAACAGGGCTGCAAGACTTGTCCTTGGCCTCAAGCCCAGGGATCGTATCTCTCCAGGACTGAAATCTCTGCCTGGCTCCCAGTGGCGGCGAGGATTAAGTTTAAAACCCTCTGCATTGTCCAAAAGGCCTTCTAGGGCGTCAATACCTTCAACTCTCTCTTTCTAAATATCGTCCTACTCAAGCTCTTCGCTCATCCGCCTCCAACTCCCTTAGGGGTAGTCGCTTCTCCAAGCAGCGAGTTGGTGGTAGATCTCTTTCTTCTGCTGGGGCCTCCCTCTGGAACAGCCTACCTGCCTTTCTGAAACTTGAGGAGAACCATCTCCGGTTCCGGAAGCACCTCAGTACCTTACTCTTTGCTTCTGCTTTCTCTCCGCCTCTCCCCTGCTGATCTCCCGGCTGAATCTGAAACTGGCTACCCTCTGATCTCGGGCCCAGGTCCCCTCCCCACCAGTTGCAGACCTGCACTGCCCCCCTTGCAGCCCTTGCACTTGGGGACTGTTTCTGTATCTATACAGCCCCTGCTAGCACTTGACACCTGATGTCTGCACTTGCCCGTGCACTCGCCTCCAGCTGGCTGCACTTTTATTTATTATTTATTGTCTCTATTTATTTTACTGTTATCCTATGTACTGCACTTCCCCATCCCCTTGCCTCCCGCACTTTTCCCATTCCTCCTGCCCTGCACTTGCGCGATCTCAATGTCACCTCGCCTAGTAGGATCGCTGTCTCTGTCTTCCCTCTCTTTCCCCTCCCTTGCCTCGTCGCGCCTTGAAACACTTGTGTATAGACACGTTATGAATGCCATATCATATCATATTAAGCAGTGACAATATGAAAATTGCTAACTTTTTTCATCCCACCATTTTATTGATTTTAGAGAAATTTACCAATAACTGAGTGATTGGGATTCTGAAATATAATGTTGCAAAAGAGCTAGAGATGGACAAACGTGATATTCTCTCCCCAGCCTCTGGATGTTATTGGGGAGGTCGGGGTGCACTGTGCGCCGCACAGCATGCAGGATATAAGGATTTCTTGATTGTCTGTCAACTCACTTGGGGCTGTCCATAAGTCTTTCTCGGACTCAATGAGTCCTGGCATCTCTGGTTTTTTTGTGGTACACGCCATGTAGGATAAACCTCTGCAGTCGGGCTGATGGATGTGGTCTGTCACGTAGTCTATACCAGGTGTGTTCTCCTTCTCCTCAGCTTTCTCTTGCTTCGTCCTCAAGGTGAGGTAGTGGCAGTGCCTCATTCTGTGAAGGTGTGTTGTCATTCCCCTCGGGGTGATCCTCAGGCTGATTCAGTGTTTCAGCTCCCTCATATATGTGTGGGTGTTGTTCCTTCCAGAGTATGATGACACCTTGCAGAAATGGGAAATGTTACGTGTTACCACTTCCTGCCCTCTCTTGGCCGTTATCATGCTGTGGTCAGAGTTGGCGCGACGTATACGACAGGGTCATTTTCTTTGGCGATGTGCGGTTCCTGACTAGCAAAGTGTCACCAGCCTGGAGTTCACAGTGCTGCGTTCGACGAGTGTGGCTCTCCCTTTCATTCTGTTTCCCTCATGCCTCTTCGATGAGTGGTGTTTCGGGTTAAGGGGGTACCCAGATCAGTTTGAGGGTAACATCAGTTCCACTTGAATAGGTACTCCAAACACCAGTGCAGCTGGGCTGACTCGTGTAGATATGTGGGGGGTCTGCCTGTGCGACCTGAGGAATCGATACACGGCTGGCAGCCACGGTTGTTGTTGGTCTTTTGCAATCCTTATGATCTTATTCAGTGACCCCGTGAACCTTTTAGCGTCTCTGTTTGCTTGTGGCCAACATGGGGTGATCCGTTGGTGGTCTATGCTGAGGCTTTTCTTAGGAACTGCTGTAGTTTGCGGCTGGAAAAAGGAGACCCATTGTCACTCTTTATTTCTGTGGTATGCCATGTATGGCAAACACTTTTTCTAGGGCCATTATAACGGATAGGGTGTCTGTGGACTTAATATGTTGGACCTCCGGATACCTGCTGAATTTGTCTTTTAGGACAAATAGGTAGCCTTCTACGGCAATGATACAGAAGTCCACGCTGACTGACTCCTATCTTTTGTTGCTTCTGGGCGCATTTGCAATGGGTTCTGGCATCATTTGTCTCCTTGATGATTGGCATGCTGTGCCGGTCTCAACCAGTTCCACTACTCTGCTCTGTATTTTTGACATCCACACTCAGGACTTGAGATACGCTTGTGTCTTTACGATGCCCTGGTGTCCCTCATGCGCTTGCAACAGGCCTCTCTCTTCTAGCACCCCTGGCAGGACAATGCAGTGTCCCTTGAGCACAACCCCTTCTGACACCATCTGATGCCGAATGAGGCCTTTACTTTCTCTTGTGTTGTCGCTGTGCGATGGGCTACAGCTGATAAGACGTTCTTCCAGTCCCAAGACAGTATGGTGTGTTTTGTGCACTGGAGGCAGACATCTGCATTGGTCTCTTCGGCTATCTCATGCTGCGTCATCGCCTTCGAGCGGGCACAAGCTACCACTTGGCACACGTGTTCTTCTGTTTCCTTGGCATGTTCTGTTTCTCGAGGGGTGGCTGGTCGTGGGTGGCAGGACAAGTAATCTGCATGTTGTCCGCACCCGCTCGGTACTTTACTTCGATGTTGAATGGTTGTAGCTGAAGCATCCACTTTTCCAGGCGTGCTGGAGGGTGTGTGGTCGAGCCCTTTAAGATTGGTATTAAGGGTTTATGGTCTGTGAATATCTTTGCCGGTTGACCTTGGATGTAGACTTGGAAGTGGCAGCATTCCCACAGAATGGCCAGTGCTGCCTTTTCTATGCATGCATAATTGTGTTCAATCTTAGTGAGCGCCCGGCCAGCAAAAGCGACTGGGGACATGGTGCCCTCCTGATCGATTTGTGTCAGCACAACCCCTAGTCCTGCTAGGCTAGCATCAACCAACAGTTTGGTGGCGTGGTTAGAGTTGAAAAATGCTAAGCCTGGGAACCAGAATGCGCGCCACTCCCACCCTCTGTTTTCCTACAAAATTGGTTCAGAAGTCCCGGGCTTTAGGGGCAGCGGTTAGAAGCAGCGGCACCGGGGTCACCATGCCCTACCTAGGAGAGCCACATCATTGGTTTTCCCCCCTCCCAAACCAGGAATAAAACAGTGCTTTTGTAGGGTAGTTGGTTCCTGGTTCCCATAAACAGACTACAGCTACCACAATTCCTTGAGATCTATTGAGACAAATTTGAAACACCTGAAAAGACAGCCTCCCTGATGATTGTTATCGACATGAAAGCGCTTGGAGGAGAACAGCAACTTGAAATGCAGCAGGTATCTAACACTGGGAACCAGAGTGCGCGCCTCACCAACCCTCCGTTTTTCTACAAAATTGGTTCAGACGTCTTGGGCTTTAGGGGCAGCGGTTAGAAGCAGCGGCACCGGGGTCACCATGCCCTACCTAGGAGAGCCACATCATTGGTTTTCCCCCCTCCCCACACCAGGAAAAAATTGTGCTTTTGGAGGGGAGTTGGTTCCTGGTTACCTTAAACAGACTACAACTACCACAATTCCTTGAGACCTATTGAGACAAATTTGAAACACCTGAAAAGACAGCCTCCCTGATGATTGTTAGAGACATGAAAGCACTTGGAGGAGAACAGCAACTTGAAATGCAGCAGGTATCTAACACTGGGAACCAGAGTGTGTGCCTCACCCACCCTCTGTTTTTCTACAAAATTGGTTCAGAAGTTCCTAGCTTTAGGGGCAGCGGTTAGAAGCAGCGGCACAAGGGTCACCGTGCCCTACCTAGAAGAGCCACATCATTGGTTTCCCCCCTCCCCACACCAGGAAAAAATTGTGCTTTTGGAGGGGAGTTGGTTCCTGGTTACCTTAAACAGACTACACAGCTACTACAATTCCGTGAGACCTATTGAGACAAATTTGAAACACCTGAAAAGACAGCCTCACTGATGATTGTTAGAGACATGAAAGCGCTTGGAGGAGAACAGCAACTTGAAATGCAGCAGGTATCTAACACTGGGAACCAGAGTGTGTGCCTCACCCACCCTCTGTTTTTCTACAAAATTGATGCCGAATGAGGCCTGTAGTTTCTCTTGTGCTGTCGCAGTGCGATGGACTACAGCTGATAAGATGTTCTTCCAGTCCCAAGACAGTATGGTGTGTTTTGTGCACTGGTGGCAGACATCTGCATTGGTCTCTTCGGCTATCTCATGCTGCGTCATCGCCTTCGGGCGGGCACAAGCTGCCACTTGGCACACATGTTCTTCTGTTTGCTTGGCATGTTCTGTTTCTCGAGAGGTGGCTGGTCGTGGGTGGCAGGACAAGTAATCTGCAAGGTTGTCCACACCCGCTCGGTACATTACTTCGATGTTGAATGGTTGTAGCTGAAGCATCCACTTTTACAGGCGTGCTGGAGGGTGTGTGTTTGAGCCCTTTAAGATTGGTATAAAGGGTTTATGGTCTGTGAATATCTTTGCCGGTTGACCTTGGATGTAGACTTGGAAGTGGCAGCATTCCCACAGAATGGCCAGTGCTGCCTTTTATATGCGTGCATAATTGTGTTCAATCTTAGTGAGCGCCCGGCCAGCAAAAGCGACTGGGAACATGGTGCCCTCCTGATCGATTTGTGTCAGCACAGCCCCTAGTCCTACTAGGCTAGCATTAACCACCAGTTTGGTGGCGTGGTTAGAGTTGAAAAATGCCATCCCGCTGGTGCTTGTCAGGTAGTCCTTGATCTGCTGGAATGCGTCTTGGTGTTGTTCGGACTATTCCCACTGTGTTTCCTTCTGGGTTAGCCTTCCTAAGGGGGCTGTGATGGTGGCTAGGTCTGGGTTGAATCTGCACATTATGTAGCCATCCCCATGAAGCCTCTGATCTCCGATGCAGATGTGGGGGCTTGCGATATTCCTTCCGCATTGAAAACATATCCAAAGAAGTTCAGTTTGCTCTTGCCAAATTCACACTTCTCTGCATGTAGAGTAAGGCCAGACTCCTCTAGGCATTGTAGAACTGCCATTAGCCAGTCATGGTGTTCTTCTGTGGTTGCTCATACACTAGGATGTTGTTGCTGATGTTTGTGCTGCCTGCCTGGCCATTCAGGACTTTCTGGATCTCATTTTGAAATACCTCAGCGGCTGAAGAGTTCCCAAAGTTCAGCCTCCGGTATCTCCTGAGGCCTAGGTGGGATGAAAATGTTGTGATATAGCGTGATTCTCTGGCTAGGTGTATTTGATGATATCCTGAGTGTAAGTTTAATTTGCTGAAAATCGTCTCCCCTGTTAGATCCACTATTAGATCATCAATCATTGGGGTCACATGTCGTTCACATCGATGGCTACATTAGGTAGCCGCATGTCAATGCAGATCCTGACTGCGTTTGTTTGTTTTTTTGAGCAACGGCCATGAGGGATACCCATGGTGTTGGTCCTGAGGTCTTCTTGATTATTCTTTGTGTTTCCAGCTTTTCCAGTTCTTTTTCCACTACTTTGCTCAGGTGAAAGGGGGCCCGGCAAAGTCTCACAGCTTTAGGTCCGATCGTTAGATCAATGTGTAATTTGACTGTTCTCCCTTTAAGGTACCATATGCCTTGGAACACCTTGTTGTGTTTTGCTAGAAGGTTGTCAATGTCAGGTGTGTTGATGTGGAATGCACTAGCCTCAGCTTTTTGGCTGTACAGCAGCTAAGGAGTGTCTCCAAACCATACGACTACCACATATATCCTGGCTCGTCATGGTGTACCATTGTGGGTGAGGTCTGAGCAGAATGAGCCCGTCACTGGTAGCAGCTTTTTGTATCTGTATGCAAATAGCTGCACCTTCCTGTCTCTGAGTCGAGGCGATGGTTTGATTTTCTTGAACTTCAGCAGAGGTATGACGTTCACTGTCGCTCCAGTATCGATTATAATTTTGGTGGGGGTCTCATCGGTTAAGATGACACAGGAGGGTCATCTGGACTATTTCCCTCTGGGTTTGTTTTTCTGGCGCTTGATGGCAGATATCATATGGGCACGTTCCCCCTTCTTCATTCATACCCGTTGTTGCCTTTGCGGGGATGCCTCTTCTTCTGAGGTATCATCAGCGTCACTGCTGCTGGGTGGTCTTCTCACATTGGCTACCACCCTTGCCTTGCTTCTCTATTTACATCTGGCACCTGGTGCCTCTGGTTGTTCGCTTCCCTTATGAGGAGGTGGATTGAGGCAGTCAGCTGCAAAATGGTTCAGTCTCTTGCATTTGCGACAAGGCAGGGCTCTCCTCGATGCCAGGGTCCTCTGCACCACTTGTATGAGTCTCGTGATCCTGGCGTCTGTCCGGATGTTCAATTGGTGAGTTGTCACTTATCTGGCCTTTCTCTGGCTGATGCTATTTCTTCCTCCTTCTGGACGATGTCAAGTGGAAGCTGTTGCATGGCAGATTCCATGATTGTAACCTGGTCATTGGTGAGTTCTCATAGTCTGCCCATGGCCAGGATGCGATACAGGGAGGCGTTCTTCTCTGAGAGTACAGCCCTGCGCAGTCTATCTGCAGAGATTCCATTGATAACCTGTTGGCGGACGGCAAACTCTTCATCCGGGAATTCACATCCCAGCACCATTTCCCTGAGGCGTGCATGGAAATTGTTGATGTTTTCCATTGCCCTTTGATGGGACTTGCAAAAAACTGGAATCTTTTTATAATCATAGTTCAACTCAAGTTTAAATTTGTTGTTCAGTGCTGCCTTCTCTGCGTTGTAATAATCTGCTGCTCCTCTGTTAGGCAGTCTTGGTGCTAGGGTACCAATGTTGAGTAATAGCAGGGTGTGCAGTTTCTTCGCCTCCATATCATCCCTAGTTTGCATGTTCAGTTCAAATTGTTGGAGCCAAATTTCCCAGCGTAAGGCTGCTCCTCTGGCATAAGGGTCAAACAGTCTTGGGCATGTTTTATGTGTGGTATCTGGTCCTGGTGGTGGCCCTTCTAGAGCCTCTGCTGCTTCCTTCTCGAGTCAGCCTACTCTGTGGGCTTGCCATGAGTGCTGGTGCGTGTGTGTATCCCTAATGCACTTGCTGCATGCTGCGTGCTGCTCAGCGGCCCGGTGGCTTTATTGTTAGTGATATGGAGCCTCTCCTTCACATTCTCACCTCATGTAGGACACATGTTATGGCCTACTTCTCGTCTTTCTGCAGTACCACGCATGGCCACTGGTGGTGCTTCGTAGATTAGATGAGCCGGTAGCTGCAGTGTAGAACAGCTGATGAAGCATGTTACACAGAGCGCACGTGGATTCAGATGACCTCAACGCCAATGTGATATTCTCTCCCCAGCCTCCGAATGTTAGTGTTAAATAGTGGATTGGGCCCGGGTGCCCCTCCGTATCGAGGCCCCCGTCCCACGTTCCTCGTAGGAATACTCAAAGACAGGTCTGCTCTCAACGGAGTCCCAGCCGCAACTGCAGGCACGGGTTCCCTTTATCCAACGGCGCATGCGCAGCCTCGTTGCGGCTTGTGCATGCGCACATCACATCGTAATATCCCTCCTATTTCATAAGAAACAAAACTACATCACACAGTGAACTAACAGAGAAATGTCAACGTGACACATACAGTGAGATTATCACACACAACTTGACAGAGGTCCGGGTTGGGCCGTTACCGTCTCTCTGGGCCCTCCAGGCACTGGGGTCCAGAATATAATCCTTGAAACAGGCAGGGCATCGCTGTCCTTCCTGGAGGGGGTATTGCCTCTACTCTCGGCTCGCCTCCTGGGGAGGCTCGCCCGACACGGGATCCCCTGGGTCCTCTTCCAATTTGGGCACTGCACTGGAGAGCTGAGCTGGCACCCCACCACCAGAAGTCCAGCAGGGCTGTCCCTGATGTCAATCTTCTTAAAGAAGCTAGAGTACCTGGTAACTGTTCCTTTCTGGTCCGACGCCGTCACCATGGAGCCTTCTACGCAAGTCACCCACTAGGCTGTTGACAGTTTCCCTTCTGGATACCGGTTACGTACGAGGACGATGTACCCTACTTCGATGTTCACTGACCTGAGATTTCTCCAGATGTTCTCACATTTGCTGCGCTCCCTTCTTGCCTCCCGGGTCTCCTGGTTATCGATGACCACTGGCAAGAGGCCACGTGGGCACCGGCTGAACAATGCTTCGGCTGGAGCCCCTCCCTTTGGATTGGTGAGGTGTGGCTCAATATTCCCAGAGGAACTGATACAGATTTCTCCTCAGTTCCCTCCCTTGGCCTTGGGTGATCCGAAACACCTTATTGAGGGTTTGCATAAATCGTTCCACTTCCCCCGTTGGCATGCGGGTACCCCAGGGTGACCATCCGGTGGGTGATGCCACACTCCTCTATAAACGCAGCAAACTGGCGGCTCTGGAATGGGGGACCTTAGTCCAAACACAGTTCTTTTCGGAAACCCTTGTGTGGCGAAGATCTTCTCCAGTGCCTGAATGGTGTGATTGCTGGACGTGGACTCGACCAGTTCCACCTCTGGGTGACGGGACCACTGATCCATTGCAACAAGGAAGTGCATGCCTCTCCCGGTGGACCCAAAGTCTACATGCACCGTCCCCCAGGGCTGGTCGCTCCTGTCCATTGAATCAATGCATGGCTCCCTGGATACTGGAGCGGCTGCTTGACGCCAGACACATTGTTGTATGTGATCATCCACTCTTTTCTCCAGGTCGGGGAATCAGACCTTGGTTCTCAGGCGTGCTTTGGTCTTGGCTGCGCCCTGGTGGCAGCTGTGAGCTAGTTCAATTACACAGCCCACCATTGCTCTGGGAACCATAATCTGCCTTCCCCTCAACAGTAGCCCTTCTTCGGACGCCGATAGTTCATGGCCCACTCACCATAGAGCCCGCAGGTCACGCTCTTCCTCAGTCCCTTTTCTGGACAGGTCCGCCAGGAGCCTCTTCCAGTCCCCACTGCCCATAACCGAGTGAACCAGCTGGAAACACTCATCCTCACCCGAGGCTTCCGCCACCTCCTCGAATGTAAGCATGATGGTAATGGCCGCTTCGACCACGTGTCTCACCACCACAGCACAGTTCCCTCCGAACTGTTCAGTCTGTGCTCCACTGCCCCTTGGATGGCGGGACAGGTAATCAGCCATGTTGTTTGTGCCAGACCTATAATGCAGCTTTACCCCATATTCCATGAGGGCCAGCATCCACCTCTCAATCCTGAGCGGTGGTTTGGAGGATGCCCCCGACATGATGGGAATCAAGGGCTTGTGGTCTGTGACAACCGAGACAGGCTTTCCCAGTATGTAGAGCCGAAAGTGCTTAAAGCCCCACAGAATGGCCAGTGCTTCCCTCTCTATCTGAGAATATCGTTGCTGCGGGTTAACCCCAAGTCGCAAATCCTCTCCAGCACTTTCTCCAGCCAAGCTAGATGTTCCCTTTCTGTGGAGGCATACACCAGGATGTCATCACTCAGGTGGATCACTCCTGCTAGACTGGCCGAAGCACCCCTGATCACATTATGAAATACTTCTGCTTCAGAGGAGATTCCAAAACTGAGCCTCTTGTATCGATACAGGCCATTGTGTGTGGTAAAGATGGTGATATAACAAGAGTCTGGATGCAGTTCGAGCTGGTGATAACCTGAGCACAGGTCTAGCTTGGAGAACACCTTGGCACCCTGCAGCTCCCCCACCACGTCATCCAGAGTTAGCGTCAGGTGTCGCTCCCTTTTGATGGCCAGGTTGGGCAACCTCAAATCCACGCAGATGCGCACGGCCCCAGGCTGTTTGGGCTTTGTTGCCATGACTATGGGAGACACCCACAGGGTAGGGCCATCCACCCTCTCGATGATGTCCAGGTTAACGGGGCTCTGAATTTCTTGTTCCACCTTCTCCCTTCGATGAAAGGGAATGCGTCAGTGTTTGAGTGCTGTAGGCCTCACGGATTCATCGATATGCAGACGTACCCGTTCTCCCTTTAGCTTGCCCACGCCCTCAAACAGTCCTACAAACCGCTCGGTGAGGCCATGGTAGCCGGATAGCGCGAAGTGCACTCTATCCAGGGCTTCCGACGCTGTGCAGCTGAGCAGAGAGTGTGGGCTTATATCAGTGACAAAAAACTTAGCCTTGATGGATCGATTGGCATGCCTGACGGATGTGGTGAAAACCCCTCGAAAGGGAAGCAGATTATCCCCCCCAAATGAATATATTTTGACCTTCGACTTGGCCAACGTCGGCGGTCCTGGCAGTGCCTCGTAATGTCGCAAGGCCATCACACGCGCAGATGCACCTGTGTCTAGGCGGACCGGGGTAAGAGTCTCACAGATGTCAACCTCGCACGTGAGCTGTCGGTGCTTCTTTGCGATGGCATCAATGTTCGAGATGAAGAAAACTTCTTCCTCTTCTTCCTCCTCCTCCGCAATGTCTAGCTCCTTGAGATCTTGCTCGACAGCAGCTACGCTCTTCTGCTTGCGCGGGCCACCACTGTTTGCTCTACTTTGGCCCCTCGAGACCGCCACTGGGTTAGCCGCCCGGCACATCCCACACTTCTGACATTGTTGGGGCACATCACCCTTCTGCGTAGGCTCAAATTTCTTTTGAGTCAACCTTGGCCGCTGCAGCGCCAAGTTTGCATTGCGCCCGATGGCTTACGCTTCTTCACTTCTTCCGACTTGACTGCTGCATACATTTTGGAGGCACGACTGTCCGCCAACTCATATGCTTTCCCCATGTCCAAAATCTGAGTCAGAGTGAGCCCTGGCTCTCGGAGCACTTGGCGTCGCAGTTTGCCTAAGCTGCACCCTTAGATAAACTGATTTCTCACCATCCCTTCCTCATTTTCCCACTGACACGTGCTTGCCAGGTGCTGCAATCTCCCACAGAAATTGTCCAGAGACTCATCTTCATGCTGCTTCTCCCCACACATCACAAAGCGGTCAAAGACCTGGTTGGCTAGGGGAAGAAAATATTCTTTGAGGGCATCTTTGGCAGCCTGGTACGTGGCAGCCGGGGGGTTCTGTGATTCACATATCCTATGTACCTCGGAACCAGCAGCATACAGAAAGTTGGCTACCTTTGCATCATCTTTGGTCTCACCAGTGGCCCTGAAATACATCTCCAACTTCTTGACCCACAAGAGCCACTTGTGGCCTAACTTCGATGGAGGGCCAGACATGTCAAATTCCGGCATGGGCGCCAGCGAACCTCGTTGTCGAGGAGCGGGTCTGACAGGGTGCGGTGCCCCAAGAGCAGGTGCAAGTGATGAGGCACTGGATGCAGTGGTGGAGGACGTGGTGTGGTAGCCCATGGGAATCCACTGGTGCTTCAGACCATCCTGGCCAGTGGTGTCTCTGAGTACACCTTTGAGGAAGCCTAAGCCTCTGGTGCTGAAACGGACATGAAACCCTCATTGCTGTCGCAGGTGAGTGATTCTATTGTCGATGCTGTTCAGAGGTCGTTTAGAGCACACCACGACTGAATTGCGGCCAAACAGTCAGGTATTAGTGAGGAAGAGGAAGAGGCCGATGGTAGCCTGAAGGAGAGCTGTGTGTCATCCGTGTAACACTGAACGTTGGAGGTGAAGGTGGCTATCATACGGGGCAGGAGAGCCATGTAGCCATTGAAAATCTAGGGGGGTAGGTCAGATCCCTGGGGGAAAACGTAAGTAGAGGGAGTGATAGGGGAGTGGAAAGACCCCAGTTCCACCTGGGATGGGCTGTAGGAGTGAAATGAGGTTAGCCATGCCAGGGCCTGATCAGTGATGACCAGGGTATCACAGAGACGTGCGATGAGTGTGTTGTAGTTCACCGTATCGAAGGCAGAGGAGAGGTCAAGTAGAATGAGGACAGAGGGAGAGTTAGAACCAAGATTTGAGAGCAATCTTCACGGGTGTTTAGAAGAGCAGTTTTCATGCCTCTGATGGTCTAAAACCAGACTGGTGGTCGTGGAAGGAGCCAACAGATTCAGTGCGGAGGGTAAGCTAGGAAATAGCAAACTTCTCCAGGAGTTTTCCAAGGAAAGGAGTGATAGAGATCGGGCAATAGTTTTCCAGGAGAAGGTGCACAAGGGAGTGCTTAAGAGCAGTGGTGGGGAAAACTCCAGTGGCAAAGGATAGGTTGCAGAGGTCAGCCAAGGCTGGAGCGTGAGAGTCAATGTTGTCCTTGATGATTTTGGAGGGACAGGGGTCCACCTGTTTGGAGGAGGCTTTCATAGACCAGACTTGTCTAATAACCTCCTCAGGTGTGACAGGGGAGACAGAAGGGGAAAAGAAGGGGAGGGGTGGAGGTGGCCAAGGGTGGTTCAAGAGATGTTGCTACATGAGGTGGTGAGGAAGAGAAGGAGGATAGGATATCCACTGTTTTTGAGGTGAGTGTGCAGCCAGGGCCGAGCAAAATGCCTAAGGTGGGTGCAATGGTGGAGGAGGCTGAGGTAGGGTTGGCTAATTCCTTGCATACTTTGAAAAGTGTGTCCATATTATTGGATACCGCAGAGATGCGGGCTTGTATAAAGACTCTTTTCTGGGAGCAGATGCAGAGTCTATACTGCCTTTGGAGGAGGCGGCAGGCCAGTTTGTCACAGGGTGCTCCAGAGGAATCCCATTTCCATTTGACTGCTCTGCTCTTGTGTTTAACGGAAGCTGATTTGGAGCCATACCAAGAGTTGCACTTTTTGGTAGGCTTCAGTCGTACCCTCATGACAGAGGCAAGAATATAAAGAGTATTGGAAACAGAGAGGTTAAAGTTTGAGAGGGCTGTGGCAGGGTGGGAATCAGTCGCAGGAGTGGAAGGAGCATAATAGGTGGAGGCAAAGGCAGATAATGAGACTCTTTTCATGGGTCGGATGACCTTGTAGACGGGAGGCAGTGACCGGCTTACCTATGCAAGGGGAGAAGAGAGCTTCAAGTGAGAAGAGAGGAGAACATTATCAGTCCAGGAGAGAGAAGTAGTGAGAGGGATAGATAGCAGAATGACAGTTGAGAAGAGAGCATCCAAGGTGTGGCCAGCGCTGTGCGTTGGGCCAGATGGTAAAATGGAAAGAAACAGAGAGTCGCAAAGGTTGCATAAAGGTTTTAAGGAGCCAGGTGAGTCGTGATGGATGATGGGATCAACCAGTAGGAGGAGATGAGAAGAGGAGGAAAGGAGAGAGGAGACCAGGTCATCCCATTACAAAAGGAAGAGGGAGGGCTGACCAGGTGGCCGATAGAAGGTGGACAGCAGCAGTGAAGAGCTTGGAGAGAGGGACAGCCTGCATATCAGGCACTCAAAGGATGAGTAGGCCTGAGTGGGAATGACAGACACAGGGATACACTCAGGGAAGATCAATGCTACTCCCCCACCTGGTCAGAGGGAGACCCTTGTGAACCTTTGAAGGAGCACCTGAGCCCAGTAGAGGGAGGCCCTTTGTGAACCTTCAGAGGGGTCTGAGCGTGGCAGAGAGAGACCCCTTGAGAACTTTTGAAGAAGGGTCTGAGCCCTGCAGAGGGAGACCCTTGTGAACCTTTGAAGAAAACTTTTGGGAGAAGGATCCGAGCCCGGCAGAGGGAGGCCCTTTGTGAACCTAAGAGGGGTCCGAGCCCGGCAAAGGGAGGCCCATTGTGAACCTTGAGAGGGGTCTGAGGGCACCAGAGGGAGACCCTTATGATTTTTGAAGAAGGTTCAGAGCCCGGCAGATGTAGGCCCTTTGTGAACCTTGAGAGGGGTCCAGTGCCATAGAGGGAGACCCCTTGTGAACTTTTGAAGAAAGGTCTGAGCCCTGTCGATGGAGACCCTGAAAGATTGAGAAAGACTGAGCAAGGCCAAGCAGCAACGAGAAAGAAGAAGGGTACAAAACAACCGAGTGGTCTGGTGAAGGGAAACCATCCAGTCAAAAGTCTTGTTAAGAAGTCTTTCGAACTATGATTCGATTGAAGAGAGAGAGAAGTAATGTTAAAAGGCTCACGCCCGACTCAGCGAAGCCATAGAAATTGTGAATGTTGAATACTGTAACCCCGGTTGAGAGGAACCAAAGTGAAAGTGAACTTTGTATGAGAACTACAGATACCAGAAACCATTAGAAAGTCAGGAATAAAGTCAAAGTGGTCATGTGAGAAAGTCTTTGACACAAGCGAATAATTGAAGAAGGTCTGAGCCCAACAAAGGGAGACCCATTGTAAACAGTATTGTGAGACAAAGAGAGTTGTGTTAACATTGAGAAATAGCCCCATTGATTTGATCTGTATGCAGAGGCTCCAAAGTGTGTTCTGAGCTCCAATGAGACACTTTGTCCCGTGCCTGAAAACGTGGGGAAGGAGAACACATTTACTCAATCATTCAGACTTATTATTTCTTGAACACATATCATTTATACATGGCAATATCCCACACAGTGTTTGTTATATAAAGGTTTGGCAAAAGTTTATTTTTGTATAGGCTATCTTTATTTTGTCATGACATGACAAGGACAGCGTCTTCTATTATTTGATGGTTGTAGCTTGATCCCATCTATAGATTTAGGATTAAATAGGCATTTATCATACCCTGGTTGAAGTTCAATAAACACCCTTGAACTGTGATCACTTGTGTCTGTCTTACTATTGATACCATGCATTCCTTACACCAGTCTGCGACTTAAGCACTTGGACAAACTGGGAATATAATAAAATTGTAAAAACTGGGATACCTTGACCTTAACTTTTTTCATTACTAATGTTTTTTTGCCTTGTCTAGTCTTGACTCAACTTGTAAGTAATTTGTCAATTGTCAGAGCCTTATGGTACTTGACTATCCTGTTTAAATGTGGCAGATTGTCTTAGACTCTAAGAAGAAACATATGGTTGCTCTAAGACTTAGAGCAACCATATGTTTCTTCTATTGCATGCACGCCAAATGTTGTGTTTGTTTTCCAGATTTAGTGCATGATGTATCAGAAGAGGTAGGGTATTTTATAGCTCTGATTCGAGGTTTGTGTAAAGACTGGAGGGGGCTGTCTGTACTCCTGCTCTCTATACGGCAGAGGAGAGGCAAAGAGGACTCCAGGTAAGATTCTCTATTATTGGTATTGTGGTCGAGCAATCAAGGCCTAGCTTCTCAGGAGGTGATGCTGGCTGTTTCTTAAGTACAGTGTAGCCCCCAAGCACCCACAAAGGAATATCCACACACTGTATTATTGAAAACACAGTCTTTATATAATTAAGGTTGAAGGTTATATACACAATAACTCACTTTGTGCTCAGTTAATCTACAATGGCAAATATATATACAGTTCTACGTGGTACCACAATTACTATCAGATTTCATTAAAGTGCATCAACTATACTTAGTTTAAGTGTCACACACATCAAGTAATAAAGAGAACCAACAATAGACATTGGAGTAAAACAGTTGGTTGGAACAATTGGCAGAATACTGAGCCCCTACCACCAGGCACAGTTCTGTATGAGGATCCCCCCACCTGGGTAACCTGTAAATAAAGATATATCGTACCAGCCCAGTCCATATATCATTCAAAAGAGTCTTATTTCCTTCTAAAGAGTTCTACAAACGTAATGTACCTGGAATAGCAGTGTTCGACGTCGTGTCGTCGACAGATCTTTCTTGAGCGGCTCCCTTAAAAGCAGGAGCCACGGATCGTCGAGAACCCACAAGAAGAAAGGGTGAACACTGTTGTTGCGGCCGCAGCTTCGGTTCTTGTGGTGCTCGTTGACTATCGGTCGAAAACGTCCTGCAAGCTGAGGTGTGTGGTGCACCTCGACGACGAGTGTACGTTGTCGAAAAGAGTTACTGAAGAACTTTGGCCCGTCGAGTTGTCCGGCGTCTCTGAGGTCTTCGGGTGACATGTAACCCACCGGCAGATTCTCCTCGGTCGTTGGCAGCCTTGACTTTCTCCAGCAGGATGAAAGCGTTCGACGAGGATGAGCAAGGGAGTCCTTGTTTCAATGTTCTTAGGCAAAGGAGCACTGCGGCTCCGGTCGGCAACGGCGGTCGTCGACAGTAATGGACTTCAACGTCTGGGCGCTTCTCTTCATGGTTCCGCAGTGGTCCCCGTCTCCAGTCGGCCACCTTTCGTAGGTCTGTCTACCAGGGAGCTTTGGCAAAGATCAGCTGGTGCACGATGGTCCCTCGTAGCTCGGTAAGAGGGCCCCTTACCAGGACCTCTCTGGGTCAGTTCCTTGAAGGCACAGCAGGTTTCAGATTAGTGAAGGACAGCAGCAGCAATTTACTTTTAGTGGGCTTCAAAGTAAAGCATCAGTTTCAACTTCAGCTTCTGAACGATTTCTAGCAGGGAGAGTACCCCAGATATACTGTTGATCTCACATTCACTCTGCTGGGTCACACTCAGGCAACCAATCACTCAGAAGGGTATTCAGGCAGTCAGGCAGCCAATCAGGTGCACAGTGCATTTAGGCCATTCCTCTCCATCCAGACACTCACAACACAGAATGTGGATTCGGACAAGCACTCTGCCATTCAGCACTACACACTGCATTCATGCCAGTTTCGGGCAGGGCTGTCTCAGTCATTGTGTCAAACACCAGATACTAGACACCCATAACACAGAATGCGTATTCGTCACAAACTCCATTCAACCAGGTCCCACCCCACGGGCGTAACCACAACATACAGTCATTGGGAAGGCTGCAACCAGTCTGGCCTGGACCTCCCCACAATACCATATATGGAACTTCCACCCAACAGCCAGTCAGGGGGAGGGACAGAGTCAGGGCTTCCCAGGACATCTGGAAAAGTAAGGTAATAGGGGATAGAAAGCAAGAGGCCACAAGGGCCATCTTGTTTCCTATCAGATATCCACTGATTTCAATGACAGGGCCTGGGCATGCCAAAATGGAGGATGCGCAGGGCACCTGTCAATTTGGCACAGAGATGCCACCAGCCCATACCATGCTCTGTGGGCCACACACAGATGCCCAAAAACATACACTAGGAGTACAGGGTTGTACTCCCACCCATGGGTGCCACAAGGGTATTCCAAGGGTCTGTACACCAAACCAAATACAGGAAGAGCCGCACCGCCAGGAGTCCCACATGAACTCCTGTGCGGAAAACAAGACAGAACATATGATAAAAAGCAGTAAAGGACAAGGATACGAGGCCCTGTCCCTCCGATGCATTTCCAGCATCACAGTCACCCCCCCCCCCACAGACAGAGGTTAGGGCGTCTAATCTCACACGAGATTGATGCTCTCATCCAGACGGTCAACATACCTTCTGGAAAGACCATCAACATTATCATGACTCTTCCCTGGTCTATGCTCTATGGTGAAGTCTAGCCCTTGCAGGCTAATGAACCATCTGAGCAATTTCAGGTTTTCACCCTTCATCTGCATAAGCCACTTCAGGGGCTTATGGTCTGTTTGGACCCTGAAGGTAGACCCTGTAAGGTAAGGCCTAAAACGCCTAAAGCTCCAAACTATACTGAAACATTCCTTTTCAACAGTAGCCCACCTAAGTTCTCTACCCTTGAGTTGTCTACTGATGACTATGATCAGATGTTCCCTTCCTTTGTCATCTAACTGGGACAAGACAAGTCCAATTCCGGTGTCGCAGGCATTTGTCTGGGTGATAAAAGGCTTGCTGTAATCAGGCGCACACAACACAGGTGCCCTACAGACTTTCTTTCAAGCCAACAAAGGCGCTCTGACAGTCTTCTGTCCAATTAACCTTCCTCAGTTGTTTGGGCGAAGTCAGAGCTGTCAGAGGGGCAGCTATGCTCTCATAGACCGCCATGAAGTTGCGATAATACCTAGCGAGGCACAGAAAGGGTCTCGCCTGGGTTTGAGTAGTGGGAGTCCTCGAGTCATGTACATCCTGTACTTTACTGGGGAGAGGTTGGATTTGACCCCATCCTACCTCATGACCAAAATACGTGACTTTCCCCCAATCTATCTGGCAATTGGTGGCCTTGATAGTGAGGTTTGCCCTTTTCAAGGCCTGCAACACTTTATCCAAGTGAGTGAAATGCTCCTTCCAAGTGGAACTGTAGACAGCAATGTCATCTAAGTAGGCCACACAAAAGGCCTCTTGCCCACTGGGTGCGTGATTGAATAAATGTTGGAAATTGGCAGGTGCATTTTCCAACCCAAAAGGCATGACTCTAAACTGGTAGAGCCCCTCAGGTGTTGAGAATGCAGTCTTTTCCTTGGCATGGTCCATCAGAGCTATTTGCCAATAGCTTTAGGTAAGGTCGAAGGTGCTCACAAATTTGGCAGCACCTATGGTGTCCACAAGCTCACCAAACCTGGGCAATGGGTGCGCGTCAGTTTTGGTGATGGCATTGACCTCTCTGTAGTCCACACAGTACCTCCAATCCTTGGTACCTGCCTGGGACCTTGCCTTGGGGACAAGGTCCACTGGACTGGACCAGGGACTGGTTGAGGGTTCAATAACACCCAGATCCAACATCTTGGCGACCTCAGCCTGGATGTGGTTCTTAACTGTATCTGACATGCGGTAGCACCTGCTTTTGACAGGCACACTGTCACCAGTGTCAATTTTGTGCCTGCACCACGGTGTAAGGCCTGATGTCAGTGAGAACAGAGAAGCATACTGCCGGAGGAAAGCCCTGCAGGCCCTCTACTGCTCTGTCATCAGATCTGGAGAGAGATGCCCTCCCTCCACTGAGCCATCCCGAGGGTTGCTATGCAGCAAATTAGGAAGGGGCTCACTCTCATCCTCTTCTTGCTCGGAAGCCAGAAAGAGACATGAGTCTTTAGCTCACCTATGGAAAGGCTTGAGTCTGTTAACATGGAATACCTGAGGGGCTACCCCAGGTACTCCTATGTCAACCAGATAGTTGACTTTGCCCATCTTGCAGATGATCCTGAAGGATCCAGTCCACTTATCTGCCAAAGCCCTAGGCTTGGTAGGCTCCATCACAAGGATCTCTTGTCCTGGAATCCAATCCACTTGCGAGGCTTTAAGGTCATGCCTTTACTTGCTCACCCTCCCAATATATCCAGAAGGTCCTAGGCACTTCTCCCTGTTCCTTGGACAGGGCCTGTTTCCTCAATTCCTGGCTGGCCTTGAGATTTGCTGTCGCCTGACCCATCATTTGTGTCATCCTCCATCTGAGGCCTAACACATAGTCCCCCACTTGCTTAACAGGACCTCGAGGGGTGGCTTCCAAACCTTCTCGGCTCAAGGCAAGGGGCCCCCTCACAGGATGTCCAAAGAGTAACTCAAAGGGGCTCATACAAACACACTCTTGAGGTACCTCTGTGTAAGCGAATAGCAGGCATGGCAGGAGGAGATCTCATTTCTTCCTTAGGGGCTCTTCCAAAGCACCTAGCATGCCCTTGGGAGTTCTGTTAAATCTCTCAACCAGACCATTGGTCTGGGGATGGTAAGAGGTGGAGAACTTGTAGGTTACCCCACACTCTTTCCACATGGTTTTCATGTAACTAGACATGAAGTTGGATCCTCTGTCAGAGACAACCTCCTTAGGGAATCCAACACAGTGAAAATGCCCAGGAGAGCCCTGTCAACCACCATGGCCATAAAAGTCCAAAGGAGTATAGCCTCAGGGTACCTGGTGGCATGATCAACCAGGATGAACCGATATCCCCCTGAAGTGGGAGGGTCAAGGGGACCAACAATGTCGATGCCCACCCTCTCAAATGGTGTGCCAACCACTGGCAATGGCTGCAGTGAGGCAATGACACTGCCTCTAGTCTTGCCAGACAACTGACAAGTTGGGCAGGTCCTGCATTGGAACTCCACTTCTACTCACATCCGGGGCCAGTAGAAATGGGCAGAGAGCCTTTGTTTTGTCTTCTTGGTCCCAAGATGACCAGCCAAGGACACCTCATGCACCAACTGCAGTAGGAAGGGTATGTAAACCTGGGGTACCACCAACCTCTTGAGGGCACCAGGTTCAGGCTTAGTGGGCTCACTAACAAGGAGCTCACCCTCCCAATATATCCAGAAGGTCCTAGGCACTTCTCCCTGTTCCTTGGACAGGGCCTGTTTCCTCAGATCCTCGAGAGAGTGGCACTCTCTCTGACACTTACAGAAGTCCGCCCGTGAGGGTCCCGCATCAGCCAACATTTGAAGGTCGGGTTGGTCCTCCAGGTTGAGCACCTCTCCCACTGAAAGGTCTTCTGCCTCTTCTCCATCAGGAGTGGAGTTTGGGTTTTCCACTGGACCCAGCCCGTGCAGAGCATGGATCCCAATGGGTGCTGCAGGAGCAGCAGGAAGAGAATGGGTCCCTTCCGCAGAGGTGGCCTTCTTGGTCTTCCTTCTTCTTGCCTTAGGCCTCGCCTTTGGCTCGGGTACCTGACCACAGCCAGACCCGGTGTCACCTGTAATCGGGTGACTGCCGCAGCAGCCATGGGTAAACCATCCGAGATCATCTCTATTTCTACCAAATAATTTCCTAACAAACTGTTCGCAGGCACGTTGTCCTGAACCAGGAAAGGAAGCTTTGCTGTCTTGTCTCCAATCACCTACATAGTCCTCTGGCTTGAGCAGGGTCCTATCCACCACTGTCATGCTTGCCCCAGTGTCTCTCAAGCCAGTAGAAGGCTGGCCATTCAAGAGGACACTTCTCAAAAACCTACGGGTGTTCTGTGGGATTGTCGCCAGTACTTCTGCGTACTGGTCCCAGGTCCCAAGGGACACTCGGGAAATCTCTACAGGAGCACCAAATGTGATTCCTGTAGAGGAGGGAAGGACAGTGGCCTCCACTTCAGGCATGGGGTAAGGGTAGGTCAGGCTGACAGCCTGGACTCCAAGTGCCTTAACTTAAATAGTGAATCCAATCAGCTTGATGCACATGATTATACATTGCCTAAGTCATTGACATTAGCTAGCCCACGACGCGGATTATCCACAGTATTAACTTAAATCGGGGCTTCGGGAGCCGAGACGATAGGGAGCATATTTAGATTAAAATCACTCCTCATCCGTGCCAATAGTGCCGCAGTGCAGCTACCCACAGACTGCATAAGCGCCTTAGGCTGCGCAGCCAGTTTCACTTTCTGTGCGCGTGTGGCATCAAGCGGAAGAACAAAATGAGAATCGAACGCCAACACTTAATGAAAGGAAGGTTCAGGAGTGCAGTGCCAGCATCTGGGCCTCACGGACAGGCCCAGACCAGCCGGCCCCTGACACGCCTGACCAATTAGATATAGGTGTGAAAACTACAGGAAACGCTAGGAAATGTAGTTCCCAAGCATTTCTAGCAAGGACTGAGAATGTCGAATCTAGGAAGTTTCAGGAGGCGAGTATCAGCGGCAAAGGTAGCAGAAAAGGTACGAATAAGGGAGCAGCAATGAAATGATAAAATAAATAGTTTCAAACAATTTAAGTTTAAAAATGAGTGGGCACAAGGAATTACACCAATATAAAATGCTAAAACCGGGCTACTAAATTAAAATGCAATGACATTGAATCAGTGCAAAAGTTTATAAAATAGTAAAATGAGCTTATTTAAAGCACACAATACTGTGCTAACACCAAAACAAGGCACAGCACATATACATAGAACTCCAATGAACAGAGTACAATTTAAAAATGGCAGTAATTGTAGCTACCCTTGAAGCATCTCCTAGTTTAATCTGTGCTTTTTATCTTTGTCTCTCCTGTTTTTTACTTCACCCTGGAATGTTCTTTCTTGATTGTGTTTGCCCAGGAGCTCTGGCTAATACCTCTGCTTGTGATCTTGTGTTTCTTCCTTCTGATAGCTCTTCAGTCCATATCTCACTGGGATCCTTGCTAGTGTGCAGTCTGCCAGATCTCTCTTCAAAGTATGCCCTCTTCTGGCCTCTTCTTGTAGAACTTCATGGGCTTGAATTTAAGAATAGTCCCCTTCTTTTGTCTCTGTTTCTATCCATTCATCAAGGGGTCTTGCCTGCCATACATCTCTTCTACGCAGTCTTTCCTTGGTGTGTGTCTGTTGTTTTGATATCTTCATTGGCAGCTGCCTTTTGTGGCTTTGTTTCAAATTCCAAACAGCACTCAGGAAAGGAGCTGTAGCAAGCATAGATATGACTGGCTCAGTGAGCACAGAGGCACTGTGCAAGGCACAGAGATGTTGGGGCACAAGGGCTGGTGGGAACAGTCCTGAGACATGAGATCATCTGGTGAGTAGCCTTTTTCCAGTGACAACCAAATGGAGAAAGTCAAGTGGCGCAGGCCCGCTCACCACCGACAGGCCCGCTGAGCACAGACAGGCCTTCTGAGTACAGACAGGCCCGCTGAGCACAGACAGGCCCGCTCAGCACAGACAGGCCCGCAGAGCACAGACAGGCTCGCTGAGCACAGACAGGCCCGCTGAGCACCGACATGCCTGGGCCCGCTCATCACAGACACATTCAGGCTGTCTGTTTCGAAATTAGTTCAGCCCACATGCTTGCAGGAATGATTCACTTCTTTGGGCTACTTGTGTGGCAGAAGATTTTGAGAGAGCGCAGCAGTTGCGATTAAGAGACTGGTGGGCCTTGTGTCTGTGATGAGTGCGTATGTTTGGTACTTTAACTAAGGATTGTATTCTTTGATAATCATTTCCTTGTAGGATGTCTGACTTTCCCCATTCCAAGATGGAGGACAAGGTCAAGAAGGGGGCGGAAAGGCTCTGACCTATAAACCCGGCAGAATAGGATTTAGGGCGGCATTCTATAACTGCCTTTCATCAGCTGTTGAGCCTCTGAACAGGCTCCTCTCCCACAGCTCCATTCAAATGATGCCGGCACGCTGGGAATAATATCCCGAGCTACCACATTAAAAAGTGACTGATTCCTGTTTCCTATTGGGGCATTGTATTGTGATTCCGGACCACTTGCCCAAGCATCAACTCTAATAACCTGAAGTATCGTGGCTAGGGAGCGGGGCAAGAGAAGCTGGTGCAAAGAGACACTGTGCATTCCCAGGTTTCTACCAGCATACCAAAGCACCTGTGGATTTACATTATCTGCTTCCAAACCAACCAGTGCTTTTGGCATTTGGTGAGGAGTGCAACACATTCCCAGACTCGCCTGTGCTCCCAAGCATGCACTATTCAGAAACAATGTTTCTAGGGTGTAGCGCAGTCTCTCTGAGAGAATGCTGCCTTCATAGCTGGGCAAAGGTGTCTAACCTGGAGACTTGCACAGGTGATGTTTTAATTGCAACTTCATTCCAGTGACACTAAAGCAAACACTGGCTGCAACAGAGTGTAACTTAATCGAGAAGCAGGACCTATCCTAAAAAGACTTGCAAAAGATCATTAAAGTACCTGCCCAATTTAGACGACTTAGCACCGAACTTGCAAAGATTTTCACTAGAGCAAATATAGAAATGCTTTTAGGATCAGCCACAGAAAGCTTAAAACTAGAGCAAACCCAGAGAACACCACCCTGGGACCTTCCTCTCTTCTATCTCTATCTCTAGCTCTACATGTGGTGTTCCCCAGTGGTCAAATCTCTCTCCCTGGCTCTTCATCCACTACTTGGCTCCTTTGGTCCACCTGATCTCTACCTTCTGGTCTAACTTTCAGTGTTATGCAGATGATGTTCAGCTCTCCTTCAGGCTCCAGTCAGCCTCTTCTGCTCGCTCACTCCTACACTCTATCCGTAATTCAGGATTTTGCACCTTCAACGATCTCTGTCTTAATGCCAGTAAGACTAAGATCCTTCTCATTGGGATCCCTGCTCCCGCTTTCCCTCTTTCACTCTGGCTGTCCACACTGGGCCCTCTACTGCACCTTCCAGTGAGGCAAAGAACCTCAGGGTTAATTTCAACTCCACCCTCTCCTTCTCTGCTCACATCGCTGACAACTCTTAGAAGGCCCACTACCGGCTGCACCTCCTCAGAGGTATTCTTCCCTTTGTCACTTTCCTCCAGAAGCTCATTGTCTCCAGGGCCCTGGTTCTCACTAGGCTGGACTACTGCAACAGGCTCTTTTTAAATCTGCCTGCGTCTACTCTTCGCCATTTGCAACTAATCCAGAACAGGACTGGGAGACTTGTCCTTGGCTTCAGGTCCAGGGATCGTATCTCTCCAGCCCTGAAATCTCTCCACTGGCTCCCTATGGCTGCAAGGATCAAGTTCAAGACCCTCTGCATCGACCACAAGGCTTTTTGGGGCTGGGGACCACACTACATTCAACTCTTTCTTCCTAAGCATCTTCCTTCCCGAACACTCCACTCATCCACCTTCAACTCTCTGAGGGTCAGATGTTTCTCCAGGCAGAGAGTGGGGGGTCGATCTCTGTCCTCAGCTGGGGCCTCCTTCTGGAGCAGCCTCCCTGCCTCTCTCAAACTTCAGCAGGATCACCTAAGGTTCCAGAAGCAACTCGAGACCTTCCTCTTCGCTTCCGCTTTCTCTCTCTCTATGCCCTGCTGATGCTCCTGTCTGCTTAGCTAACTGGTTACCTGGCCACCCACTGAACCTCGCAGGCACCAGTCTCCTACACAACCAGTAGCCCTTGTACTGCCTTCGGGCCTCCCACCCACTTCGGGACTGTATCTACAACCCTACAGTCTCCCTGCACTTACCTCTGCACTTACTTGAGCCACTCCAGGCCATTCTCCTTTTCCCTCCCCCTTGCACTTGCACATCTGAATGACACAAGGCCTAGTAAGATCGTTTGTTTTGTCCTCCCATGTTTACCCTACCTTGGCTTGTCACGTCTAGAAACATTTGTGTACAGGCGCGTTATAAATGACATATATCATATCATAACCCCTGGGCATCTTAGATTTGCTCCTAGTACCTCATACCTGATTTACAAACACTGAAACTCTCGAAAATACAGGGCTTTCTTTTGCATGAGACACCCTTGAGCAAATCTTTGTGAATCACATTTTCACATGAGATTCTCAGATATGCTCCAGCTTGCAATATGCTACATTTTAGGCTTTATGAATCAGGAATAAGGTTGAAGGAGCAAATCTCATATGCTCACAGACATCTCCTAATTTCCTCCAGTGCAAATCTTTGTGAATCAGGACCTTAGTAATTTATTTATAGTTAGTTTTCCGAAGCCGATGGTGTTCTGAATCTGCATGAGCCGTAGACGCACATGAGTGATGGACAGAGAAAGCCGGGCCTTGCTATCCACAGCCATGTTAAAGGAGGCAGCACAGATAGAAAGCCGACTGGTTGGCACGCGCATCAAAGCCCATAATTTATTTTATTTGTTTTTTATTGTGTATTTGTAAGGCACCTATATAACAAATGATGTTTCAAGGCGCCACAAGGCACAAAAAGGGTGGGGGAATAAGGGAGAAAGATAACAACAGAAACGGTCCTACTAGGCCGCATGAAATTGGAATCATGCAACTGCAGAATAAGAAGTGCGATGGAGAGGGGTGGGGGTGGAGGTGTGCCGGTCAGCTCAACGTGATGGGGAAGGAGGGGAAGTGCAGGGTAAAGAGTGCAAGAGAAAAAATGGAGGGGTGCTGGATGGGTTGAGGGGAAGAAGCCACAAGGGCTAGGCAAGTGCTGAGGGGTGGCCATGAGGGCAAGTGCGAGGGATTGCATGGGATGAAGGGAGAGAGGATCTACATGCTAAGTGTGTTACACATTTCCGACGTTGGTCATTGTGGCAGCGCTAGCGATTATGTGCGCCTATCAGGAGTAGTACTCCCAAGATGGCCGGCGTCCTATTTTCTCGTGCTGAGAACTGCGGTCTTGTTGTTTCACGTTTGCAAGGAACATTGTCGGCAAATCACGTGACTTCATATACGGAAGGAAGTGCAGCAAGCAAATGCGTCGCTACAGCTCTTACCGATGCTTCATAAATTAGCTTCCAGGAATTTAGCTTTGTCCATTCATGCTTGAGACTTTCCTTTCTCTTAATCTCTTTTGTCCTCCTATTACTCTCACTATGCAGATAGACTATCGACTTCAGGAACGTTCTCACGAGAGGAAGAAGGGGAAGGGAATCTGACCTCACACGGATTGCCTATCTACCACTACTAAGCCGGTACCGGCGGAAGAACCCATGCAAATAGGGTCGGTGAGAGGTCCCTTTTCTAGCAGTGAGAGAAAGGCGGACGACTTTAGGTTTATGCATGTATTGTGGTACTTCCTCTCATCTCCTTCGGGATTGTTCTGTGGTCCCACCTCATCAGGCACGTTTTCCGGTGCCGGGTGAACACCAAGTCCCTGCCGTAGGGGTAACCACGGTAGGCGTTTACAGACAGTGTTCCCTAGATAAGATTGAGCTTTCCTTAGACACAAACCCTGTTGAGCAACCCATGCTTGTACTTTCCCTGACAATTCTCCTCCCGGATGTAGTCTTACAGGATATTCCTGCGTTGATAGATTGTGGGCTGCAGGAAACTTTTGGACGATCAGTGGGCGACAAAGAAGGGGTTTGCCAGAAAAGCCAAATCGCATGTCACTCCAATTCAGGGTGTTGACGGTACCCCTTTGAGCTCAGGACCAATTAGAGAGCAGATAACTCCTGTAATATGCATGATTGCATCCCATAAGGAGACTTTAGTTTTTGATCTTATAAAGACTGCCCATTTTCCTGTTATTTTAGGCCTTCCGTGGTTACGTACTCATAATCCTTTCATCATTGTACAGAGGGCACTCTCTTCTTGGGCTCTGAATTTTGCGTAGCTCATTGTCTGTCTCAGGCTTCTGTAGGAGTACAGATTCCAACCGAAGTGGTGAGCCCTATGGGGGTTCCTTCTATCAGTCATATCGGTAGAATACCTGATTGCCACCAACAATATCTATCAGTGTTTTCAACTCCTGAGTTCCCTAATCTACCTCATCATCGGAGGGATGATTGTCATATAGACGTACTCAGAGATCAGCCAATCCCATTTGGACGTATGTATGTTCTGTCTCATCGAGAAAAGACTGCCCTTAAAGAATACCTTCATTCCAATCTTCAGAACGGACTTATAACCGAATATAAATCTCCAGCATGTTCTTCATTATTTTTCATCCCAAAGAAAGACTCGGAAGAACTGAGACCATGTATCGACTACCGAGGCCTTAATAATATTACTATTCCTGACAAATACCCAATGCCTTTGATTCCCAACATTTTAGAAGCAGTTCAGGGGGCGTCTTTCTACACCAAGCTGGTTCTCCGAGGTGCTTATCACCTTATCAGAATCTCTCCTGGAGATGAGTAGAAGACCACCTTTCAGACGCCGTTTGGACACTATGAGTAACACGTCATGCCGTTTAGTCTGGTTAATGCACCAGCAATTTTTCAACGCTTTATGGACTACCTATTTTCGGACATCCTTATACACTTTGTAATAATCTATTTAGATGATATTCTGCTCTTTTCCACAAACAAAGAAGAACACATCCGACATTTCAACATCATTTTAGATAGTCTCCGGCTAACCATCTATATTGTAAAAGAGAAAAGTGGAATTCCATCGAGAACAAGTTACTTATCTGGGTTCCTGTTGTCAGCACAAGAATATCCATGGATCCAAGAAGGTGTCGGCCGTATTGACTGGCCTTCTCCGACATCCGTAAAAGAGATCCAGCGATTTTTGGGATTCGTGAATTTCTATCGCAAATTCATTTGATGCTTTTCTAAAACCATTCTTCCAATCACTAGATTACTAAAGAAGGGAGTCCCATTTTCCTGGGATGGGCTAGCGCAAGAAGCATTCGAGAAACTAAAACGTCTATTCACGTTTGCTGAAATCCTGTCAACTCCAGATCAGTCTCGACCATTTATTGTTGAGATGGACACCTCTCATCATGCCTTAGGTGCCGTTCTTCTCCAATAGACCGAACAGGGAGAAGAGAAACCGGTGGCTTACCTGTCAAAGACCTTTAATCCATCAGAGGAAAATTATTCTGTCCTAGAAAAGGAACTATTAGCCATAAAAAGAGCCTTTGAGGAGTGGAGACATCTATTACTGGGTTCAACCTTTCCGGTGGAGGTCCGTACGGATCACCAAAACCTCAAAGTCCTGCAGCAAGCTTACACTACGAATAGTCGACAGGCACGATGAGCGCATTTCTTTCTGTCGTTTTGAATTAAATTTACCTTCCTTCCTGGGAATCAAAATCTACGAGCTGACACTCTCTCTCGCAAATACTCTCCTACTCACAGATTTACTCCTCAACTATTATTCCTGAGAGCTAAATTTGTGGTAATGGTTACCGACTTCCTTCACGCACTTAAGCAGGAAACTTGCCAGAATAGGCAGTTCTGTGAGGATCTCGCAGTCTCCCATCAACTTACCATGAATCAAGGATACTATTTCTACAAGGAACAAGTCCTGGTCCTGACTCCTTCTCTTCAAAAAGAAGTTCTTCAAATGTGCCATGATTCCAGAGCTGAGGGTCATCGAGGTTATCAAAACACTCTTGATTTAATCACACGTCATTTTTGGTGGCCAAATTTAAGATCCGACGTACAAGACTATGTCAGCATGTGTAGTTTGTCAACAGTCCAAAATCCTTCGGGTTCCGCCATATGGTCTTTTATCCTGCATGCACGTTCCTGACAAACCTTGGCAAGTGATATCTACAGATTTCATAGTGGATCTCCCTGCCTCCTCTCAACATACCACCATTATGGTGACCATAGATTATTTCACCAAAATGGCTAATTTTACACCACTATTCAAACTTCCAGGGGCCGCTCAAATGTCCAAAATATTCATCTCTGAAATATTTTCCCGACACGGCCTTACAGACACCATCATGTCTGATAGAGGCCCGCAATACACCTCCCGTTATTGGAAGAACATTTGTCTTGAGTTGGGAATTAAAAGATCACTTAGCTCAGGCTATAGCCTCAAACCAACGGGCAGACAGACCTCCTGAATCAAACATTAGAGGGGTATTTACGGTGTTTTGTTTCCGCAGCCCAGGATAATTGGCTAGACTTGCTCCCGCTGGCAGAATTCGCCTATAACAATGCCAAACCTTCAGCTCTAAAGACTACTCCCTTCTATTGTTCTTACGGATATCATCCCTCATTTATACCCTCAATAACTCCATCTTCCTCCTACTTCCCGGGAGTGGACAGTCTCATCTTTGACATACAGAAGGGCCTTCAGCTTGCTAGTCTATCCCTCCAAGCTGCCCAAGACCGAGCTAAACTCTATGCGGATCCCCACCGCCGAGAAATACCTACACTTAACGTGGGAGATTTGGTCTGGTTGGCTTCCCGGTTCCTTCCTAGACATTTAGTTCCTTCGAAGCTATAACCCCGATACTTTGGTCCCTTCAAGGTGATATCTCTGGTGGGAGCAGCAGCAGTTTGACTGGCATTAGCCCCTTCCTGGTCTCTTATACATCTTGTTTTTCATGTTTCACAGATTAAGTTGTCCGTTAAACATCGTTTTCTACGGACAACTAAGACTCGTCCACCGCCTGTGATTACGCAGGTCAGACCTCAACATTTGTGACTCAAGGTACTGGAGAGGTCGTCTTCATTTCTTAATAGACTGGAAAGGATATTCTCCTTCTGAAAGAACATGGGAGCCAGCTTCTGGGGTTCATGCTGCCAATCTAGTGAGAAGATTTTTCGGCTTCACCCGGGAAAACCGGTTCACCCCCCTGAGGAGGGGACATACTGTTACACATTTCTGACGTTGGTCATTGTGGCAGCGCAAGCGATTATGTACGCCTATCAGGAGTAGTACCCCCAAGATGGCCGGAGTCCTATTTCCTCATGCTGAGAACTGCGGTCTTGTTGTTTCACGTTCGCAAGGAACGTTGTCGGCAGATCACGTGACTTCATATACGGAAGGAAATTCAGCAAGCAAATGCGTCGCTACTGCCCTTACCGACGCTTCGTAAGTTCGCTTCTAGGAATTTAGCTTTGTCCGTTCATGCTTGAGACTTTCCTTTCTCTTAATCTCTTTTGTCCTCATATTACTCGTATTGCAGATTCCCACCTCCGCTGTCATGATTCCTGCCCCTCATGTCCCCAGCCCTCCAAGATGTCAGGCTGGAGCCAGGCCACAATCACCTACATGACCCTCAAGGGCCTCTCCATCCCTCCAAAGACCCACTTGGAGTCAGACTTGGCACTTGTGGCACCAGACTCACTCACTCCCATAGGATAACATTGGGATTGGACTTGTAGTGCATTGATGGGGACAAGATGGATCCCCCACATATTTCGGTTCCCAGAACTGCATGTGCAGTCTAGTCTTTGGGTGTGGTTCAGCCCAGAGACACCTGGATACCCAGAGAATTTAAGCCACACCCAGGCTGAGAAACATGCTTTGCGTTTTCTGCACCTGCAGCGTGACACTCACCGTGTTCGGATCGGTCTCCAGTAGGCTGCATCTTTCTTCTGCGCTCAGCTCCTGCAAGAACAAGAACACCGTTAGGAACAGCCTTACCTTGCGGCGCTTCTGCCCATCATTCATCGCTCCTTCTGTTCTGCGGGCATCTTCGGCGGTGTCATTCCCATCCCGGCACGCCGCTTCCTAAGGAAAAGGAAAAGAACAGAAAAAGGCATTAGTAAGCATTCAGCAAATCTTCGCTTATTTTTAAAGACTGTACGAGCTTCAAACGCTTACCTGAATCCAGCCGCTCTGGGGGAACTCTGTCTCCGGAACTTCTCATCCATCTGCAAGAGGGAAAAGACACTCCAGGTTAGCGTGGAAACATCTAGAGGCGCCGCATACCGCGCTTACTCACCGCATTTCTTCTTCATAACCGGCATCCACGCTGAAAACGTCGCGGCACCTAAAAGACACAGAAAAAGAACTCAGTTCAATACAAATACAAAAGGTGCTGCACATCGCGCTCTCACCACCTTCACGCTACTCATCTCAGCAGCACGTCGCCATCCCGGACGCCGGCCATCATCTAAGGAAGGAAAGGAACGAAGTTAGAGAACTGTTCAAAAGACTCATTATACTTACCTGTCGGACTCTTGCCAGTGAAGTAACTAGGCAGCAACGAGCCCGCATCAATCAACGCGCCCCTGCGCTGAAAGCAGGACGGAGAGCACACTTCCAGAAAACAGGTGAGCTGTGGATCAAAGGAAGGTTGGACCCGGGAAGAAGGGTTCAAGCACACAGGACAATAGGAGTTAAACTCTACCAATCCTGTGTTTCAAGCCCAGTTTCCAGTCGAGTAGACTCCAGGGAAGGGTTTGAGGTCGTAAGAGGTCAGAACAGGCTGAGTGACGTTCGTGGATACCAGGTGAGCGTTACAGAAGACAAAGCCTCACATCAAAATCCACCTGGGCGTCATGGAAACGTCAGAAACCGACCAGTTAGCCCACATGTTGGGGCAGCTACGTTCTGAAGTACATACAGCCAGGCAGGAGACCAACACCCTGAGGAGAGAGCTGATAGTAGCCAAAGAACGCACTGATGATTTAAGCCGGCAACTTCTCCAGTCACAAGCAGGGCATGCACCATTGCCTGGAAGCGTGCCCTCGATGCCAGCACCATCAGCCAATCCCGTTCAGATAACCCTTCCTGGGGCAGTTCCCTTGGCCCCGCCCGAACGATTTACGGGGGATCCCAAGAGGTTTGCAACTTCATGAACCAGTGCCGCCTGCACTTCCTTTGTAGACCAGGGCCTTTCGAATGACCAATCACGGGTCGCTTTTGTGCTATCCTACCTGAGTGGTAGCGCCGCAGACTGGTCTGTACCCTTTGTGGCCCAGGACGATCCTTTGCTGAATGACTTCAGGGGCTTTCAACAGGAGATGGAAAAGCTGTTCGCCCGTCGTACTCATGGGCAGGCATTAGACAACAAACTTCTGTCCCTACGCCAAGGGAATCAAGACCTATTAACATACATAGCCACGTTCAATAGACTCGTAGTTGAAGCAGAATGGCCAGTGGAGAAGAGAACCACGTTATTTCATCGGGGGTTGCTGGGAGAGCTCAAGGATGTTCTCGCACAAGTAGTGAACCCCCCGAAAGACTGCAGAGCAGATCGAACCAGACCAGACCCTCGCCCTATGTATGTGCGTTCAAAGGACAATATTGCCCGCACAACGGAAAGTTCAGGAGAACCAGTGCAAATCGGAGGGGTCAGATCCCCCTTGAATAGAGCGGAAAGGGATAAAAGGAGACAGCAGCAGTTATGTCTGTACTGTGGAAGGTCAGGTCATTTCCTTGAAGAGTGCCCTGTGAACCCACCGAGGAGGACGGTAGGGGCCACGGACAAGGAAGATACCATCAAGGAATCGGAACACTCCCCCGCCCGGCAAGTGTAGTGGTCCACTTGTCGAGCAAAGAAAGTGAACTACAGACCTCCCATTTTGCACTATCTGTGGTCTTGATCAATTACCAACAACCATCTCGGATGCACGCAGTCAGAGCGTACATTGACAGTGGAGCCGTTGGGAATTACATCGACCAGGATCTTACGGCAAAGATGGGGCTTCCGTTACACCCTAAATCAACCACTGACACTGTTAGCACTGTCGACGGCACGGAAATAGCTTCAGGTCCGGTATCCCAATGCACTGCAGCTTTAACCCTTCTGTGCCACGATGGACACCAAGAATCTATCGTTTTCGACCTCATTAAGGCACCACAGTTCCGGTTGATTTTGGGAATGCCATGGTTGGTAGCTCACAATCCTCGAATCGATTGGCAAGCAAAAGAATTGGCCTTTCCCGAGACTTGCGCCCGCACATGTTATCGCCAAGAGAAACAACCAATAGACAGCAGAACCTCCATGCTTGCGACTGTGGCAATCGGCACCCTACCAAGTGAATACCAGGACTTTCAAGATGTCTTTCAGAAAGAACAGGCTAATACCCTGCCACCGCATAGACCATACGATTGCCAAATCGACCTGATATCCGGCGCACAAATCCCTTGTGGGCGAATTTACGCACTCACAGAACCAGAAAACCAGCACCTGAAGGCCTATCTTGACCAATACCTGGCCAAGGGGTTCATCCGTCCCTCGAAGTCTCCAGCAGCCAGTCCTCTATTGTTCGTACCAAAAAAGGAGGGGGACTTGAGAACGTGCATCGACTATCGCGCACTTAACCAGATTACCGTAAAATTTTTTTACCACCTGCCTCTGATCCCTAAATTGTTTGATCAAGTCAAAGATGCCCAAATCTACACAAAACTAGACCTGAGGGGGACATATCACCTTGTTCGCGTAAAACAGGGGGGCGAATGGAAAACCGCTTTTCGCACCAAATACGGCTTGTACGAATATCAAGTAATGCCCTTTGGCCTTTGTAACGCGCCTGCAGCATTTCAATACTTCATGAACGATGTCTTATGGGAATTGATTGATGTCTGTGCTCTAGTTTACATCGACAATATTCTAGTATATTCCGGATCAAAGCAGGACCACGTTAAACACCTCCGATCCGTATTGGAGAAACTCCGTCAACACCAGCCGTACTCCAAGCTCGAAAAGTGCTAATTCCATGTCTCCGAGGTGGAATTCCTGGGCTTTATTCTCAGCCCGAATGGAATCCGAATGGATGTACACAAGGTAGATGCTATCCTAAACTGGCCATCCCCAAATTCATTCAAGGGGGTTCAAAGTATGCTGGGTTTTGCAAACTTCTACCGCCGGTTCATCCCAGGATTTTCGCAAATCGTTCATCCCATCACGTCATTGCTAAGGAAAAGCAACAAAATGTTCCAGTGGTCAACAGAAGCCGAGGAAGGTTTCCAGGAACTCAAAGCAAGATTCACATCTGCCCCAATCTTACGCCACCCTCACCCTGATCTCCCATACCTGGTGGAAACGAATGCCTCAAGCATGGGTATGGGAGCCATCCTCTCACAAAAGGACCCCAAAACGGGCCAGTTACACCCGGTTGCCTTCTGGTCGCGTAAATTCACACCCCCTGAACTCAATTACACTATCACAGACAAAGAACTCCTGGCCATTAAGTCAGCCTTTAAGGCATGGCGGCACTACCTCTTGGGCGCCAGACACACAATCACCGTAATAACTGACCACCGGAACCTCCAGTACCTAAAAACGGCAAAGTCCCAATCCTCATGACAACTACGTTGGGCTCTTTTCTTTGCTGGATATGACTATGTGATTACATTTCGACCAGGGGTGAAAAACGGGAAGGCCGATGCCCTTTCCCGTGTGGGGGTGGAAGAGCAAGGGTATCAGACCCCTGACCCAATAGCAATCATCCCGAGTGACAAGCTCCTAGGAATCACAGCAACCATAACTCAGAAAGAATTACATGAAGAAATCCAAAACCTGATGAGTTTGGAGCAATTACAAGCGTGGAGTGCACAAGGAGAACATTACATGATAAAAGATCAGTTGCCCTACTTCAGGAATCGTTTATTCTTACCAAACCAAGAAATACGAGAACAAGTCATGTCCGGTTATCATGATTCCTTGATCGAGGGCCACCCCGGAATCGCTAAAACCCTAGCCAAGGTAAAACGAAATTATTGGTGGCCCACGTGGCATGAAGACATTATCCAATTCATCCTATCTTGTGGAGTGTGTGCTCAAAACAAGTCATCCAAGCAGAAACTGGCTGGGCTATTACAACCATTGGAAATCCCACCAGCACCCTGGCACACGTTGTCCCTCAATTTTATTACTGACTTACCACCCAGTCAAGGGTTTAACACTGTTCTTGTGGTTGTGGACCTATTTTCAAAAATGGCACATTTCATTCCTCCTAAGGGGCTCCCAAATGCTTCCACTCTGGCAAAGGTATTTCTTGAAGGCATCGTATGGCTTCATGGGTTTCATGGGTTTCCTTCAGTTTTGTTCTCAGACCGAGGTACTCAATTTGTATCTAACTTCTGGGGAAAATGCTGCTCTATGGCCCAGATCGACATCCGGTTATCCACCAGTCACCATCCCCAAACAGATGATCAAACTGAGAGGACAAATCAGACCCTCAAGCAGTATCTGCGTTGCATGTTACACCAAGCTGAAGGAAGCTGGTTCGACCTATTATGGATAGCTAAATATGCTTATAATAATTCCCTACACACCAGCACTGGGCAGACACCCTTTTATACCATGTATGGCAGGCACCCACGTACTTCTGAGTTGGATGTCCCTACAACCCTGGAAATGCCAGCAGTCAAAACCTTGCACACAACCATTTCTCAAACCTTTAAAAGGGCAGTTGAACACCTACTTCAAGCTAAGAATCACCAAAAGAAGTTTGCTGATCAACACCGAGCAAAGGCCCCCAACTACAAAGTGGGAGACGAAGTCTGGCTGGCGTCTAAACACGTGTCCATTAAAGGAACCCGAACTTTCCGTCCAAGATACCTGGTCCATTCACCGTCACCTCCGTGATAAATCCTGTGGCGGTCATACTAACTTTGCCGTCAAACATGCAGATTTATCTTGTGTTCCACGTGTCTCTCCTTAAACCTGTTCAACCTGGGACCCGGGTAGCAACGCCACGTCAGATCCAAATTATACTACTTAGTAAACTGGAAGGGGTATGGTCCACAAGACAAGACATGGGAGCCTTGTGAGTACATCCATGCACCTCCATCCAAACAAACCAGGACCAGACAGAAGAGCCACCTTGAGAGAGGCCTTGGGGGGGGGGGCAGTGCTGTCATGATTCATGCCCCTCATGTCCCCAGCCCTCCAAGATGTCAGGATGGAGCCAGGCCACAATCACCTACATGGCCCTCAAGGGCATCTCCATCCCTCCAAAGACCCACTTGGAGTCAGACTTGGCGCTTGTGGCACCAGACTCACTCATTCCCATAGGATAACATTGGGGATTAGCGTTACATCCGCACTCTCTCTGTGCAGAAACTCTCTCTCCATCTTCGTTCGCTTCGGGTGAACCTTCGAGTTATTCTAATCCATTCAACTCTCAAATAGGGAAAGCGATTTCACTCATCTACTTTCAGAAAGTGAGTCTTACCTTTTCATGCTCTCCGACACTGCCCTCCATTGTCACAATTACCATTGGTTACTACAATCCTTTCTATTTTGTAGAACCACTCTCTATCTAACGCTTCAGGACACAGATCCGTGAGCCCCCAAGTGTCAGGTTCAATGCCAGCATTTTAGTTGGCACCCGTTAAGACTTTCTGAGTAAGTGCTCTGCTCTTTCTTTCTAACTCTGTCCTTGGTACCTTGCTATAGGTATTACTTACCTGTTCTGTCTCCCCTTCTTAGAGAAGTCTTCATCGCCCTTGAGTGTCCAAGTACCAAAGAACAGCATCCAACATCGACCAGCCCGGAATCCTGCGGAGATACAGGGTTTTTTCCCCAAGGAGTGTTTCCGTGAGGGTCGTGCTTTCTTCCTCTCTGGTGGTATTTTTCTTCCGAGAGGGAGGGGCAGAATTGTCACGGGGGATCTTCTCTTCCTCTTCCTCTGTCTTCCTCGGGAATTGCTGACTGCCCAGGTTAGTGTGGAATTCGATATACAAGTGAACTGGTGAATATTATTGTATCCTGATCCGTCAGTGATTGCTGTCAAAAGTAACTAAGTGAGAGGAGGGGGAGGAGGACTGGGTGGAGTCCCGTAGAACTCAGAGGGAACCAGGCAATCAGTCACTAAGGCAGGGGGGATGTTAACAGGGGAGTGGGAGAGGCAAGGAAAAAGAGAAAAGGAGGGTCTAGAGGAGCTTCTGTAATGTAAGGAGATCCGGCTCAAGCCTGAGAGAGGCAGGGAGAACATTCCAGAGGGAGGCTCCTGTGGAGGAGAGAGATCTATCCCACTCTCTGCTCAGCAAAGTGGCTGATCTTCAGAGAGTGGAAGCTAGAAGACCGAAGGGCTCCAGCAGTTAGCTATTTAGGAATCAAGAGTTGGATGTAGCAGGGTCCTGGCCCCAGAAAGCCTTGTGGATGATACAGAGGGTCTTGAGCTTGATCCTAGCAGCAACCAGGAGCCAGTGGAGAGCTTTCAGGGCTAGAGAGATGTGTTCCCTGGGCTTGAGGCCAAGAATAAGTCTTGCCGTCCTATTCTGGATCAGTTGAAAGGCAAATGGAAACTAAAGGAAGATTAAGGAAGAGGCTGTTGCAGTAGTACAGCCTAGAGAGGACCAGAGCTCTGGAGACATTGAGTTTCTGGGGGAAGGTGAGGAAAAGAAGAATGCCCCTGAGGAGGTGCAGCTGATAGTGGCCTTCTTGGCAAGGTCCTCAATGTGAGGAGAGAAGGAGAGAGAGGAGTCAAAGGTTGACGCCACGTTTTTTACCTCACAAGAGGGTGAGGGGAGGGGGCCCATACAGGACAGCCAGAGAATAGGAGGGAAGAAAGGAGCTGGGATCCCAATGAGAAGGATCTCCGTCTTACGGACATTAAGGCAGAGATCATTAGTGAATAGCAGTCAGACAGTCTGGCATGAGTGGAAGAAGAGGAGGAAGGAGAGGGAAGTTTGAAGGAGAGCTGCATGTCATCTGCATAACACTGGAAGTGAGGAGAGCAGGAGGAGATCAGATTGACGAGCCACAGTGAGAGGATAGAGCCTTGAGGGATGCTGCAGGTGGGGAGTGTGATAGGGGAGAGTGAAGGGCCCAGTTGAACATGGGAAGGATGGTCGCAGAGGAACGAGTCGTGATTTGAGAGCAAGTCTACATGGGTGTTCAGAAGAGCAGTTTCCATGCCTTTGGCTGCTCTGAAGCCAGACTGGTGGTCGTGGAGATAACCAACATATTCAGTTTGTTGGATTAGTTGTGAGGAGGTCTGCTTCTCCAGGAGTTTTCCCAGGAAGGGGGTAATAGAGATAGGACAGTAGTTAGCAGGGCAGGAGGGGTCAGCAGCGGGCATTTTGAGGAGAGGATGCACAAGGGAGTGCTTGAGTAGCGGTAAAGAGCCAGTGGCAAAGGAGCAATTAAAGAAATTGTCCAAGTCTGGCGCAAGGGAGGCTATGTTTTCCCTGATAGTTCTGGAGGAGCAAAGGAACAACTGTTTGGAAGAGACTTTCATAGCAAGGACTTGTTTAGAGACCTCATACGGTCCTATAGGTGAGAAAGAGGATAGTAAAAGAGGGGAAAGGGGGGGCATGGGAGGCCAAGGGAGGACTGAGAGTTGGGAAGGGAGGAGGGAGGGTAGAAAGGGGGAGTGAGGACAAGATGGCCTGAGTTTTGTTTAAGAAGTGAGAGGCCAGTGAAGTAGAGAGGGTCAGTGAAGGGAGGGGAGAAGTGGAGACTGCATCAGGATTGGCGAGATCCTTGCAGATTTTAAACAGTTCGCCAGAGTTGTTAGTGGCCCCAGAGATGCAGGCTTGGAAATGGGCCCTCTTCTTCGAGCAGAAGGAGAGTCTGCAATGCCCTTGGAGCAGGCAGCAGGCCTGTCTGTCAGAGGATGTGCCTGATGCCCGCCACTTCCACTTAGCCACTCTGCACTAGTTTCAGAGAGACTAGATCGAATTTTACATCACGCTCTGTCCTTGGCACAGATATGCTGTGTTCCTGGTTCACCACCATCTCTGAAGACGTACTGACGAGAGGGTCCCCGGAATGGTCCTCGCGTCCCCTATGCGCATGACAGCCCAAAGGATGAGAAACGAGAGCTGCCAGTCACTGTTTGGCCAACCCTAGGAGGACCACTGTATTCCACATATGGGAACAGATATTCTCTTAGACAACCGTTTAAACCCTATTCAGCTGATGTCTTGCTGTGTACAGGTTTATCATCACTGGACCAGGATGACTAACGATAATGTCCAACTGTGCTGATGTCACTAGTAACAACACAAGGAATACAATGAAGAGAGCCCAAATTCCACGATTGTGGAGTCCTATCTTGTTTTTGGGACTTCAGGTTACACAAGACTCGAAAAGATAGGACTTAGTCCTTTATCAACAGTTATCCATTCATCTGAATGCCATTGGTTAATTCAAAAAGTACAAATTTTAATGGAGATAGCAAAATAGTCTAAAATACATGATTAAACCCTCTAAAAAGATACAAGTGTATCGTGTTGACAAAGACAAACATTAAGAACATACAATTCTAAAAGATCTTAGAGATAATGACTTTCTAATCTCTAATTCTTCTATTCTAATTCTATTCAATAATTAGGATTAGATTGTCCCTTCATTGGAATTTTCAATTCACTCAGACAGTTTAACTAATTAGACTGACAAAAAAGTCTCGACATGTTTCAGTCCTCTGTGTAGGTCTTGGGACTTTCTTCAGGAGTGGTCAATAAGGGGGGTTTAGAATGGGCTTCAGCTAAGTATGAACTCTTCTGGCCTCTTCTTTAAGATGATAATAACTGTTGATAAAGAAACATTAAAAAGAATCAATTTATGTTCTTTAGACACGTTTAGAGGTGTCAAAAAAGACTACAGGGTCCATTTGGTTACCTGGTCTTCTTAGTGTGGGGGCTTTCTTGATTAGCAGGCGAAAAAATGTCCACATGTGTTGGGCATAATTTTCTTGGGAGGAAGGATATTCCTACCGAATCTGCAAACAACAAATTATTTTATTTACAAGAAAGTCTACTCCAGCCTTCAGCTTAGAAAACACAAAGCATTCTGGTAATTGCAGTTCCTCTGCGAGGTCGTTTAATTTGGAGAGGAGTGGTGTCCTTTCTTTAGTAATTGGTTATGGTTTCTATATATTTTAAACGTATTTTAAACATAATGGCGAGATCATAATAGCTTATCCCTTATGCATGGGTTCTTAAAAAGGTCGCATTTTAGTCAGCTTACCAGTAGTTTAGTCAGAAAACTCTCTCTGTTCTTTTCCTTGCCGCAATGTTTTGCGGATGTGTTAATGCAGTTTTAGCTTCTGTTTAGAGGCTTCTACAATTGGTTTCTGAAATAAACCACACGGGTTGTATCCGTTAGTTCTAAATGGATTCCTGTTTCCCATTGCTGAAAACAGTTCGAAAAAAGACTTCAGTAAAACTGTTCTCCAGCTATTCTTAAAGCTAGAAAAGTGCTAAAAAAATGCTAAAAGGATGTTAAAAAATGCAAGTCAAATGCTGAGTTTAAATCTAAGTGCTATCTTACTTCTCTGTATTTCAATACTTTGCACAGGCTACCGTGTGTATCATGATTTACCTGTTTCTTGGTCTCTAGTCATTCCAATGGTGCCACTACAGGGTGGAGTGGTATCCCTGTGGCTGGTGTCTTCTATGGGCTGATTTAGCTCCTTCTGTAAGATCCTCCTTCATGAGTGCCTGCGCCTGTTCTGGTTAGTATCTATGTTTGGGCCGCCATTTTGAGAGGTCTATATATAGCTCTCTAGTAGTCCTTTTTTAGTGTTTATGTCATTAAAGGGCCTCTACTTCAATTGTGTTCTCTGGCTCTGCTATTAACAGTCAAAAAGAAGGTTGTGCCGATGATTATAAATTATACATTAGGGCGATCAGATTTTTAACCAATCTATAGACTCGTTGAGTCCTATTTTGTCACTTTTAGTTAATAAAATTAATCTCTGTTCTTTTTCAAGTAGGATTCTATTTTTTGTATTGTGATCTCTCCCTTGTACCATTAGTAAAACGGTCCAGCTGAAGTTTTCATAACCATGTTGTGCTTCCCCAAAATGTTTTACTAGAAACAGCTTTTATGTTCAAGCATCCTGGTTTTTACCTTCCGGTTTGTTTTCCCTATGTAGTGTTTATTACACGGACATGTGATCATGTATACTACATATTCAGAATTGCAATTAGTCATTAGTTTTTGTTTCCAAGGGGCGAGTAACCCTATGTCTATTTCTTTAATCTGGGCAGGGACAGTAGAAAAAGCAGAGGAATTCTTAATTTGGCTCAACAATTGTAACCCACATCTTCAATTTACCATTAATATTCAGAAAAACCTCCATCGATTTCCTCGACCTCACCATTTTTCATGAGCACGGGCGCCTGTTGGTTAAACCCTACCATAAAAAAACAGAAAAAAAATCACTCTTACATTACTCCAGTCATCATGTTAAACACCTGAGAGATAACCTTCCATACGGCCAATTTTTAAGACTCAAGAGAAATAGCAGCCAAAATGCAGACTTTGAAACAGAAGCAAAAAATCTGACGGCCAAATTAAAACAAAGAGGATACCCTAAAAAACTGATCAAAAAGTCAGCCAAAAGAGTGGCGAACAACAACAGCGAAGCCCTCCTAGAAGCAAAAATTAAACAACCGCAACAAGATATGCTAGTATGTGTTAACACTTTCTCTAATTTGTGTCTGAAAATTAGCCAAATAGTAAAAACCCAATGGAAAATCTTTGAGAAGAGTGAAATAGGGATTCCTGTTCCTCTTTTTGCATACAAAAAATCCAAGACGATTGGGAACAGAGTGAGTAGTAACAAACTCAAAGAAAAACCAACAAAAACCCTGAGCCTGACTGAATCCTAGGGACTTAAACCTATAATTGGACATTACCCATGCACTAATTGTGCAATGTGTAAATTAACCCAAAAAACCAAAGAAATAGACATAGGGTTACTCACCCCTTGGAAACAAAAACTAATGACTAATTGCAATTCTGAATATGTAGTGTACATGATCACATGTCCGTGTAATAAACACTACATAGGGAAAACAAACCGGAAGGTAAAAACCAGGATGCTTGAACATAAAAGCTGTTTGAAAAATAAAGTCACTAACGCACCTCTAGTAAAACATTTTGGGGAAGCACAACATGGTTATGAAAACTTCAGCTGGACCGTTTTACTAATGGTACAAGGGAGAGATCACAATACAAAAATTAGAATCCTACTTGAAAAAGAACAGAGATTAATTTTATTAACTAAAAGTGACAAAATAGGACTCAACGAGTCTATAGATTGGTTAAAAATCTGATCGCCCTAATGTATAATTTATAATCATCGGCACAACCTTCTTTTTGACTGTTAATAGCAGAGCCAGAGAACACAATTGAAGTAGAGGCCCTTTAATGACATAAACACTAAAAAAGGACTACTAGAGAGCTATATTATGACCTCTCAAAATGGCGGCCCAAACATAGATACTAACCAGAACAGGCGCAGGCACTCATGAAGGAGGATCTTACAGAAGGAGCTAAAATCAGCCCATAGAAGACACCAGCCCACAGGGATACCACTCCACCCTGTAGTGGCACCATTGGGAATGACTAGAGACCAAGAAACAGGTAAATCATGTTACACACGGTAGCCTGTGCAAAGTATTGAAATACAGAGAAGTAAGATAGCTCTTAGATTTAAACTCAGCATTTGACTTGCATTTTTTAACATCCTTTTAGCATTTTTTTAGCACTTTTCTAGCTTTAAGAATAGCTGGAGAACAGTTTTACTGAAGTCTTTTTCCGAACTGTTTTCAGCAATGGGAAACAGGAATCCATTTAGAACTAACGGATACAACCCGTGTGGTTTATTTCAGAAACCAATTGTAGAAGCCTCTAAACAGAAGCCAAAACTGCATTAACACATCCGCAAAACGTCGCGGCAAGGAAAAGAACAGAGAGAGTTTTCTGACTAAACTACTGGTAAGCTGACTAAAATGCGACCTTTTTAAGAACCCATGCATAAGGGATAAGGTATTATGATCTCGCCATTATGTTTAAAATACGTTTAAAATATATAGAAACCATAACCAATTACTAAAGAAAGGACGCCACTCCTCTCCAAATTAAATGACCTCGCAGAGGAACTGCAATTACCAGAATGCTTTGTGTTTTCTAAGCTGAAGGCTGGAGTAGACTTTCTTGTAAATAAAATAATTTGTTGTTTGCAGATTCGGTAGGAATATCCTTCCTCCCAAGAAAATTATGCCCAACACATGTGGACATTTTTTTGCCTGCTAATCAAGAAAGCCCCCACACTAAGAAGACCAGGTAACCAAATGGACCCTGTAGTCTTTTTTGACACCTCTAAACGTGTCTAAAGGAACATAAATTGATTATTTTTTAATGTTTCTTTATCAACAGTTATTATCATCTTAAAGAAGAGGCCAGAAGAGTTCATACTTAGCTGAAGCCCATTCTAAACCCCCCTTATTGACCACTCCTGAAGAAAGTCCCAAGACCTACACAGAGGACTGAAACATGTCGAGAATTTTTTGTCAGTCTAATTAGTTAAACTGTCTGAGTGAATTGAAAATTCCAATGAAGGGACAATCTAATCCTAATTATTGAATAGAATTACAATAGAAGAATTAGAGATTAGAAAGTCATTATCTCTAAGATCTTTTAGAATTGTATGTTCTTAATGTTTGTCTTTGTCAACACGATACACTTGTATCTTTTTAGAGGGTTTAATCATGTATTTTAGACTATTTTGCTATCTCCATTAAAATTTGTACTTTTTGAATTAACCAATGGCATTCAGATGAATGGATAACTGTTGATAAAGGACTAAGTCCTATCTTTTCGAGTCTTGCGTAACTAGTAACAACACAACATAGCAATCATAGTCACGAAGTAAACTTGCATTCCTGCACGAAGTTACGCAAACACACACACATGCATACAGGAAGAACATACACACACCGTTCTGTAGATAGAGGACAGAAACATATTCATACTCTCAGAATCCTTTCCTTTTCACTAGCCGAAAGGCAGAAATGCAGAAACACAGGAGAGACAAATTCACATGGAGCAAGCTTGCAACTGCTTTATTGAAACTAACTGTATGGAGCTAGATGGATGTATAAGGATCCTGGAAAGGCTTGAGTACTACTAACCTCTAAAGAAAATAATACAATATATAGAGAAATCATAGAATGACTGTAATGAATTCACATGAAGCCACAGGCCTCAAAATAGGGAAGAAGATGCAGACCCTACAGCGTGAAGCACAGAGCCAGTGCTCGCACCCTTTGACAAGGGTCGGTTGTAAATTCCTGATGCCCGGGGCAGGGAGTCACCTGCAAAATAACAGAATAAAATCTTCACTAATTGCAGACTGAAAAAGCTCAGTTTTGTGGTCCTCACATGTGACACAGCCGAGCCGAACAATGGCCATTTACCCACGGTGGGAAGAGGAGCTGTTTCGAGCGAAGCAGACAAGATTGATACATGTGTTGTCCACTGAACATTGCAACTGGCATGCACTCTCCCAGGCTAGGTGGCTATATCAGTGGCAACAATGGGGACAAACAGTATTTCTGATTACCTTAAACAGGTACACTAAGCGCTGTGAGCAGACCAGGGTCCCAGGCCTGGGGAAACCCACTCAAGTCAATAAAGACGCTCAGATCCTGGGGTGGTGTGCGAGGATGCAAGAGCCAATGGTCGTCCTGCAACCCTGCAAAAATGTCATAGATAGTTTTTGGGGAAGTCTCAGGTGAACCCACCTGACATGGGAAGACCAATTGAATAACTCATATAGGGGATCTCTATAGGTACTATTACCCAATCTACTCAATGGGTGTGTTTTTTTATGTTTTATGGGAGGGTTGGAGATTGTGATGTCACTTCGGGATAAAAGCTAGTGACACAGGCCCAGGAGCTGTGAATGCCAGAGATTCGGATGTTTCCTGTATGATCCCTGTCTGTTTGGAAAATAAAGGACAGTACTAATTTGCTCCAAGGGAGGGAACGGTTTGATGGGCCTTGGGTACTCTTCTAAACAGTGATTTTGGGGTGCAAAACTCCGGTCCTCTGGCATACTGTTACAAAGTGATAGCTGAGGACGGTTCGCTACGTTCGATGGGCACGGAGCAGTCTCCTCTGTCACAATGCCTGCAGGGCAGTGAGGTGACCCGCTGAGAACGAGAATCACACAGAAGGTGCACCCCATGAAGAGGCCGTCAGGAACCATCTTGGAAAAAGTCCTGCTCGCTGTCCATGGGACGCCCAGCAGACCAGAAGGGCGGAGTGATCAGCGGATCATGGAGTGTAAGTATAGACTCAGCCATACAGCAAATGGGGGAAGTGGTGAACAGATGTTGGTTGTGGGATGGTGTTGAGTATTGGGTGGTAATACGCAGAAGTGGATGTTAATTTGTGGTTAGGGAACATTCGATCTTGAGGTGACCAGTTGCAGCAGTTGGCCTAGACAATTGACTCAAGGGTATGGATGACAGTAGTTATGTAGATATTAGATTTCGTGTGGGTTGGGCCTTGTCGCTGGGTCATGGATGACGGTATTCCCGTGCACAGGGCTTAGAAAATGAAGCTAGCTTGAATTACGGAGGGTGTCCTTCTGGTTAAGTCTTGTGGATGTGTTTTATCTACAAGGCGTTGCTGTAGGTACAGATTGAGCAGGTGAAGTATTGGTATTCCCTGTTAGGAGGCAGGAAGACGGCTGTGGATATATCTTTGTTGTATTTGTCAGGGTCTTCGTGTCATTGGGAACTGGTTCTGTCAATGTTGTGAGTGGGTGGGTATCAGCGATCCTGTTTCTTTTGCTTATGCATTGTAGAGATGACATCATCAGTGAGGTGTGTGTATAGGACTCAGAGCATGAGGAGGTGCAGAACATTTTTGACGACCAAGGATTGACGGAGTTGTGATGTTTTGAGGTGGTTCACGGAAGGCGCATGCGCATGATTGGTGGGTGTGCCAGAGAAGGGGGTGTAGAAGGGCGTGGAGCACTCCCAGGATATCGGTTGAGAGCTGGAGAGGATTGTGATTGTGTGGATTGAATTGCTATTTGAACATTTGAGGTTAACATAATATAAAGTGCATTTGTTTGATAACATCGGAAGTGTCAAAAAGTCCTGACTTGGGTCAAGTAAGTATGAAATGTATTGTATTGAGGCAGCTGTGGCAGCAATGTGGGGGACACAGCCCTACAGCACATGTGCAGGTCCCTTCTGCGATATAAGGACAGAATTTGTAAATATAAATATAGCGTTGAATGGACATGAAGCACAGATAGTAAAATGCCTAAACCATGGCCAAACGTTGGGAGCTTCTCCAAATGTAAGCAGCCACCATCACACGTGCATATACACAAGGTCTACAAGGGGAAGAAACTAAATACGCAAATGCCTACATTCAAACTGTGGAAAATGTTCCAGGACGATGGAGGGGATGTGGCGGTGGCATCACTGGTTGCAGAACCAACAGTTGCCGCTGGTGAAAAACCCTCTGCCCCTACCCCTGCTCATCCAGAACACTGAGCGGGGGCCCAGTGTTAGGAAACTGTCATGATGCCTACCCCTGGACATCCAGACCAAGTCCATCAGTCCAGGGAGCAGGCATCCAGACACCTACTGAAAACCCAGCCACCCCGGCTAGGGGCTATCTGGGTTCAGTCCTGGCACCGTAGGCACCAGGCTCATATATGGGATCAGTCCTGGCGCCATAGGCTCCAGGCTCATATGAAGAAACATGCAGACCATGCTGCAAAGAATCCAAGCCAACGTGAGGCCTGGAACTTTGTTTCAGGGACTATTTTTTACTCGGTGTGGTCTTGGAGAACTTCTTACCTGGGACTACTTTGGAGGCTATTTAAACCACGCCCGATGAGCAGCACACACTTCGCGTTATTCTGCATCCTGCAGCGTAACGCTCACCGTGCCTGTCAGACCTGCATCCAGTCTTCTGCCATGCCCGCCTCGAATCCGGGAATGGAAATAAGAAGAAAAGGTTAGAGCAAGAACATTACCTTAATTCTTCATCTGATCCTGGATCCTTCGCGCATCCGAACAAGGAAAAAGACTTTATTTTGTGCGCATCGCACCACCAGCTGCAGCGCCGCGCTATACTTAACAATCTTCACAGCACCTCCTCGACCCAGCGCTGCTCCATCATTCTTCGCCGAACTCCTGTCACCTAAGGGGACAAAGAAAGACAATAAGGTGAGCCGAGAAAACCAACAAAGACAATTTCTATTATCACTATATACTTACCGAGTTACCGCCGGAAATATTATTCTTCTATACGCCACATCGTCATACGCTGCACCTGTATGGGTCAAGCAGACGAAATTGAGCAGGCCAGTCCAGTCAGTCATCTCTGCACTACAATTCACCTTGGTGGAGGCCGCAGCTATCCAGTTCCAACCGTCGCCCCTGTGGGAGCCAGGTGAGAGTAACAGAACGCGAAGCCGCCCAACAAATTCCCACCCGGGTGTTATGTAGACCTCAGAAACTGACCAACTGGCCCAATTATTAGGGGAACTTAGGGCAGAAGTACATTCCGCCCGCCAAGAAACTAATGCTCTCAAGAGAGAACTGATTGTGTCTAAGGAACGCACTGATGATCTTGCTAGGCAACTGCTGCAAAACCAAGCTGGACAAACACCCTTACCTGGACTCAGGGGGAACCCAACTCCTGCTCCATCAAGCAACCCTGTGCAAATAGTTTTACCTGGAAATATTCCTTTAGCACCACCCGAACGCTTTGCCGGAGACCCAAAAATGTTCGCCGTATTTATGAACCAGTGCCGCTTGCACTTTTTATGTAGACCTGGAACCTTTCCGAACGATCAAGCCAAAGTAGCCTTTGTACTATCGTATCTCAGCGGCAGCGCAGCTGATTGGTCAATTCCACTAGTCAACCAGGATGATCCTCTTCTTCGGGATTTTCAGGGCTTTCAAATAAGCATCGAAAGACTATTCGCCCAACATTTCCAAGGACAGGCCTTGGATAACGAACTTTTGTCCCTACGACAGGGTAACCAGGATCACCTACATCGCATCCTTTAATAGGTTGGTGGTGGAAACCGGATGGCCTGAGGCAAAACGAATTACGTTATTTCATCGTGGACTCCGGGGAGAGCTCAAAGATTTGTTAGCTCAAGTAGTGAATCCACCCCAGGATTGCGCTGAATATATAGACTTGGTGGTCCAGTTAGGTCACAGACTTCAGAATAGAAAGGCTGATCGAGCTAAATTTGAGAATCGGGTATTTATCAAACCCAACGTTACCCCCAAGGGAACAGATGCATCAGAACCCATGCAGATCGGTGGGGGTTAAAGGACCCTTGACTCAAAAAGAAAAAGAAAAGAGGCGACAATTGCAATTGTGTCTGTACTGTGGAACTTCGGGACATTTTCTGCGAGATTGCTCTGTTAAACCACCCAAGAAGGTGGTAGGAGTTGCGGACAAAAGCCCTATAGAGCCTGACAAGCTTGCCGAGCTTAAAAAAGGACACTCAGACCTCGCACCTAATTGTGCCAATGGTCCTTATTGATCCAAGGCATCCATCACCTATGCACGCAGTGAGAGCATACATTGATAGCGGGGCCATCGGAAACTACATGGACCACGAATTGGCTACAAGGATGAACCTCCCTCTTTGCAAAAAGACCACAACTTTTTAAAACAATTTTTTTTAATTAATATAGTGTGTTATAGTTTACAAATGAAACTTTTCACACTGAAAAAGTTGAAGTGAAATAACAGAAGAGAAATATTTGATACATTAAAAGTACATTTCATAGACAAAGAGAAAATAAAACAATAATTTTAGATAATTTCTTTCTTCATAATGGACTTGCCCACATAACTCAAAATTAATCAAATTGCGAAACGGAAAGAACAAAATAATAGATTCCGTTACTAAAAAAACAGTCAAGAATATTAATTAAGACAGATTGTAAACATTCTTAATCTATCACATTTTGATAGCCCTGCATTTTCAGCCTAAGTTGCTCTTCGATTTTGAATAGAAATCTAGCCAAAGCACACATAAATGCAATATAAGGATTGTTCATACATTTATACCAAAGCATTTCACGCGACAGAATAGAATTGCCAACATTTTTGTCTCCCAAATATAAAGTTCTTTCATTGTCAAAATGTTTACAGAAAATAACCAGATGTTTTAGGGTTTCACTTTGAGAGGATATCTCACAAAAGCGACATATATCCGAATCAAATTGAATCCACTGACTAATACGCTCTTTAGAATGAAATTGGTTCATGCGAAAACGCATGTATATTTCCCGAACTTTGATGTCAGGAAAACATTCTATATACATCAGCCTAGGATACCTTTTGTGTGAATGTAAAGCAAACTCCTTATACAATTTGTAAGTACCAATTTTATCCTGAGTATCAACCCAATCCATTTGATATATACTTTTCTTAGCATAACTCACACTCATTGCTAAATCTTCATTCGTAATGTAATTCTAAGAAGAGCCAAATCCATCCTTTTTTTGAACTGTGAAATAGAGATAGGATTTTCTAAAGCAAACATCCTATTAAACTCTTCATAGACTGAGTTTCTAGGAGGATTCAACATTTTATCATAGGTATTCATTTGCCTCCATAGATGACGAGATGATAGACTAGAAAGACCCAATTCAACACATATACATGCATTTGGCACAGATTTAGCAAGATTTAACACATTTTTCCAAATGGATTCTTGCACCATGTCTACAAATTCATCAATGTCAAAAAGACAAAAGTCCAGATTGTACAGAATGATAGGTTCGATTTTTAGTAAATAAAACTGAATTGCAGGATAATAGAGAAATTTCCGATGAATAATTTTTAACAAAGATATTAAAGGTCTAACCTTAGTTGTTAGTAAATTATTCCAGTTTTTTTTGGAGAAGTCATTCGATACATCATAGCCCAAATATTTAAGTATGGAAATTCTTTCCAATTTGCAACTGATGTCATCACCACTGTCGATGGGACTGAAATTGCCTCTGGGCCAGTAACTCACTCCACTACAGAGGTGAATCTGTTGGGTCAAGATGGGCATCGAGAAAGTATTGTGTTTGACTTAATAAAGGCCCTGCAGTTCCAAATAATTCTGGGAATGCCGTGGTTGGAAACACATAATCCTTGTATTGAATGGCGAGAGAAGAGAATAACCTTCCCGGATTGTGCACACACCTGTTACCCGGAAAAAACCTTGAATAAAGGCTTGGCCACAGTCGTTACTCCAATTGCGCAGTTACCTCAGGAATATCAAGAATTTCAGGATGTTTTTCAGAAAGAACAGGCAAACACGTTACCGCCTCACAGATCATACGATTGTCAGATCAATCTTTTACCCGGTGCACAACCTCCATGCAGTAGGATCTACGCCCTTACAGAGCCCGAAAACCGTCATCTACGACAATACCTGGATCAATACCTTGCTAATGGATTCATTCGTCCATCCAATTCCCGGGCAGCCTCAGCTTTATTCTTCGTGCCCAAAAAGGAAGGTGACCTTAGAACGTGCATAGATTACCACGCATTAAACCAAATTACGGTAAAAAAACGATCCCCTTTGCCTCTGATCCCCGAATTACTGGACCAAGTATAGGATGCTTGTATCTACACCAAGTTAGATCTCCGTGGGGCATATCATCTGATACGTGTAAAGAAAGGCGACAAATGGAAGACTGACTTTCGCACCAAGTATGGATTGTTCGAATATCAGGTGATGCCTTTCGGGTTGTGCAATGCACCGGCAGCCTTCCAGTATTTTATGAACGATGTCCTTCGAGAACTCATTGACGTCTGTGTTGTTGTATACATATACAATATCCTTGTGTACTCCTCCTCAGAATCAGACCATGTTAAGCACGTTCTTGAAAAACTATGCCAGCATAAGTTATATGCAAAATTGGAAAAATGCGTTTTTCACTCTACAGAAGTCGAATTCCTTGGATTTATCCTGACCCCAAAAGGAGTTTGAATGGACTCTCGAAAGGTGGACGCAATCCTCAAGTGGCCATCACCTAGTTCAGTTAAATGAGTACAAAGTATGCTTGGATTTGCTCATTTCTACCGCAGATTAATTCCAGAATTCTCACATATTGTACACCCCATCACAGCACTCTTGCGAAAGAATAAGCGCTTCCTATGGACCGAAGAGGCTGAAAGGGCCTTCCGAGAACTAAAATTGAAATTCACGTCTGCACCTGTTTTAAAGCACCCACGCCCTGAACATCCATACGTAGTAGTAACTGATGCATCCAGTTTAGCCATGGGGGCTGTTCTTTCCCAGAAGGATCCTGAAACCGGCCAACTTCATCCAGTAGCATTCTGGTCAAGAAAATTTTCGGCACACAAATTAAACTATGCAGTTACTAATAAGGAGTTATTGGCCATCAAATCTGCATTCAAGGCTTGGCGGCATTATCTTCTCAGTGCCAGGCATACCATCACTGTAATCACCGATCACAGGAATTTACAATATTTGAAGACAGCCAAGGCCCAATCATCACGTCAACTTAGGTGGGCCTTGTTCTTCACAGAATTCGATTTTGTGATTACTTATCGACCAGGTCGTAAAAATGGCAAAGCAGATGCCTTATCTTTTATAGGAATGGGAGAAGCATATTCGAACCCTGAACCGGTCCCTATAATTTCAGAGAAAAGAATCCTTGGTATAACTACTTACAAACTCTAGAAGACATTCATTTAAAGATCAAACAACTTTTCAATCCAGCTGCCTTGCAGGAATGGCTAAAGAAAGGCCAAGATTATTCAGTCATCGATGAACTACCCTACTATCAAGGTCGTCTATTCCTACCACACAAGGAACTATAAGAACTAGTTATCTCCAATGATCACGATGCTTTAATTGAGGGACACCCAGGAGTTGCAAAGACATTGGCCAAAATTAAAAGACAATTCTGGTGGCCCACCTGGCGAAGAGACGTAAAGTCATTTGTGTAATCTTGTGGTATCTGCGCCCAAAACAAGAGTCTGCAGAAGAAACCAGCTGGTCTTTTACAACCTTTGGATATTCTGCCTACACCATGGCACACCTTGTCCCTAGATTTTATTACTGACCTTCCCCCATGTAGTGGATTTAACACCATTCTAGTAATAGTGGATCTTTTTTCCAAAATGGCTCACTTTATTCCTTTAAAAGGATTACCTTCAGCTTCAACTCTGGCCAAGGAATTTCTTGAAAACATTGTCCGAATACATGGATTTCCTTCCGGGTTGGTCTCTGACTGATGTAGTCAGTTTATTTCGCAGTTTTGGAGGAAATGCTGTCAATTGGCACAAATCGACGGGAGGTTATCAACCAGTTATCATCCCCAGACCGATGGTCAGACCGAGACGACCAACCAGACTCTCGAGCAATACCTATGTTGCATGTTACATCAAATCCAAGGCAATTGGAAGGATATTTTATGGATTTCCGAATACGCATACAACAACTCTGTACATTCAGGAACCGGACAAAGCCCCTTTTATACTATATATGGGCATAATCCTCGGACCTCAGAACTCGACTGGCCCCAACACTTGGAGATGGCCACAGTGAACCATCTACACGGTACTATCACACAAGCCTTTAAGGAGGCAACTGAACATTTGAAACGAGCAAAAGAAAAATACAAGAAAAATGCAGATCAACATAGAAGTGAAGCCCCACAATACCAGGTTGGGAATCAAGTTTGGCTAGCTACAAGAAACCTACCTCTAAAAGGAACTCAGACCTTTAACCCTAGATATTTGGGACCTTACACCATTAAAGCCATTATCAACCCGGTGGCCGTCAAATTGGAATTACCTTCCAATATGCTAATTCATCCCGTCTTTCCCGTTTCACTTCTGAAGCCAGTACAACCCGGAACCAGGTTAACCAAACCACCCGACCCCATCCTAATAGATGGGAAACCCGAATTCGAAGTTACAAATATCCTGGACTCTAAGATGGTCAAATCATGACTTTTTTTATTCAATTGACTGGAAGGGTTATGGGCCACAAGAAAGGTCATGGGAGCCATGTTCATGCACCTCGATTGGTGGAAAGATTCCATCGGAATTTCCCAGACAAACCAGGACCAAGGGGAAGAACGACCTTAGGAGGGGCCTTGGGGGGGAGTGCTGTCATGATGCCTACCCCCGGACATCCAGACCAAGTCCATCAGTCCAGGGAGCGGGCATCCAGACACCTATTGAAAACCCAGCCACCCTGGCTAGGGGCTATCTGGGTTCAGTCCTGGCGCCGTAGGCACCAGGCCAATATATGGGATCAGTCCTGGTGCCATAGGCGCCAGGCTCATATGAAGAAACTTACCTCATGCAGACCATGCTGCAAAGAATCCAAGCCAACGTGAGGCCTGGAAGGAACTACTTTGTTTCAGGGACTATTTTTTACTTGAGTGTGGTCTTGGGGAACTTCTTACCTGGGACTACTTTGGAGGCTATTTAAACCACGCCCGATGAGCAGCACACGCTTCGCATTATTCTGCATCATGCAGCGTAACGCTCACCGTGCCTGTCAGTCCAACATCCAGTCTTCTGCCACGCCCGCCTCGAATCCGGAGCTCCTAGAAAGAAGGGAAATAAGAAGAAAAGGTTAGAGCAAGAACATTACCTTCATTCTTCATCTGATCCTGGATCCTTCGCGCATCCAAACAAGGAAAAAGACTTTATTTTGTGTGCGTCGCACCGCCAGCTACAGCGCCACGCTATACTTACCAGTCTTCACAGCACCTCCTCGACCCGGCTCTGCTCCATCATTCTTCGCCGAACTCCCGGCACCTAAGGGGACGAAGAAAGACAATAAGGTGAGCCGAGAAAACCAACAAAGACAATTTCTATTATCACTATAGACTTACCGAGTTACCACCGGAAATATTATTCTTCCACACGCCACATCGTCGTACGCTGCACCTGTAAGGAGAGAGAAAGCAACAGGTTAAGCACTGGCATTTTCTACCAGACAGTGTTGGGTAACACAGACTCTTACCTAAACGCAATCAGCTGCTACGGGACAACCTCCTCTCGAATCAAGCTGCAAGACAAAGGAAGGAATCGGACAAGAGTGAATAACAGACATTTTGAACTCTTAAGAACCAAATACTTACGGCTCCTCGCCACTTACCTCGGAGTCAATATTCGTCTGGAACTCACCCAATTCCTTCGGACCAGTGAAGTGAACTGTTTATCTACGCGCCCCTGTACTCCACGCAGGATGGAGAGCTCATCATTCAAAACCATAAGGTGAGACTGGTGAAAGGGAATATCGGAGGTGATTAGTGGGAAAATGGTGGGGGTGTGCTCACTAAATCCACGGGTGGCTAATTCCTTTTCTCCTACGGGGCAAGCAGACGAAATTGAGCAGGCCAGTCCAGTCAGTCATCTCTGCACTACAATTCACGTTGGTGGAGGCCGCAGCTATCCAGTTCCGACCGTCGCCCCTGTGGGAGCCAGGTGAGCGTAACAGAAACACTGTGTTTCCGCGTCTCGCGTTTCTCCCAGTCCTGTTACCAGAAGGTTCTCTGGGTATCCTACGTGCTCTCTGTATCAGCGTTTTGCAACATCAATAGCAAAACGATTTTTCCTCACGGCTAGTATGCATTTTGCCGAATGTTGCAAGTTGCCTTGGCAACTGGGACGGCATCGGCAACACTTCAGTCACGTGCAACGTCACGTAAAATCACGTGACCAAGTTCGTATAAGGAAGTGCAGGACCTTACCATGGTGCTCCTAATTACGAGTCAATTCTGGTGTTTTGGGCTCTTGCATTTTGGATTATTGTGCTCCTCGACCTTTGCTTTGCCTCACAGACTCCACCGGATTACCCTTAATTGTTTAGAATTCTGCTTTGGTTACCCGACCTTGGTTACACTCCTGTACTACCCCCACTTCTGCCCGTGTCGGCTCATGGTAATGGACTAGTATGTGTGTTGACCCCTTTTCCGTTACCTTGGATTGTCTTGTTTGTTCCTGACCTGCTTAGGTGTTTTTGGGCTAGTCTTCTAGAGATACTCACTTGCTCTCTCTAGGTCTCCTCTCCATTCCTTCTATCTCACCTTGTTTCCTTGACCTCTGTTCCTTGGATGAACGGCATACCTCGCAATTCACTTGGAGTACAGAACCCCGCTACTCACCTAGAAGACAGAACTTTGCTACTCACCTGGATTACAGACCGACCCTTGGACTCGTCTGTGATTATTTCTGCCTGCTGATTGACACTGGACTTCTTTCTTCCTCAACGGCTTTCTCCATACCCCCAGGAATCCCCCGTTGCACTTACCTTTATTAGGCGTCCTCGTTCCGTCGTATCTGGTGGCTCTTGGGACTTGAGACTCGCCACCTCAGATACAGGCGTCCTCGTGCCGTCGGGTCCGGTGGCAATTTGAACCAGAGACCTGTCACCTCAGGGCTAGGCGATCCCTGTCGTCGGGTTAGGATACCTACTAGGACCAGAGGTGCCTTCAGTCCACGCCGTGTTCAATGGTAAGTCCTTCATCCATCTACTTGCTTTATTTACGGTTTCTGTCCTTGTGGTATTCTTGGAAGTTATTTCACATGGTTTCTGTAGTTTAAGGGGAATTGAATGTCTGGTGTCAACATCTGATTGTCCTCGTCCCTTAAACTGATTGCAACATGTTAGTCCTCTGCTATAGTAGTCATAATAGGAGGTTATTCTATGTGATTTGGTAACTCCCCATTTTGCCCCCGCAGGGATATCACCTCTCTACCACCTGAATCGAGGAATCTCTCTACTTTCTGTATCGAGGCATCTCACTACAACTAGCATCGAGGCATCAGACAACCATCCTCCTGGGGTTCTCAATCTCTCCTGGTCTCCATCTTCTGGTTAATACCTTTCTTGGTGTGTTCTGGTTTTCTCTCACCCAAGGACCGTATTACCTTGAAAGTCTCCACGGCTACACTACGAGTTCAAGGCCGTCGGCGTCCCTGACACCCAGGGATTATATCCAGCGAGAGAATTAAGGGCAGTGGCAGGGTATACAAATCCAATATTGGCACAGCCAGCATACATCAAGAGGGAAGGACAGAACGAGACCGGACAAGTAGGCGAGGGAGCTGAAAGAGCAGGAGGAAAGAAAAGAGAGTGCTGCGAGATCCAGGCAAGCATAAAAGAGAGCAACATGGTGATGGAAAGGGGACAGGAAGGACCAGAAAATATAGTGTCGAACTAGTGGGTAGGCAGACAAATATTGCTCAAACTAGACGGGATGATAACTTGAGACACGGGAGGTCCAAATAAGAAAGCACTTGGGTTGTAAGGAAATGAATAGAGCAAGGGAATAGGCAGCGATAATGGAAGAAGTAAAGAGATGAGAGAAGGATGAAAATGAGGAGCACAAAATAGTATGAAGGGTGAAACAGAAGGCAGAATCACAAGAGTGTGAGCAGCGAGAGATGCAGAGACAGAGAGAGCTTGATGATGTAGCAAGAAAAAGGGCAGAAGAAGAGAGGGAAAAGAAATTAAAGATAAAGACGGAGAAGATGATGTTGGAAGTGGAACGTCTCCTTAGAGAGCGACAGCGCAGAGAAGAGGATGAGCTCGCTGTGAGGGAAGTGCGATTAAAGTTGGCTTTAGTACGTTCTTGTGATAATGAAGAGGGAGAGAAGCAAGGAGAGCGAGACCGAGGCAGGAGATACAGTAGGGCAGCCACGCTGCCATTCACAAGCAATATCGGGTCCTCCTTCAATGAGGGGGGAAATGCGGAAGCATGATTGACATAGAAGAAGGGCAGCACAAAAGCCCAGTATTAAGAAGACTAAGCTTCAAAGATAATATTGACAGTGAGGGTGGAGATACCAGGTCAGACCATGACTTAGTAGGGCGTTAGTATAAGGAAGTAGGGGGACCTGCCCATAGGTCTATACAGAAGAGTCCGGACTGAGACACAATCTGGGAAGCACCCAAGGACATGGGTGGACTACGGAGTGACAAGGATGAGAGAGCACATCGCTATAGGGCTTTATCGCGCAGCGCAGATAACGTTACTCCATATACTAAGAGTCTCAGCGACCTTCCAGCACGGAGGAGGGGAGAATTGGTTCAGGCATTCACCATCACCAAAAACACTGGGAGACACGGTGGAAAGACCGGACTGATGCAATGCCAATTGTTGGAGAAGGGATGGTGGCAACCGCAATACATTCCATGGCAACAGATTGACAAAGACAACTTGAGGTGTAAGTTAACAGCAAGCACAGCACTAGTGGTGGGGGATATGAAAAGTTTACTTTTGGCGAGTTGCCAACAACGTACGGAAAAGGGACGGCTACCCAGGAGTAACCACCCAGAGCAAAGCGCACAACAATTTGCCATTTAACATCTGCAGAGTGGCTGAGTGGCCATGTGGCGTGCTTTACGTGTACAGTACGCAGACACCTGAGATATTAACTTGATTATGGCACACAAAATTCGGGGAAGGTGAAGACCCCTTGCAGTACATTCAAGCTATTCAAGAGAAATGGAGGCTTGAAACGCAAGAGCCATGGGGCAAGACAGTGGGATTATTCTATCAGATACTATATCAATGACTGCAGGAGCAGGTGCAAAGGCAGCTCAAGACGTTAGTGGGGATGGAGGCCAAATCATGGTCCAAAATTCAACTCACTATAGTAAACTATTGTAGACTAATGCAAGAAAATGCGAGAAAGAAGCACAAGGAAAGGAAGCAGGAAGAGGCAAAGTCAGTGCAGAAGAAGTTGTCAAAATATACAATGGAATGTGAGATGTTTTTACACCACTAGTCCAGTCCCTGCAACATTCCTGTGCATTGCTTGCATCAGGAACATCAGAATGGCCACTGGAAAGCATTCTGCTCGCTAAAATCACCCAGAAGTGTGCAGGAAAAATCTGAAAAATAGGCCGCCAACCACTTATGCCTATGTCAGTGGTAACACAGGAGTCCACTGCCAAAACCCGCCATTGGCTGCCCACAGAGCAAAATGACTGCAAAAGAAACACAGAGCTGTGTGGAAATCCATTTTTCTTGGTTGTCAAATTTGCAAAAATCATGGTTCCCAAACCACACAAAAGATCCAACCTCCTTGTTGGGTGTTGAACATAATTCTACTTCAAGAATCCAAATAAATATAATGTAAGCAGAAGTATATTTTATCAGAACAAAATCCACTTTAAAGATACTTGCTGGAAAGAAATATGTCAAAAATGGATGCAATACTGTTACTCGCCTCTGTCAGATGCTGGCGATCTCTAAATCTGTCAGGTGAAACTTGTGTCTCAAAAGCTAAATATGCCAAAGAAGGGACTTCCATCAAATGCAATATAGGGTGCCACACATTGATTTTCATGTTGAAAAGACTGGAATTGAAGATAGATATGTGTGCTTATTTTATTTTATTTTTATTTTTATTTTTTAAATTTTATTGTGCAATAGCCAACATTTGACTTTTAACACATTTCCAACAATACAAAAAATAAATAGAAGAAAAATTCTTCATACAATTTTAAAAATCAACATCAATAAAAATGTTCATCTTAAAAAGAAAAGAAAAATGCAATAACAAACTAAACACACACTATAAAAAAGAAGAAGGAACAGGAAACAGACTGTTCTCCCCTAGAAACCAATCAATCTGTAGATCCAAGTTTCACAAAAGGGAGTTCTCCAATATAAAACACAGGTTAATTACACAGAATCCATTAAGGACCCTCCACAGTAAATTTGGCCAGAATGACACTAGTTACTAGGATCTTAATTCATACATAGGCGAGACTAGATCACCGATTAAATTAATTTCTCTTAGAGCTCTAACAAGTTCCATGAAGAGAGCAGATTCATGGCAAGAGGATAATCTCCCCTAGAACGCATCAGAATCGAGCCAGGATGGACAAACCTGCTAAATCTTCTGACCCTCATATTCCAAGTACCCTGACAGCTAGATAATAAATGCTTTAGGGACTGCAAGACCAAAGCCCTAATTACAACCCAGGCATTGGACAATGGTGCTAATAGCAACATGGTCCATGCCGGAAACTTACCGACTCCGCCATGGCGGAATGGGGAATTACTGCCCCCTTCCGAGGTTGGCCGGGCGGTAATTCCCCATGCCGCCATGGCCCTTCCCCATTCCCATTTTTGCCCCATAGGGCTCAATGGGAATGGGGAAGGCGTTAAGTGCGGTGCCGCAAATTGCGGCATGTACTTAGCACCAAGGTCCCTTTGCGGGTTGGTTTTTTAACGCCTGCTAAAAGCAGGCTTTAAAGTGCCACCCGCAAAGGGACCTCGTAATCAGGCGTTAAGGGTTTAACGGCGCCGCCACCTTTTATGGAGCCGTTAACCCCTTAACGCCTGGGTCATAATGAGGGCCCTTTATTGAGCACTTATCACAATGTGCTTCAATCTTCCCTTCTCTATCTCTAGTGGCCAAAATCTCTTGGTTAGGGAGTAGATTAAGACGAAATCTAAAAAGAGATGATCCAAAACTTAGATCAGGTGTTATTTTTAGGTAAGCAGGAACCAAAGAGAGAGGCTTATCGACCACAGAAAACGAGGCAGATCTTTTCATACTCTTCATGCTGTCAATCGTATCAAACCAGTCTCTTTGTTTCATCTTTCGTTTTACTCTGTCTGGATTTTGGAGCAATAAGGTTGAATCACAATCCGCTCTCTCTAAAATTTCCAGGCATCTTTGCTTGAATTTAGCCAAGAATAGATTATTCCCCTGGTTTAATTCACCTGCAATTTCCTCAAAAGTAAGTTTTTAGGAGCATCTAGAGTTGATCTTTATAAAGTTAGCCACTTCCACTGAAGCCATGATCTAAGAGACAGCAGTCCCAATTCATAAAGAAGAGAGACTATTGGAACACAATCCGGGAGTCCCAGGGTACGTTTCCATAACCTGGCTTCCCAGGTATCCCATTCGAGGTCCATTGCTAAGATGTTATAGTCAAGACCAAACAGAAGAATCGGGATAACTTTCCCTATATAGAAATTCACCTAGGTGAGAATAGAAAATTTGCAAAATTAGGATTTAATTTTTTTCATTTGTGCTCCCAATTTTACAACTTTCAATTCCAACAAGCGCACCAAGTTGCCTTTCGTTGGGAAGGAGCTGATTGAAGCTCCCAAGTACGTTAACTCTGAAACTACCTCAATTAGTAGTTGATCCAAACATACTGCTTAACTACCGTTTTCGGGTGTTTACATCTGATTATCTTGGACTTAAGTGGATTAATAATAAGGTTATTATTTTGGGCATAGTTTTCTAAGGCAAACAAAAGGCGCTGGAGTCCTACTTGGGAGTGATCAAGAACTACGACATCGTCCGCATATGCCAACCAATTAATTTTTGTTTTTCCCATTATCGGAGATATTAAACCTATTCCATTCATTGCCTCAGCCAAATCTGCCATAAACAAGATAAACAAAAGGGGAGCAAGTAGACAGCCTTGATGAACCCCTCTCTTTACACCAATCGGATTTGTCAGAAGGCCTGATCTACCAAGCCTCACCTGCATGGAATTGTTATGATGTAATTCTCTCAGTATTGACAAAAGAGTAGGTGGCAGACCCCATTTGTCTATTTTTTTCCAAAGAAGATCCCTCTCTATCATATCAAAGGCTTGGGAGAGATCTAACCAAGCGCCAAAAAGTGGTGGGCCCCCTCCTTGGACAGACAGGGAAATCAGGGTACTCAGAACCAACCCATTTAGAGAAGTAGATAAGCCCTTCCTGAAACCTGATTGTTTTCTTGGGATGATACCCATTTTTTTGCCCATGATTCCATTTCCCCTAAAATGAGCCCTGTAAAAATGTTACTGTCTGCATGTAAAAGGGAAATTGGACGATAATTGGCCGCTAGCAATCTATCTCCCTTTTTATAGATTGGTATAATTAAGGAATTTTTCCATGAGTCCGGGAAACTCTTCTGACAGATTATATTATCAAAGAGCTTCTTTAGGATGCCAGCCCATAGGGAGGGATCTTTTCTAAGGATTGAATTACTTAATCCATTCGGTCCTCCCGCTCTGGAAGTTGATGATTTCCTTATCAACATTTCCAGATCCTTGGCTGTAAAGTCTAAGGACCACTTAATCAATTTGTTCCTCTCCCCAATTATGGCATTAGGTGAGTCGTAAAGATTGGGGAAATGCTCAGACCAGACTTGTTCTTGAATAATGGCATCCATTCTTTGATTCCTATTTACCTCTACTACCCCTACCATTGTCCAAAAATTTCTTGAATTTCCCCCCGAGAGAGCAGATAACATTCTTTCTCCATCTTGTTGCCATATAAGATACCTATGAGCCCTGTACCAATTTTTATAGTTGTTCCTAAGAATTCTCATGCCCTCCTTAAGTTGAACCATATCTATACAGGAATTCTTTAGCTTTGTTCTTTGCTGTCTAAGCTCCTTCTTCCTTTTTACAATTTCATCATTAGGAGTATGCTTGTGAATCCTATGAGGTTTCTGGACATTAGAATTGACAGGAGTCAAATTAGAGAGAAAGAAAGAAAAGTCATCCGGATTACAGAAATTTGACAGTTGTTGATCTGAAGAATGGTTGACCCAGCCTCGCAGTTCAGAGTTTAGATCATCCCCCCTATGAAACCTCCTAACAATATTTCCTGCTCTATTCTTTGTAAGGGCCTGTTCACAAAATAATACCTCCCGAGCCCCTTCAAACAATAAAAGTGCTCTCAGGATTTGATGGTCATCTATATTCCCTTTCCCCACTTGAAAGCTTGAGCAAGACTCAAAAATGCTTTGCGAGGCAAAGAGATAATCGATGGTCGAGAAAGCAGTACCTCTGTTCCACGATGGGGAACTGGGGATGCCCCCCCCTTACATTACCATTAAACATTTGGAGGCCCCATTCATGCATAAAGTTTGTCCAAATCTTCCCATTTGAGGTTTTCCGGCAGATTTTTCCTGAAATAGGGTCAGTTGTAGAGACACACTGGGAATTAAAGTCACCAGCAATAATAAGATCATCAGCAGGATATTGCTGCAAACAGTCTACCAAAGCATTCGAGAGATTAAGCAGAAAATCTGGCAGAAGGATGGCACTGGGGTTCCAGTAAATATTTATAATAAGCCAAGTATTACCCTCAATAATCCCTCTCCTCTTCACTCTTACCACAAGGATACCATGTCTATTATTCTATACAATCTTTGAATTCTCAAAAATCTCATTGCTACATGCCACAAGCAAACCCCCTATGGGTCTACCCCCTTCTGAGCCTCGAGCTAGTTGCTGAAAAATAGAGAAACCATTGAACCCAACTACACCAGTTAACCAAGTCCCTTGAAATAGTATTAGTTCAGCTGATTTGAATATTTGTGATTTCTTTTCTTCTTGGGAAAAAGATGCATACCCTCTGGTGTTCCATGACAGTACAATCATTCGAGCCTTCCCTAGAGTCTCTGCTGGGGAACACCCATTTTACTGAATACCTCAGAGATTATCTCTGGAACCATTTCCCACATATTCAAAGAATTAGAGAAGATTCTTTCTTTGTTGCTAGTTTCAATCTTCTGATTTTGGATGTCTAGAAAACCTTGGCTCGGCTTTATTAAAGTTGGGCATATCTGGGAGATCGTAAACCCTCTCTGGTCCCAAGCCATTGACTCACCCAAGATCAAATCAGTACCCAGTCCTGATTTCAGGGTAACCTCTGTGGTATTTGTGTCAGGTCCAAAGGGAAAGCTCACCACATCAATGTCTGCAGTAGTAAAATATTTAAGGGCTGGAATCATCTTCATTTCCCGCAGAATTGTAGATCGGTTCAATGGGATTGTATTTTGGGAGCTTGGAGATTTTCTTGAGAGAAAGACTCTGTGGTCTTTTAGTTTTGTGTCAACGTACGAAAGGCTCTGCAAGCCTCTCATCTTCTTACTGGGATCATAAGTGCCTTCCCTAGAATAATTTCCATTCTTCCTTTCTGAGTTCAGCACTCCCTGATCCCCAGCAGGGGATATTTCAGGGTTTTTATTCATCGATCCTCCGTCCTCAAGGTTTACAATTGGCCCTGTAATTTCCACCCCTCCTCCAGTGTTCGTGCCCTGATACCCCACTGGGTTTACGGAGGGACCACTTTTTACTTTTTTCAAAAAAATCGGAGCAATTTTTAGCGACAGCTCAATGAGCTGAGTTTTACGTTTTGTTAGAAGAAATATAGGAGCAATTTTTTTTGGCGGCTCAATTTTGTCTGTTTGGATCCCCACCATTAATTTTTCCACAGTTACATTGTTGTCCACCAAGTCCTTAATATCTGGCTCTTTGATTTAGTCTTCTTCAGCTTTTTTCCTTGACCCCTTGTAGGGAGACTTTCCTTCTGCTTAATTTCATCTTTTTTCAGACCATCTTATACATTTTTGAGGAATTTGGTAGCCCTTGATGCGTACGATTCTTTTTACTGTTTCCTTGAGTAGTAGCCGCCAATGGAGCTTCAGGTATTGCCTTTTTCTTTTCCGCTTGGTTCTTCCATTTACTTTCTTCTTCCTAGAAGCAACACACTCATATTCAGATGAGGATATATTAATCAATTGGTCAGGGTCATTGTCCAGCACAACTGCCCGCCTCAGAAACTCTTCCATAACCGAAGCTGATATTGGGGTATCTTGCAGAAAGGATTCTGGAGTCCTTTTAGAACTAGCATCTTTCTCTTGGTTCACAGGGCTTCTATCACTATGATCACGTTTCTCTGAGTTGATCACTGACACCATAAGTAAATCAGCACAAACAGCTGTTATCTGATCGATTTTAAGAGATTGCTCCTTAACTTCTTCTTGGATCTCCTTCACAGCTACCCCCATTGACTCATTGATTGCCGATTTCAGGGCAGTCATGATTGAGTCATTTATCTCCAATTCTTTAGTGACCTCCTACAGAATACCCGTATGCTGCTGAACTTCCATCTTAAGATCTTCAAAAACATTTACTAACGAAGTTAGAACAACATTTAGGGCCATTATCGTTGGCTGAGACAACTCCTGGGATTTATTGCTTTGGTCCATATTTGAAGTTGCTTGCAGAGTTTTTGTAGAATTAGCAAAATTAGATAAAGCTGGGTTCTTAGTGGGCGATTGTCCTTGATCTTCATCCTCTGCATTTAGATCTACAGGACCTTTCAGTGATTCCATCACTTCTAGCTCCAGCAGATCTTCATCTCTTAATTCACAGAGATTGTCAATTAACGGCAATTGAGAGACCGCACACTGCATTCGCACTACTTCTTCAGTAGGTAACACATTGATCAGGTTACTCATAGATTGAACTTTTGATTTTGTTAGCTGGTTCGAAATCACCTTTCTCATTTTCGTTGCTCGTAGCTCATAATCCAGGGTGCCTTGAAAGAGTGCCCGAATAGGATGACTTGAAGGAGTATACTCTGATCCCCTGAGAGTTAAATCAGCAGAGGTTTTTTGCAGCTCTGATCATGTAGGTGATTGATTATCAGCTGGATAGATACTGGGAGGAGGGACAAAAATACCTCCCCCTGTCTTATAGGGTTTGAAGAAACGTGAAGCCCTCTTATCAGGACAGTCTAAGGATTTTGAGACTACCTTAGTCTTGGAATAATCATCCCGATTGACTTGGGGACCTTGGGTGGAACTTTGCAGATCATACATTATGGCCCCTAGTTTCACTGTCCTCTTACTATGTTGGTATTTAAAAGGTCCAACTTTGGTACCGGCCCGTACTGAGAGTAGTTATAAATCACAGAACGGTGGCTCAAAGGACTGAGTCCCACAGTCACCACTTTCTCTAAATCACGTATTAAAACACGACTCCCCCAGGGTCCTTTCAATTAGGGGGTAATTTGTTCAGAAGTATTACAGGGAGCCCTCAAATCAATAGTTCGATGGATTCTCAAACAGAGCCTGTAAAACAAGCCACTACCACAACTACCACAAGTAGCTTCTATACTTCTGAGCACTTCTGACACGTTTGACTTTATTGAGAAAAAAAATGCCCCCAGGTATATAGGTGCGTGTGGGCCGTTCAAAATTATTGAGTTAGGGCCAATCGGCAGAGGACCCAACAATCACAAAGCCATACCTTTGGTACCTCTCCTGTGGGTCAACCACCTCCTCCTGCACACAGCTGTGGTCCTCCTCTAGCCAAATCGTGCCACCACGGGAGGACTCCACAGCCTGCCCTATTCCGGCTGATAGGTGCTCTCGGTACCGCAGTACCGTGGGGAGGCTAGACTCTCGGGGGGGATCTGCTCTTAAATGCTCTGTGGCCGGGCTGCTCAGACGCCCCAAAGCCACCGGTACTAAGAAGTTGCTCTTAGTAATTTACTGTAACTGTGCTCGTGATTACACGCAATTACACACACACACACACACTCACAAATACCGACCCAGGTACTGGTGCCGCGGTCGCTGTTGCCTTTGCTGATCTGCCTTTGTTAAGCTTGAGGTCCGCACACCCGCTGGACAACCGCACCTGCAGTCATAGTCACAGGAGTCACAGCTCGATTTTTGAAAAAAGTACAGAAACGTAAAACGTCAAGGGATCGTCAAGCCGCACTGACAAAGCTACAAAATGCTACGTCAGCTGCTTGAGACAATCAATGAAAGTCCTGTCATGGAGGGTCCTTATTTTAAATTTGTAACTGTAATTTTTCACAAGGAACAATGTCACAATTGACTATAAGGTAACCTGGTTCAGCTAAAACTTCAAAGAGGTTTCCCACCACTGAGAACACACCACCATGTTCATTCCCACCAAAAGGAGAGAATATCTCATGGGGGTGCTAATGAGAAGGGGAGGAGACTTCCTCTGCTGCTCTGGGAAAGAGACAATGGGTTCCTTGAACTGAAAGAAAATGCTAATTCGTGTGTGAACTGACACCAACTGCCCAGGAAGACAAGCCTATGTGACTCTCTGGCTCAGCCAAGCCTTGGAGGCGGGCCAGACTGAAAATGAGGATTTGAAACTGAAGTAACTGTATGTTTGTGGGAAAGACTTATAAAATATTGTACCGAACTGACAAAAATATGGAATTTAGAGATTATTAAAATGAAAATATTGCTCACAAGTACAAACTACTCTGGAAATTCTGCGACATTCAGAGACTGAACCACGAAAAAGTTCATATTCTAGCAATTGTGATTATGTTAGGAACATGAAAATTTCCAGGAATATGCCCAGATGGTATGTGCATGCATGTGTAAAATGGTACTGAGTAACCGCCCAAAAGCGCAAAAAATTGTCATTTGTGAACCAAAACTCGTAGGAAGATCCAGACTCCAGAACCAGACTCCAGAACCCTGAAGCAGAGGCCCAACCCAAAAAGCTGAACCCTTCTCAGCGGGCCTTTAAAATCTTGCAACCTGATTTAACCCCTAAACTTCCACGGGCCTAACCCAACTAATCCAACAGCCTGGCTGAGCTGTTTTGCTACTCTGGTCAAGAACACTTGTGTTAAGACGGATTTCTGAATTCTGTCCTGGTGGCGCAGAAGTTCAGAAGGCCAACCTAATTACTTGGAACAGGGTAACCTCTGGACGAGCCAGACCAATCAAGGTAGCGATCGCGGCGGTCAAGACTAGGTCTCAAGAGGGGTGAGGGTGACTGAAAGCCCGCAATGAGCACACAAAACCAGAACACTTACAAACTACTCCAAACAGGTGTTATATAAAAATATATACACATTTATTTTAAGGCCTTTAAAACAATGACCGTAGCGAGAAAATCACAATATCACAATATTAAACCAACACATACCAAATCAACACAATATATATACAAATACGACAGTCGCAAGCGTTATATGCACGAAATGTGTAGTCCACCTGAAAGGGAAGGAAAACAGGCAGTGCGATAATGCTTTAGACTCAGTTCGCCTTCAGAGGCACCTAACTAGATGGAAGTCCGAGCCCTGCGAAGAGTGGAGCCTTGTGCTCAAAGTACCTGCACGCGCTGGTGCCAACGGGCAAAAGGAGAAGCTCTTCGGAGGAAGTCAGGCAGTTCGGGTTAGTGCACAACAGATGAAGAACAGGTTCCGCGACTCAAGCGCAGCCTCCACAGCGGGCAGAAGCAGAGCGCGAGTACGGACAAAAGGGTGCTGTTTTACACAGCAGGGAAAAGCAATGGGCTACTGCAGGAGGGCGACCAGATCCTAGCTATACTACTCACCGGTCCCCGATGCAAGCAGACCCAGGCTTCTCCACTTCAGTTTCAGCAGCTTGCAGGTTCAGAAGAGCAGGGAATGCCTCGTCGTCGTGTAGAGCAAAAAGACGTCCCAATCGAAGAAACCTGCACAGTTTGTTGCCGCAGCAGGGAAACAGAGCGGCCGTGTGTATCTGAGCCAAAAGTATACTCCTCCCTTCAGACCTGGGAACGCCAAGTGCACGAAGCGTGGGAGAGTGACAAGGACTCGAGATACTACACAACCTGGCGGCGGTTACAGAGCAGGACTCCCGTGTAAGCTGGTCAGTCAACTAGATGGCCCAGAGACGCTTCCGAAGGCTTACTGGCAGGAGATGATGAAGTCGCCGAGAATAGCTGGTCCTGCTATTCCAAAGGTCGAAGCACCAGTACAGGCCTTCTGGTTCGATCAAAGGAGGAAAGGGTTTCACAGGACGACAGCAGTGCAAAGGAGGAGTCCTTCAGCGGGTCACCAGCGATTCCTCGGTCCAGCCTCTTGGTTGCAGGATACTTGGCTCCTGTATTCCTTCGTTCGTGAGAACTCAGGAGATCGACATGGTAGTGGTGTTTCCAAACCCCTCTTATCCACGGTTCCCTTCGCGCCAAAACGGAGGGGAGCCAATGGGAGACCCGCTCATCAACACACACACCATCCGTGGACCAATCACGGACCACGGTGGTCCCAGGCATTCACACCACCCTAGACTCTCTGGCACCCAGGATGTGTATTGGGACCAGACATCCCAGCCCACACCCTGGAGGCACACAAACGACATGTAGAAGCCCGCGAAAGCATCCGTGTTTCGCGGGAAAGTACATGCCCAAATAAGGAAGGCCCCGGGTCGGCTCGACCTGGGGAAGGTGAAGGGAGCAAGACGGTCAGTGGACAAGACAAAGGAGCCTCGTGGTCTGGCCATTTTGGGAGCCAGGCCACCATTTTGGGTTCAGCGCGAAGAACGCGCTCAGAACGCCAAAAGGAGCTCAAAATACACAAATCGATCGCTGCCACCATTCCAGTCCCTGAATGACTTGCACCGATCAAATACCATCCTAAACGAGTCTCTAGGGCCTGTAGAAGGCTAGAGACCCAAGAGAGCTGTAACTTAGCTTACAGTGCCCTCTTGTGTCATGTTGCACTAAAGCCGCAACATGATAAAAGAAACTACGGGAAACAGCGTTCCCCGGTACTGACTGTCTTAAGGGCATGTCAGTTTCCCCGTAAGAAAGGAGCGAAAGCCCAGAGGAGTGCGGCAGAAAGCTGCACTTCTCTGGCAAAGTCAAGAACAAGGTGAAAACAACAGCAAAAAGTTTAGGGGTTGCCACATGGAAGGAAAATTACCTACAATTACGAAATCTTTCCTAACACAGCGGGCCTTTAAAATCTTGCAACCTGATTTAACCCCTAAAGTTCCACGGGCCTAACCCAACTAATCCAACAGCCTGGCTGAGCTGTTTTGCTACTCTGGTCAAGAACACTTGCAGGAACCCAAGACTAAGATCAGTCCAGCAGAGCTGTAACCCAGAACCCGTCAGATCCAGTCAAGGAGGCCGTGCAGACCAGAGTGCCTTGCTGAGAGCAGAGTCCAGGTGTCCTGAATCCTGTCCGGTGGCGAGCGAACTCCAGCCAAACCTTTGACCAGATCTTTGACGGGCCCATTCCATTCCAAAGCCATAGTAGTGAGTATTTAGCATAGAACTGTCCATAGTCATCTCTTAGCTTAAGTAATCCCATCCAAACCATTCCAACACATCCATAACTGCATTATTGAATCTCTTTTGTATCTTGAATTCTTCTCTCATCCACATAATCCTGTGATAATTGTAGCGATAATCATTTTGGCGCTAATGTATATTTTCTGGAGAAAGGCAATTGTCTCAGGCAGATAGAACCCATCCGGAGGTGCCTCTGGATAGGTGGCTGTGCTGTCCGTGTAGTTTGCATCTCCATAGACTCCCTAGTGTTAAGAAATCTTTGTTCCAAATCTTCAACAGCGCAGCTTTCATTTTGAAATCTTGACCTTTTTGAGAAAAATCTACCTTTCCTAAAACCTCTGTAACTTATGAACCGTACGAGCTAGGAAAGAAATGTAAATGTCATTTTGAAGCTATCATCCTCAGCTTTCAAACAAACTAAGAACTCCTTATAGTTTGTAATCGCGTTTTTCGTGCGCTGAAAAGTTAGCCGCGATTTTGCATTTGGCTCAATTTCACCACATGTAAAAACAGCTATTTCTTGCCTTTAACTTTTGAATTTCGTTTTCCATCTGCTAATCATTCAACAATTATTGCTATTGGCTCAATTTCACCACATGTAAAAACAGCTATTTCTTGCCTTTAACTTCTGAATTTCGTTTTACATCTGCTAATCATTCAACAATTATTGCTAGTGTATACCTGACCCAATCCAAAGCAACTCTCACTAGTTCTGAATCCTATTTAGTGAATTAAAATCATTTTAGCATTTTTTCCCCTCACTTCATATTACAGTCAAAAGCATTTGACCTGTTTAAATCATCCTGTTCTCTCTAAGCTGGATTGAAACTGCAATTGTTGATTGTTATTCCTGAAACCTGTGTGCTCTCACTCCATCTCTTCATATTGCATAGTGGGGGGAGTGAGTATTCACAGGGAAAAGAGTGATCATATTGTCTTTTGATTGAAGTCATATCAAGTTTTATTTCTGTGTTGCATTCTTTCCTATCATTGCATTTCCTTGAACCATACAAAGTTATTCTCTGCTACGTTATTCTTCCTATTCCTACTCCTAATTGATTAAAGAGATTGTTGATATTGTAATATTACCCATTGCTGATCATTGCATAAATATTCATAAGTGTGATATTCAGATATTATTCATATTTATAAAAGTGTGATATATATATATTGTTCAATTCTTCAAATAAATCTTTTAATTTGCAAAACAAACCTACTTCTTGGCTCAGTGAGGCCGGGGGAATTCAAAGAGAGGGGCGTAAAATAAGGGTACATCATTCAGGAATAAAAGAACTTTAGACATACAAATATATAAATAAGGGTTTCCATTGGGCATCCCATACTAGGCATTGACTTAGCTGGAGTGCTGGGTTGAAACCGCTTAAAGGAAGGGGCCATGTTAACAAGCATGGAAGGACAAGGTGCCCCACATATGCAGTGCAGACTGCTGCCCACAGGGGGAGGTTTCACAGGGCAGGGTGACGCGTATCACGGGTTCAGAGGAACAGGGGGGCCACCTAGGGGCCGAGGGTATGGGCATCAGATGCAGCACAGACAAGATAGATTTTCAGGAGGGTATCAGGAGCCAATGGGAGGACTGCCCCAGTGCTGGGTATGTGGTCAGATAGGACACATTTCCAGGGTGTGTATAAGGAGGAGGGGAATACAATAGCATGGGGGGATGCAATACCAGCCCACATATCAGGGAGAACAGACTTAGTGCTATGCTAAGGCCTAAACACAACGATAAGTGCAGACATCAGACGCACAACTGCAGGCATACCAACCCATGGCACAAAAAACCCTAGATGCAGGCACCCGCACAGCCATACTCGCAGGCACCACATACACTGCAGATAGAGAATGATACGCAGTCACCATACACGGCACAGCAAAGTGACAGAACACTGACACGCACAGAATCCATGGGAATTACTCCCTTTTGGAAATTTGGAGGGGTGACTGTGGTGGGGGGCAATGCATTCACAAGGAACAGAATGTCATTGTATCCACACTGGGACAGCCCACAGACAGACCTGATGTGCTCCATCCTATCGAGTACACCCAACCCAGCAGAGGAACCACGTATAGGGATGACAATACATGACAAGACTTTCTCCTTTCTTGTAGACACAGGGGCAACTAGATCCTGCTTCCAGGAGGGGAGGTATTGAATGTCAGGCAACACCATGAAAGCATAGGGATTTTCTGGGACAAAGGATTTGGTTCCTGTCACAGACAATCTTACACTTTCTATAGGGGAGCATGACTTAGCTGAACCTTTGTTGTATTCCCGACAGACACCCATAAACATAATGGGAAGAGACATTATGAGAAAACTTAACATGCCCATCTCATTCACTGACTAAGGGATAGTGTGTTCAACTCCTGGGATTCACCTCCTAAACGTGAGGAAATTATTCAAGCCTTTTGCCGACGCAGAGTTCAGAGGTGGAGTGCCAGCAGATGAAGAACTATTCCAGTATGGAGCAGAAGTAATAAAAGCATGGCTCCCGAAGATTCAGGGAAAACTATGGCGCCTTCCAAATGAATACATATTCAGACCAGAACTACCATTGGACGAGCCAGAGGGGACAGTAATCCTACTAGAACTAGAGGCAGTAATAGCGAGGGAAGACAGGATAACATTACATGGGACAGATGACACCAGATGAGTATGGAGGACAGTGATTGCTGTGGGAGAAGGGTACAGGTTGACTACCTAACTGACAAAGAATTGTTCAAAGACAATTGCTCGGATCACAAGATGGTGTTCGGCATTAGCATTACATAATGGGTGAAAATACACTACAGAGAAGTACCACAGAGAATGGCGATGATGCTACAAGCACCACCGTAATTTCTTGAGAAAGACCTGGCCAAGGTCTTCAGTGTCTTATGGACTACAAATCCCTATGACGTGGGACTTCTGAAAGGAATAGGAGAAGTGAAGATAAAGCTTAAGCCCAGAGCCATTCTACCAAGTGCCAAGCAATACCCTCGGTTGAGGGAGGTAGATGAGGGCATTTGCAAGACCATTGCGGCCCTAGTTAAGAAAGGCATTCTAATACCATCAGAGTTACGGTGCAATATGGCAGTATACCCTGTGAAAAAGGCAACAGGGGCGTTGTGGCATTTTATACAGGATTTGCGCCCTTTGAACCATATTGTTGAGGCGGAATTCCCTCTAGTTCCGAATGCAGCAACAATTTTGTGTAGCATTCCTACAGAAGCTACCCACTTCATGTTTATTGATTTGAAGAATGCCTTCTTCTCTATACCACTCCACCCAGACTCACAAGATTTAACTTCTTTCCTATATAGAAATACAAAATGGAAACACACTAGGCTCCCACAAACGTACTGCGAGTCCACTTCTATATTCAATAGGGTTTTTCAGATGGACTTAGGGAATGTACAGTAGAACGTGTTGGTATACAGTACATAGATGACATCTTGATCTATAGTAGAACTGAAACACAATATAGAAATGACTCCGTGCACATGTTGACTGTGTTCGCAGAAAAGGGAAACAAGCTGGACAAAGCCAAATTGCAATATTGCCAGAAGGAAGTATTATATATTGGGCAACTGATATCGAAAGAGCGGCAGAAAGTGACATAAGAAAGAGCAGAGGCAATTTTTAAGACACCAAAACCCATGACCATAAGACAAATGCAACCGTTTTCAGGCATCAGCAATTACTTTATAAAATGGGTATTCGACTACAACACATACACAAGACCCTTTTTAAGCACACTGAAAGAAGCACAAAGAGGGGAGGGTGCATTACTGTGAACAGAAGAAATGTCAGAGGCATTTGAAGAGCTGAGAACATCAGTATGCACAGCTCCTTTATTAGGGATCCCCGACTATCAGGACAGGTTTTACTTATTCTCTCATTCCAACGGTGTAGTAATGACCGATGTACTGATGCAGAAAACTACCATGGGTCACAAAACATTAGCATATTACAGCGGGAAACTAGACCCAGTCATGAGAGGACACTACTCTAGCCAGCACAAACTAGCTGCTGTTGCATTTGCAGTGGAGCAATCAGCAAGTATTACCATGGGATGCAGCATCACTCTTCTTGAGGAGCATGCTCTCTTTGCAATACTGGAGCACCCAAAAAGTACACTGACTACACAAAGGGCTTTGGGATATGACGTGATATTATCGAATCCAGCTATCAAAGTAGTGAGGTGCCGACTTGTGAACCCAGCGGCATTTGTCACCGAGCCCATAGAGGAGGATGACTATGTACACGACTGTACCGCACACATAGAAATCCATGATGACTTCCCGAGGGTAAGAACACACTTGAATTTGGGAGGAGAGTTTTATTTTGATGGGTCATCAACAATAGACCAGACCACAGGGGAAAGACATACTGGAACAGCAGTAGTGAGGATACAGGAGAATGGCACAAGCGAGGTGTGAGTAAGCTCACGCTTACCGTCACATTTTTCAGCACAAGCTGCTGATCTATTCGCCCTAATACTAGCACTGGAGTGAAGCAAGGAAGTGACAATATATTCAGATTCAGCCTACGTGACGTCTACAGTGTATTCTAGGCTGTCACGCTGGCTAAGGAGGGGCTTCTGATGTGCTGACAGGTCACCGGTGCAGCACACATTCTTATTGGGCAGACTGATAGAAGCACTCCAATTTCTAATGAGCATAGCGGTAACAAAGTGCCAAGCCCACACAAGGGGGGAGGATCCCAACTCCATGGGCAACGAGGCAGCAGATGCGGAAGTAAAATGAGCTGCATATTTTGATGACATCTCAGAGATGGACACCCCATCCCAGGCACGTAATTATACACAAACAATGGTGTTGAAGGATAGGTATGACAATGCATTACTTACTGTAAAAGCATTTCTGATGGTTGTATCTGCTTAGATTCACATGCTGTGCATAGGTCCGACATCCAGTGGTCACTGCGGAGTATTGCATTTTGTTTTTCGTAGTTGAAAAGGGGACGTCGACAAGGCGTGTCTGTAACACTATCCCTATAGTGACGTGCGTTGTACCCACAATCCCTCACGCGTCGAGGTCCCTCTGTTTGTATTTTTTCTGCCCTGAGGGAGCCTTCTATACGTGAGTGAGTACAGAAAAGAGAGAGAGAGATATGTAGAAAGGTGTCTATGTTCCTTCCATCCGAGCGGGGAGGAAGGGTGGGCGCATGTGAATCTAAGCAGATACAACCATCAGAAATGCTTTTACGGTAAGTAATGCATTGTCTTCTGATGTTTGTTAATCTGCTTAGAATCACATGCTGTGCATAGACTAGCGAGCAGTACCCGGAGTTGGCGGTGGGTTATGAGAAGGAACAGTAGAGAAAAGATGTCTTAATACTGCCTGTCCCACCTGGGAGTCAGATCTAGAGTGTGCATCTAGACAGTAGTGTTTTGTAAAGGTGTGCACAGAACTCCAGGTAGCCGCTTTGCAGATGGACTCAAGGGGAACATTTGCAATGAACGCTATGGAAGCCCCAGTGCCTCGAGTGGAATGTGCTCTTGGCTTGAAGGGTAGTTCTCTCTTAGCAAGAGTGTAACAGAGAGTGATGCATTGAACAATCCATCTAGATATAGTGGACTTTGAAACTGCATCTCCCTCTCTTCCTGCTGCCACCGAGACAAATACCTGATTAGTCTTTCTCAGTGGTCTGGTTCTTTCCATGTAGAACATGACAGCTCTGCGTACATCTAGTGTATGCAGAATTTTTTCTCCCAAGCTGGAAGGGTTTTGAAAGAACGTTGGTAGTTCTATTGACTGGTTTACATGGAATTTCGAGATGAATTTTGGTGCAAACCTTGGGTGTGTGCGTAGAACCACCTTATCCTTGTGAACTGTTACGAAGGGGTCTAGAACAGAAAGAGCCTGTAGTTCACTTACTCTCCTAATGGAGGTGAAAGCTATTAGGAAAGCAGTTTTAAGAGTGAGGTCTTTAAGAGTTGCCTTGTGCATGGGTTCAAAAGGAGGGCCCATGAGTCTAGAAAGTACCACATTTAAGTCCCATCCGGGAGCTGGGTTAGCTATCGGAGGGTGTATTCTCTTTACCCCTTCCATGAAGGCCTTGATAACTGGTATCTTCCATCACGACACTTTAAGTTGGGAAGGGTTGTATGCAGAAAGGGCCGCTAGGTGGACTTTAATGGAATTGAACACTAGACCTGAATCCAGTAAATGGGTCAAGTACAAAACAATGTTAGTGGGGGAGCAGTCAACCGGGTTGATGCTCTTACCTCTACACCAGATGACAAATCTTTTCCACTTGCTAGAATAGCAGTGGCGAGTATTAGGTTTTCTGGCTTCCCTGAGGATGTCCATACATCTCTGCGGGAGTTGTAGATATCCAAATTCTATGATCTCAGGAGCCAGGCTGCTAAGTTCATGGTCTGAGGGCATGGATGCAGTGTCCTGCCCCTGTCCTGTGACAGCATGTTGTACGGGCAGGGAAGTTTCACTGGGGGAGATAGGGACATCTCTATCAAGTGAGCGAACCATGGCTTCCGGGCCCACATTGGGGCCACTAGTATCATGGTAACCTGCTCCTGGTGCATCTTGTGCACCACTTTGTTGAGAAGGGGAGTCGGGGGAAAGGCGTAAACAAATTTCCCTGACCATTGAATCGACAGACCGTTCCCCTTGGACTGGTTCTGGGTACCTGGAGGCGTAACTTGGCATTGTGAGTTCTCCAGAGTTGCAAACAGGTCTATTTCCGGGAATCCCCATTGCGTGAAGACGTCTAAGACGATGTCTTCGTGCAATTGCCATTCATACTCTTCGGGCAGGGGGAAGTCTCTGCTGAGTTCGTCTGCTAGCAGATTGAGTTCCCCTGGTACGTGTTGTGACAGTAGGAACATGTTGTGTTTGAGAGCCCACTTCCATATATTCTGGGACAGCTTGGACAGTCCTGGAGAGTGGGTTCCCCACTGCTTGTTGATGTAGTACATGGCTGTGGTGCTGTCTGTAAGGACCATCACTGTCTTCCCTTGTAGGTGTTCCTGGAAGGCTTTTAGTGCTTTGAACACCGCCAGTAGCTCCAGTAGGTTTATGTGCTTGGATGCTACGTTCGGAGTCCACACTCCGTGAGCAGTCTGATGGGATAGGTGAGCCCCCCATCCTGTGAGGGATGCGTCCGTGGTTAGAGTGGCCTCCACCGCGGGTGTGGCAAAGGGTTTCCCTATTATCAGGTTTTCCTTTGTCCACCACAGTAGCGAGAGAACCAAGGCTTGCGAGACCACCACTAGATCGTCCCATTGTGCGCTGGCCTGACACCACTGGCTGTTGAGCCACTCTTGCATTGGGTGCATGCGCAGGCGCGCATGAGGTACCAAATAAATACACAACGCCATCATACCTAGCAATCGCATCGCTTTGCGCACTGTCACCTCTCGACCTGCCACATATTGGGGGATCTGAAACAGCATGTTTTGGACCCTCTCGTTGGAGGGGAAGACGAGGCCGTCCTTTGTTCGAATTAGAGCCCCTAGGAATTGTTTGACTTGGCTGGGGTCTAAGCTGGACTTCTTCTCGTTGATGGAGAAGCCCAGTGGGAACAAAAGGTCTACAGTCTTTTGGATGTTTGAGAAGCATGTCTCGTAAGAATCCCCTGTTATGAGCCAGTCGTCGAGGTAAGGGTATACTGGGATGGATAACCTGCGCAGGTGGGCCGCTGCCACTGCCAGTACTTTCGTGAATACCCTTGGTGCAGATGCTATGCCGAAGGGTAGCACTCTGAACTGGTAGTGTTTGCCCTCTATCATGAACCTGAGGTATTTTCTGTGCGCTGGCAACATTAAAATATGAAAGTATGCATCTTTCATGTCCAGTGTTGTCATGTAATCTCCCTGTGATAGCAGTGGGATTATTTCCTGTAAGGTCACCATACGAAACTTTTGGGGTTTGACAAACTTGTTCGCTGGGCGCAGATCTAATACAGGGCGCATGGTTAGATCCTTTTTAGGTACAAGGAAGTACACTGAATAAATACCTTATATTACCTGAGATAGAGGCACGACCTCTGTGGCTCCTTTTTCCAGCAGTTGGTCCACTTCTTGGAGAAGGATGGCGAGGTGTTCTGGTGTCATGCGGCGTCCCCTCGGGGGTCTGTATGTTGGGGAACTGTTGAACTCTATACAGTAGCCGCGGGCTACGGTGGAAAGTACCCAGCGGTCTGATGTTATTCCCTCCCATGCTGGAAGAAAGGATGTTAACCGGCCCCCGACCGGCGTTGTATGGGAGGGGACGTGAATCTTCGCGTCACTTGGTGGTGTTGTTGGCTTGGGAGCCTCTGGGGGTGGAACCCCGGCATCTTCCCTTGCCACGACGTTGACCCCTCTGATTGTACTGGCCGCTATTACTCTGGTAGTTGCTGGCAGAGTACTGTTGTTGTTGGTTTTGTTGCTGGCGTTGTCCACGAAAAAAGCGCTTATTACCAAATCCCCGCCTGTTAGGGGGTTTTGAAATTTGGTCTAAGGTCTTTATTGTATCAAATTCTTTCTTCGCGTTCTCCAGCGCGTCATCCACTGCTCTCCCAAAGAGGTTGGACTCCTCTATGGGTTTATTAATAAGGGACGCTTGTGTTTCCGCCTTAAATCCAGAATTGCGAAGCCAGACGTGACGCTTCAGTAAAATTCCTTGTACCAAAGTGCGGCCAGCCGTCTCTGCTGCATCGAGGGTATTCTTGACGATGCTTTGATTGACCAGAGAGCCCTCGTTAACTGTAGCCAGTAAACGAGTCCTTAGGGGTTCGGGAGCTTCTTCGATGTCCTGTCTGAGCATAGCCCATTGAGCATCGGTGTAGCTTGCCAATAGGGTATTATTATTGGCGATTCTGGTAGAGAATGCTGCAGAGGTGGTGATTCTCTTGGCTAGGGCATACAGCTTATTCTCCTCTTTGTCTGGGGGTGCCTCGCTAGTAGATAGTGGGACTCCTGCCCTTTTCCTGGTGTTGGTCACAACCAGGGAGTCCGGGATTGAGTGACCCTTAATATATAATGGGTCTGATTGAGAGGGAGAGAACAGTTTCTCAATCCTTGGATTGACCCCTCTCACCAATGCCGGAGTGGAAAGAGAAGGTGTAATACGTCTCTTAACTGAGGCGAGGATGGGTATAACCTGGCAGGTGGGGGTTTTTCTTTGATAATCCTCTCCACAAAATCGGTGGTCTGGGGTGACCTCCCAGTTTTGATCTCGAAATGTGCTGCTGCCTTCTTCAGGCAGTGCATTGAAGGTGGGTTGATCATCGACAGGCGAAGGGTTCCTGACTGGTGTAGTTTCAGTAGACCTGATGACTATACTGCTACTGCCTGTGTCAGTCGACCTAGCCGGTGACTGCCAGGGATTTGGGTCGCCCTCGCCTGTGTCTTCCTGGAATCCTTCCTCACATAGGTTAGTTTCCTCGTGAAAACCTTCCTCTTCTTGTTGGTCCTCAACATAGGTGAACTCATCTTCCTCTTGGAAGAAGGTGTCTTCCTCAGTGGGATTGTAAGAGTTTATGTCCTCCTTTATGGGGTTATAAAAGTTCTGGTATTTATCCCTTGGACTCTCCAGGGGTGCCTCCCTTGGTCTCTTGGGTGCCCTGTCTTCTGGGATGGACATGAACCTATCGAGTTTGTCCATACAGGTCTGGAACCTTTCAAAGGTCCACTGAGGTCGGCCAGGACGGTCTGGGAAAGAAAAGGGGGTTTCTTCCTCCTGTAATAGTCTGGTTCTGTCCCATAACGTCGAAGAAAGAGAGCCTTCACCTTCTGAGTATCCTTCTTGCTGGCTAGGGCCTTCTGTCGGCGTCGGGAACAGGCCTGATCTGTTTTCCGGCGCCTTCGGCGTATCTTTGGCCTTGTGCGCGGTTTTCAGCGTTGCACTCCCCATACGTCTTTGGCCGTCCTTAGATGCTATGCGCACGAGGCTTTCGGCGATCATACTCTCTTCCGAGGGATCGGTTGCCGTCGCGCTAAGAAACGTCGAGCCTTTGCTCGTCGAGTCCTTGCTCGTCGAGTCCTTGCCCGTCGAGTCCTTGGTCGTCGAGTCCTTGGTCGTCGAGTCCTTGTTGGCAACGTGAGCACTCTTGCGATGCGCGTCGCCGGAAATTTTGGTGTTAGCGCCCTTATTTTTAGAGTGCCCAGTCGCCTGTCGCGGGAGCGGTGGCAGGGAGGGCTGACGACCCTTACGGTCGGCGGAAGACGTCGGTGGACCCGGCGTCCCCGTTGGCGCTATGGCTGCCTTCGTCTTCAACGAATGTGTGCCTGGGGGTATGTGCTTTGGTGTTTTTCTGTGTGCGTACATGTCGCCGGGGTGTTCATCCCCATAAGCTGGGCATGAGCCGGGCTTGTCGAGGCCGGGGACGGACGACGAGGAGCATGAACGCTCCTTTGAGAGGTCTACAGCCTCCATTACGGGGGCCGCGTAGTCACTGTCCTCGTCACACTCGGCGGCGGCGGCAGCGGGCGAGGAGTCAGGCCTAGACATGGCGTAGGCCGCCCACCTTTTGACCCTGCGGTCTTTTAGAGTTTTGGGCTTTAGTAATTTAAAGGCCGCACAGCCGTCCTCCTGGTGATCGAGGGGTAAGCAACGGTTGCACCGTTTGTGCTTATCCTTCCTGGTATATTTACCCTTGCAAAGCGGGCAAAACCTAAATGGCATCCTCTCCATAGCTGAGGGTAATAAGTGTGACTACGACCTCGAAAGAGAGGGAGGGGAAAGTGAAAGGCATTCTTAAAGAAAAGAAAGAAAGACCACAAAACCCCACTCTCCCTACTGTGTATGGCCGGCGAGGCCAGGCCACGTGTTCGGCAGCGCCGAAGGATCCCCTCTGCTCGTCCTTCCGTCGAAGATCTTGCTCGGCGGAGAAACGGCTCTGCGTCGAGGGAGGGATCTACGTTATTGATATTAATAACAAACGACCAAAGGTCGAAGAAACTATTTGCCAATGTCTCTCGAGGAGCTCCGCATAAAGGCGACCAGTAGCTGGGCGGAAAAAAACAATCTGAGGGACCTCGACGCGTGAGGGATTGTGGGTACAACGCACGTCACTATAGGGATAGTGTTACAGACACGCCTTGTCGACGTCCCCTTTTTGACTACGAAAAACAAAATGCAATACTCCGCAGTGACCACTGGATGTCGGACCTATGCACAGCATGTGATTCTAAGCAGATTAACAAACATCAGAAAATACATTACAAGTGAAGCAACTGATCGAGTTGCAGGGAGCTGCACAAAAGGAGGAAAAGGAGTTATGGCTGAGAAAGGGTGTTCCATATCTCTGACAGACACCTTATGGCGGCAGGAACACACAGGGAAGGTAGTGATGCCATTATCATTGTTGCACACAGCACTGACACAACTACATCATCCTACCCACATTGGGAAGGATGTACTTGCTGCTCACATTGGTGCAGATTGGTTCTGTCTCAACCTGGCAGAGCATGTGGCAGAATGTATGACTAACTGCCGTGTCTGCAAGCAATTTACAGCAGGCCATACTCTAAGTGTAGTGAGAGGAGCCATACCTTGCCCACTGGGTCCATTTCAACACCTTATAGTCGACTATGTAGACATGCTCCAAGTATGTCAAGGTTACAGCTACATTATAGTGGTTGTATACCCATTTTCCTGATGGATCAAAGTGGGCCCATGTTTCCATCCTGATGCCGTGCGAGCATCAAAATTTCTGGTTAGAGAAATGTTCCCAAAATGGGGTGTTTGTGAGGTCCTTTTGTCTGACAATGGCCCTCACTTCACCAAAAGATGTTTCATCACATCACAACTTTGCTAGGAATCCAACACAAATTCTCCTGTGTTTACTACCCACAAGCGAACAAGGTATGTGAGCGCCTCAACAGGTGGCTGTACTGTTTGCACTAAGCCTTATTCGTTTTGTGCAACAAACCATTGTTCGACCACCTTTTAACCCCATACAAGGTGGTAGCCAGGTGGCGCAAGAGACTCCCCGGGCACCTCCCACTAGGGCTCTGATAGATGCTGAAAAAGTGTCAATGTATTGGGACAAGAAATTAATGATTACAATGTGCCTTTATGGCTAGTGCCTCCTTTTTTTTCTCACCAACTGCTAGCACAACGGCAGAGGCCAAAAGGAAAAGATGAAGGCAACAATATTGAAACAAACGAGGAACGACTGAAACCACCACAACTTTATCCGGGGTACCCGGGCCTTTTGCGTGACATCTCTAGGACTTGGTTTAAACCCAGATTCACGGGTCCCCATCAGATCGAGGAAATAACAGATCGAGCTGTGAAGACATCAAGCCCTCTCGAGCAGTGGCCTCTCCCAGAAATGACAGTGAAAGGGCCAACGTTCCGCAAAAGGAAGTAAAAAAGGATCACCAAGGAACATCACAGCCGCGCAGAGGCCAACCCATAATTACTTGCTCCTGAGCGAGAGAGATAGTGAAAGGGCTTCCTACACATCCAGAGTGAGGACACAGTGTTTGTTTATGAGTTTTCTTTTCGCACACTGACAGCATTCATCGTGAAAGTTGGCACTGTTATCTCTCCATTGACCCATGCTTCCCAAAGACCCTCACCCCACGACCTTCAAAGGCCAATTTGTCATCTTTGTTAGGCGATACAACCGTGCAAGAAGACACTCTCCCAGTTTATTCTTCTGGGTTTTCCTGGACTCTTTGTCCCAAACACACCCATGACTTCATCGAGGAAATCCATCCGTACTTGAAGTTCTTCGTGACCCTAGAATACGCATTGTGTGGGAACAGTTATTCTTTATTGCAGTAGAACAACATCGCAACCACTGAGCTTAATATAATAAGTACTAACAACAAAAAAACTAATTTCGAGTGCATTCCAGGCGGTTCATCAATATCTTCAAGGCTACACAAGATTCCGAAGTGGAAAAGTAATGAATGCCATTATTAAAAGTGTTATAATGCTGACTTGTGTCCTCTTTTCGCTTGTTATTTTTGCCCTTATTTTGTGGCGAATGTCTTTTGTCATAGAAAATAAAGTTGTGACCCCTACTAACACAACCCCAATTCCGGCAGGTGTGGCTACCATGTCAAGTCGGGAGGTAAGTACTGCCAGACCAGTAAGGAGAAGTAGACGCAGTGTTTAGCTAGATGTAGGAGGGGTTGATTCATATTGCGCCGATACTGCGTATCCAATAACATGGGGTACAAGCACATGACAAATGTAGGTCAACAAACCGCTAGAAAGAGCTGCTATGTCTGCTCTCTCATCCTGTACTTGTCACACATACAAACACTTTTAGGAACCAACTGTATACACGTGGTGCTTATTCTATGTCTATATTGAATGTGTTACCTACCAGTCCTTAATAGAAGAACACCTGTAGAGGAGGTCCCAGATATGGCCTGCACTCCAGCCACCCGTTTTGAAATACCAGGAACATACTCGCCGAGATATGTGACGTATGAGGAGCAAATAAACCAACAGAGAGCAGCACCAGGGCTCTGCCCAGTGCCCATCAGAAGAGCAATACCTGTTGAAGTGCCAATAACCAGACAACCATGGGCAGCACGGTACCCATTGAGACAACCGTACCAGCAGCTGACACGAAATGAAGACTATTTACAAACTGTCACTGAAGAAACCCAAAGGGCCTTAATTGAAGGAGAATGGTGATGACACAAGAGCCCGGACAGACGTACTGATGAGCGAAACCACAAGCAAGGATGACACGCAAAGACAAAATATAAGGAATAATGATGGAATGGACTTAGAAGAAGAAATTATGTTGACATATAAAGAAACGTAACCATATAGAAGGATGAAAATAGGCAACTAGCTAACGCCTGTAAATAGGCTTGGAACGCAAGAAGCTAAGAAAATAGTACGGCTTGCAATGCTTAGTAGAAGAATAGAGCAGCAAGCGCCAACTATATATCAACCTCAATGAAGCACATTATACAAGTGCGACTCCATTTTACAAAAAGAAGAAATTAAGCCCAGGATAGTAGGGGCCAAACAGACCAAAATTCATACTTCAGCTAAGCTAGAAGAAACAGCGGAATCGAAACCCAGCAAGAAGCAGCTCATGGCTGGGAATTCGAAGTCAACGGCAGGAAGGGAGGAGAGCGGCAACCTCGAAGAAACAAAACTTCAGAGCATAGCAGCCTGCCCCGTGAAGGTGGAGATAAAGAGGCCCAGGCAGGTGGCGAGACCAAAGAGAGAATCAAATACGCAAATAGAGGGAAAATGAAGCAGATTCACGGTGTACTAACACGTGACCAGCCAGGCGCAAAGAGGTTCCAACGTCTGCTGTTACCCAAACCAGAGGATGCCATAACGTTTCCTGATAAGAAGCTACAGTTTCGAGGCCATCCTCAGCCAACTAATTGGCACATAGCCCTAAAGTACTGAGTGATGGAAGGGAGGCAGGGTGAATCTTGGGGCACTAGGCATCTGGGTGTCCATTCTGCATGCTGCTAATTAAAGTGGAGATTTATGCCTAGGGGTGCAATCCACGCAATCACAATGGACCAAGTTATCTAGGGTCCTATAACTAGTAAAACAAATGAGATGTCGTACTTGTAGTGATGTCTAGCACGAGTGATGTAGAGGGATGGGCGTAGACACCCACCCGATAAGAGTTATCCAATCCTCACACCCCGTTACCATATACAGATATAGCACCTATACTTAAGTTACATTTTCCAACCAATAGACTTGCATGACAAACGTTCGAGTGTTACACGTCAATGATGACGAATATTGCCTATAAGAATTGCTGTTTGAATGAAGATTGTGGGAGTTGAAGCGAGACGGGCGATCGCATCACTGTTGATTTCCATTGTTTCCCAGTTTTTTGTACTTGTCATTAAACAGACTTCCTTTTGCCAAACCATTGAGTTGTCCTTATTGATTGGTGTTGGAGTAAGAGAGTCCTGCACCCCATCCTCGTCAAGGTGAAGCTATCTCGTCTTAAAGTACTTGAGGGTGAGCTCTGATCCCATGGGTCCATCAGAGGTTGCTCCGCCCTCTTGTACACACCCTTTCCCTGCGTCGGGTGTCCGTCCCTAGGAGAGAGGTGACGCAAGGGATAGAGGGAGAGCAGTCCCTAAGTCTACAATGTTGTTCACTTATTGTGATTCTTACTGGTAAAAAAAGCAATGTCTCACATGCTGGAGCAACATTTCTGGGAGGAGCTATTTCCAAAAGGGGCACCTGGGCCCTAAATAGTTTAATTGACCTTCAAAGAAGTGTTTTAGCACTAGGGTGTAGACAATGTTCTTGGTTAAGGGAAACCATAAAGATTATTAATAAAAAAAACCTTCTAAGGGGGGGCTTAGTATAGAAGGTAATGCTAGAAACACCCCCAGGGTGAAGAGTACATTTGTTAATATTACTTCTGTGAACCGCTAATGGATTCAGATTTCCTAGACAGCTTTTCCTGTTTATTGAGAAAGGCTGTTCTCCATTACGATGACATTGCTTCTGTCCCGTATCCCACGTGTTCTTCGGGATATCGTGCGGTGTAATGGTCGACCGGTTTGAATGACTTCTGATGTGTTATCCTCATTTAGGACCAAGTTGTTTTGTTCTGTCTGTATCAGATCAGCATACCCGATGGATATGGAGGTGAGTCGCCATATCTACCTAGGAAAAAGTATTAAGACTCATTTGGTATAGTCCCGGTAGGTAATTGCTTTTTTTATGCATATTAGCATTGTTCTCCATTGCTTCTGTGGGTATGGTGAAAACCATTACTATTGCTATTGCAATTGGAGGATTCAAACTGTCACCCCGTAGCGTTCCCACATCCCCCAGAGCCCCACTTCTTGAAGTTATCAGTGTTACACCAACATTAGTTGATTATTAACTTCCAAACCAGACAGAATTATGATGTCTGGGTGGTCTTGTGCTTATCCCGGTCTCCCGTATTTGGTAGAGATCCAAGGGATTCCTGTATTGGTCGTGGGATTCCTAGGGTTTTGAAAAAAGGTTGTTTGGTTTGTCACAACCCAGCCATTGTGACACATGAATAGGCAAGTCATGGTTTAAGATTGACCCTATGCCTCTTTTTTGTTTTTCAGAGCTACCCATTGATGCACTGCTGGGCATAGTGTGAGAGAAGGGCTAGTTGGCAAACTGCAGTGCCAGAGTGCTGAGGGTTACATCAGATCATGTAAATTAGAAGGATCATTGTTCCAATGATTTGTTTATTAGTTTTGTGGCATCCAGGTGGAGGCACTTTTTTAAGGTAAGTTCATATAGGCTGTATAACATCCTTGTCCAGTGTGCGCTGAATGTGTGCCCTAAACAATGATCATATTCGTTATTGGTGTTCATGCAAAGCTGTTCATCAAAGTCATGTACACCCATGCAGTGTTCTGACTTACATATCTCATCATTCTGATCTTTCTACCATGAATGAGTGTATACATGGTAGAATATTGGGGGAAATGGGTGTGGTGCAACCCTGCAGGAGACTGCTGTTATGTGACATGGAGTTTAGATGACCATGCAAGATTCTATGGACACCTAGGAGGAGTGAAGAAGATCTGGCTCCTCAGGGCAAAGGTGAATACGTTTGGAGAAGTGGTCGACAGAGGGGGATTGAAGAGAGGGTCCCCAGAATGGCACTTGTGTCCCCTGTGCACACGGCAGCCGAAAGGATGAGAAATGAGAGATACCAGTCGCTGTTTGTTCAACAGGTGGACCAATGTATCCCACACATGGGAACAGATACTCACTTAGACAACCGTACAAACCCTACCCAGCTGATCGCTTCGTGGATACAAGTGCCTCATCTCTGGACCAGGTTAACTAACAATAATGTCCAGCTGTGCTGATGCCACTAGTGACAACACGACATAGCAACATTAGTCACTAAGTAAACTCGCATTCCTGCACAAAGATACATAGACACACACCTGCATACACAAAGAACATACACACACTGTTCTGTAGATAGAGGACAGATACATATGCACACTGTCAGAATCCTTTCCTTTTCACTAGCCAAATGCAGAAACACAACAGAGCAAAATTCACACGGAGCAGGGGTGCAACCGCTTTATTGCAACTAACCATATGGAGCTACAGGGACGTATAAGGAACCTGGAAGGCCTTGAGTACTACTAACCTCTAAAGAAAATAATACAATATATAGGGAAATCATAGGATGACAGTAGTGAATTCACATGAAACCATAGGCCTCAAAATAGGGAAGAAGATGCCGACTCTCCAGCGTGAAGCACAGAGCCAGTGCTTGCAGCCTTGGACAAGGTTGGTTGCAAATTCCTGAGTCCCGGGGCATGGAGTCACCTGCAAAATAACAGAATAAAATCTTCACTAATTACAGACTGAAAATGCTCCGTTTTGTGGTCGTTACCCACTTGACGTGCCTGAGCTGAACAATGGTCATTTACCCACAGTGGGAAGAGGAGCTGTTCCACCGAACATTGCAACTTGCAGGCACTCTCCCAGGCTAGGCGGCTATATCAATGGCAACAATGGGGACACACAGTCTTTCCGATTATCTTGAAAAGGTACACTAAGTGCTCTGAGCAGACCAGGGCCCCTGGCCTGGGGAGGCTCACTCCAGCCAATAAAGAAGCTCAGATCCTGGGGTGGTGTGCCAGGATGCATGGGCCAATGGTCATCCTGTAACCCTGCAACAATGTAATAGATAGTTTTTGGGGATGTCTCAGGCAAACCCACCTGACATGGGAAGACCAATTGAACAACTCATATAAGGGATCCCTATTGGTACTAATACCCGTGCTACCTGATTGGGTTTGGTTCTTAGTTTTTTTGGGGAGGGTTGGAGGTTGTGATGTCACAACAGGATAAAAGCTAGTTACACAGGCCCAGGAGCTGTGAATGCCAGAGATTCTGATGTTCCCTGTAAGATACCTGTTTGAAAAATAAAGGACAGTTCTAATTTGCCCCATGGCTGAGTCCTCCCTCTTTGCCAGTGAAGGGTTTGATGGGCCTTGCATACTCTGCAAAGCAGTGATTTTGTTGTGCGAACCCCCGGTCCTTTGGCAAACTGTTACAGTACCACGCTGCTTGAGAACTGAAACGAGGGTCACATGGACATTAGATGTCAGATCAGGCAGCATTATGTAGGATGGAGAAATCTGCCAAAGGCGGTGGGTTATATCATGTGGTTAGGCTGACTGCAATTCTACGGTTCTCCAACGGTGCTGGGAGACAATGCTTTCCAAGGTCGGAGGAAGTACTGTTGGGACTTTCATTGTTAATAGAAGTGACCGAATGTATCCTATTGACTTTTCTGTTTAAATCTCATTTTGTAAAACCCTATTATGATGTGCTCAGGGGCCCACATTTTTGGGACAGGGATATATGACACTTTCTCTATCCATTTGTGCAGAGTTCTGTGGAAACACATCTTGTTTCCGTCTTTGTTGCCTGTTTTCCTATTGGATTATTTGGTGACAGGCGGTGAGATTTATAGGGAATTAGAGTTTTCTAGGGAGAGTTGAGGGGAAAAGATAGAAATAGGATTTAATGAAGACATAGTTTTGAGTGCCAAAGGCCAGCAATTTGGGTACGGATTTGGAAAAAGGCTTCTAATTCCTGGAGGGAAAACTTAAGAACTCGACTTGGGATCATTTGGAAGTTCAAAAGCAGACAGGAAATCCTAATAATAGGAAAAGACGCTAGCGCAGACTAAGTACTTTGCAAGGGATATGGGAAGCATTTATCTTCCTGGGGAAGGTCACCTCAGGACCCTAGAGGGGGAGGTAGTGGGGGCGCCGGCAGATAAATATCCATCAGTGTATACATTGCTGATGATGTCTTCCAGCTCTCAGAAAGAGACAAAGAGTCTTATTTTAGTCCCATTCTCCTTTCCTCGGCGGCATTGTGGGTGGAACAGGGGGAACCAAAGCGCTGTGATCTCAACATCTATGAGGTTCTTTGAGCAGCTCCTGAGGGATTCTTCTAGTTGGGACCCGACATAGGACCGCTGATGGCCATAGGAAGAAGGGGCGGGGATCGGTGAGCCTGGTAGTGTTCGTCAATTCGTATTCATTGCCATAGAGGAATATGTTTAGATATATTGATTCCGAATTTCAGTTACAGAGTTTCAGTCGAAAGTACTCATCTCCTGGACGCTTGGGAGTCTGTTTGAGCAAAGTACACCTGGACCGCAGTTCATGAATTGCCATTTGAGGTTTTTACTTTTGGATCACTGCGATTCAGAGCCTCCTCTCTCACCGTGGGCACGCATCCCTGGCGTCCTCGCCCCTCAATGCATGCCGGATGCACCCAGAGACATCCATTTTGCAAATGAATCTGAGGCCACCATCCAGTTGTGCAAATCTTGAGAATGTTTGCTTTGTTCACAGTGCCTACGGTATATAGATCCATCCTAATTCCGATCAAAATAATTTATTATAACCTAAGCAGTGCGTATGCCCAGCTTGCCATGTAAGAAATACAGTATGGTGGGCTCTAGTTGCCAAAACCATAGACCATAAAATTTAGAAAAACAATTAATTCCAAACGTGCCGGTCCGGAAACAACAGTGCCGGTAAAGTTACCAGCAGCATTGTTTCCGGACCGGCAAAGTACAAGGCTGCTGGGCGGCTGCCCGCCCACAGAGTTTCACGGAAGCACTGGCACCGTTATTACCAATGCCAGTGTTTCTGTGGTCCCCATTCCCATAGAGTTCTTTTGGAGCAACATTTTAACGGTGCCTGACTTTCCGGTCGCCAGGGTTGTAGTTCCCCAGAGGTACCAGCAAGCCAGGCGCTGGTAACTGTTTACGGGTCTGGCCAGGGGTGTTGCTTGGGCTGGAAAAGATCCGGGGCTATGTTAATTGTGGGACTGTTGGGCTGGGGGCTGGCTAGCCTTTTTGGTTGTAACCCCTGAGCTTTTATCCGGGGCTACACCTCCCCCCTAGCAACGCCTCTGGGTCTGGCGGCTACCTGCCGGTTTTACCAGCACGGTTGCCGCCGGACACGTAATTAGGCCCATTGACTTTTTACAGATTTGTTAAATGTGTTTTCAAAGCATGAAGTAATTAGATTTTTTGCGTTGGCGTTTTCATGATTAACTAGAGGAAGAAGCATAAAGTCAAGGGGCGCGATGTACGGCACGCGCTTCCTTGCCAATCTGTCCGCAGTTTACCCTTGATCTTGATCGAATTTTAGAAATTTGCTCAGCGAGGATATCTTCACTATCTACTCCTATCCGGAAATCCGTTTTTAATTAAGAGGAAATTGCCTATATTTCAAATGGCAATATCCACGGCTATTGGAATATTTTGTGTTTTGATAAGCCGATATTATTGTATAGATAACTTATGGGTAAATTCTTTCATGAATTTTGTGGAATTATCGTATATACTGTGAAATACTTGTGGCAACTGGGAAACGATGTGCAGTTATACCCAAAACGAACTGTAATATTTATACTATTTTCTACATATTTTGTGGACTCCTATCGAAATAGAAAAATACAAAATGCTGCAATTGGCACAAAGTGTCTTCAGACCTTTGTGGGCCCAGATGTGCAACTTGTGCAGCTTGGGTCCAAACACAAAATAGTTGCTATTGTTTAAGAAAGGAAGTGAGTGTGTGTCGACCAGCAGACACGTTCTATATCGCAAGCTGTTACTTGTGTCTGTTTTCTGCGTGATAACTTGCACATCCTGTTCCAAATCCTGCATTTCATCTCCGAAGCAAGCGCTTAAAGTGAGCCTTTTGGCTGCGTTAACAATTTCGCCGTGTACATGAAAACACTAACATATATTGCCCTTTTACCAACACTGTCCCCTCGCAGTCTTTCCACTGATGGCAGAACGGGTTGCGAGTGATGTACAGGAGTGGGATGGATGGTTTGGGTGTGTTTGACCGAATTCTTTCTGATCGCGGCAAACTGACCACAATTTATCTGCTGGTGGCCTAATTTTTATTTATTTATTTATTTATTTTGCATTTGTAGAGCGCGCTGCAGCCCACGGGCATAGAGGCGCTGTCAAAGATACTTAAGAAGGCTTGCTGGAGGGTTACAATAAGCGGCCCAAAGGTATATAACGTTAGCTTTGGTTGGTACAGTTACATAACAGTATTATACAATGTACCATTCAGTGCGGGAGCATATGTCAGGGATCATACATGGGGAAGCCCTCTAGACAAAAAGCCTAGTTTTTAATGCCTTGCGGAAGGCAGCATGGGATTCGATTGATCTGATCTCATTTGGGAGGTTGTTCCAGAGAGAGGCTGCCATTGATGGGAAGCTCGAGCCCCCAGCACGCACTCTACGCGTGTGAGGAGTCAGGATGCGGTTGGCATAGGCGGCTCTGCAGGGTCTGAATCCTTTGTTCAAGATAGGGGGGTGCGAGTCCAGGAAGACATTTGTGACACACATACATTTTTCTTGTACCTCGCTTCCAATTTTAAGAAAGCGGGGGACACCCCCGCACCACCGAAATTGCTAACTATCAAACATTGGGAGTGGTATTTTGCAATATATGCGACCAAATTGGCCCAAAGGACAAATCACTCATGCAAAATTGATAAAATTGGTCATTAGGTCAATTGTTTTAGGTCAAATAGGCTAATACCAGTGGGAGGCAGCCGCCATGGTCTACTGGGCACCTGAACAAAAATACAACCTTGATCCAAGAAAGTACAAATGTAATGTGAACCTTTATTTAAACATAAAAAAGATCAGTGAAATTGATGTAAAATATCGAATGACTTCTCCATTGCTACTATCAGTGAGTCGACGCTCTGAGCCATGTCGCCAGGATGCGACACCTTGCACCATTTGGACCAGATTGCTTCCTTCGATGTGCTTCGGTCCTAACCTAGCCGCCACAACAACAGATAGTCCAACCTCCTTCTGGCTTCTGTTGTCACATTGTTGGGGTGGGTTCCTAAAATGTTTGCTTTATCCATGTGCTTGGGCAAGAGAGGGCATTACAATTCCCCAGGTTGGTTACCCGTGAGCTCACCCGCTATGCCCCTTCCACTTGCCAAGAGCGATATAGTCCAAATAAAGGCCTCCTTAGGAAGAGGTTGCAAGTATGCAGAGAAGACTCATCAAAAGATATGAAACTCCAGCCATTTTAAAAGGGGAAACCAAGGAACATATATCAACAAACTCTAAAACCTGGTTTGCGTCTTCTACAGAGGAGTATTTGGGATCCTTTGCCGGCACGTGAGCTTGGGGTATGATGAGCACACTAGCAATATAGACCTTCACTCCTCATCGAGCAAAGCAAGAAGTGTGAATGTCAACATTAGCATCCTAAAAACTACTACACAACAAAGAGCGCAACCTGCCACATGGCAAGGGGCGCAACCTGTCCTATGGCAAGGAGTGCAACCTGTCCTATGGCAAGGAGCGCAACCTGTCCTATGGTAAGGAGTGCAACCTGTCCTATGGTAAGGAGCGCAACCTGTCACATGGCAAGGAGCGCAACCTGCCACATGGCAATGGGCGCAACCTGTCACATGGCAAGGAGCGCAACCTGCCACATGGCAAGGGGCGCAACCTGTCACATGGCAAGGAGCGCAACCTGTCGTACAACCGGAAGCACAGCGCACTTACTTCTTTGCTTTTGGTTCACCATAGCTCTGAGAAGTGTCCCTGAATAGGTGGGGACCTTAGATCTTGTCCTAAAATGTCAATGCCCACTGCACTCAGAGGACAAAACGTCCAAATTGGGAATGAAGTGCTTTGCGACTGTGAACAGATTTGCCCGGTGGAGGAAACCCCTATTTAGGAGTATATTTAGTATTTGTGTTCTGTGCAGTACTAGCCGTTTACTATTTCTCTGGAGATTATTTTGGGACTTTCTCTGTTGTTAGAATATTAAGAGACAATACAATGGGCCACATCACGAGTTCGGCAGTGAGTTAAAAAACCTGTATTAATTAAGTTGCCTCCACCTTTTTTTGCTATAACGGAATGACTACCGCAGAATTCTATGACTTTGACCCTGAAGCAGCGGTTTTACCTGCAACATTATGCTGGAGGTGAATCCTCCACTGAAAGGAAGAAATAATCAGTGGAACTTCCCCGGTGGAATTACTGCTCATGGTAATTCCACCAAAATCCACATGGAGTCCTATTGATGCCAAACCATTTCGCATATTTGGGCCAAACCCCATCTCTACCCCGCCTGTGAAATCGTCCCACCTTTCATAGCTATCGGAAGGACCTCCTCTTTTGCTAAGGCCAGTAGCTGTCCTTCTGCTCCTGTGTCTGCGGGGTGTAAGTTGTCGGCACTTTGAGTCACTTCCCTCTGTAAGAGCACACTTTACAGATGGCTGACTGTCCGGAACCTGTGAATCTACAAGATTCATAAGCTGTAAAAACGTTCTTACTCATCTTCAAAGATTTGAAGGTGACACCATATTTGCACCAGGGGAAGGGCACTCAGCCAATCTAAGCTACCTTGGCTCGGGCTGGCGGGTGTTACCCGCACTGTATGACCCTCTGAGCGGGGGTGATTGGTACAATGTTTACCCTTGTCCCTGACCTATCGATTGGAGAATGCAATTGTATCTATATAGTACCTATACTTACCAATATGTGGGTTTATAACAAGTTGGATTCTCTTCAAGTCTTTAACCAATCTTAAAGAGATTGCCTTTAGTCTCCAGGACCCTCATGGGTGTTGGGGTGATGGGTTGTAGCTTTGCTGGAGTCCTGAAGGGCCCTTGAAGATTGCATTCTTTCCTTCAGCTCCCCTGAAGGGCTGCTGGATTACCTCGGTTTCCCTGGCTGCTTTTTTATAGTTTGCGGGATTATCTGCAGGTTTCTGAAAGATCACGTGACTGTCAGAGGATCACTGTTGGTCTCTGGAGATTCTCAATGATCCAGTGGATCCCCTGACAGACCCAAGTCGTTGGCTGCTGTTATGATTGGGCAAGCCTGGAGATAGCCCCTGGATTCAAACTTGAATTCTTTTTCCGATAGACCACACTCGATTCTTAAGGGGTTTCTGATAGTTTCCTGGGTTTTGGGGATGTTTAAAATTATGTTCTGGGTATTTCACACAGTTTATCAGTCAACACATGACCTGTATACATGCCTATGTGTACACGGCGAAACATAGGCATTTCTATATGCGCCCCTAAGTGTTTGCACGTGTGCCCATGGACGTGTGTCTGTGTAACAGCACACATTTGCCTCTTCTAATTTACCTACATTTTACTAAAACATATCATCGTCTACACATTTTTACAGAGCGACCCATCAAACATATTTTTTAAAACAGACATGTCCCTGATTTTCACCCAAAAGAAATCCAATAACCTTATTTTATAGCACACAGCATATAAGTGACCCGTGAGGCGATGCCGTGGGTTGAGTGCAGTTTCTGTGGACTGCTAAGCGTCTGCGCGCCGTAACTACCCTAACGTTGTAGGTTCTGAGAAAGTGCACTTAACCAACCTTTGGTCCCACCACATGAGTATGGAAGCAAGTACAAAGAGCTAACTTTTCAAAATCAAGCGGCTGGTTGTGGCGACATCTGATACTTCCTGCACATACAGCGTGCCTCCCATTGGATACAAGCCACCTCCACTGGCGACAGAGCCCACCGCAGGACGTGTCCCCCGGCACAGCGCTACACAATGTGTTAAGAACAAGCACCATCTTGAAATGTCATTTTGAGACCACAGCTGGCAATACATGGGGTCCTACTGTGGGGGGCGGGAGGAGGGATAACAAACAAACACAAAAATGGAATTCCATGGGGAGTACAAAAATGTACAAAAAATAACAAAAGTACAAATATTAACAGCAAAACAAGGACGATCCCGCTCAGTCCAGCGGACAAATGTGTTTGGGACTCAGTGGGGTCCCTTGCAGACAGTGTCCTTGTGTGGCCCCTTTTATCGGCCGGGCCCCTTCATGTTTTTAGGTGAGTAGTCCTGCATGGGCATCATGCCGAAACAGTCGGATGGGTTGCATCGTCCAGTCTTGCCAGGCTGCCCAGAAGATCCGGGTGGGCCGGGGACGCCAGGGATACCTTGCTGGCCCATTGGCCCGGGGGGGCCCATCTTGCCATAACCTGGTGGCCCCTGTGGTCCTGAAGAGACAAAGTAAAAAAAGTTATGAGGTTTAGTGAAGAGTTGGATGAGTTATGGTGGAAGGTAGTGCAGAGCCAGGGTAGCTGCTGGGTACTGCTGTCGACAAAGGAAATGTACATTTCTGTCTCACTTTATAATGACTGTACCCTTGTTGTTATCTGACAAAGAGATTAGTAATTTGTACCATTTACGAATGTACGAGAAACCGTCACCTGCAGGTCTGTGGTGGAGGACAAACCGTGTGCCCGTGCCAGAGCACACTGGAAGTTCCTAGTTTCTGCTACTTGCCAACAGGCACCAGAGACGTCCCTGTTCTGTGGGACGTACCAAAGGTATGGTGGGAAGGGGACGGGACCTAAAAGTATCTTGTCTATATTCTCAAAGATGTGACCCGATGCAAGGGGACAGAAGGCGCTCAAGTGGCTGCACTTACCTTTGGAAGGTGCAATCTTGGTCGAATGAACAATGAAATACTACGCGTAAATCTACTTTTCCCAATTTACTGTCGTAACGTTCTCTGTTGGGCAGTCCCATATCATCAAGCTCTTATTGGCCACAGGTGACTGCAGGGTGCCTGCTTGCGAAGCTGCTTTGATTTGAGCAGTGTATGACAGACACAGATGTGTCATTTCATTAATTTGGTGGGATAAATCATTGCTAAACGAATGAAGCTGGTTTCATTACATTGTAATTCAGGTACTTTACAGAAGAAATCTAATGTGAAAACACAGCTGTTGCTGCCCAAGTAAATGGTTCTTCTGTCACCTGCTTTTAACAAAGGCCTTGTCTGAATGCAGTTTCAAACTGCCTGTACTGGCACACTGTGGTGTGACAAGCCTACCACTGTCTGAGGGCCCAATGATCATGTTTTGCAGGCATTCTATTCAAACCACTTCACTTGTATTTCACAAGGGGTAATACTAAACTAACCATAGGAAATATTTTCTGTTTGAAGGTTATCATTCCAATGTGGACAGTCTGGTACACTCCTATTGTACTGTCTCAAAATATCCCTATTAGAGAGGTAAAGGGGATAAATAGCACCAATGAGTGTTCCTGTCTGCTTTGCATTAAATCACAGAGCATTTTGGGACCATAACAAAGATCAGAGATCTCTATATTTGATAAACAAGTCTGTGATAAACAAGTTGTATGTGTGAATCAGTGAAGACGTAACAGACACATGGCCTGGTGCTCACATCCTCTTCACAACACTCACGCTAACATTAACATGTTTGTAACCATGAACCATACATACTCATTCGGACATCTTAAGTTTTCGGAAGTGAGGATAAAATGGCTGCAACATCATTCACTGAAATGGGGCATAATGGCTCTTTTGCTTCTTGTTTCTGGAGAATTTTAGATGAGGAGGGGCTGGGTCTCAGTCTGAGCATGCCCAGCCACCAATACAGAAATATCTTTAGGGAATTAGATCTTTAAACAGGAACGGATACCCTACAAGAGACACCCAATAGAGAGGGGAAAATGTACAGAAAGGATTGTACTTCTTACAAACGTTAGCCTGAAGAGTAATACGATGATACGTGTTATAGGGTCCACAGTTCCTCAGCCACTATCTTGTCACCATTGCATAGGCCTCAGTGGTTATTGCTGCAAAAAAGAGCAGGCCCATGCTTTATCTAACAGAGCCGGCCTTCTCATCTCTTATTAGTGCTGGCCTGCAGCTAGTGAACATCATGGTGTGGCAGTGTAGAACGGGTGTTTGGCCGCGTGGATGTACGATTTGAGGCAACTTCTTTGATTGCTGTATGTATTTAAGTGTGGGTACAGTATGGCACACTCGTCAGAGCCACATACACTAAATGGTCCACTGTGCTCATGTATGGACATGGGGCACATCAGACAAAACAGCCATATGTGCTGTATACATAGAGCAGCACATAGACTCCTAAACCTTAACAATCAGGATGGTGAATTGGGCAGCACACAAATCATTGCTGCAAACATATCACTGTATTGCCTTGCCACAGACTACTGCCTGCACGGTGACACAATGAACCCGGCTTTCCTAATCAAGGTGCCAAGTCAAATTGAGATGTCATCTGGCAGTGGTTGGCGTGTTAAGAAAATGAAAAGTTGTTTGATGCCGAGGGGATGCATTTAGTCCATGTTCCAAAGCAGCCCCTAGACCACTTAGGCAAGAAAATGACAGCTAACTTTCTCAGGCATGAGCCATATGTAACTACAAAGTAATATAAACAAATAAACGTGTTGGTGTGTTCAATAAAAAGACATGAAAATAAAGAACATATTTTACAACTTTTTCTGTGTGGCATGTTAATTCCCTTGGAAGAATGTGTAGATTTGGTCTGGTAACTGATAAAATGCCCCATGTTCAGTTCTTATCATGGAATGCTTATCTTTTGACCACCAGCAAGCACAGAGGCAGCAGTCTAGGTGGGCCTTTTCCTGTATCTCTCACTAGGTGCTTAAGCTCTGCACACTGGGCAGTTGCCTACCCCAGGAAACGGGCCTTTGCAGAGATGGGCACTATGAAGCCTCTGCATTGCCCACCATTGTGATTAGAGCAGCGGTAGACTGAAGGCAACAAGAAATAAATACCTGAAGACTCTAAGTCCATCAAAAGGCCCTGGTATCATGAGAGTACATTTGATAAAAGCCGAGACTACTATCAGGTCCCAACTAGGCCAGGAACGGTGTCAGGAAAGATATGGTGGTACATGACGTAGAGGATATTTCCACACAGAACGTTCTAAGGGTTGTATGTATTTAGAGTTTGTAAGGAATCAGAATAAGGTCAAACTTTCCTTAACTAGTCTCTTTGCCTGACACAAGCCAGGCTCTCCAGAAGATGCAGGTGGGCAGGAGGCACCAGGAACACCCTGCTGGTCTACTGGCCAGCAACGTATAACATATGGCCATAACATAACAAAGGGTGACATTTAAGACACGGAGGTCCCGGTTCTGAGGTGCATGCAAACATAGGAAAGTGGTGTTCTCTGAAGGAAGAACACTTTCCTTAAAAGCATCATATTCTGTTAAAGTGATAATGTATCATACTGGCTTCCAAGCCACCACTTTTGCATGTGCCTGATTTGCTGTTTGACAACAGTCTTACCCATCAGGATGAAAGTAGGGCAGGAACTGTGAGGGAATTCTCCTTCCAAAAGCACTGGCTTTGTGCCTAAATAAAGGAGATAAGATACAATACCTCCAAGGGGACATTATCCGCCACTGCGCCCTTTCTTTGTCTAAAAAGAGCATTTCACAGACGGTAGCACCACTTTTCTAAATTGCTGACAGCTTAAGGACACTATCACAAATTAGAAAAGTGTGCAGTCTTTAAAGAATTTCTCGTTCTGCCACTGGAGCACAGGAGCACATGTTTATTCCACAACGGGAGATTTAACAGCTTTTGCTGCTGGAAGGCATGGCTTCCCCCTCCCCCTACCCCCGCCCAATACTTCCACCCGCCTCAGATTGGTGGTGCTGGAAATTGGAGGTGGGGAATGCCGGCTTTCAACACTACTTGTAGCACGAGCTCAGAATCGGGCCCCCAGGAACACTTTCACAACAGAGCACTATCTTAAGACCAGAAAGAATTTGGTTCCTGGCAGAAGGTTTTTTTTTTCTCCTAAAATTAGTGATCAATCAACTGAAGAACTTGAACAATGCGTGTTTCCATTGTGGTTATAGAAGCCGTTCCAGAGAAAGGCAGCTTATATTTTTTTCCAATAGATGGCAGTGTAACATCATAGGTAGCATTTAAGGGACTAGGCGAATTACTTGTCTAAAGCCTGTGTTTATGTTTACCGAATGACAAGGATGTGTGGCTCCTAAGCCAGGTACAGCACCTCCTAGACGCAAAAGTGGGCAACAGTCTGTGTCACCGATGGGCACCACAGGACCGTTACTTTGGGGAAGAGTGAGGGGGCGGGGGGATAACACAGTAAATGGTAAGGGAGTGGCCACTTTGAGTGACTCTGTGTGGGCGGGGTACATTTACTTGCATGGTGCCCCATTCCCATTGTCTAAATGATCACATTTCCTAAAAACATGATATGCTTTAAACACAAAACGCACATTTTGATGGTAACTGCCAGCATTGTGTTGTGGTGCACGGTATTGTCGTGGTTGTGTTGTGGTGCATGGTATCGCTGTGGTTGTGTTGTGGTGCATGTTATTTCCGTGGTTGTGTTGTGGTGCATGGCATTTCCGTGATTGTGTTGTGGTGCATGGTATTTCCGTGGTTGTGTTGTGGTGCATGGTATTGCTGTGGTTGTGTTGTGGTGCATGTTATTTCCATGATTGTGTTGTGGTGCATGGTATTGCTGTGGTTGTGTTGTGGTGCATGTTATTTCCGTGATTGTGTTGTGGTGCATGGAATTGCTGTGGTTGTGTTGTGGTGCATGTTATTTCCGTGGTTGTGTTGTGGTGCATGGTATTGCTGTGGTTGTGGTGCATGGTTGGATTTGTCAGCTGGTAGTTCGGGGTGCATATCGAGCTGCATTGCACCATAATCCCGTATAAGACTGAGCAGCACTACAGTTTCAGTCTCTTTGAGGTGTCAATGGTTAGTCAGGAGGGAGGTCGCAGGTAACTCAGTAGATACTGTGGTTCCTGAATAGTGCCACCTGGCATAGCATCCCCTACCCTAACGACACATCTCGACACACAACTCCACCAGCAAAAAGGTCACACAATGGAAACATGGGCACCAACTGAAGACACATGTCTACACTAGATGTCCCTACAGTCCACACTAATACACCACATCTACAAAAACACAATTCTTTCATTCCTTACACACCACTCTGATGGATATCACAATCAACCACACACACAATTTACAGTAGCAATCTGGAGCACACATGAACTGCTATTGTAGACAAGCCACGGAATAGCTTAAACTTCCCCATCACAGACAGGCTTATATTCTGAGATCTGCACACATCAACTTTGCAACAAAGCTTCCTTGCCTTG
>CM030325.1:1033303206-1033789768 GCA_002915635.3 Ambystoma mexicanum
TGCGCGTGAACTCTGATGTGCGTGCATTTTCAAGCGTGTGTGTTTTAGCGCAGGAACTCTGCAGTGCGTGGACTCTTCAGCGCGTGTGATTTTAGCACGTATATTCTTCTGCGCGGGTGCCCTTCAACACGTGGACTTTTCAGCGCGTGTGATTTTAGCGCAGGTATTCTTCAGCGTGGGTGCCCTCAACACGTGGACTTTTCAGCGCATGTGATTTTAGCGTGGGTATTCTCCAGCGCAGGTGCGCCTCAACACCTGGACTCTTCATCGTGTGCGATTTCAGCGCGTTTGTTCTTCAGCGCGTGTGCATCTTTGCGCGTGTTTCTTCAAGAATCTACGTACCCAATTGTGTTGTAAAGAGTTTGGAACTTAAGAAAAGAATAAAACAAAGACATTACTAAAGATAATCTTACTGGAACAATTTGTCAACTTTGAAAAGGCAAGAGCAAGACTTCTCAGGTTTGCCATGAATAAGAAGTTGCTGTAAATTTCAAGCGACTCAAGTAAGAAAGATTTTCAGCTACTTCTGCAAACTTCTCTAAGAAGTTTTAGGAGAAGAACCAGGTATGATTCTTAACTTATTAGTTATGGATTTAAAGTCAATTCTAATCATTGAAGTTAAGTAAGTAATGAGAGGATTTTCATCTGTTTTCTTGTATTCTCTGCAGGTTCAGTTTCGGTTAGTCTTGACGCAGTCAGCCTGGTGTTTTTATGTTATCCCTTAGGGGTGTAGTTAACAGAGCTGAGTTGTATTTCTGGTTCTGAGAATTACACTTCAGGGGGATGGTCGGGGGTTCAGCAGCTTCCACGGACACAGGAACTCTCAGCCTGACACCGGTATACTTAAGTTGTCACTGGTGTGCGTTGGTCGTAAATTTCTTAACAAACTTTTTTTCAAAAAATATATATATATGTAAAAAATGTTTTTATGGATTGTGTTAAAGATTCGTATTAGATGAATTATGCCATGTTGGCATTTTTATGAGGTATTTTTTTACCATTGAAGGTTTAATAAAATTGATAATTGAATATTTGGCTAAATGTATACCGTCTCTGTATTCACTGTTCACTGTGATGTGCTCCATTGCAGAGTATAATCGAGTAAAGATATGAGAACTAGTGTGTTTTCCTTCATCTACACCTCCCACTAAGCAGGTTTGGACACCTGACCTAGTGACACCACACTGTGGACCTTTTCTTTAGTTTATATTATTTAGGTTTTCCTAAAGTGCGGGGGCTCTTTTGGTCCTACAGTCTAATCCCCCGACCTCTTTTGTGTATTGGCAATCACCTGTACGCCTTAGTTTGTTTACGTTGTAATGCAAATGGAGTAAATGTCACTTCCTGTTTATGCACAGCTGGCAGTGTCTGCAATGGATTAGTTTGGAATCTGCCTGTTTTTAGCTGGTGTAAAAAGCAGTCAAATACCACGGCATTTATGCTAGCATGAAAATGTCACGGCGACATAAGCACTTGTGCCTTTGTATGACGGGGAGGGGAGGGTTGTGGAAACGGCATTCAATTCTGTGCTCCTCTCCCCCATATACATTTATTAAAATATGATGCAGGGAAAAAAGCAGACGTACAACTTTTATGTATACATTTTAATCATGCTTGTTATGCTATGTCATAATAAAGATGGTCCCCACTGTAAAATAAATGGTGTAAAAAGGTTAAGTCACCAACCTCCAGCATGTTGCAATGCATGACTTCATGTCCACATAAAATCTTTTTTTGCATGTCAAGAGAGGACATCATGGGTGTAAACTAACCTTTAAAGGAGAGAATTTCTTCTCTCTGTACACACTTGGAAGCAGACACAGATGGCAAGTTAAATGGAGCTGTAAGGGGGTGCGGGTGTCTTTCAGTTTGAAAGGCCCATTGCAGTGCCAGTTGCCTAACAATTCACACCTAAGAAAGGCAATGCTGAGAACAAAATGAAAGTAAATGTTCAGAGGCAGGCATTCCTCAACCTCTGCATTGAGTCCTACTCATGACGCTCAGAAGGTCAGCAGGTCCCTTGAGTTATGGGCCAGAATTTCGGGGGTCGGGCTAAAGCCCAATTAGTCTACTGGTGTCACCCAAGGCAATACCTGTGCAAATGTATGGCAAGACATTAGATGGAGCCTATGATTGGATGGTCTAAGCCATTCTTCCATCCAGAGAGATGGGGAGCCCCTGTTTTGTTTCTTAGCATCCGTACACATGTGTAAGAAAAGGGTGAAATAGGACCAGGCCGTGTTTCAGGGAATTGCTGCATCTGCTGCCTGGGTGGAAACAATACAGAAGGGAGAAGGAAACACTGCAACAGTTTGAGAGGGATATGTGCGAGCCACAACAACCTTTTGATTCTTGTTGGGATGCACACACACAGGGTCGGACTGGGACAAGAAATGGGCCCGGTCACCCAAAAACAAGTGGTCCACCTCTCGCCTCAGAAAAGTGGCCCACCCCTCCCCTCACGACCCTTTACCTCTGATGACATCACCGGAAGTGATGTCATTTGACCCCACCTCAAGTGACATCCCGGGAAGTGATGAAACACGACCTTTCACCCCTTGACAAAACAGGAAGTGGCATCAAATAGCATTGTTCCTAAGTACACTAAATGACTGTGAATGCAAGTAGACGTCCAAGACCAAATGATAATATGTTATTGTACAGCACTTACGCTTAAGCTCTTTTTTATAGAATAAATATGCATACAATATCACCCAACCTGTGTTGATACTCATTTATCGATTTAAGAAGGATGAAAGGATTTAAAAAAAAAAAAAAGAAAATGTGAAGAAAAAAAAAAAACATTTTTTTTCTTTCAAACAGGCCCAGGCATGGCCAGAAACTGCACCCCACTCCCCAGGGACGATTTCGGCCGGCCACGGGCCGAAAGGCTGAGGGGCCAATCCGACCCTGCCACACACCGTCCCGATAGGGGAAAGAGGTTTACGCTACATACGTTGTATTAGTCCAACGAAGCAGCTCATTTAAACACAGTCATGTTGCAGTTAGTGTGTGTTCTGTGTAGTTTGGAGATTGGGTGTATATGCTACTTTGTATTTAGTTTTTAATACATTTCAGTTTGCATCATGTAGCAACATAACAAGCAAAATGGAATTGCAAGGTCATTGTGTGGGGTATAACTTTGTAGTGCATAGAATTGAGCTGCGAAGAGCTCAGTGTTTGTAAGTGAGAGAATTACATTGTTTTGGCTCTAAATTTGGGGGAAGGGCAATTTCGGTAGAGAGGGCATCTGCAGGGGGTTCAGGAAACTTGTGAAGTGGACACATGGGGACTTACAATGAATTAGGATAAATATGTAGTTAGAGTACCATGGTATCAAGAAGTTCTGACGCCTTTACATGAAGCCTTTTCGGAGATTGAAGCCTCATTGTAGTTAGAGACTTAGGTTACAGAGTTTGTGGATTTGTGGATTGAATGGGTTTCGTTTTCTACCCTACGCAAGTGTTTGGATGACCAAGGTCAGGAGAGGGGGAGGAGCAGAACAAATCAGTCAGATGACGATAGCAGGACAAATGGTTCCTGGAGGCAAGGATGGAATGAACTGCCATTAGGTTTGTTTTTATGGTAAAAGGGATGTGTAGATGTGAGGGACAAACTTCCTGGGAAAACGAAGCCTTGTTATTGAATGCCCAGCAGGTCTGGTTTGTTTGAGAGCGTCGGATTGGGGTTAGTCAATAAATACATGAAATGGATGCTCGAAGGCAGAGCTTGACCAGTGTTTTAAGACTCTATTTGGGTTCCCAGGAAGATAAACAGGATACGTGCAAGGGAGGCCATATGATTTAAGATGGAAGTCGCATGAGGTGTTGTGAAGCAATGCTGAAGGAGCAGTTTGGGGCTCCAGTGGTCTGGGGTAGCGAGGAGGCTATTGTGCGATCAAAGCAATGGCCACTGTCTTCAATCCTCCCCCTTTTTGATGGGAACTTATTGAGGCTATGCACATCAGAAACTAGGCTAACATTTCTCTGACAAATGGGGCGAGTCAACTGTTGAAAATTGTTTGAGATAACAGACCAATAATATTTCAGAATGCCATGACTCACTATGTAATAAGACCACCTCAAAAGGGGATTGTGTAAAGTCAATGTTTCCAATGGGGTTAGAGAATATGGGGTGTTTAGGTTCTTTGTATAGTGTTTAGCCAATGGGGATTGCGGGATGATGTAGCTGTTATGTGTATTATGTAAATGATCTAGTTTTGTGTATAAAAGCTGTAACTTTGTTGAACATGAGGTGGAGTTGTCAGTTTTCAGCTTTACTAAGATGACTAAACCCCCTCTCCCCTTGGCTGTTTCCATGTAATAAATTCCCTTTCTGGAAACGTGCATTCACTCTCCTTTTGAGTTTTTATTGTATCATGTTTTGGGTCTACCCTTCTACACTCGCCTGACCTTCTTTGACCTTTGTGCTGCATTTCTTTATTTTATTTTAGCGTGGAATTTATATTGCACTTAAGGACAGACTCCTCCAGCTTCTAAGTGCTGGAGCAGGGATCGAGCCCATGTTGAATGGAATATGCATTGCCCCCCCAACCCCTGAGCTATCCGCCAGCCTTTGACCATGTTGTTCGGCATAGTTCATAATACACTATCGTTTCATCAATGTCTCCCGCTATCTTGCTGACGTCTCATACACGGCGTTCTAGTGTCTGCTGTTGTCCCTCAAGGATCTGCCCTTGGCCCCTTCCTCTCATCCCTCTTCACTGCCTCCATTCTCACCACATTCAGCCTTTCCATGGACCTCCTTCATGCTAACAGCCAAACCTTTCTCTGCTTCCTCCACCACTGAGGGACTCCCATTGGACACTACTCAGGATAATTTCCTGCAACCATCAGCTGAACCCAGAACTTCCTCTGCCCGTTGACTTTTCTTCCAAAAATGACACCCACTTGCTAATGTCCCCAAAAGATTGTGGTCCACGTCGTTCATTACACCTTCTCCGCTGCTTTCTCCCCCCAGGACAGGGACAGACCAAGTCACAGCTTCTCATGCCTGAGGACATCCAGGAACACTTGGTCCTCTGCCTGCTGGACTACTGCAAAGGCGTTCTCACTAGTGTTAAATCTGCCAGCAGAATGTCGATAACAGAGGCACCTGGCACCCATGTGTGTACGGAAACCTTAGGCTAATCGGGTGAACCTGTACGACGGCGAGGGGCTGTGCACTGCAGAGTCTGCAGGGGTGTCTAATGTTCTTTTAATCATTGCCCCCCCTGTTTACTTCTTTCAGTAGGGCAGGCGTGAATCAGGGCCTGCCTGTGTGGTGCACCATGGCCTTGATTAATATGGAGCCTTGAACATTCGTTCGGTGGGCCCTCTCTGCAGCCTTACCTTAATCCAGCTGCTGGCAAAGCCCCCCCCGCCCCACTTCAGAAAACTGTGCACACCTGTGCCCAGCTCAGGGCCTCCCATGTGCCTTGCACCTGCTCCAGGCCTCTTTTCCTCCTGTCTTAGCAGCAATGATCCTGTCCCCTGTTGCGCTCTGCTCTGTGGCAGGATGGTATGATATGATATGGTATCATCAAGGTCTATCGACCTACTGCTGCCAGGCCATGCCCAAGGATGTCTGGGTGTCGTGGGTGTTTCCAAGGAATGCCGCTGATTCCATTCATTTGCTGTTGGAATGTGAGGCCCACACTTGCAATAGTTACAAAGGAGTCGTGCCTGTCTCTAGATGTATGGTGCGCAGGATCAGAATGCTTGCATTGATGTTAGTTGTTTAATTAACTGATTATCTAAAGATGATTTTGAAAGCCTTGGTAAAGTGTACCGAACACAATGTTATTTCCTCTCGGGTGCAAACAGTGTTTAATTAATAACAATGTTTCATGGTAGATGTGAGATTTTGGGAGCAGCAGAACAAATGCACATGTTTACAAAGGGCACTTGCACCCCTGAAGCTAACGTGTGTTGCAGCATGCATATAAAGTAAAAAGCACGTAACACACATGTAACACACATGTGCAGGCGCTTAAATGCATGCCTTAGCCATCTTTGCCTCCAGCATATTCTGTCACATTTTGCACACCTGGCCAGACTCCCTGAGCACAGTAAGCAGAAATCCCTAAACACTTCTGTTTTAAGCATTCATTCCAATTTCCATAAAGTCCTTAGTTGTGGTTTTACTTTTTGTAAGTTCGGGCCCCATGATTGAGGAGAAATTTCTGTGATGTCACTTCCTATGACATCACCTGCTGTGATGTCACCACACGTGTGAATCAAGAAGGGGCCCTGTTTGATTCCCAGAGCAAATGACTTAGCAAAACTAGCCCCTACGCTTCTCTTTCGTTCCACCCTTTTTCTTAAGCCGGTTGGCTGGAGAGTGAGTGCAAATGAAAATAGAGGGTTGCCAGGGTCAGCGGGCACACATTAATGCAACCCTGTGCATGTTTAAGCAAAGGCGCTACTGTGGAAGAAATCTGGCGCCTGGGGGGCAGCGGATAATCATTCATGACCCTATTCGTAACCCCCCTTTTAAAACCGCCCTTACAGCACCCCAATATTTTGAACCAGCTCTGCCCCTGTCTACTATACATGCCTGCTAGCCCACATGTAGCACCAGCCATTTCAGGTTAGATGTCTCTTTGCACCTAAAAACTGGAACATCCTACCAATAATCATAAGAATCTGCTCATGTTTACTGCATCATCAAGAAGAAAATATTAGCAGAGTTTTAAGTGGACTGGGTCTAGCTGGAGCTCAGTCTCAGCAGTCCTCGCAAATTGCCCTGGACCTGTGCGTAAAGTAAATGGATAATAATGTGTGCCAATATTGCTCTTTCCCAGTAGATGTCAGTGTCAGCCAAGTTTGGAATCACCTGGAAATTAATGTATGTATTTTCTAGCACAGAAGGAAACGTAGGATGCAGAGAATACAACTTTTTTTTTACAACATATAATAAATTAAAGTCTTCCTCTTAAGAATGATTTCATAAAATATTTACATACAAATCATGCATTTTCCTCATAGGTATTGAGGCAATGGAACTTTGTTCATATATTTTGATTTGATGTGAAATTTAGATTTCAGTATCATTATTTTAGCAGATTTCATTTTCACTGCTCATTAACTATGCTTGATACGGGCTTTAAAATAAATTGTAGTTCCTTTCCTTCTGGGTTTCAAAACCTCCACCGCGTCCGCTAGGCCCCGTGTATATTTGCATGTGCGCCGAGTCTTTTAGAGGTTCTCACCCTCCTCGGGATTCTGGGGTCTGTGTAGGCGTGCAATGTCATTGAGCAAATCGGGCTCCATCCCACCCCCCGCCTCCCTGAAATGTGAGCTGAGCAGCGGGGCTTCCGTGCAGGGCCTTTGTTAACAGCAAAGCTATTTAACTTCAGTGTCCTGGTTTGTCCGGCCACAGCTCTGGTGGTCTCAGCCAGGGGACGCTATGGCCCGATCTGTTCAGTGGTGTTGCGCCACTGGTTAGGAGTGCACAGGTTCTACTAAATGACACGCAGACACAGCTGAAGGCAACACTCCCTTGAAAACAGAGAGGTTTGTAATCCCTGGGAGCTGTAGTTATCGGTGTGTGCCGTGCTTCCCTTAACTGGAGAAGAGTCCTTCTGAATACAGCGCTTTTAACATGAATAAACAACTTTCTTGTCACCGGATGCAGCACCGACTCTACTTGAACTTGCCTCCTCATTTGCAACCTGTTTTTATTCGAAGACGGTGTGGTTTTGCAATCTAATGTAAGCTTTGTATGGAAATGAAAGGCATTGTGGTGTGCATCAGGAGTGACAGCGCTGACAGGCGGGTGCCAGTCAGAAGCACCCGAGACTTGAGTGATGATCTTCTTCAATGGGTTTGGGGATATGTTATGAAATGCAGATAAGCTGAGGGCCGATCCCTTGAAGTGCTTTGTGGAAACCTTGGTTATGTAAAGCATTTCATTGTAGGTGCCTGAATTCATATGTATACATGTTTGGGCAATTGAAATTGTGATGTGGGGTTAGTACGTCCATGCCACTGGAGTGACTGGAAGGGTAGGGTGACAGGAGACAACTCATGCTCATAGCAGTCCTTAAGTGGGTGCTTTCAGACTTAAAGGAGAGGGTTAACTGCTTGTAACATTGAAGCTGCACTAGAATAGCCTCCTTAGAATGCGTGAAGAAGTTAGATGCCCCCACACAAGTACGTTTAATCCTCCCCTATAGTTTCTACAGATAGCGCCCCTCCCAATATTTAAAGGGAGCTGCTCTGAAATTTGCGCTTTAAAATGTACCATTTGATAGTTGGTCCCCACACCGGCATTGGGGGTAGAGCAGTGGGGTCAGAACCTCCAAGTTTGTCTCGCCCATTTTCTGAAGTTGCCCCTCCCATCACCAGTTAGCCCCCCAGCCCTGAAATTTAGGTTTCATTGCGCTCCTGGGTCCATGCCAGGCAATTGTTAGACCCCACCCCCAAATATTGCTTTACGAAAGGTAGAACCCCCTTGATTTCTTATCCTACTTAAATCACTGCTCAAAAGGCATATCTCCCATCTAAAAGAATGCACGCTCCCCACCCACACTTAAGGCAGACCCCTTCCCCCCAGAGCATCCTGCATCACTGTGGCCAGAGCAAGGCCACAGGGAAGAACTCATGTACGTCCCTTCTTGGGACAGGGCCTGTTGCCTGAGTCCCACCCCCACCCCCATGAACCTACAGATATGCCCTCATGCTAGGGTGACCAGATGTCCTTGTTTTCCCGGGACAGTCCGTGGAAATCACCCACCGTCTCGGGGTCCCAGGAGATTTTTTTATTTTATAAACCCCATCATGGGTTTTGGCTACAGTCCCTTTTTTTTGCCGGGACCCGATTTTGAAATCCTGAAATTAGGCTCTGGCGCAACTGGGGGCGTGAAATGCATTTTCCACCCCCAGTTCTGCCCTCTTCACCTCCCCGGCGCTCTCCTCCAATGAGAGGAGTGTGCCTGTTTGCACACCCCCTCTCGACCCCCTGTAACAGGCCAGCGACTAAAGTTGTATGTGTATTTACTTTAGTCCTTCTTCTATTTCTATGGCCTGTCTTTTTTTTTTTAATCTGGTCACTCTATCTCATGGTCCTGCCCATGCTCCCATGTTCAGACAGCACTTCAGAAGGAGGTCCAATACACCAAGTCATGTATTCAAAGAAGGTTTGTCGCCAGAAATATAAAACCGAGCACCCCGGATGCGGAAAAAGGGGAATATATGACAGTCCCCATCTCCTTTACTTTGCTACCATCTAGTGGACAAAATGTAATTAGCAGAGAAAATGAGACAGTGCGGCTGCACATCACTGTGCGGTCCCTTGGGGGAACAAAAAGTGACACCGTAATTCCATGAAACAGAGAAAAGGCATGTGACTGAAACTTGCTATTGTGGTCGCAGCGCACCTGGAAAGATGACTCGATGGCCTGGGCGACACTATTTTAGAAGCAAGGCAAACCTTTTTAGTTTCTGTCATTGTCATTTTTATGGTTGGCTACTAGCACCACCTATAAGCCAAAACTATAGCATTGGAGTAAAGCCGGAAGGGGGATGACAGATGAGGGACACAAAGCTTGTAGGTGTTCTGTGATTTTCTACCCACTAATTGACTGTGCAATGCCGTGCTAATCCCTACGGCTATTCACACCCGCTTCCCGCCCCTCCCAAAATGCATTCTCCTGGGATATCTTTGAGCTAGCTTTCCCCAACCTTACCATCAAACTTTCCACTGGAAGTGCTGGCCAGTGTTATTTCAAACTGGATTCTGAGAGGTGATGGCTTAGTTGGAACTCTATCGGTATAATATAAATGCCTTAACCAAGTGTGCTATAAGCCACTTGATAAATATCTAGCATGCGTGTGCCCTTCACTGAAGTCCTGTTGAAAATAAGCATTGGCAAAGCCCGCAGTTTTAGCATGTGCACTGCTGTTACATGCCCAGGTACTCGTGCTTCCTTGCCGCTGCTACCATCACTGGGCAGTTACAACCATCCGGCAGTGACTGGCACATGTCTTTCCCATGCCCACACAAAAGACAAAACTGCTGGCATTGCCAGTGTGTGTTGGTATTAGCAGGGGGAGAGAGGGGGGCGCATAACTCTGGTTCTGTGGCCTTCCACAGTGTACAGTCACAACCAGACCCAAGCTGGCAATTGCCAAAGACGCCTTTGAGTTAGTGTTAGTGATTCAAAGGTCTTTCATCAGCAGCAAACACGGTCATGAAATGTCGATATTAATGCAAACGCCCGATTCACACAAAGGCATTTGACCAAGGCCTTCACTTGCAACCAATCACAGAGCAGAGCCCCGTACCTGGTCCGCCCGGTGGGCCCACGTCTCCCATGATGCCGACACCGTTGTTTCCCCTTTCGCCTTTTGCGCCTGGTTCACCTGGATAAACAGGAAAGAAGGGGGCACATTACACCAAGACAGAAACAGAACCGTGTCAATCAGGAAAGTGCAGGGTTGGGATTCAGGCAGGAGGAAAGAAGACCATGGAAGACGGGGCATAGAAAGCTCGTAAAATTGGTGTGTCGGGGGGAGAGTGGAAGAGACGGAGGAATAGCCTGCATGCATGCATGCATGCATGCAATGTATCGAGAGAGACTGATGAAATAAAGGAGCGACAATATTTTGGGAGGTTGCACAGGGAAGGTCACCCTCCAGTCCACCCCCCCCCTTTTCTACCCTTTAAAACCCATTATATTAAAATAAACCCTTTAACTTCAAAAATCATGCATTCAATGCTTTTTTTCGATGCAATTTTTTCGATGGAAAGGCATTCGATGGTATTACATTCGATGAAAAGAACAGATACCATGCATGACCTTTCACCTAAGTGTAATCTATCCTGCACGAGGTGCCAGCGGGCTGGCATCTGCAGCTGGCATTCTTCTGACAACATATGCCCATTTTCTGAAAATGGTTAGACTGCGTGGAGTCACAATGTGCCAGTGATTGCCACATGACTTGGCCATGGATGGGTTGTGTCACAAGGCCCACTCTCGTGGCATGGCACAGGAAGCCTGCACTAAGGGTGCTCACTATGCCAGGGATCTGACATTCCCACAGTGCCCTCCAACATGCGACAGTCATCAGAAGGGAAATGCAGCCCTCCTGGACCACTACTGAGATAGCCTGTACCAAACACGTGACACCCATTGCCCACCGCACGACTGGCAATCAGCTACAGGCTTCAGGGGTAGGGGATCACGAACCATGTATTTGCTGCTCTTGCAACAGCTCTGCAAAACTCATTGAGTTTCATAAGCATTGGGTGTGACCTCATTTCCTGGCCACAACGTTGCCTCGACACCTCTGATGGTGGCAAAGCACTAAACACATTTAGTTTTTCCTGTGCACACAATTCACCTGTGTCATTCATGGTCCAGTCTTCGACTGCGCGAATATAATGTATAACCCAATCAGCTATGACGTCACAGCCAAATATCTTTAACTGAACTCATTCCTTGAAGTGCCTCTGGACAGAACTAACCTCTCATTCCTGGAACTCCTTGACGCCCTTCCCTTCCAATCTGCCCCGGCAGCCCAGGGTTTCCTGGGGGGCCCGCCCGGCCTGGTGTCCCGTCCTTGCCTGGTGGCCCTGGTCTTCCTGGGCTAGAAGCCACTTCCACCGGGGACTGCATCCGGGAGTAATAGGCCATGCGCTCTGATGAGGGGAGCAAGGACAGTGTTCAGTGAGGAAAGGATGGTAAACTAGGATCAACTCAAAGTGTAATGAATCCCTGTGATATTGAGGGAAGTGTAACCCTGGCCATGGCTTACCATCCAAGACTTTTATCAACTCCTGCCGTATAAATCTCTTAATTTCATCGTAGTTCACAGCATCTGCCTACAGAAGACAACGAGAAACAGGTTAGTTTTCTAAAGGACAATGTGATGCCTTTTGTAAAATCTTCTAAATCGCCTTTGGAAAATCAAGCGAAGATCTCAACAAAAGTGGCGTATTTTGGGAATCCCTCATGCCCCCCCTTAGTGCTGAGAATCTGCCCGGGGCAGTGCTTAATGCACTAAAAAGAGCTGAGGCACATGAAATACTTTCTGTGGTTTACTGAAGATAACCGATGAAAGGCAATGCTGTCCTAACAAATAGATCTGCACTCTAGCATGTTTCAGCTCATCCAGCCAGTTTGAGTGTTCATCAGGGCAAGTTTAATAACACTTCATTTTATGTTGCTTTCACTCTGTAACATATTTTGGACATATTAGTGTATTGCCATTGTTATTCTAAAACAAACCCACAACACTATCAAACTTTAGCAATCTACAATTGATAAGGATGTCATATTACAATTACAATATTAGTGACTCGTGACCAATATCATTGTGTCTTGTAATTATGTACACACACACACACAAACGTGCGCACGCGGGCAAACAACCGAGTAAGTAATAGGCTGAAGAAAAATAAGTTATTCATAGGATCTGTATGGAACCTATAAAAATGTATTAAACACAGTTTGAAGCAAAAGGATAACATTGCATGGAAATATTTCCACACTAATTTAAGATGTCAGTCACATAATGGGTAAAGAAGTAAATCATTCTATTTTATGATCAATTGTCTAAATACTGCTTCTGAATTGATATGAATCCACAGGATTAAAATCACAGAGATGATCCAAAATGTTTAAAAATTGAAAATTGCTTCATCATACCAACATGAGATGGCCACTCTGTGAATATGTTTACAAAAAATAGGTGGTTTGGATAAATAAAGATTGTGAGTTGACAGTACAAGCTATTGTATTGTGGAATTATTGATGTTTCTTACTCCAGTTTAAATTTTAAATAAACATACACTGTCCATCAATTCTCTCAATGGAATGTCTAGGAGAGGCACCTGCAACATTTGGCTCTCCAGATGTTTAGCACTAAAACTCTCATCAGTCCTTGCCAGCATAGTCCATGATCAGGAATCGTGCGAGTCATAGCCCAGAACATCTGGAGACCAGAGGCTGCAGACCCCTGATTTAAGCGATGTTGCTTGGTCAGATAAAATAAACCCATATATTATCAGCATATGCTGAGGCTTTCTGTTTCATATGATAGATTCTACCACCAGTAATATCTGTGTGATGTATAAGCATCTTCATGGATGGTTTATGGGCCAAGTTAAAATGAAGGAGAAATGAGACACCTGTGATGAGTACAGCTGCATAGAAAGGAAGCCAGTTAAAGGGCTTTATTAGCTAACATTGTGGCAGCAGGAGAAGTGTATATGACAGTTAACAATAATCTACATTTTGGGGGATGACATGCAAAGCTAAAAGCTTTAATAAAATAATGTTATTGTTCAAAGGCAGTGCTAGTCATCCCAGCAGATCTTGGCCCTGCTAATTCTTCCCTGAGCATATCCAGTTTGAGCATTTTTTAAATCAAAATAAGGAATGCATTTTTCAAATCTATCTGCAAGTGCCTTACCAAAGACATGTCATAATCCATACTAATGCGTGAAAATGACAGATTATTTTTTTACCCTCTCCAGATTTACAGTTGGTCCAAGGATCAGAGTGTGGAAAAGGGACAATGTGCAGTCCTTACCAATTCAACTGTCAAATATTTGAAGTCGGTCGTAGGACAAATAATTTGAATATTTATAAAACACATAAATGAAGATTGTTTGGACTAGAAGATGTGTTGCACTTTTCCAGAAGATGATATGTTACTCTGAATATTTTGAAGAGGGTACGTGTGATTGACATGAAGAGTGATCCATGTTGTGTAGTATGGGATAGGTCACTTTGTTAAGAAAGATTTCAATTTCTTCACAATCTGTCACGTGTCTAGGTGTGCATTAGGATTTCTAGAAAAGAGAGAACATCTCCACAATACCTTTCTTATTAGAAATATTCTCACTACCTGCACGATGAACTGTTATCACTTTCTTGTTTGCTGTTTGAGTTTTTAAATATGAAAGTACTAACGATCAAGACATACATGATCCTCGATACTGATTTGCTTTAATTGTGTATAAAACACTACGCGCTCTACCACTAACCAAGTGCATAAAACTGATCTGTTTCACTGTTAAATAAAAGACAGGATTACTGAAAACAATATTAAACCTTTTTTAGTTTAAATACTTTACTTTCTATTTAACTCTGAATTAAATGTATTGATCCCTCAAAGTTACTTTAAAAGTGTCAATGTACTTGGTATTGAAGTTTCCTTAAAATGAATAATTGTAAAATAATTATTTAATGCCATTCTTGATAATGGTTAATAAATATTTCACCAGTCAAAAAGGCATCATTGAATCTGTATCAATTATTTTCAAGACCTTTTTCTGGTATATCTAATAGAGTTACTGAAGGAGAAGGACCAGTAATAATCAAGGCTCCCAAATACGAGCCATATATAAGGGACACCAAAGAATTAATAGAGAAAATAAAAACCATCCAAAAGGTTCATTTGTGTGGAGGTGAAAAAAAAAAGTGTTTTATCATCACACTTACAAAATCACCATAATTCATTCAATTCTAATTGAATTATCCGGTGTAAAAATTCCTTATGACACTTAGTTTTCATTAATGTAGCTTTTTATTTCCAATCTAATGCTGGATCAACTATTTGATTGCAATCACCATCTATGATAAGATTATCTGCACATACGTTTAGCAACCTAGCCCCCTTACCTTTCCCGAACCCAATATAGGTCAAGTTGGTCTATAAATGTAGCTATGGCGATCATAATCATTTTGACTATAAGAGTTTTGTAAGAGTGCAGAAGGAGGAGACTGACACACAGGTGGCATGGTTATTGGCATAAAGTTGTATTATGGGATAAATAAAAGTGAAAACCTTCCTTTACCAAATTCAAACTCTTTCCTTACCCCAACCAAAAGTACTAAGGCTTCAGTCAGGGTGACAATGCGAACTAAAAGCCCACCGTCCTTATAACTATACCAAAAAGGTAATGGATCTTCTTGGCTTGGAATAATGGCTCCCTGCTTCTGGACAATGGATCACAACTCCAACTGTAGGTGGGACCTTTACCTGGAGAAATGACTCACTTCACCAGGCCTCGATCCCTTTTGAAAGTATCAAAACAAAGTTCCAGGTTGAGATGTTAACAACGTTAAAGTTCTCAGTTCAACTCAAAGAGTAAAGTTCCAGTGCAAATGATAATAGTCCTTCTAGCCCACAGTTGTTTCTTCACTATGAAGGTTTCACAGTCTCATAGGGTCAGGGGGGAAGACTCCCTTCCCCTGATCTATCTCAGACTTCTCATTATAGTTCAACACAGTTGGGGGAATGTCTCCCATGTCCTGGCCTTTCTCAGGTTTCTTGCTGCAGTTTCCAACAGTTGGAGGGGGGTGTCTCCTTTCCCCTGGCCTTTCTCTGGCTTCTTATCTTGGATGTCGGTCCCAGACCCGTGTTGGGAGATCTGGTTTACTTTCTTGCCAGGGACTGTGATGAGGAAGAGTGCTTGTGATGCTCTACCTATGAGAGTGCGGGTCCGAGACCTGTGTTGGTAGATCTGGTTTACTTTCTTGCCAGGGACTGTGATGAGGAAGAGTGCTTGTGATGCTCTACCTATGAGGGTGCGGGTCCCAGACCTGTGTTGGTAGATCTGGTTTACTTTCTTGCCAGGGACTGTGAAGAGGAAGAGTGCTTGTGATGCTCTACTTATTAGGGTGCGGGTCACAGACCCGTGTTGGTAGATCTGGTTTACTTTCTGGCCAGGGACTGTGATGAGAAAGAGTGCTTGTGATGCTCTACCTATGAGGGTGCAGGTCCCAGACCCGTGTTGGTAGATCTGGTTTACTTTCTTGCCAGGGACTGTGATGAGGAAGAGTGCTTGTGATGCTCTACCTATGAGGGTGCGGGTCCCAGACCCGTGTTGGTAGATCTGGTTTACTTTCTTGCCAGGGACTGTGATGAGGAAGAGTGCTTGTGATGCCCTACCTATGAGGGTGCGGGTCCCAGACCTGTGTTGGTAGATCTGGTTGACTTTCTTGCCAGGGACTGTGATGAGGAAGAGTGCTTGTGATGCTCTACCTATGAGGGTGCGGGTCCCAGACCTGTGTTGGTAGATCTGGTTTACTTTCTGGCCAGGGACTGTGATGAGAAAGAGTGCTTGTGATGCTCTACCTATGAGGGTGCGGGTCCCAGACCCGTGTTGGTAGATCTGGTTTACTTTCTTGCCAGGGACTGTGATGAGGAAGAGTGCTTGTGATGCTCTACCTATGAGGGTGCGGGTCCCAGACCCGTGTTGGTAGATCTGGTTTACTTTCTTGCCAGGGACTGTGATGAGGAAGAGTGCTTGTGATGCTCTACCTATGAGGGTGCGGGTCCCAGACCCGTGTTGGTAGATCTGGTTTACTTTCTTGCCAGGGACTGTGATGAGGAAGAGTGCTTGTGATGCTCTACCTATGAGGGTGCGGGTCCCAGACCCGTGTTGGTAGATCTGGTTGACTTTCTTGCCAGGGACTGTGATGAGGAAGAGTGCTTGTGATGCTCTACCTATGAGGGTGCGGGTACCAGACCTGTGTTGGAAGACTTGCTTTACTTCCTTGCCAATTACTGTGACAAGGAAGAGTGGTTGGGAAGCTCTTCCTATGATTGTACGGGTCCCAGACCCGTGTTGGCAGATGTGGTTCACTTCCTAGCAAGTACTGCGATGAGGAAGAGTGATTGTGATGCTATTCCTATAAGGGTGTGAGTCCCAGACCTGTGTCTCTTCTCTTTCTGGTGTGGGGTTTGGGAACGTGGTTCTTCCCCCAGGTTCTTTCACTGTGCCCCTGTATGGTAGTTCCAGCAGGTGACAGTACCTCCTGGTACCCTTTACAATCTCCCCGTTATCCCTGACACCTTCAGGGTTTCTGTTGCTTTTGTCCCGTTGGATTGGATACAGGTTTCCTCAAGCTCTGCTCTCAACTTCCATGGGGGTCTCAGGTCTTCCGATGTGCTGCTGCAGCTCGGCAGCCCTTCCAGTCCCTTTGTGTTGCGTCTTCCTTCGACCACACTGTATCTTGGCTGTCCTCGCCTGGACGTCCTTGGATTCTTTCTGCCATAAGGTCCTTCCATGTGGGACTGTTTGCGAACCTTTCTGCCTGCCTGGCAATCTTTTCAACAGCCTCTTATTTATGTGGTGCAGGCAAGCATTCCCCACGCCCGCGGTTCTTTCAGGGTGGGGCTTCTCTCCTCGTCTCAAGTCCTTCTTCCCTTTCTACTCTTTTTGGGTCAATCAGCCTTCAGGAATAACTAGAATGTTCAGTGTAGTTGTTGGGTGTGCTCTTTATGGCTCCACACCTGATCCTCATCCCAGTACCTATTCTAGTAATCTCCCTAGGGTAGGCTGTGATCTTCTTCATCCCAATACTTTGTATATTCTCTACTTGACATATATACACAGGGCAATCAGGTATGGGGTTGGTGGGGGAGGTATTTTGGGTCAGAGTCTAATGCGTTCTCACTGGATAGTCACCCCTTGCCCACGAGGTCCTCCCACTGAGTAACACCCCCAAAGGGATTATCGGGTAGTGGCCAAACTTTCCTGACCTCATGGGAAGGGGCTCCTTCTAGGGAGCAGGGACGAGGTCCAAGGATTTGTCACCGTTTCCTAAGCACGTTTTCTGTCACTATCACAGCTGTACAGAATTATTTGATACTGCAACTGCATATGTAAGAGAATTACTAGCCCATTGCTTGTTACCTCTAGCTTAGCATAAATAACCTCACCAATAAACTACTTATTCAATTTCTAGCTTTCTCCAATATTTAAAGGGATTTCTCAAAAGCAAAATATATCAGGCTTGAATTTATGAAGATGCAAAGTGTTTTACCTGTAAATTGAACCATTAATCACTTCTTTGTTATGTCAAATTACTTTGGTTACAATTCATTGATGATGATTTTTAATATACTAATGCATGGAGTAAAGTATAGTTTAGTTACTTTTGTAGAGAAAACACATCCTGAGTGCATATTGGCAGGTTTTGGAAAAGTATCCTAGGAAGGCCCATGTCTCATAAATTTTGGAGGGCAATTTTATCATCCTCAATTGACGTCGGGAATTATGAGATAGCAGCCTTTTCAATATGTGGCTCCTAAAATGTATGGCAAATCATCCAAAATGGTTCCAGGGTCCCCCAAATGGATGCTCCCAATATTCAATACTGGGACAGGATTCCTATGGAGCATTCAAGCAAAGGAGTCTGTGTCTGTGTAAGACAAAGCAAGATAAACACACAATAACACTAAAAGAGGATTGCTAGCTCACTGGTTTGTTTGAATTGAAGGTTGTGTAAGGTCCAAACACATTCCACATCTAGCTAGATTTCCCTAATATTCTTGTGGAGGGTCAAAAACTAGCCTGCACTTGGGTATCAAGCCTATTTTAAATGTGTTAAAGCAGCACTTTTGTTAGCACTTTCCAATGACGCCTACCACTGATGTAAACTCAGAGAGAAATACTTTCCCTATGCAGCACTATAAGACCTTTATTTAAGATCAACTTCTCAACAACCAGAGAACACAGATGTAAGATAAAACGGGTTCCTTGCACCGTGTGCAAAAGGAATTCAGTTATATTCACATCTGAGACAATTTGCCTCCACGGGCGTGAGAAAAACGGTGAACAACCTTTGCTAAGGTGGATGGATTCTTTCCTCTGTGGAGGAGCAGATGATGTTGTCTCTAGTGCCCTCCCCCTCACCTCCATCATTTTGGAAGCAAAGCAGGAAGACTCTGTGCATGACACCAGGTATCATTCCAATACCGCATTGAAGATATGAGAGACGTTATGCACTCAGACAACTGTATCAAATGTACCCTCCCACTGATGTGGTGGAAGGATGTCGCCACACAACATTGGACATAGAAGAGCTGTAAAGGAAGTCAGGTCAGAGTAAAGTGACATCATAAAGAGACGATACTAAGACATACCGAAACGATATGCAAATATTTAAGGAATGATAATGTAACTGACGTAACAAGAGAAACATGTATGCAGAGACGAAGAAACCAAATATACAAAGAAGATAAGTCACCAGACGAGTAGTGAATGTATATACGCACAAACACAAGGTAGATGAGTTACATAGAAGCTTATTACAGTAGAAACTACAACTTGCATAAAGCGGCCATGATGAGAAGATGGACTTCGAATCGTGTCAAAACTACCTCAGAGACATACCAAGGACGCAGATCAAAAACGCTGCAGAAAACAGCTCCACGAGAGGAACAAAGAATATCTGTTTTGCTGAGACTAAGGATGACACGGCAAGACAGAATTGGAAAGTACAAACCAGGATAAACTATGAACGTAGGGCACATTTCTCTTAGATTAAGCAGAAGTGAAAACAACTGCAAGTGCCAAGTATTGGACACTCAAGGGTCAAGAAAAGCACATGTATGACGGAGCAACCAAGTCTCCAGAAGCCAAGAGGAGTAATAGCACCCAATATAATTAAATCAAATAGCAGTAATAACTGTACAAAATGGACAAATTCGAGGTCTACTCACATGTGATGCAAGACTCTAAAACAAGGTATATTCATTAATCCTCAGATGAAGAGAGAGATGTACCCTGACTCCCTTAAAGGTCCCAGAGAAGACAACAGTCAGCTAGGTCAATTAAAAAGGAGAAGCTTTGGCTCATGGCCTAACTGATGAGAGATGGTAGGCTCATTGACAAATGAGGGCAGTGGTCTGATGTTGTTCCCGGCACCTGGGTTTCATTCTGTTCACATGCTGCTCGTGAGCCGAATGTCCAAAGTTCAGAAAGAATGCCAACCAATCATGAGAGGTTATGTAGCGGCATGCCATACAATGTTGCACCAACCCGTTGTTGTTACGCTGCTATAAACAATATTATATGTATTAAGAGGTGGGTCAAGGCTTGCCTATTAGATAAGGGGCATCCAGTGATATAGATATGTTTCCTTAACCAATCCCTCCCTTCAGTAGGTTTTATGGTTTGCTATGTAGGATGACGTCATAGATGACGCATGTTCAGGTATAAAGCTTTTGGAGAATCGAAACTTAAGTGTGAGTGCGTGGACTACATTTCATCGTGCGCCAGATTGCCCTACTTCATTTTAGCAAATAATAAAGTTTTACTTTGCCATATAGTCTGTGAGTCTGTCTGGTTATTTGGGTCTGAGATCATTATTGGCAATTCCATAGAGTAGGTGAGATGCTTCAAGGTCCTAGAGCACACCTCTGCAGAGCCATTTTCCTTGAAAGATTCCTGGCTGTTAAGCTGGGAGATTCCAATCTCTTTTCATGCTTTCTCGGCTTTGGCGAGCATGACATGTGTCATTAGGTGTCACACTGACATGGAGCTATGCCAACCAGAAGTAATATACCATTGGCTAATTATGGCATTGTGGCACCCATTGTCTTAATCTCCTACAAACTTCCTCTAACCTAGGTACAAGGAATGATCCTTGGATACTGAGGGCAAGTGGGCATATTATAAAGAATCAAAGATGGAACACAGTTCAGGCCTCACAAGATCTACTAGCGCACGTGTTGGTGAGGGATTTGATGAAGGGCGAGTACTATTTGTATTGTACTCGACCTTGCTAGTGAGTATGGGGATGTTTGAAACTTTTCTTTGACATTTACTGCAAACAAACCTTGTATCAAGTGTGTTAATAGTGACATGGACAATTTTATAGAAAACACTGCTAAGTATGTCGTCGCCCCTCACCATGTGGCAAGTGAATTTCTCGAAGGTCGAGCATGTAAACTAAGGAACTCACCCTACAGTTCTGGTGGGATATTTCAAAATGTGTGAGGTCTGCAGTATGCTGTGGAACAAGAGTTATCTATTTACTGCACATGTATTTACGCTTGAGAACGTCTCTAGCAATGTTTTTCAACCCATCAGTAATGCTTTCCTTACCATTGACCCAGGGACTCCGGGCATACCCGGATTCCCTGGTGGCCCTTGGGAACCGGATGGTCCTCTTTCTCCGGAAGGGCCTGGTGGTCCTGCGGGCCCCATGGATCCACTCTTCCCAGATCCTCCCGGGGTGCCGCTGCGACCTCTTTCACCCGGCTCTCCCTTGTCCCCTGGAGTTCCCGGATCACCCTGAAAAAAGCATACTTAGTTAAAACAACAACTGGTATTGGAAAAAGTGCTGCAACCCACTGGACTACCCATATCATATAAGCAGAGGCTCTAGGGTTCTGGTGGGGGTTCCGCAAATAGAACTGGCAGGAGAATGCAAAGTATTTATCGCCTCCTTGGAATCATTTTCTTATTTTTTCCACGGGAGGACATTTGCCCACTTCCTCTTTAATTTCAAAAGCTGGCGTTGCCTTCCTGTGCCCAACTACCAGGGCAAGATGGTGCATGGCAAAGAGGTAAATTGGAACAGACCTTTCTACGGCAACCAAAACTGAACGTTTTACCAAAAAGGCAGAGGAAAAAGTGGTCTGTATTAGTGTAGCAGCTTCAGTGAAGAAGAGGGGGGTTCAAATCAGGGATTATAAATCATGTACGTATTCAAGATTTTTGATATGTCAGGAGGCAAAGAGGGGCACATGGTATCTATTTTACATATAAGCTATAACATTCCGCAAAGTCTAGCCTTAGGAGCTCATGTTGGATTGGGGCGTAATGTTAATGGAAGGCGTAACAGCCTTGAGTAAGGCTTTAGCACCTTCCATTCACTGCATGCCACATTTTCAATCATGTATAGGAGGAGAGGAGGGGGGGAACGCATCTTACCTTTCCGTCACTTCCTTGCTGTCTGCGACACGAATGCTCCAGCATTTGTACTGGCATGGATTTCATGCTGGTGCAAATGCTAAAGATCCCTATGGGGTCCACCAGCTTTATGTACCAGCATAAAGCAGGCGTACTCCATAGGGATCTATTGTACATGCTGTCTGCCATGATTGCATGGCAGACAGCATGTACAATTAAACTGAAGCACTGCTCGAAATGCTTGCATCCCAGGAAGCGTTTAATTTTCATTGTCAACACTGCTTACCATGCACGATACGCAGTGTTCACAATGAAAATGAGAGGCTGCCTGACATGCGAAAATTGCTGACCACACCATGTCTATAAGGACTAGGCAAGCACAGGCCGGGGTCCATATGTCTGGAGACAGCTCAGTGCTGCTTGGAGCTCTAGTGTAACTTGTTGTGCTACATTTAAAGGCTTGCGTTCTGAAATAGCAGGAACGCTCAGCATCTGGCTGGGCGTGGGGATATGACAGCCGCTTAGGCCCTTAGGATTTCATTGAGGTTCTGGTTTCCTTTGCTATTGGCCACTAACCCTGTTCCATTTTGTGTGCATTTATTAAGGCGATTTCATGTTTTTGTACTTCTTGAACCAACTTGAGCTGGGTCCTCCATCAGGAGGGGGGGTCAGGCTTGGTTCTACAGTAAAGCAATTTTAGTCATTTGCCTGTGGTGGCATCTGCAGAACATTGGCCCTAAAAACAGTGCATCCTGTCCAATTGTGGAGGAGACTGCAGATGTAAAAATAGGTCCTTGCTTTGTGGTCCTGCACAGTCTAAGTTTTTCGATTAGAGGCAGCACATTCAGGGGCCTCGCATTACTTTGCCTGGCAAGCTGCTAAAGCGGAAAGGCAATGCCGGCAGGTCCCTGCTCCGTGTTTCTGAATATACACAGATAAAAGTTATGCTGTGTGTTTGCATTCTTCCCTCAAGGGACCTGAACTCTAAACCCCCCCTTCAATCACCCTCATCTTTGAACAAGTCCTATTGTCACTAAGTGTTGGTCATTTTAACTCCATTTTAGTTCAGTCATTTCCTTTTCATCGTGGGTCTGAATAACTTGTTTGGGTCTGTGTGCTCTACCGGAGTCCTGCAAGTGGACAGGAAACAGCTGCACGTGAAAGGGCCTCTGATGAGGGCCCAGGCTTCCTAGCCTCCTCTCCAGGATATCTAGGCCCCATGCCCTTTTTACCAAGCACACGCTCGGATGCAGTCAGTAGGATGGCTGTAGCTTTGAACACAAGATATCACAAGCATAACTAGACTGCACAGGAATCTGGGCCCCTCTGTATCCCACCCCCACTGTATATCTGTTCTGTTATTACCTCTGAAAAGCACTCCGTTATGCATCTGCACTTTTGTATACCTCTGTAAAGCACTCCATTATGCATCTGTACTGTTGTATACCTCTGTAAAGTGCTCCGTTATGCGTCTGTACGGTTGTATACCTCTGTTAAGCGCCTCGTTATGCATATGTACTGTTGTATACCTCTGTAAAGTGCTCTGCTAAGTGCTCTGTTATGCATCTGTACGGTTGTATACCTCTGTAAAGCGCTCTGTTATGCATCTGTATGATTGTATACCTCTGTAAAGCGCCACGTTATGCATCTGTTCTATTGCTACTTCTGAAAAGCGCTCCGTTATTCATCTGTACAGTTGTATACCTCTGTAAAGTGCTCCGTTATCCATCTGTATGGTTGTATACCTCTGTAAAGCATTCCATTATGCAACTGTACTGTTGTACACTTCTGTAAAGCACTTTGTTATGCATCTGTACAGTTATATACCCCTTTAAAACACTCCATTATGCATCTGTATTGTTGTATACCTCTGTAAAGTGCTCAGTTAAGTTCTCTGTTATGCATCTGTACTGTTGTATACCTCTGCAAAGCGCTCCGTTATGCAACTGTACTGTTGTATACCTCTGTAAAGTGCTCCATTATGCATCTGTACGGTTGTATACCTCTGTAAAGCGCATCTGTACTGTTGTATACCTCTGTAAAGCGCTCCGTTATGCATCTGTACGGTTGTATACCTCTGTAAAGCGCATCTGTGCTGTTGTACACCTCTGTAAAGTGCTCCGTTATACATCTGTACTGTTGTATACCTCTGTAAAGCGCATCTGTACTGTTGTATACCTCTGTAAAGCGCTCCGTTATGCATCTGTACTGTTGTATACCTCTGTAAAGTGCTCTGCTAAGTGCTCTGTTATGCATCTGTACGGTTGTATACCTCTGTAAAGCGCTCTGTTATGCATCTGTATGATTGTATACCTCTGTAAAGCGCCACGTTATGCATCTGTTCTGTTGCTACTTCTGAAAATCGCTCTGTTATTCATCTGTACGGTTGTATACCTCTGTAAAGCGCTCCGTTATCCATCTGTACTTTTGTATACCTCTGTAAAGTGCTCCATTATGCATCTGTACTGTTGTATACCTCTGTAAAGTGCTGTTATGCATCTGTACTGTTGTATACCTCTGTAAAGCACTTCATTATGCATCTGTACTGTTGTATAACTCTGTAAACTTTATCTGTACTGTTGTATACCTTTGTAAAGTGCTCCATTATGCATCTGTACTGTTGTATACCTCTGTAAAGTGCTCTGTTAAGTGCTCTGTTATGCATCTATACTGTTGTATACCTCTGTAAAGAACTCTGTTGTGCGTCTGTTCGGTTGCTACCTCTGAAAAGCGCTCCATTATGACATCTGTATGGTTGTATACATCTGTAAAGCGCTCTGTTATACAACTGTGCTGTTGTACACCTCTGTAATGCTCTCTGTTATGCATCTGTTCTGTTGCTACCTCTGAAACGCGCTCTGTTACGCATCTGTATGGTTGTATACCTCTGTAAAGCGCTCCGTTATGCAACTGTGCTGTTGTACACCTCTGTAAAGCACTCCGTTATGCATCTGTACTGTTGTATACCTCTGTAGAGCACTCCGTCAAGTGCTCCATTATGCATCTGTACTGTTGTATACCTCTGTAAAGCACTCTCTTATGCATCTGTTCTGTTGCTACCTCTGTACAGCGTTCTGTCAAGTGCTCCATTATGCATCTGTACTGTTGTATACCTCTGTAAATCGCTCCATTATGTATCTGTACTATTGTATACCTCTGTACAGCGCTCTGTCAAGTGCACCATTATGCATCTGTACTCTTGTATACCTCTGTAAAGCACTCTGTTATGCATCTGTTCTGTTGCTACCTCTGAAAAGCGCTCTGTTACGCATCTGTATGGTTGTATGCCTCTGTACAGCGTTCTGTCAAGTGCTCCATTATGCATCTGTTCTGTTGCTACCTCTGAAAAGCGCTCCCTTATGCAACTGTGCTGTTGTACACCTATGTAAAGCTGTCCGTTATGTATCTGTAATAGTGTATACCTCTGTAAAGCGCTCCATTACGCATCTGTGCTGTTGCACACCTCGGTAAAGCGCTCTGTTGCTTCTCGACGCTAGGTCCACGCTCAATAAATACTATAATATTAGTAATATGCAGGTGGTTCTCGCCCCATAAACGAGTGGGATGGCAGAACCTAGTTCTTATCCTCCTCTGACCTTGGATTTCAAGACCCTCTTGTAGAGTCTTCGCCTTGGGGTGTGGGGGTGCCCATGAGTGGGTGAGATGCTGAGATGCCCTCCTCTGTGCCTGTCACTCACCTTGCTCCCGGGGGCACCCGGAATTCCTGGTTTTCCTGCAGGACCCTAGAGAGAAAAGGAAAGAGCAAAGCAGCCGTGTCATTAAGTATCGTGGAGCTCCTCAGACTGATGGCCAGGGAGGGAGTGAAAGGGACGAGAAAAGAAGGGACAAAGCTCAGAGACAGACAAAGGAGAGACTGAAGGAAGAAGAACACAGAGGACCAGGAGATGGGAATAGGGGGAGAATAAAGATAAATGGGAGGGGTAAGCCTGGAGATAGGAGGAAAAAAGGGCGCGCAGAGATGGATAAAGTAGCAGAGGGGAGGAAACGCGTATGAAAGAAAAGACGACGTGTCCATGAGGATCCATGTCACAGAGGGCACCCTTCATGGCTCATGCGTGAGGCACGCAGCAGAGGTGCAGGTACAGGGCACAGTTTACCCACAAACACAAACCTCCTTTCCAACAGCTCCGTCTGACCCCATCTCTCCCTGCGAAGAAAGCAGAGCAAGGACGTGAGGACCAAGGTCACAAAGGAAGAGTGGCCTGTGTGCACGCTGTCGCCCCCTCCGCCCCCCTCCCGCTATGAAGGTACCGACCATCCACATACCGCCATGCCTATGACTCACGCTACTTACACAGATAAAGTACAAGCACCTAGCACACCTGTACATTTGCATCTTGCACACACAAACCTTCGAGCAAACACAAACCCTGCCCACACAGCCACCGCGCACCTCGACCACAGTCACTCACTCGCACACTAGTGCCCCTCAACCACACATCATGCTGGCACAGCCACAACTCAGCCATGGGCCCTGGTGTTCTACAATTGCTAGAACAATGTAGTACACGTCATATGAGCATCCATCCTCGCCTTCCCCACTCTACCCACTGTTCCAGGTGCTTACAGGTGGTCCTGGGTGTCCGGGCCCTCCGAGTCCTCCAGGCAGCCCGGGGAGGCCTCGTTCTCCTGGCGGTCCCTTTTCACCAGTCGTCGCCTGGAATAGAAGCAGAGGGTCTGAGGTAGGCGGTGAGTACAGGGTCATGACAGCAGCTGCACCGGGCCATGGACGCATCAAACTTGGTGGCACACGACGAGGGGTCAGAACTGAAGAGGGGATGGGGAGTGGGCCCCGTCAACCACAGTGCGACCTGCACATGGCATGGGAGCCTTTAACCGTGGGCGCCCAACACATTGAAGCGTGTCCTCAGCGGTGGTGGGAGAGGGTAAAGGGTAGAGGGTAGAAGGTAAAGGCATCGGGAAATGGAAACGTTAAGTGTACACGTGGAGAATGGAATACTTTGCGAAAGTATGTGTGCGGGCCAACGAGGGAGAAATAACCACCACCACCGCGAGCGCAGGACGTCAGACTTCTGTCAGACTCCCCCCAGACCCCTGGTGGGAACCGTGGGGTCACAGTAGGGTCAAATGTGTCACAAAATCTCTAGTCAACGCATGAAATTGATCTATTGGTTTTGCAGAGAGGCAAATATGCCGCCAGGTGGCAGCATTGGCTAACAGTTTGGATTTCAATTCTAATTTGGAATGCGAAAACCGGACAAACTCTTTGGGGGATTTACATAATGTGTTTCTCTCACTGCTGAAGGCAACACTGGAACTCTGGAAAGCAAATCGTAAGACAAGACATTCTGCTTATTGTAAAGAGTGAAAGATGCAACGAACTGCAGGGGACTCGTTCTCAGATCATAGCCCCCCACAAGCAATGCAAGCAGAATATGACACATGCGTTCACTACAGTGTCAATGCATTTACGTTTCAGCAAATTATTCTATATACAGAGCAGATGATCTATTCCATTTTGGTAAAATCCCAGACAGATTTACTAGCACAGGAGATGTATGACTCGGGTAGGGCTCGGGCTCCCTCCAACATTTTTCACTTGACCTCGTTACTCCGCGTCCTTGAAAGCTGTTCAATTAAAGAAGACCCCCTTTACCCCCTCCCCCCCCTCCAACACCTTCCGGATTTATCCACTAAATCGCCGTCGTTGATCCAAACATAGGGCTAAATGTGTTTGATTGTGGATCATCTTTAAGATTTGTCCATCTTTAGCACATAGTCAAAATGTAATGCGGCCCCAAAATTGCCATCAGATTTTAAATGTACCCGGAGATTTTGCTTGGATTCTGAGACTAAAGATTTCAGGCGAAATGACACCTCATTAAAAGGCAGTAAGGATATTATCCAGTGGGCGCGGGGGAAGTATTCCTGGCCTCTTGTACTGTTATCAAACGGCCAGTGGGTGGTCGATAAGCAACCAGCATTCTGGGGAGGAGTGCGTGTAATGCCCCTAGCACGGGGGTCTTGCGCCTATGTCTGCATGCATGTGTTGGACTACAGCTTCCATCATCACTACCTGCAAAGCCCATGCCGAGAGATCATGGGAGTTGTAGTCAAGCCCACCTGCAGCCCTGAAGGTTGTAGACCTCTGCCCCGGCGCTACAGGTCTGAGGTTTGGAGGATGTGGGCTTCACGACAACCTCTAGTAACATAGCAGCTAGGTTTGGCTGGAGACTCATGTTCTGGAACATTACTAGAGCACGAGGGCTAAGTACAACGCTTTAGGAAGAACTAGGGGACACAGAAAAGGGCAACTCCACCATGTCTAATGGCAAAGCTAAGCTCTTAAACCTCAACTAAACACGAAATGGATTTCGAGTATCTGTGTACAAACATAAAATGCAAAACTCCGGATAAAGCCTGGAGGCAAGCATGCAGCACCCCAGTACTGATGATGAGGCTGGCTTTGAGGTTTGTAAGACAGTGGGTCTTCTGCCAGCAGTACTGGACACCAGTCTGACTGCGGTAGGAGGGTCTCTTGGGTTTCCCTGACAGCTGATGCTGGTAAAAGAAGACACTGCTGTGCTCAACGTGGTTTCCATGTGAGGCAAAATCCCCTGCTTCCAGACCCGATGGACCTTGCAGTGTCTACTTCGCTCCAGTGAACACCGGCTGTGGTGGTTCTGGGTGTGCTTCGCTTAAACCTTGCCCTTTCACCCCCCCATCACATGGGGTTGTACTTAAACTAATTTCAAGGGACTGGAGGGCTGTGCAGAGGCCGGCTAACTCCGGTATCAGACCATCACATGTGTGGCACATGCTGAGTGCGTGAATTCACAAAAAGTGCAACATCACCACATGTTCTCTCTCTCTGGCGGTATCCAGCTTTACTAATGTTATGAGCCAAGGTTATTTATGGAATACAGTTCCCCTGCGGACCAAGGTAGTTGGGTAAGACTCCATTAGAAGTATAGGAAAAGGTTCCTGCGTAAAATGCCACCTGCTGGCAGAACCCCCGCTACAGCCTTATAATGACAAGACAGATAGTAGGGGGATACATGCTGGGGCGGGAAGTGGACAAAATATGCGATATTGAATTGTACCAGAATTTGGAACACCCAGTGATGAGCAAAGGAAGGCAATGGATTTTCACCATGCAGACCACTTTGTGGGTCTTAATGATCAGTTTGAATGGCTACGCCTGGTTTATCGCGAGATCTGGTAACTTCAAGCATTGTTGTTCAAATATGATTGGCCCATTTGAATCATAATAAACCATGTGCCAACCATGTGAATTTAATTATGATGTTGTCCGCTCTTAAAGAGTCTGCATCCTAATTTAGGCCCTCTGTGCATTTTATTTTTGATGACACTGTCTTGATAATCAGACCGTAATAGATACATTAGCATGTTACAGTTATACCATGCAACCCATTCAAAGATGGCCGCCCGCTAGACATTAATAAGACATTTTACAAATGGGGCAGCGCATAGTTGTCCTCGCTCAGCAATGCACAACGAAGGGCTGGAAAAGTTACTATGTAGCGCTTTCCTGCTGAATATATTCCCTTTGATGAAAGTGGGCAGTAACAGGATTTTATTAATTTACCCTCTCCTCCAGATTGACTGGGCCCAATGTGAAATGGTTAGATTATGGTAAATCTCCACCTTCCATTACTGTTATTGTTATTTGCACTTATAGTGCGCCGGAAGCCTGCAGGCATCAGGGCGCAAACTGCCTGATCTTTAGAAAACGGTGTTCCATTTTTGGCAGCAGGAATCGTACAGTACTCAGCCTTCTCTGCGTACTTCTGTACTTCCAGGAGCTCAAGCAAAAGACTGCACCTACCATTCCCTGGCCCACGTTAACCACCTCATCAAAAAGGACAGTTCTGCATCAATATCTAGGTACGCCTTACTCGGGCGTAATTGCTTCACATTCAATTAGGTGAGGCTTTAGTCCACTGATATATGCCAGTTCACATGTTGCCCACAATCTGAGCATTTATTGGAATCTAGTTTATCATCCTTTATTCATAATTATGTACTTTCAGAAATTACCTCGCTAGCGACACTCATCCATAAACACCCCTTCTGGCAAGTAATCACGCGTCAAACTTTAAGGCAGGCCCATCATTAAACACTCCTGATAGTAATAACATTATTTAATTATTCACTGTTCATGGTCACCTAATGAGTTCATTTTTTTTGTCCTGATGAATTGAGGACGGGGGGGCGGGGTTGGCATAACGGTTCCTATGATTTTGCCAAAACATGCATGTCGCTCGACCTCCCTTAGGTGTCCTGCGAACAGAAGAGATGGTGGCTTTTTTCTTGAGTACATCTTTTTAGTATAACGCTTCCTACAGTGCCACGCGTGGAATGAGTAAAGGCTACTTTGATAGACTGTGCTTTTCATTGCTTGTGTAATCCACCTGTGTTCTTCTACTCTGCTTAGCATTGCTTTTGTTTCTAACTTGTAGTAGTCATTGTGTATTTATGTTGTATCATGTATTTGTTTTGAATCACTGTGTTCTTTGACATGACCACTTAAACATCTAAAGTTGGCCCTTGGTTGTTATTCTTTGTGCAAAACTGTGTTATGGTATTTCTTTAGTTCTACCAGCAGTAACTCAGTCCTACCACAAAAGTAGTCCAAGGTGCAAACTTTAACAACCTGGTATACCCCCAGTTTACACATATCACACCATGACATGCGAAACACATCATGTTCTGGTCAACTGCATGAACCGTTGACCAGAACCCTACCACCTACTAATATAAGATCGTCTACCCATAATATAAGCATTCCACAAACCAAAACCTGCAAGCTGATATCGATTCCCTTTAAAACGGAACCGACCCAACCTACCACAATGCCCCCGCCCCTTATAGGCGGTTTGATTAATGCCAGATCCCTGACAGCACACGCCACGGATATTCACGACCTAATCTCGGCCGAGAAACTGGACTTTCTAGCTATCACAGAATCCTGGCTGCATGACGCTGCAGGACCCTTGCTCTCCCTAGCTATCCCAGCTGGTTACACCATTCTGAGACAAGACAGAACAAATATGCGTGGTGGTGGCATTGCCATCATCGCTAAAATTTGCCTAGGCATGAGAACCACACCAACCACAGTGTGTGAATCCTGCGAAGCGCTTTCCATCAAACCTCCTCTAGCTAATTCCCAAACTCTATCCATCCACCTTATCTACAGACCTCCCGGACCCATTGGGACATTCGAAGAGGATATCTATAATCTACTCTCCAACAACCTAAAAATGTCTTCACAATTGCTTGTCCTAGGGGACTTCAACCTGGGCTTCAATGACCCCCTCGACAAAAATGCGATCATCATCGCCAATACTCTGTCTGATTTGGGTCTAATTCAAAAAATGCTCGAACCCACTCATATCAAAGGGAGAACCCTTGACTGGTTAGCAGAGTACAATTGCATCGCCAACATCAAATCCATCATCCAACAACCTTGGACTGACCATTTCCTTGTGTCCTTCGACCTATCCACCTCTAGACCATCCTCACCAGCTCCCATCATGGCCATACCATGTCTCACTAGAAATAAAAAGAACATCACCAAGGAGAAAGTGATCCCCGCAATCCTACCTACACTTAACCAACTAGCGGATCAAATGGACCCTGAGACACTTGTTAATGAGTATAACAAAATTATGCTTACCACCCTTGACAGCATTGCCCCTTTAAAACTTAGATCAAGTAAACCTAAAGCTCATCTTAATAAATGGTTTTCTCCAGAACTAAAAGATCTACGACTTCTCAAAAGAAGCTGTGAAACAGCATGGAGAATAACCCCTTCGAAAGACCACAAAAACAAACTCATGGAGGTCTCCTCCCGTTATAAAAAAGAAATCTAACTGGCTAAACAAAACTCTTACAACAAGCGTTGTATCTCAAATGCCAATTCAAATATGAGGGAACTGTTCACCATCCTCAAAGAACTAGAGTCCCCCACCCTCCCATCTTGGGCCCATGCACCAAAGACAAAACCTGGTGCTCTGACATCCAACAAGCACTCTCCAACAAAATAACAATGCTCGAAAAAAAACACAGCCTCACCTCCTAAGGATCAGGACCCAGCTCCATGTTTCACATTCTCCAAAACTTCTGTTCTTCAGGTGGAGAAAGTTATCCTCACTCTTAAACCTTCCAACTGCCAGGGTGACGCCTGTCCTGCCCAGCTCATAAAAGACGCTGCTAGAGATCTCTCCCCTTTTATCTCAAAACTGGTCAACGCCTCCTTCGCATCAGGCATCGTACCAACCAATTTGAAAAAAAATCTTGGGTATTACCTTTGCTTAAAATGCCAACTTTAGACCCTTTCATTCCTACAAACTACCGTCCAATTACGACTGTACCTTTCCTCCTCAAAATCTTGGGTAAGATAGCTTATACCCAGATAAAAAAATTCCTGGAACAACATAAGCTTCTACGAGCACAACAATCAGGATTCCAGCCCCAACATGGCACTGAGACTGCTCTCATTGACCTAAAGGCACAAATAGACGACCTACGTGATAAAGGCACAATGGCACTGCTCCTGCTGTTGGATCTCTCTCAGCTGCATTCGACCTCGTGGACCACAAGGTCCTATGCAGCCCTCTAGATTCAGCCGCACATTTCTCGATCGAGGCCAGAACATGGATTGAGTCTTTCCTCAGCGACAGGACGATGAGGGTGTTCTCCCCGTCAGCAGCAGCCGACCCTATCCCCATCCTATGCGGAGTCCCACTGGCTCCTGCGTCTCCCCTACTCTATACAACATATTTACCAAGCCCCTTTTTGATGATCTGGACCATCTTGGTATCACCTACACTAATTACGCAGATGATACCCAGATTCTCCTCCCTCTTTCTGGGGATTATAATAAGGATTTGGCCTTGGTGAATAGGGTGTATATCATCATCCAGGCATGGATGGCTACCCACGGACTATGCCTGAATGATGATAAAACAGAACTCATCATCCTGGGAACTCATTCCAACCTACAAAAACTAGGACAAGACTACTGCTCATTTGAGATTGATGGTAACATCATCAAGGTGCCCAAAGAAGTGAAGGCACTGAGCTTCTACTTGGACTCCACCGTTTCATTCGACAAACAGGTGAAGACCTTGGCATCCACCACTGCTTACCTTGCAAGCTTATCAGAGCAGGAAAACACTTTCTATCAGATAACAATTGTATTATATTAGCCAGAGCCTTGATTCTATCCCGGCTCGATTATTGTAATGCCCTTTACATAGGTTCTAATAAATCCATCATTCAGAAATTACAAATTCTTAAATACAACGCCCTGCGAGCTGCTATGGGTGTGCCCAAAAGAGTGCATATATCCAATATCAGACGCCAAAATAACTGGCTGTCTACCCAAAATAAAATCCACCTAAAAACTGCATCACTTGTTCACAAAGCCTTGAACATTGCCACACCCAGCTATCTTACGCACACATTCTTTAAGAGAAGCTCCACTAGACCCACACGAACACTGAATGCCAACTGCCTTATCATACCTAGATTCAGGTTGGCTAAGATTGGGGGAGGCAGTTCCAGGTCCGAGCAGCCCAACTCTGGAAATCCTTACCCCACACTCTACGAGTGGAGCAGCCCTTTCGAAAATTCAGACTAGAATATATAAAGCTCTTGAAAGTTGCTGACATCTATTCTACCAGCACATATCCACTACAGTAACTCCCAAGTAGATATCTTAGATATTACCTAGTTGTCACCCATGGACCTCTGAAGAGCCTCGGATACCAACTAGCACCTGTATATATGTAAATTAATTGGCATTTGATCTTCTGGAGCAATGTATATCTTGCCTGCATGTAACCTGTATATAATTGTACATTTCTGTAATATTGCAACTTAAGCCTCGCACTGTCTTTTCTGCTGCGCACGGATACCCTCGGGTCTGGTGCGCATTATAAGTAAATAAACAAACAAACATGTCATGTTGTGATATTCCATGGCATGACATGAAGACCTGTTATATGTCATGTGATGTCATGCCTCCTCATTTTGGGATATGTCATGACATGATCTGTTACGATATGTCATGTTGCGCTACACCATGTCATATTCTGTATCACAATATGATATACTTAATGAGGTAATTTGTCAAGTCATATCATGATATAATGTCATGCTGTGTTATATCATGACATGCCATGACATTCCCAATTAGCTTCCCATCTGGAATTCCCAGTAAGCTCCTAGTTGGACATTCCTGTTAACGTCCCAGTTTACAAAATTCCAGTATATTTCACTGAACAAGCAGCCCCATATCTCAAAGACAAGGGTGCTATTGGATGAACTCTGCTTACGCAGTTCAAAGTGATAGGGTACAAGAAACATATCTTCACCCTATACAGGATAATAGCAAGAAGTGTGATGAGTCTCAAGACCCATCACACTGAGGCTAGGCTGTCCAAATATTCCAAACAAAATGAGTAGCTACAATTCCACAGCACCTACAAATAAATGTATAATTTCCATTTGATGGTGATGGTATCATTATTTCATCTGTGGGATGAATAGTGCATGCAGTCCTCATTTTTTCCTTTGTATTCTGGGACTTTTAGTTTCATTTTTGGATGGTGATGCAAAAAAGCTACGAAAAGAAACCGGACTGTAAGATCTCCTTACGTTACACATGGGCCAAGCTGGAGACCTGCTTCAGTTCCCAAACAGGCCAGGCTGCTCCCACTCAATTCTAGGACATCTGCCACTCACTGACAAATGTCAGGGTTTTAGAGTCACTTCACTTAAACTCACATTTCTCCTAAGTACATCAGAACATGATGGTATGTGTCATGCATACGGTAGACAGCTCACCCTGTGGGCGATTATCGCTGTTAGCGCATCGCTATAGTTAGGCGTATTGCCGTGGATGCTATGGATGACAAATTGTATCTGCTGCAGAGATTTCTGCTTCAGCGGTGCTTGACGGGCCATGCAAACCCCTTTTCAGTCTTCATTAAAGAAATGTAATGAAGACTGAAGAAAGACTAACACAGCCCGGAAAATGGAATTCAAGCAGAAATCTCTAATGAATGTATGTTTTAAAACAATTTTAATTTAATGCAGTTGTAGCGGGGTAAGGGAGCATTCGGAGAGAGAGTGCAACAGCTTGCTTGGAACGTGTTTGGAAGGGTGGCTTGTACTGGAAACCACAGCCTGTGCTTTTAGCAACCTGATTGGCTGAAGCACACATCCAGGGAACTAGTAATATCATATTGGCATGTAGTTCTTAATGCCTGATTCCTCCAGATACTAAGCGCTGTAATAATAGCTGTTTTTATCACTAATGAGTGATGCTCAATGTATCACCCTTTGAATCGTGATGGTCTGAGTGGGCCCTGCTGGGATTCAAACTTGCAAACTGCAGGCTGGCAAGCACTTACCCTGTCAACTTTCCACCCAGGCGTACAATACACATAAATGCTAATTGGACCTTCCAAGTGAAAGCTATACAATGTTCAGAAGACCCACCCTGTAGAAAGCAGAGCCAGCCTCCTCAGAGGCGTATTAGACACAGCAATCAGCATAAACAGCCTGCGGAAAGTGAGGGGAGAGGGGATAGAGCCCTGGATGCTCGGCTTGGCTCTGGCTTGGCTCTCGTGTCACACGTGACCTAGAGCCGAGCCAGGATATTTGATCTGATATAGTCCAACTGAGGTGACATTAAATAGACTTGCTTATAAAAACACCGGCAAAGAAGATCTGGGCAGAAAAGAAGTCGCATGAAACAGAAGGGGTCGTACCCTTGAATAATTCCTGCGAAGTCTGGTTGCGCGTGTCGCGCTCTCTGAATAAGCCTCTAGAGTCACCTTGTGATCTCAGTGTTAGGTCTGAGGCTTGGACAGAGCACTTCCAAGAGGCACACTCAACGAAAGGCATAGATAGGGAATTTAGTCCCAACCAGTCATCTGTTTAACAAGCCTGGTTCACAAGTGGAGTTTTCACTGAAAGAACTCTGTGAAGTCATCACCACACAAGCAACCCTCAAAAGCCCTGGCCCTGACACGATTCCGGCGGACCTTTTTAATTTTAATTTAGACCTCTGGGCTCCCTTTTCACTTAATGTCTTGAATCTCATTTCGGACACAGGCCAAATCCCTGTGAGCTGGAGAAAGTCCCTTATTATGGCAATCCACACAAAGGGTGATTGGGCGGTTCCCCAATCATACCGCCCAATTTCTCTACTGGACACAGTCAGACAGCTCTTGTACAAGGCTTAACGAGTATGCCTCAGCAGAACGGATTTTAGTTGACTCGCAAGGAGGAGTCTGCCCTGGTTTGGGCACGAGAGAGCAAAGTCTTAGGCCTATTTCTCCTACTGGCAAAATATTATTACTACATGAAGTTTGAATTTTCTTGACTACTATGGATCTCTTGACTGCCTTTGATATGGTTAACAGGGCCAGCCTCTGGGCGGTCCTACAAGGAATAAAACTACCCCCACCTCTTTTAGCAGTAACAAAGCTTTTACACTTTGATACTCAGGTGGCTGTCCATATTGGACCCGTCGGCGAGTGCACACAGTACTTTAACATAGGTAGGGGTGTGAAACAGGGGTGTGTTTTGGCGCCACTCCTGTTTAACCTCTACACTAACGTGTTAGAGTCTGAGATGAAGGCTACGCTCGCCGACGTTCCCCTGATTGGCAGCGTTCACCTTCTAGTACCAAGTTACACAGATGATGCGGTCTTACGAGCTCGGATGCTAAGAGCACTGCAGGACCGTATTAGCAAATGTTCTGAATTCATGGGCCCAAGGGACCTAAAAGTTAATGCCACTAAGTCAGAGGTGATGACGGCTGGGGGGACAGGGGAGGAGATCACCCACTTCCTTAATGCAGAATGACATTAAACTTGAGCAGGTGGACCAGTTTAGTTGAGGGTAATATGGCCACCGTAGCCAGGGCCATTATACTATCAAGGCTTGACTATGGCAATGCCCTGTTATTAGGGGCCTCCTCCAAGGATGTTTCTAGTTGTCAGGTGCTTCAGAACAACGCGGTTAGGCTGGTAAAAAATCTGAAGAAAAGAGATCATGTTACTGCAGAGAGAATAGCCTTGCATTGGCTCAGAGTGGAGGAGCGTATTAAATTCAAAGCTCTCTGCCTGGTGCATAAATGCCTGTACGGCTCTGCTCCTGAGTATCTGAAAAAGGGCTTAGTGCTTCATACCCCCAGTAGGAATCTTCGTTCAAAGGGTAAATGTCTGTTGATCGTCCCCAAGTTTAAATTGAAATCTGGGCTGGGCAGTTCCTTTTTGGTGCAGGCCCCCAGCTTGTGGAGCAGTGTTCCAGAAACACTCAGAACCGTTACCAACCTTACTGTTTTTAGGAAAGGGTTGAAGACTCATCTTTTCAGATGATGAACTGGGATACGGGGGATTATGACCACCTCATGGCTTAGTGCAGACGTTCCTATTGTATTGTTTTGTTTTTCGTTGTTTGCCTAAGCGCCCTGATGCCCACGGGCTATCGGCGCTATACAAAAAATAAATACATACATACATACAAATACATCTGGGTGTGGAATTTACAAATAAATGGCAGGAGAAGGGCCGCTTATCTAAACAAGCAGAATCTGTGGGTCAGATATGTGGGGCCATTAATAATACTGATAACTCTTTAGGTTACCATTCTATTGCAACAAACCTGAAAAACCTTGTGCGACAGCAACGTACGGTGCCGAGCTTTGGGGATTTTAGGACACCCATTTATTCCAATTAAAGGAGGACGCCTTTATTGCACACCTCCTCAATCTCCCACGCTCGGCCTTGCTGTTTGCCATGTGCTCGGAACGGAACCACCCCTTTATAAGTGATGAGTTGAGATGAAGAGCTAGGCATGGGGTTAACACTATGGACTAGCCCCGAAGCTGTTTTGTCCCATAACATTTTGAGGCATTTTATGGCGAGAGGAAACCCACATAGGATGCCCTGGCTGAACTATGTGCTTAAGGCCGAAAGCTACGCAGGAGAACTGTTTATAAACCCAAGTATTATTCCCAAAAGCGATGCTGGGCTGATTACTGGGACATTAAAATGTATATGGATATGATAGGTTATTTATAACTCACTTAATACCCAGAGGTTTCTAAGCGCAGACCTGGGGATCAAATCTGTGTTGCTCCGTGTAGTTTTGCTTCCAAGGCGAGCACGTTGCCCCTGAGCTATCCTCCCGAGACAAAGGCACACAGAGAGGAGGGAAAATGAACTGCCAAAACAGTCGGACAGGAAGAATGACGTTATTTCTATCCGAGGCCAAAGGATGGATTCTTTAGACCAGATGGCTTCTTGCCATGGTCGGTCCCTTATAACGCGCTTTGGGTTTGGCTTTTTGCCATGTGGTAAGGTATTCAAATGGGGAATACACGCCTCTCTTCAAGGGATTGCCTGCCACAAGCAGCGGAGGATACTAAGCCCTTTATGCTGCTATGCAAGCTATACATGAAGATGAGGCAGAAGACCCTTGTGCCCCTGTTTAGGCATGCAGGTATCATAACCTTTAGGTTGGCTTTCAATGGTTATTAGATGCTGCAGAGCTGACAGTCTCAGTAGCACTGCAGAGCTAGCTATATGTGTATTGCACTAAGGCTGAGAAATCGATTTATATAGGGGCCAGAGGCCTAACCATAAGTCTGCACTCCTATTAAACGTATTTTATTAAAGTATTTATGTCTTATAGTTGTTTTAAATGTGAGGCACTTTTAAGGCTTGTGCCAGATAAAGTTTTGTAATGATGATGACTCGAGCCAACCAGATGCTGTCATTGGCTTCATCACCTCTAGTGGAGCGTGCATTCATTCTTTCTGTGTGGACAGTGAAAGGCCTAGAGAAGTGGAGTGTGATGGCTGAACCTACAGAACACTATGCTGTGTACTCACCGGTCCGGGTGGTCCCATCTGTCCGGGCTGGCCTGAGCTCCCAGCGGGACCCTGGAAGAGAAATGAGAGTCACCAGGAAGAAGGATATGGCAGATTTGAACCCTAAGAGGGCCAGCATTTGATAAGAGTGGGAAGCTTACTCTCCCCCTAAGGACGCCTGGCAATATCGAATGATCTAGACCCAGCACAGCACCTAGTTCCCACTCACAGCACACCTTCAGCCATTCTCATAATGGCTTCCAGTGGAAGGCCCCCAGTCCTTCACCACTTCCTACAGCGCCTCCTCCTGGTGGATGCTGGCTCTGCAGATGCTGTGTAGGCAGCATCGGCCAGGATGCTTCAGCGTTCCCTACATACAAGGTCTGTTGAACAATGAACACCCGGCCCATGACAGACACAGCCCTTTTAGACAGAGGGACATAGAGAGAAGGTTCTAGAGACAGACACAACACCTTGAACTTACCACATGGCCAGGGGGCCCAATCCGCCCCTGGGGACCCATTGGACCTGAGTCGCCCTACCGGACAGAAAGAAAAGGCAACAAGTCAGCAGTTTCTTTCTAGACTTACATTATATATATATTTATATGTATATATGTATACACACACACACACACACACACACAGACAGCTATTTTAGGAGGTGCTTACCTCCGGTCCTGGCCGGCCTGCGGTTCCAGGTGGGCCTGGTGGGCCACAGTCCCCTGTAAGAAAATACAGGGCAGTTATCTTTGGGAACTTGCCCCACCCCACCACCTGCCCCCCCCACATGCTTTCATGCTACTTAGAGGATCCACAGTTCATGGGGCTCCCATTTAGGGGGAATAACTCAGGTTTTCACCCCATCACCTATTCTGGAGACCAAGGCCCTTTTAAAGCCTTAACCCTTTGGAGCACACTGTGGATTAAGCAACTGTTACAAGAACCAGAAACTAATGACATGCCGGCTCATCGACCCTCACGTCTACTACTGGGGGCTGGAGGGTAATTTGACAGGAAACACGAGTGAAGCTTAAACTGCAGGAAGTTGGAGAAATCGGTGCAAGGGTTTGGACCCAAGACTCAATGAGGGGTGTGGGGGGCTAGGTCTGTGTAAGACCTTCTATAAAACAGCGTTGCCCTACAGGTATCTCACGTAGAGCAAAAATACAATTATTTGATTTAATGTCTGTATACCCATAATACTTTGCTCCATGGGTCTGACCATAATGTTTGCGGAATTCTTTTTTGTGGTATTGTGACATGTGTATGACACTTTTAACTGAAATGCCATATTGTACACTCACATTGTATGTTAGAAAGGTTCTTGGTTGCATTTTTTAAACCCACCATAATATTGATGGTGTTTGGAAACTATATGAGAGTGTGCACAATTACAAAACCAAGACCACCCGATACACAGATTTTGGGTCAGTCTCCGGCACACGCCTCCTCCCAGACATCCTGCTTGCAAGGAATGGTGAAAGTTAATCTATGGAGCGGCTCACTTACCTTCATTCCGGGTAGTCCGGGGTGTCCTGCTTTCCCTTTAAATCCCTACAGGAAGGAACAGAGACATTATTCACTGAGCCTGACAGCATCCTCACCCTTTAACTAACTGTTGACAGCAATCAATTATCTTGCTATTCAACTTCAGCTGCCACCCACCTGTCCCAAACATGCGTGTGACCTGCCAGAGGAATTCAAGAGACCTGCCAGAGGACCTCAAGAGTCATGCCAGAGGACTTCTAGAGACCTGCCAGAGTACCTCAAGAGACATGCCAGAGGACCTCAACAGACCTGCCAGAGGACTTCAACAGACCTGCCAGAGGACTTCAAGAGACATGCCAGTGGATCTCAACAGACATGCCAGAGGACTTCAACAGACCTGCCAGAGGACTTCAAGAGATCTGCAAGAGGACTTCAACAGACCTGCCAGAGGACCACAAGAGACCTGCCAGAGGACTTCAACAGACCTGCCAGAGGACTTCAAGAGATCTGCAAGAGGACCTCAAGAGACATACCAGAGGACTTCAACAGACCTGCCAGAAGACTTCATCAGACTTGCTAGAGGACTTCAAGAGTCATGGCAGAGGACTTCAAGAGACACACCAGAGGAATTCAACAGACCTGCCAGAGGACCTTAAGAGATCTGCCAGAGGACTTCGAGAGACCTGCCAGAGAACTTCAACCGACCTGCCAGAGGACTTTAACAGACCTCCTAGAGGACTTCAAGAGTCATGCCAGAGGACGTCAAGAGAAATGCCAGAGACTTCATCAGACCTGCCAGAGTACTTCAAGAGACCTACCAGAGGACCTTAAGTGATCTGCCAGAGGACTTCAACAGACTTCAAGAGACATGCCAGAGGACTTCAAGATACATACCAGAAAACTTCAACAGACCTGCCAGAGGACTTTAAGAGATCTGCCAGAGGACCTTAGAGATCAGCCAGAGGACCTTAGAGATCTGCCAGAGGACATTAAGAGATCTGCCAGAGGACTTCAACAGACCTGCTAGAGGACTTCAAGAGATATGTCAGAGGACCTCAAGAGGCCTGCCTAAGGACCTCAAGAGGCCTGCTAGAGGACTTCAAGAGACATGTCAGAGGACCTTAAGAGACATGTCAGAGGACCTCTTTAGACCTGCCAATAGACTTCAAGAGGCCTGCCAGAAGACTTCAAGGGACCTTCCAGAAGACTTCAAGAGATCTGCTAGAATACTTCAAGAGACCTGCCAGAGGATTTCAACATACCTGCCAGAGGCCCTCAGGAGGCCTGCCAGAGTACTTCAAGAGGCCTACGAGAGGACTTCAAGAGACCTTCCAGAAGATGCAAAGAGATCTGCCAGAGGATTTCAAATGATCCAGGAGGTGTTTGTGAGTGAGGTTCTCAAGTGGTTGATTTCAAAGAAGTGGAAACTGCTGTTAGAGTTATTGAATTATCCCCCAGGTCACCATAACTAAACGGACCTGCTAATGGAGAATTTGGCTGCAAAAAGTTTAAGATTCCGACAGTAACACTCATGGGCCACCCCACTCTGCTCCTTGAACCTGCCACCCAGTAGTTAATACCTGTACTCTCATTCCGTACCAGCCACAAACAGCCACCAGAAAGTTGTTTAACAAACCTCAACAAGAGACAGGCTTAGCAAATCTGCAAGTGACTTGTGAAGCAAATCGATTGGGGATATAAACTACACATATGTGCAATTCCTTCACATGTGTCCTCCAATTGCATAGACGGATCCATAGCAAATGAGTTCATAGCATAGCTGTACCACGCATAAGGATGGAAAGTGTTAAAATAGACTTCAATAAAATGCGTGAAGCCCAGGAAGCTTTGTACCCCTTTCACTCTAGTTGGAGACGCTCACTCCTTGACTGCTTGTATCTTCCTGGAAACCATCTCTAAACCTCGGGGCCTGGGGGGTGGGGAATCACAAATCTAAGGAACTCAACTGTTGTTCTGATTGGTGGAAATGGGTACACACTGGTGACCAGACTCGAATGGTAGTTGCGGCTATGAAAATGCTGGAGTTTGTTCTGTCTGGCGATTGAGTGAGTAGCTAGATCTCTTGCTTACCAGGGGTTGGAGGAGGTGTTTTTGTTTTGAAAGGAGGATGTCGTCTTGATATTGATAGGGATTTTATGAGAGTGGGAGTGATTTGATTTAATGTTAAAGGTTTAGTTTTGTATTACATTTTGTTGTATAACTGTGAAACCAATAAATCATTAAAAAAGGGTTTCTGTGGAAAATTGGCTCTTGTCTAATTAAGCAAAGAGATACTTTCCCCTGCGCTTACGGAGCACTTGTCTGTCATGAACCCGGCGTTGTTCTAGATACGCACGATCACAAAGATGCCCAAATATTCTCTGAGAAGTTCATTAATTAAAACCTGGAAGGCCGCTGGAGCATTAGAACGACTGAAAGGCGTGACCTGATATTCACATAACCCAAATCCTGTCTTGAAAGCAGTCTCCCACTCATCCCCTATCTAACACTAACCAGATGATAAGCCCCCACGTAAATCTAATTTAGTGAAAATTACTGCTCCAAGAATAAGGTACAACATCACTGAAAGTTTTGAAAGAGAATACCGATTTCTTTTATGTTGCATGGTAATCAATAAACATTCTCAGAGTGCAATCCTTCTTAGGGACAAAAAACAGCGGGGATGATGCTGGGGACTGAGATTGTCTGATAAAACCCTTGGCTACATTTTCTGTGAGATATTCTTTAAGAAAACCCTTCTCTTTTCCTGCAAGAACATAGACTTTACTACACGGCAAGAATGTTCCAGCCACTAAATCGATTTTCCAGTCATGGGGTCTATGAGGTGGAAGTTCCCCTGCTTCAGTTTCATCAAAGAAATCTCAGAACTCCCTGTAACACTCAATAAGTGCCTGGTTTCCTACTAAGGATTCCAGCCTTTAATAAAAGAACAGCACGGAGCGCTGCAAGCGCAGATCGCTGATATAATGTAATTGCTGCAACTCACAGAGAGTAGAGTGGGGGGCCTCTATAGTACTACCCAGTATATGGTGTGGGTAGCGGCACAGAGGCACCCGAGCCACGGTTCTCAACTGGTAATGTTGGGCGAGCAAGATACTCAAGGGAGGAGTTGCAGGCTGGTTCTTAGGTACAGTGAATTCCGAAGCCCCTCACCAAGGAATGTTCACAGACTATTTTAGCAAAAGAAGATGGTTTCAGGGAGAAACGAAAAATCCTGAAAATCCTGAAATAAATCAGACCTTTCAGCCTTAGGAACTAAAATGAAAATCCTGGGAGAAAAAAGCAAATAACCTGTTCAATAAGATGAAAAGTAAAATACTTGAAAAAAGAAAATAAAGCTAAATTCCAACCAGGGGTAAAAATGATAAACGCCAATAGGATATTTAAGGAGATGAACCATTTGATTGTTTGATATTTGAAAAACACTTGCACATTAAAAGTATCCACAGTCTGATATTCTACACCAGAGGCTCTCCAAATTAAGATATTTAAAGACCCATTGCTAAGAGCTTGGGCAGGAGCGGTGGCGCACCAGGGACGAATGCTAGTGGCGCGACAGCATTTATTAAGTAATATTCAAAATTCCAAAAGACGAGTTTCATCTTGGCATCAGGACTCCACTTCATTCAAGGTCTACCAAGAGACATTGTACAAATGTCTATAACCTTTGGTATGGTATGTGTGAAGGAGTGGCAGGTGATAGGCACACAACAAAAATGAGAGGCCTCTACATCACATGGCCTGATTAACAAAAGACAAAATGCTGCCAACTCCCTGAGGATCAGATCACCAGTATATGGGGGCTTGCTTTGTCCCTGCCTAACCAAACACCTAGCACTTCCATCACCATCACTCGTACAGTCCATATAGCTACACAGCAAGCTTTCATCTACATATCTCCAGCCCCACTTCCCGCTCACGCACTCAGAAAGTACAACCGTGACTTACCGTGTGACCCTTAATTCCTGGACTCCCAGGGGGGCCTGACTCGCCCTAAAAGAGACAAACACAAATTGATTAGGACCTTGCAAGTAAGCCCAGCAAAGCAAGCCTTGATCTGATGACAGCAATGAGCAGAGAGGTGGTGCTAGTGTGCCCCCATGAGGCCTGAACTCCCAGAAAGGCCCTCTTTGGGGGATCTGGGGGTCACTGTGCCGGCCCACAGCTGCGGGTAAGTGGTGGCGTGGAGCACAGATGATGTCGGAGGTGTCACACAGCGGTCACCTAGACTTTCCAGGGATCTTCCAAGAGTACTCACCCGGAGCCCTGGTTTTCCGTCTTTTCCATCAAGCCCTTCGATGCCAGGGGGGCCCTGCGGAGACAGAGACGGGAGACATGTGAGGACCTTCTGCACACGCAGAGTGTGAAGTGGAGAGAGGTGAAGTTCACATGCACACAGGGAGCTCCAGGTATACACACAGGGCACCTGGTATGCGTGCTCTACATTCTAGGCATAGACAGACAAGGCCTTTTGCCCATAGATGCCCATTAGTATATATAGAAAACATGTGTGGAAACAGTGGGGCATGTGAATAAAGGGGATGCAGAAAAGGGGAACAATAACATGGAAACAATTTGGAGGATTGTCTATTAAGGGGACAATTGTGAGGTCATGGAGAGAGTGTATACAGAGAGTTGCAGGCAAGAGAGGGGGAGACAGGACCAGTCTGGGTTGGGGAGGTTCTGCAGATTATTGGTCCGTGAGATGTTCTTTGAAGATATACATTGCCATCCCTTTCCTGGAGAGGTCTGGGGTAGGGCAGAACTGTATTCCATCTTCTCAAAGCTTCCTTGCTTCTAGCGCTTTTCACTTTTGCATTTCCTGATTTGCCATCTGACATCATCTACACCGGCTGGAGAGGCGGTCAGCGTTGTTCCCTCATGGTAGTCATAATATGGGTGTACTTCCTGAGACCTTTGATGAGGCAAGCTGTTGCAAGAAGGATTCCCTTTCAGGGGAGCACAGTGTTGCCAGGGGGGTCTGCCAGGAAGGTGTTGTGTCCATCCAGATGAGCAATGACTAGTCCTTATAGAACAGACCGGAAGTGCTCTCCAGGAAGGTAAGACTGGATTTGCAGAGGGAGAATTGTTGGAAGCATGGGTTTCCATGGTGATGTGAGGCTCGAAGGCGACGTTGCAGTTGGTGCACTGTCCTGGTTATCTGTGTGGTTGATGAGGCAGGGTGCTGCACCCATTATTTTTCAAGTCATTGATCCAGGTGAGCATTGCGTCTTGTTTCATGCCGTTGCCAAGAAGGATCAGTTCTGCCTTGGTCGGGCTGAGTTTCGCGTAAGCATTACACATTCAATCTTATATGATGGTGAAGCAGTGTCCGTGTCAGGAGATGTCCGGGTACCTGATGTGACCTTCAGACAACTCAGGTGTCATTAAGGTTTTGATGGTTCTTCATGTCTTGGACGGTGAAGAGCTCCACGTAGAGGTTGAAGATGGCTGGTGGGAGGATGAAACCTTGAGGGACTCCACATGTTACTGCTTGGCACTGTGATCTGCTGCTATCACCCATCTGGATGAGCGTAAAGTCCTTTAAAGGAATCTCTGTGTCCTGCAGGAGGGACGTTTCTAATGAGCCACAGGGCCGAGCAGTTTCAAGAAGGGATTTCTTCACCTTGAGACTATTCTTCCCTCACCTCAATTTTCCCAATCAGGTTCAAGTAGTTATTCCCCTTGGAACTTTCTGTGTTGCACTATTGCAGCAATGTGTAGCTGGGCTTACACATGTTCCTGTTAAAACGACTACAGAGACTGAAACAAGCTATGGCTCAGATGCTGCTTCGCTCATGTAACTGCACCTCTCCGGTTCTGCCAATAGTTGGCCACCGAGGTCAGGATAAGGTGCAAATCTGTGTGCACCGCACACAGAGACTGGTGTGACTCGGGTCCCATTTTTATGTAACAGAAATCTTTACACATATTAACCTGTGCATGCTTTGAGATCCTCACTTTCCCATCTTTTCTCTGTCCCCGAAACAAAGCAGAAGATAATTGGGGGTTGTAGCTTTTCATTATGTGTCTTAGTGTTGTGGCCCTCTCCCCCCTTCCTATGCCCCTTTTAGATGCACTGAAACTCATAACACTGAAACATCAACTTTGCCTCATGAACCACTGATGCAATCCTATGTGCAGTCACTGCTTCTAAGCGCTAGGAAGCTACTTCAGTGGGGTTAGTGCACTTAATAAAACCCTTTCTCATAAGATAATACATAATTATGAATATAATGAGTAATCCTGCCAGGCTCAGCTGACTCTTCCCTGACCTCTTTACTTTTCCCTAGTCCAGTTCAATGAGAACAATTTAAATTAAATCCCCTTTCTTCAGCAGTTTTAAGTGTACGAGAATAAAAGACATGACTGGAAAGATTTCAGTGAAACATATTTCAAAATGAGTTGCATGTGGGGAGTCTAGAATTATATATTGCTTTTTGAGGTGAGGACCTTTTTGTAAATGTATGTGTCCAGCAGTAAGAGTTCCGTCCAATCGCTGCTCTCGATGTTGCCAGGTCATCTGCCTACAAATCCCCATTGGTGCTTCCATTACTAAGAGATCTGCCTACAAATCACCATTGGTGCTTCCATTACTAAGAGACCGAGGAGACAGGCGTGACCTTCAGTGAGCACCAGAGGCCGGGGGGGGGGGGGGAGGGGGAAGGGGGAGGCAGCGCAACACAGAAATACAATGAAAATGTTTCAAGCTACCTTTACCAGAACCCAGTGCACCACTCCATCGCAGATACTTCCACGGTGCAGCCGCTTCTGGCCTGGCAGGTGATGGAGGTATGAAAACTTGTGTTTTAGTTCCATGACTATAAGGGTATTTCCACTGGCTGACAACGTTTCAGGGAGGTGGCGTGACTTGGACAAGATCAGACAGTGATCCTATGTCTCCTTTTAAGGACCTGTGACGGGGCACCAAGAGATAGGTTTCCGAATATATGGGTCTATTTACCTGTATGCCAGGTTGGCCTGGAGTTCCGGGGGGTCCGGATAGTCCTGGTGATCCGCGCATGCCCTCGGAGCCCTATAGAATAGAGAAGAGAAATAATGAAATGACATTAAGGGAATCCTTGCCATGCTGTCCTCGTGCTCTGCCATCCAAGGATCTGACCTGTGGAAACACCAAAGACCCACAAAGACCACCCAGCCAAAACAGTACGAGAGACTCGGCCAAACCCGCACCTTGGTGTCACCAACCAACCCGTATCGTGATCCTCACAACCCAACATATCCAGCAGCACTGCAACGGGTCAACGGCAGACAGCCCCTCAACATACATACATGATCTCTGGTGCCATCAGAGAACCCCACTTCACACATGAGGTAAGAGACCAGCAATGCACCCCCTGAGGTTTGAAATGGCCGAAACCTTCCTTACTCACAGTCCCTCACAACTCGTCACAGTCCTTAGGATGTGTTGGCATTTTGCATTCATGGACAAACTTAACCAATTTGAACATGAGCCGCACTCAGGGTTATAAAGCACTGTCCATCATCTTCTCCCAACCCCCAGCCGCAACTAAATTTGTATCCGTTAGGTAAGGATTACTAATGAACCCAGGCAAGGAGTGGGAGGAGGGGAAGAGCATGGTGGACATAAGGACTGGGCTGAAGAGTAATGATTACCCTCTGCAATCTGCACTCACCCTCATCTCACCCTACTCGTCACAGTTGTTACTGTATGGAGAACATTGCAAGGTGTATTACGAAATAACTGCAGAAGTGGAACTCAAGTACACAGATACAATGCACACCCGTAGAGGTTATTTAAAGTCTTAAGTGCACAAGGAGCTAGCATGAAGTATTCTTGATCCGAATTCTACTGGCAAGGAGCCAATGCTTATTTATAAAGTGCCTATACACAGGCAAGTATTTCATGATAGATAGAAACTCCTGTTGCCTCAGCCCAGGAAGTCATCATTCCTGGGGGCCGGGGGGCACTGCTGGATGACTCCTGGAAGTGGACCTTCAGCCATTTCATTGGAATTGACAATGGTCGAAGCAATCAGTCGACTCAAGGTAGTCAATGTCGGCTTTGTTCCTATGGCTGCTCTACAGAGGAGCACGAGCAAGGCTTCTGACTGATGAAACTCCTACGCTCTTTCTTGGTACATTTGTAGAACTCGTCCACGTCCAGTGCATGAAAGTTTTCATTGTCATGTAAACACGCTTCTGGGTGCAACACTGAAAGAACCACTTCTTAGTGCAAATGGAAATCAGATCACGTTTACTCCTGGGATTTGGGTAGAAACCAGTTTTAGTAAATATGAAAAGTTATTTCTATCCACTGCTGTTGGCCTGATGAAAAGGACTATTGCTTCCATATGGGGGGGGGGTAGAATGCCCCCGACTGAGTAAATGGATCGCTGAAATGGACATGTGCATGGCCCTAGAGAAGAGAGGCTACAATACCGAAGGTTGCCTGGGACAAAGTGAGAACATTTGGGGGACATGGGATGGAGAGGTTCACAGACGGAGGGTATAACTGGGCTCCCGTCAGCCTCACCCTATTCACGACATCCCTGTTATTTTCTGAATGTAAATCTTTTAGTATCCACATGCAATTTGCAAATCACCCGATCGTGTTATGTTTCATTTTATTTTGTTGTGAGATGTTACAGTTTCAAAATAATAAAACGTGATATAAAAAAGAACATTTACGGAGTGCGCATCTGAATTACAGGTCATTTTCTAACCCGTTTACAAGAATGGTTTTAAAACACAATCCACCAACTCTAAATAACAAACAAATAGATACAAATGTCACTTTTCTCCACAATACACAATCTACACACATTAATTTAACAAATGTAAAGTAAACAAAATCCCAGTAGACATAGAGAAATTGCCTTCGGAGTATCGTTGATTATTTGGGAAAAGCGTTGTAGCGCCTTCCGAAAGAACGTCAAGGAGGGAGCTGGCCGCAAAGTAATAGGGAGGCTATTCCAGAAGCGTGGATCCACACAGGAGAACACCTGTTTCCAGTCTGAACCTTGCAAACTCTGGGGATCTCAGGTTTTAAAGCCAGATAAGAAGGGTGATATGATATGATAAGTCATTTATAACACGCCTGTACACGAGTAACAAAAACAAAACAAGGAGGGGGAAACAGAAGGAGGACAAGATAACAATCTTACTAGACCTTGCGCATTCAGATTGTGCAAGTGCAGGGGAAGAGGGAGGGGAGAAGTGTCGGGGGGTGGGGGTGGAGAAGTGCAGATAATTCAATAAGTGCTGCCGGAGGGTGGCCCATAAGTGCAGAGAGAAGGGACTGTACGGTTACAGATACAGATACTTAAGTGCTGGGGAGCCCTGAGGCAGTGCCAGGGCAACTGGACATGGAGGAGCCGAGACTCGAGTTCAGTGGGTGGCCAGGGCACCAGTGCTGCCGGAGGGTGGCTCATAAGTGCAGAGAGAAGGGACTGTAGGGTTGCAGCTAAAGTGCTGGGGATCCCTGAGGCAGCGCAAGTGCAACTGGACATGCAGGAGCATGGCCGAGTTCAGTGGGTGGCCAGGGGACCAGTGCCCGCAGAGGGTGGCCTAAATAAATGGCTTGATAGGTCATATGGACAAATTTAAGCAAAATCTGAGCTTCAAAAGGAAGCCAAAGTGCTTTGAAGTTGGATTCACCAGGTGAAGTGGCCTAGCACGTGCAGGTATCTAGGCTGTCTGAGCTGTCTATGGAAAGCCACCAGAGATGACATTGACATCCTCTGTAAGGGATAGAATTGGAGATTTCACATCAGACCGAAAGGAGACAGCCAGAAAAAAAAGGCTTCATCCAGCGCAGCACTGGTAACTGATACAGGGTCAATTGGGCTTTGTTTGCAACGCAACTGCAGGGATAACATAGCGACCAAGAGAAATACTACTGATTTAGCAGAAATGTTCATGGAAGGGGCCACACATGGAGGGAGCAAGAATTGTGTACACTTTTATTGTTCAACGCTTAGTAAAAAGAAAACATTCCTCAGGACCAGCGATGCTCGTTGCTTGGACCATGTACTTTCCAGGGCATATTTCATAACATACCCCTGGCTTTACGCCTTCACTGGCGGGTGGACTCGACCACAATGAACTAGAGCAGTCCTAGTCGCCCACACTCGTGTCTGCTTCTCTGAGCATCATAGTGTGAGCAGCCTTCTACTGTTGCAGGCCTCCCTCGGTGCCAGGTCCTGTTACCTAATATTGCTGCTGAGCGATTGAATCCACGGCCTACCCCCTTTCCTGTAGCCGCTCTCAGTGGTGGGATATATACTGGGGGCCAGTGGGCTCTCTGATGGCTTCTCTCATCACCACTTCCTGGCCTCTCCTCGGAATAAGTCGTTGACAGTGTTGTACATATATTTCTCTGGAGCCGTAAAAAGTCCAAAAAAGCGAGAAGGACCAACTGGTGCCCTCCACCAAGGCTTCACCTTCCTTTTTACTCCAGTGGGACCCCTGTGGCAAGCTTTCTAAGAGCAGACAGACACACTCCACTCCACTCATGGCATCACTCACTCTGACATCACCCACGCTCAGACAATAGAGATAGGAGCACAGCACTTACTTACACCCTATGGTCCAAACAGACCCCATAGGTCTCCAGGAGGGCAACCTGCTAACTCTACCCAAAGTCCAAAGGTCACAAAATGATGGAAACACGTTCGCTGTCAAGGCCCCATTCAGCGGAATGAGCTACGTGTTGTGTAGTGTCTGTACCCACAGGTCACCGGGAGCAGCAGCACACAATGGAAGCTTCTTCATTCGTTACAGGTCAGGAGAGGTCAGCCCCAAAGCTTACAGGCCACAAGACTCAGGCATGGTGAGGGGAGACCCACCAGCACCCCTCTCTCACAGCCAGACTCTCCCCAACTCACACATAGAACACTCAGCAGTCGGCACTCATACCACCTTCCACCCGAAGAACCCTGTGACCTCATCAGACATACAGAGAAACAGGGGCGTTGCTGGGGGTGTGGAGGGTGAGGGGGTATAGCCCCGGGTATTTTGGTTATAGCCCCGGATAGAATCTCAGGAGCTACAGCCAAAAGGCTAGCTAGCCCCCAGTGCTGACATTAGCCTAGCCCCGGATCTTTTCCAGACCTATCAACACCCCTGCATAGAAGACAAGGCAGGAAGAAAACACATTACAACACAACAGACATCAAAACAACTGGAGAAAAGCCATTTCAGGTTCAATATTATCCTAAAATCTACTTTCTTAAGAAAGCCTTCGCAGAAGTTTCTAGATTAGAACAGCATAATGTTTTAACTGTGGACAAAAATACTTCATAACCAACAGAATTCAATTGAAAAGGTGGCAAAAGAAATGTGTTTTACCTGTGCCCAGCGTGGTGAGTACCTTCTCAGACACCTAGACGCTAGTCCCCAAGGCCAGGATGTAACCCACTCTGGTCCACTCCCCCAGATTCAGCACTAAGCCCAGAGTCACTGCTGCCTCTCGGTAGACTTAGGTTTCAGTCCTCTGCCCCAAATTAGAAGGACGTGAAGAACAGATGGCAGATCTGAGGATCGAGGCTGACATTTTAGGGGGAGCTACTGGATCACGCAAAGGCTGCTTGATAATGTGACCCTGGTCAAGGCTGCTTGATAATGTGACCCTGGTCAAGGCTGCTTGATACTGTGACCCTGCTCAAGGCTGCTTGATAATGTGACCCTGGTCAAGGCTGCTTGATACTGTGACCCTGGTCTCACTGAAACCCTGCAATGTATAAACACCTGTCCCTCTAGCTGTGGAGACCTGTGAGTGCGCAGCACTACACCGCGCTGATCACCCAGTATTTCCTAGCCCCGTTCCTTGTTTGTGTGTCGATAAAGAAATATTGTTCAACTTGCACACACAATCACGTGTACACTGTACTACCTATTATATTACCCTCAACAGTTATACCTTTCCCTCTGACCGCTCTCGCTCTCTTTTTCCTCTCCATGTCTCCCTCTCTTTTTCTCTATCCACCTTCCTCTCTCTCGCTCCCTCGCTCCCCTTCTCTCTCTCTATCCCTCTCCCCTCTCCCACTCTCTCTCCCTCTCTCTCTCCCTCCCTCTCTCTCTCCCCTTCTCTCTCTCTCTCTCTCTCTCTTTCCCTCTCTCACTTTCTATCCCTCTCCCTCACTCTCTCCCTCCCTATCTCTCCCCCTCTTTCTCTCTCTATTTCTCTTTCTCTCTCTCTCCCCCTCTCTCTCCCACTCTCTCTTTCTCTCACTTTCTCTCTATCATTCTCTCTCTCTCTCTCTCTCTCTCTCCCTCCCTCCCTCTCTGCTCCCACCTCTCTCTCTCTCTCTCTCTCTCTCTCTCTCTCTCTCTCTCTCTCTCTCCATCGTTCTCTCTCTCGCCCTCTCCTGCCCTTTCTCTCCCTCTAACTCTCCCTCTCTCTCCCCCCTCTCTCTCTCTCTTTCTCTCTCTTTCTCTCTCTCTCTCTATTGCTCTCTCTCTCTCGCTCTCTCTTTCTCTCTCTCCCTCGCTCTCTCTCTCTGTCTCTCTCCCTCCCACTCTATCCCCCTCTTTCTCTCTCTCTCTCTCTCTCTGTCTCTCCATCTCTTTCTCCCTCTCTCTCCCTCCCTCTCTAACCTCCTCCTTTCTCTCTCTCTCTCGCTCTCCTCTCTCTCCCTCCTCTCTCTCCCCCCTCTTTCTCTCTCTCCCTCTCTCTCCATCGTTCTCGCTCTCTCTCGCCCTCTCCCGACCTTTCTCTCCCTCTAACTCTCTCTCTCTCCCCCCTTCTCTCTCTCTCTTTCTCTCTCTCTCTCTTTCTTCTCTCTTTCTCTCTCTCTCTCTCTCTCTCTCTCTCTCTCTCTCTCTCTCTCTCTCCTCGCTCTCTCTCTGTCTCTCTCCCTCCACTCTATCCCTCTCTTTCTCTCTCTCTCTCTCTTCCTCTCTCTCTTTCTCCTCTCCCTCTCCTCCCTCTCTCTCCCTCTTTTTTTCTCTCTCTCTCTCTTCTCTCTCTTTCTCTCTCTCTTTCCTCTCTCTCTCTCTCTCTCCCTCTCTCTCTCCCTCCTCTCTCTCTCCCTCTCTTCTTCTCTCTCTCTCTCTCTCTCTCTTCTCCCCCTCTTTCTCTCTCTCTCTCTCTCTTTCTCTTTCTTTCTCTTCTCCTTCTCTCTCTCTCTCTCTTTAACTCTATGGCCTTCATTACGCTCTCTGGCGGAATCGCTGTGCAAATGCTCCATGGAGCACTGCGGAAGCTTGCCTGATAGCGCAATGGGGTCGGCGGATTTTCCCCCCATTCCGACCTTGGCGGGGCGGTAATCCCCATCCCCTTTTACCCTTCCCCATTCCCATTTTTGCCCATAGGGTATAATGGGGGTGGGGAAGGCGTTATTACGCCACCTCAAAATAACGGTGGGTAATTAACGACAAGGTCCCGTAGCGCCATGGATTTCTCCGCCCGGAAAAACCAGGCGGAAAACGCTCCATGTGGCTACGGAAACTCGTAGTAGGGCGGACGGGTCCGCCGCGAATAACGCTGGCGTAAACCCACTCCGCCAGGGTCGTAATGAGGCCCTATGTCACTTTCTCTAAGTGGGTGAGAGTCAAGCAGTCGGGTACACATTTGCCATAGCAATGCCAGACATTGCTGACAGTTCTACCACTAGAGAAAAAAACACATATCTTGCTGGGGTGAGGGCTGGTATTATTATTATTATTTATTTGCAAAAGCACCAGCTTGAAGATTGAAATCCTCTGTTTCGAAAGTGTTACAATGTTCGTGTCACTTCCAGGATATAATGTAGTCATAGGAACATTACACTAACCTTACTGAGTAAGACACATTCTCAAAACCTAGACTAACTATGTAACCTTTACAATGAAATCAGACAATTTAAAAATTCATGAGTCCAAATTTCCTGACCACACTCTGACAACTTTCCATACCGGCCATAGTTATATTTATTGTTGATGTTGAAAGGTAAGTGAAAGTGTGAAATCTAAAAAACAGGTGTAAAAAAAGAAGAGAAGAAAAAGTAGGCATAGGTCAAAGAGAAGCATCGTGGATGGGAGCACCATTAAAAAAAACACAAAAAGGCTCTTTTTCAGGAAGTCACAATTCACACGTTTGACATACAGCCAGATTAACATTCCAATATTCACAGTCTGGTATGATTGCAATTGAAATACTATTAAAAAAAAGGGGATGTGAGACAAATAGCACCCGTGAGGGTCCCAGCCTGATTTTCATAAAATAAAAGAGCATATTGGGAACATAAGAATGACCACTGATGTTTGACAAATATGTCTGGGATACAAAGGTTTTATGAGTGAATCCCCTAGAACATTAGGCACATAGGGCCTGGGCTCATTTTATTTTTTAGAACACTCACCCTAACATTAAAATATATGTTACACCGGATTGCGTATTGTGATTTGGCCACCCATGCAACTCAGAGGTGCGATTAAAAGGGCTGCAAATTCAACCACTCCCAACTGGGGTTCTCGCACTGTGCAGCCCTGCACAGAATTGGATCCAGGTCTTATGGTGAGGAATATTATCAAGGTCTTATGGTGAGGGTGGCTGTGCACACGCTCGATTGGGAATGTATGAATGTAGGATCTTCATAGAGCCCATTGTGAAAGAAGTGATATATTCAATAACCAGCAGAGGGCAGCAAAGCCACTAGGATGGAAGGACTCTGCAACAGCATTCAACAGCTACCAAGAGCACCCAGCAGAGGTGAAAAGCTTGTGGGCTTGAGCTCACCTTTTAATGAGGGCAGAAGTATCGCCTACCTCCAGCAAGTGGTGGTCCACTGGCACCCTCATCTAGGAGAGTGTTCTTTTGGGCACTGCTGGAGTGGGGTTCCCCACCTGCCTTACAGCCTCAGTCATAAACCCATTATTTTCACTGTCTGGTGCAGTGGGGAGAGCTGCCTTGCCTGGCGTGCTAACAGCCATCTCCCTGGGGCTGTAAAATCGAAGCCATACCCAGCTCCAGAGGAGGGGTAATGCCAGGAAGACTTCTGTCATCTCTGAGGAGGCAGCAGACACTCTACCCAACTTTCAACCCGTTTAACCCACCTTAATGCAGCCATGTATTGTAGCCACTCCACCTTTACCCATACCAGGAACAGCCTCACATGAGAACAGTGGTGCAGACCCACTGGCTGAACATTGCAGTTTTGAAGTTCAGATGTATTGGAACCTCGCAGAAAAACAGCTGCAAGGTTGGACCTTGGGTTTTAGTAGGGCAGCCCCACTGCCTGTTGCAGCCCTTGCGGCGAAGGGCCCCAAGGCAAAGGGCAGCTCCCTCAGAAGCAGCTCCAGATTGTGTCTGCCGGTGACATCTGGGGAAGCAGGATGCCTGCAGCCGTCAACGTGCATTGACTGACAAAGAAAGTGCGGTGTGGACAGGGGGGCATCCAATATACTGACCCACCCCTCTAATTACTCTTATTTCTCTTATCTCACCACCCATACGCCTCTAGGAAAGTCAAATATGGATGTTTTCTGCATTGCTGTTGTATTCAAAACGAGGCTTTTTCCCGCTTTCTGGGACAGTTGAATCAGGTGTTTTCGCAGTGCACGTTCTTCAACTTAAACCTCTGTTTTTTTACTTGTTCTGTCTCTGCACACCCTACTGCTCACCACTCTTTCACTCTCTCCTTTTTCTCCTTGCACCCTCTATGGTGCTCCCAATTTCTCTCATCTTTTCAAACTGCTACTCTATCTCCTATCCCAGCTGTCTCACTAAGTCTGGAAGGAAAAATTTCAAGAGGGATATCCTGGTCTCCAACCCAGGCCTGCCCATCGTTCATACCTACATCAGTGCTTCCTACGGACAGACTTTCACCGAAATCTATTTGGCGTTCCCTCTCCAGACCTATGGACCGCTCATATGGTCTCTGTTCTCTCTCCTTTTTCCTCCTCTCTCATTAATGGTGGCATCCGATGGGAGGTCCTCTTGGCCTCCTTCGACTACGCCATAGCCATCATTAATGTTTATCAAAATGGTACCATCATGGTCCAGGGCTATCAGCCCAATCTCCTCCTTCCATATAGGCATCTCCCGCATCTTATCAACTTCCTCCCTTCTCTTGCCACTCCTCCTACCTGCTCTCTGGCCTCTTTGCAAGCTCCTTCCTCCTCCGCTGCCACTTCTCGGACACACCCTCCTCCTCCTCTGTGGCCACTATGCCACCTGCGGTTACTGCATCTGCCCACCCTTGGGGCCCTCTGCCACTTCCGCAGGGTGTACCCACCCCAGAAGTCTTTCAAAAGTGGCAAACCTGCTCCACATAGCTACTCTCAACTCTCGCTCTGCTGTCAAACACCCCTCTGACATCTGCCACCTCCTCAAAGACCTTGACCTTGATGTCCTCGCTCTCACCAAATCTGGGTTCATGGCCAGCTCTGTCAGGAGCCTTGTCACTTTCCTCCCAGAGGGCTATAAGATCATATCCAAGCCGAGAACCAATTGGTCAGGAGATGGAGTGGCCTAGTCTATCCTGAATGGGTTTCTGCTACTGCTATTCCCACGCAGGCCTATTCCTCCTTTGAATGCCTGGTCTGCAGGTTCTCTATCTCTCCTGGCCTCTCTCTAACTTAGGCCACCATCTACAGGCCACCTTTCCAGGTCGCACTCTTCCTCTGAGAATGGACGTTACTCACCTCTTCTCTTCTTGTCTCCTCCTCTGAAAGTCTCCTCCTCAAAGATCTCAACATCAACCTGAATGCCTCTGACCTCTCCTCTGGGCTCTTCCTCAACATTTGAACTCTCTCTCCCATTCTACCCTCTGGCCCAACACACTCTGCCAGACGCACCTTGGATGTTATCATCTCCTCAGACACCCGCCTCTCTAACCCTCTCATTACTCCTTGCTCGTGGACTGATCACTTTCTGCTCTTCTCCCAACTGAAGCTTCCTGTCCCTTAGGCAAATCCCACCTCAGCACTGCCACCTGCCTTCTCTGTCATTCGGCCCATGAAGCGAGTGTCAGTGGCTGCCTTTGCCTCCACTTTCTCTGCTCCTACTACTCCTGCGGCTGACTGCCACTCTGACACAGCCCTCGCCAACCTGCATCTTTCTATCTCCAACACTGTGGACATCCTTGCCCCTGTCATGAGGATCCACCTGAAGCATACCTCCAAGTGCAAGTGTTGGTATGATTCCAACTTGTCTGCCGTGAAACACAAGTGCAGGGTAGCTGAGTGGAAGTGGAGGGTATCAGGCACCTCCGCTGATAAACTGGTCTGCTGCCTGCTCCAAAGACAATACAGACTCCCCATCTTCTCCAGAAAGAGGGTCTATATTGAAGTCCGTGGCTCTCTGGCCTCTAACAGCATAGCCAAACTCTTTAAAATCTGCAAGGAAGTGGCCAATCCTACTGCAGTCTCCACCTCTCCTGATCCCTACGAGGCCCTCTACTCGGCTCTGGCCTCTCATTTCACCACTAAAACTCAGGACAGCCTGTCCTCATTTTGACCTTCCTCTGTCTCTCTCCCTCTCCCTCTCTCAGGCCCCCCTTTGGCTGCATCTGCCCCTCCCCTCCTTCTGTCCTCCCTCCCTCTGATAACACCTGATGATGTTTCTAGAGAAGTCGGATCTATGAAAGTATCTTCCAAACAGGTGCTCCTCTGCTCCTCCAGAACTATCAAGGACCACATTGCGTCCCTCGCTCCAGCCTTGGCCGATTTCTGTAATCACGCTTTCACCACTGGATCCCTCACTCCTCAAGCACCCTCCTCAAGCACCCTTTGTGCACCCCCTCTAAAAAAGCCTTCTTGCGATCCTTCCTGTCTGGCAAACTATCACCCAATCACCATCACTCCTTTCCTGGGCAAACGCTTGGATCACCTGGCCATCTTCAGAGCAGCCAGAGGCACAGAAACTGCTCTTCTGAACACCTGTGAAGTCTGCTCTCTAACCTTTACTCCAGCTCTCCCGCTGTCCTCATCCGCCTTGACCTCTCCTGTGCCTTTGATACGGTCAATCACGCAATCCTGATTAACTGTCTCTGTGAGAACCTGGGCATCATGGATCAGGCTCTGGAGAGGCTGACCTCCTTCCTCTTGGACCAACCTTCCAGGTCCAACTTGGGTCCTTTCTCTCCACCAACTCTCTCTCCACTTGTGGTGTCCCCCAGGGCTCTATCCTCACACCCTGGCTCTTCAATGTATACTTGGCCCCTTTGGTCCACCTGATTTCTGCATTCTTTTCCAACTTCCAGTGTTATGCAGATGAAACACGGCTCTGTTTCAGGCTTCCCTCAGCCTCCTCTCCTTCCTCGCTCATTCCTGACTGTCTATCCGCGATTCAGAAATGGTCCACTTCCAATGATCTCTGCCTCAATGCCAGTAAGAGAGAGATTTTGCTCATTGGGGCCCCTGCTCACGCTTTCCCTCTCGCACTATGGCCACCCTCCTTGGCCCTCTACTTTCACCCTCCTTTGAGGCAAAAAACCTTGGGGTCATCTTTGACTCCACTCTCTCCAGGCTGGACTACTGCAACAGCCTCTTTCTCAACTCTATTCTTTGCCCCTTCAATTAATCCAGAACAGGATTGCAAGACCTATCCTTGGCCTCAAGCCCAGGGACCACATCTCTACAGCCCTGAAATCTCTGTATTGGCTCCCGGTGGCTGCAAGGATCAAGGTTAAGACCCTTTGCATCATCCAGAAGACTTTCTAGGGCCGGAGCCCTCTCCCGAAATACCTTCCTTCTAGAGCCCTGTGCTCTACTACCTCGAGCTCACTAAGGGTCAGACGTTTCTCCAAGCTGAGAGTGGGGAGTAGATCTCTCTTCTCGACAGGTACCTCCCTCTGGAATGGTCTCCCCGCCTCTCTCAAACTTGAGCCGGACCACCTGAAGTTCCAGAAGCTGGTCAAGACATTTCCTTTTCTCTGCCATCTCTATCCCTCTTCCTTGCAAATCTTCCTGTCTGCCTCCCCTGACTGGTCCCTGGGTACCCTCAAGAGTCTCACTGGGTATCAGGCCCCACTATGACCATTCTTCTTGCACTGCCTCCGGGCCTGCTGTGCACTTAAGGGCTGTGACTGTAACTCCTACGGCCTTTGATGCACTTACCCAGTGACTCTCTGCCCTGGCTGCACTTTCCGCTTCCCTCTCCCCTGCACTTCCCCCTCTCCCTCTTTGCGCTTTTGTTGTCATATTGCACAATCCGAATGACACATGGCCTAGTAGGATTGTTGTCCTGTTTCCCGTCTTTCCCCATCCCTTGTCTTGTGGCACCTAGAAACACGTGTGTACAGGCTCGCTAGCTGTACCATCATATCATATATACCTGGAGGTAGCCCTGCCTGCCATTTAACCAGGCAACCAGAGTGCCAGGGCAAGGCAGACCTCTTCCCACCAAACTCAAAATCCAGCCCAAGGTCACCATCTGCACCTACAAAAATGCCATCTAATTTGGGCAGGTCCAGGATGGGTCCAACCCCACCAACTCCCCCTTATTTTAGAGTGGCAGATCCAAATTGCCACCCTGAATCATACCTATGCAATGTCACACTGTACATGACACTGCACATGACACAACAGGACATGCCAACACACATGAGCAATATCTGTCACCCATGCTGGTATCTCAGAACAAGCTAAACATATTCAAAGGGTCCTACAAGTTCAGAGCTGAACACTGTGTATGTCACCCAATGCAAGGGTCTCTACAGAGGACGACTGTGTAGCAGAAAACATGAACAGGGACACACCTCTCTGACACCTGCACACAGCCAGCCTTTAATCTGCACACTAGTCACATGATCTTACACCGAAAGTTCACTCGTCATAGCACTATACGGAATATCTGTGGAAGGGAAGGGCTCTTATACTCTAGTGGGGGCCATGGTATCTGTATGGAGCATGCCTGAGGGGGAAGGGCTCTTATACACTAGGGTGGGCCATAGTATCTGTATGGAGCATGCCTGGAAGGGAAGGGCTCTTATACACTAGGGTGGGTTATGGTATCTGTATGGAGCATGCCTGAGGGGGGAAGGGCTTTTATACACTAGGGTGGGCCATGGTATCTGTATAGAGCATGCCTGGAAGGGAAGGGCTCTTATACACTAGGGTGGGGCAGGGTATCTGTATGGAGCATGTATGAGGGGTAAGGGTTCTTATACACTAGGGTGGGCCATGGTATCTGTATAGAGCGTGCCTGGAAGGGAAGGTCTCTTATACACTAGGGTGGGCCATGGTCTCTGTATGGAGCATGCCTGGAAGGGAAAGGTTCTTATACACTAGTGTGGACCATGGTATCTGTATGGAGCATGCCTGTGGGGGAAGGGTTCTTTTACACTGTGATGGACCATGGTATCTGTATGGAGCATGCCTAGAAGGAAAGGGCTCTTATACAGTAGGGTGGGCCATGTTATCTGTATGGGGCAGGCCGAGAAGGATGGGGCTCTTATACACTAGGTTGGGTCACAGTATCTGTATGGAGCATGCCTGGAAGGGAAGGGTTCTTATACAGTAGGGTGGGCCTTGGTATCTGTATGGAGCATGCCTGGATGGGAAGGGTTCTTGTACACTAGGGTGGGCCATGGTATCTGTGTGGAGCATGCCTAGAAGGGAAGGGTTCTTGTACACTAGGGTGGGCCATGGTATCTGTGTGGAGCATGCCTGGAAGGGAAGGGTTCTTATACAGTAGGGTGGGCCTTGGTATCTGTATGGAGCATGCCTGGATGGGAAGGGTTCTTATACAGTAGGGTGGACCATGGTGTCTGTGTGGAGCATGCCTGGAAGGGAAGGGTTCTTATACACTAAGGTGGGCCATGGTATCTGTGTGGAGCATGCCTTGAAGGGAAGGGTTCTTATACACTAGGGTGGGCCATGGTGTCTGTGTGGAGCATGCCTGGAAGGGAAGGGTTCTTATACACTAGGGTGGGCCATGGTGTCTGTGTGGAGCATGCCTGGAAGGGAAGGGTTCTTATACACTAGGGTGGGCCATGGTATCTGTGTGGAGCATGCCTGGAAGGGAAGGGTTCTTATACACTAGGGTGGGCCATGGTATCTGTATGGAGCATGCCTGGAAGGGAAGGGTTCTTATACACTAGGGTGGGCCATGGTGTCTGTATGGAGCATTGCCTGGAAGGGAAGGGTTCTTATACACTAGGGTGGGCCATGGTGTCTGTGTGGAGCATGCCTGGAGGTGAAGGGTTCTTATACACTAGGGTGGGCCATGGTGTCTGTATGGAGCATGCCTGGAAGGGAAGGGTTCTTATACAATAGCGTGGGCCATGGTGTCTGTGTGGAGAATGCCTGGAAGTGAAGGGTTCTTATACACTAGGGTGGGCCATGGTGTCTGTATGGAGCATGCCTGGAAGGGAAGGGTTCTTATACACTAGGGTGGGCCATGGTATCTGTGTGGAGAATGCCTGGAAGTGAAGGGTTCTTATACACTAGGGTGGGCCATGGTGTCTGTATGGAGCATGCCTGGAAGGGAAGGGTTCTTATACACTAGGATGGGTCATGATATCTGTTTGGACCTTGCCTGGAAGGGAATGGTTCTTATACACTAGTTTGGTTACTGGAGTCCTCTTGGAATGAAAAGGTTCTTATACACTAGGGGGGGGGCAAGATATCTGTATTGAGCCTGCCTGGAAGGGAAGGGCTCTTATAAACTAGGATGGGTCATGGTATCTGTATTGAACTTGACTGGAAGGGAAGGGTTCTTTCTTATACACTAGGGTGGGCCATGGTATCTGTATGGGGCATGCCTAGAAGGACGGGGCTCTTATACACTAGGGTGGGCCATGGTATCTGTGTGGGGCATGCCTAGAAGGACGGGGCTCTTATACACTAGGGTGGGCCTGTGTGGAGCATGCCTGGAAGGGAAGGGCTCTTATACACCGGGGTGGGTCATGGTATCTGTATGGCGCATGCCTCGAGGGGAAGGGTTCTTATACACTGGGGTGGGTCATTGTATCTGTATGTAGCTTGTCTGGTAGGGAAGTGCTCTTATACACTAGCGTAGGTTGTGGTATCAGAATGTAAGGAGCGGTAGCATTAGTCAGTATTTTAAAGATACTGAAACGATTGGTTGCAATCGGGAGCACTTCAATGCTCCTGCAGTTCAGAGAAGAATTTAAGACGCTGCTTTTAGGTAATTCCTGGGTGTGATTTAGGATCCACTGTCCCCGGATTACACCGCTCTGGGATGATCTTGTAAATGTATGCATATTGTTTTCTCTAAAACATGAATAGTACTGCCTTGCTCCCGCTCTAGGTTCCCGCTGTATAAAACACAAATACAAGTACTGCTATGATATTCCAAGAGGAGGCCCTGTCTGTATAAATGTACTAGCTACCTTTTCAAATTCCGCCCCCCCTCGGATGGTACCCAACTACTCCGAGCCAACTTTTCCCTCACTGCTTGCTTCATTGGAACATACCTTGATGCTCTTGTCAAACCGCCTTAAAATATTGCAAATGTTTCCTCCAATGTAATGGCCCACATTTTACATTATTCTTTTTCCTGTGGAATGGTCCTGTTTCAAATGAAAATGTGCTTAACATCCATCTTACTGAAGAAATCTAACCTCCCCAGTGCAGGGAAAAATCATTTACATCAACTCTCTAGCCAAACCTTTCTTGGGAGGATTATTGGGCAATTTCCGTGGAGTTTCAATCAACCTGTAGCTCTCCTTCAGCTTTTTTCCATGGTACGCTTAGTCAAGGGAAATCGCATGGCCCATTGCAAGCTACATCTTATCGAGAGCAGATGTTTTTCTCTGTAGCAGATTCTCGCAATGTTTAAGAACACAGAAGAAAGGTACATTTCAATGCTTGACTTGTTTGTGTTTGTTGCAGCAACATCATGAAAACTGATTTAATTTGAAATCCTTAAACAAGCAGCAAATATTACCCAAAAAAGACTCGTCTTAGACTTGTCTAAAGCCCTCGTAGGACAAGGCCGCTGTGTTGAGCTATGCAGGTACGCCGGAGACGCTGCCCAATGACGTGTAGACCGCAACACGACTTCCATGCTTCCGAGCCTTTAAGAACCGAGGATCGGATCCTCTGCAGAAAATCCCTTGCAGGACAAGGCCGTGATGTTGAGCGATGCAGGTGTTTGGCGACAGAGGGGTTGTAATGGGTCGCAGAATTGAACAGTGGAAGCATGCAGTGCAGCCGTCGACCAGCAGCAACCGCTAGGTCGGAAAGGTGCGGATGGGGGGCGCAGCCATTACTGCGTCCTACTAAACTGCCCTACCTCACGCGTACTTTCCTTTCCAATGAGTTTTCTTACCTTGCACTGTTTCTCACCCATCCACTAGTCTGCCCTTTCTGCAGGATAGTCATACTCTGTTTTCTTCACTCCCACTACAGTTTTATTGCAGTTCTCTCACCTCTCCTGCTTTCTCCTTATAGGTGAATGCCTGGGGACCCCTGAAACTACTTTCCCCTACAGTTTGTGTTGTGCCACGTCTCTGTTCTCATGGTTTGCTTTTCTAAATAGGCCTTTCTCCTCTTCTCTAGGTTCCGCCACTCTGGCTCCCAGCTCTCCCCCTTGGGCGCTGATAACTGTTGGTATTAATTGCCTGTGTTCTTTCTGTTTTTTTTCTTTACTCTGTTGAGAAGTGGTTTCCCTACCATAACCTACTATTCTTCCCACTGTTCGTACTCATCGCCTGTGTTTTTCTGTTGTTCTCTGTATCCTGTTCTACAATTTTTACCCTACTGGTACCCTACTGTAACCTGTTCTAGAATGGTTACCTCACTGTAACCTACTTTTCTAAGCCTGTTCCTGTACTTGTGTATCCCTGTGTTTCTCCCTGTGTTCTCTCTTCTCCCTCCCACCTCCCATCGTACCATTCCATTGCACCTCAGCTGCTCACCTTTGCAAAGTGCTTCTTCTACGCCCTTGCCCACCCACTATGGTGCTCTCCATTTCCCGCATCTTCTCCAATTGCTTCTCTATCTCCTATCCTTCTCCTCTGACTAAGTCTGGTAGGAAGAAGCTTAGGAAGGACACACTGGTCTCTAACCCAGGCCTTCCCATCGCTGACACCTATGTCAGTGCTTCCGCCGAGAGACTCTCACTGACATACTCTTTGTCGTTCCTTCATCCGACATATGGACCCTACATATGGTCGCTCTACATATCTCCTTACTCTTCCTCACCTATTAATGGTGGCACAGGCTGGGAGGTCCTCTTAGCTTCCATCCATTCCTCCAGAGTCATCAGTTCTGTCTATCTCAATGGTACCATCCCGGTACAAGGGCCTCAGCCCAACCTTCTACTTTTCGATAGGCGCCTCCCTCGCCTCATCAACTTCCCCCACCCTGGCTCCCTTGCCATAATCCTCCCTGGATCCCTTGCCATCCCCTCCCTCTGCTACTCTGGCTCCCTTTCCACCTACCTCCATGGTTTCCTTGTCACCCCCTCCTCTGCTACTTTGGCCCCCCTGCCATCCTCTCCCTCTGCTACTCTGGTTCCCTTGCCACCCACCTCCATGGCTCCCCTGCCATCCCCTCCCTCCTCTACTCTGGCTCCCTTGCCAGCCTTGGCTCTCCTGGCTTCCTTGCCTCCCTTGTCCGCTGGGCCTCTGGCTCTCTTGCATTTGGCCTTTCTCCTGGCTACTTAACCTCACTTGGCCGCTACTTCTCCAGCCCCTCTACCATCCACGTCTTCCTTGGCTCCTCTGCCCCTCCTCCTCCCTTTACCTCCCTGTCCCCTCTACCCCTCCCCAGAAGCCTTTCAGAAGTGGCAACCTGCTCCACACGGCTACTCTGAACTGTCGCTCTGCTGTCAAACACTCCTCTGACATCTGCCACCGCCTTGAACTGCTGAATCTAGATGACCTCGCCCTTACCGAGGCATGGTATAAGGCCAGCTCTGTCACGATTTTTGACACCCTTCCCCCTGAGGGGTACAAGATCTTCTCTGAGTCTAGGCCCAACAGGCCCAGAGGTGGTGTGGCCCTGATCTTTCCTGAGTGGATTCCTGTCTCCATCATTCCTACTCAAGCCTACTCATCATTTGAATGCCTGGTCTGCATACCCTCTGTTTCTCCTGGAGCCTTTCTGACCCTGGTCACCTTCTACGGCCAGGTCACACTCTTCCTCTCTGAATGGGCTGACCCCCCATCTTCTCTCCTCTCCTCTACCTCCCAGCCTCTCCTCCTTGGGGATCTCAACATTCACCTGGACTATCCTGACTCCTCAAGGCTTTTCTGCAACCTTTGTAACTCTCTCTTCCTTTCCATTCTACCCTCTGGTCTGACCCACTCTGCTGGACACACCTTGGATGCTCTCATCACCTCTGACATCCCTCTCTCTAACACTCTCACTACTCCTCTCTCTTGGACTGACCACTTTCTTCTCTCTTCTCACTTGAAACTTCCTGTTCCCCTGGCAATGGCCCACCCAGCACTGCCACCATCGGTCACAGTCATCCAGCCCATGAAGAGAGTGCCAGTGGCAGCCTTTGCCTTCACCTACTCCTGCAGCTGACTACCATCCTGACATAGCCCTTTCCAACTTTCACCTTTCCATCTCTAACATTCTTGACATCCTTGCCCCTGTCATGAGGATCCGGATGAAGCCTGCCACAAAGTGCAATTCTTGGTATGACTCCGACCTGGTTGCAAGTGCGGAGCAGCTGAACGAAAATGGGGAGCTTCAGGTTCACCCTCTGACAAACTTGCCTGCTGCCTACTTAAAAGGCAATATAGAGTCTCTATCCTCTGTAATAAATACAGTCTACATCCAAGCCTGCATCTCTGTGGCATCTAACAACATGGCCAAACTGTTACAAATCTGCAAAGAGCTGGCCCATCCCACTGCAGTATCTTCCTCTACCACTCCCTCCCAGGCCCTCTGCTCGGCCCTGGCCTCTTTTTTCACCACAAAAACTCAGGAAACCCTGTGCTCTATCTCATCTGATCCCCTCCCTCCCTCTACCTCTCTCAGGCCCTTCTTGACCACCCCTTCTCCACTCCTCACTCTCTCTTGTCACACCTATGAGGTTTCCAGACAGTCCGGTCTATGAAAGTCTCATCCAAACAGGTATCTCCCTGCCCCTCCAGAACCATTAAGGGAAATATTGACTCTCTCGATCCAGCCTTGGTCAATCTCTGCAACCATTCCTTCAACACTGGAGTGTTCCCCTCTCCTCTCAAGCACGCCCTTGTGCACCCCTTTCTCAAAAAGCCTTCTGCCGACTGCTTCACCCTGGCAAACTATCACCCAATTTCTATTACTTCTTTCCTGGGAAAACTCGTGGAGAAACTAACCCTCCACAGTGAATTTGTTGGTTGTCTCCATGATCATCAGTCTTGCTTCAAAGCAGCCAGATGCATTGAAACTGCTCTCCTGAACATCCGTGAAGACCTGCTCGCCAACCTTGATTCTAACTCTCCATCTGTCCTCATCCTCCTTGACCTTTCTTCTGCCTTTGACATGGTGAACCACAATCATCCTGATTACCCGTCTCCGAGATACCCTGGCCATCACAGATCAAGCTCTGGTGTGGCTATCCTCTTTCCTCTTGGACCGACCTTCCCAGGTTGAACTTAGGTCCCTCCTGTCTGCCATCACACTCTCTTGATGTGGTGTCCCCCAGGGATCTATCCTCTCGCCCCGGTTCTTCAATGTCTATCTCGCCCCCTTGGCCCGACTGATCTTTACCTTTTTCTCTTTCAGTGCTATGTGGATGACACATAGCTGTCTTTCAGGCTGCCTTCGGCCTCCTCATCCTCCTCGTTCATCCTTGACTGTCTTTCCGTTAATTAGGCATGGTGCGTCTCTAACGATCTCTGCCTTAATGCCAGTAAGATATAGATCCTTCTTATTGGGATCCCTGTTCCAGCCTTTCCCCTTTCACTCTGCCTGGCTCCTTTGACCCTCTTGTGAGGCATGAAACCTGAGGGTCACCTGTGACTCCACTCTCTCCTTCTGTCCACACATCACGGACGTCTCTAAAAAGTCCCATTTCCAACTGCACCTCCTCATCGGTATTCTACCTTTTATTACCTTCCCCAAGAAGCTCACTGTCTCCAAGCCGTGGTTCTCTCAGGCTTGACTATTGCAACAGCCTCTTTCTCAATCTACCTAACTCTACCCTCTGCCCTCTGCAACACATCCAAAATAGGGTTGCAAGATTTATGATTGGCCCCAAGACCAGGGACCGCATCTCACCGGCTCTGAAATCGCTACACTGGCTCCCGGTGGCTGCAAGGATCAAGTTAAAGACACTCTGCATTGTCCACAAGGCCTTCTGGGGCTGAGGCCTGCACTATTTCCAACAATGTTTTCCTAAGTACCTTTCTTCCAGAGCCAACGCTCATCTACCTACAATTCTCTATGTGTGAGGCGCTTCTCCAAGCAGAGACTGGGTGGAAGATCTCTTTCCTCTGCAGGTGCCCACTCTGAAATGGCCTCCCTGCCACTCTCCGCCTTGAGCCAGACCTCCTTAAGTTCCAGAAGCTCGTCAATACCTTCCTTTTATCCTATTCCTTCTCTCTGCCTCTCCCCTGCTATCCTTTCCCCACCTTCCTTTTTTGTCTGCCTTCCCTCTGCTATCCCTCCCTTCCTCCTGCTGTTACATTGACCGGCTGCCTGATGCTCCTCTGAGTCATATAGGACACCTACCCCTGCACCCCACGCTAACTCCCTAGCACTTGCTCTGGGCCCTCCTGCACTGCCACCTGGCCTTCCTGCACTTCCTGGGCATGTTCCCATTGGAGGCTCTGCCTTCCTGCATTTAACTCAGGGCACTGTTCGACTGGGTGCACTTCTCCCCCCTCCGCTCCCATTCACTTCTTGTCTGTGCACTTGCACGATATGAATGATACTAGGCCTAGTAAGATTGTGTGTTTTGTTCTCTTCTGTGTTCCTCCTCCATGCCTGGTTGCTCCTTGAAACACTTGTGCATAGGTGGATTATAAATAACCTATCAATCAATCAATCAATCAATCATGTATGCATTTTGCCTAAAGTTTCCACATGTTAAGCTATTGTGCAGAACAGATGTAAACTTGAGCTTAAAAGTGATATCAAGAACAAAAAACAAAGTGTTGCTCTCCATTTTGATGAAAATGAATTCAATGTTACTCAAATTAAAGTTCCTATATCTCTAGCCATCAGGATTCTCTACAGGAAAAGGTAACGGGAACAATAAGTCTGGAAAACAGAGTTATTGGACATTTACTTTAGGTACTGTCATTCCTGTAGGCCTGAATGAATTCATGAACTGGTGTGCATGCATTTGAACTTTAGTTTGACTTTTAATGAAGACATTAATACTTGTTATAATTTTGTTTTCCAGGTTGATGGGTCAGCAAGGTGTTATGTGGCACTAGGGTTATGTTTAGGATTGGGAATTAGACGCACTATGTCTAAGTTGTATTAAATATGATCCTAAATTAAGCGGCAACAGTATCTTTTTTCTAAGGTAAGAGACTTACTGATGCCTTCGTTGACGTAATTTGAGTCCTATTTGAGTGATAACCATGTTACCAGCTTTTCATCTTAGTTCTTTATCTACTTAGCACCGAATGCTACTTCGGTAATGCTTTACTTTCTTTTAATTACAGCACTTGTCAAATGGACCTTTTAGTCCTGAAAAATATTGTGCATACAGACCAAAATTAGGAAGTTGTAAATTCAGGATGGGGGGAGCTACATTTTAATGTGTTCAAAACCTGTACTTCAGAAGTGTGAATTTCGTAGAATAAATCTATTATGAAAAAACACACATGATAGATATCGGCTGAGTTAAACTCCACATAACAGCGTGCACAGCGAGGGCAAAGCAACGTCTATAGCCCATTAATTTGAAATTGTTTGAGCGCTAGTGCTAAGGACAGTGCATAGCATAGGAGACTGCAAGATTTGGCTTTTCAGATGTTTTGGACTGTGACTACCATCAGTTCTAGCGGCATAGTCAATGGTGAGGGATCATGGGAGTCATAGTTCCAAGTATCAGGAGAGCTGCAGGCTGCAGACCCCTGGTGTAAAAATGGACATGGGCCGAGATGTCTTTATAAATTCAAATGAACCTCCATTTCAACTACTTCTCTTCAAGAAGGATTTGCATATCCTATAATGACAGGGATGAAATATTTAAAGGAAGATGATTTAAGGAGAAGGGTTGGGCAGCAAAGACTTACTTTGAAACACCTTCGATTCATACGTGGTGTCATGCACAACAATTCAGTTACACAACCACGCACCATATTGCTTGACACCCCGACACACACTGCTAGTCTCCCCGGGTCACAGTCTGCCTCCCAAGTCATCACTTCACCTATGGTGCGAGGGATTCATCATTACCGGCGGTTTCGGGCTGTGCGCAGAGGTCAGCCCGGTTTGTTGCCTCGTTTTCATTGGCAACTCCCGTGGAGGCTGCGTTCGGGCTTGAGCACCCGATCACGGTTACTTCCTGGTTTCGCGACGGTTTCCCGATCACGTGGTCAAGTTTCACTCACGTGACTGGGAGCCAACGCACGTAAAAGCCGGGAAGTTCGAGTTGCTCACCGCTTCACAGCTGTTTCACAACTCTGTTTGGCGCTTTCAGGATTTACGTTGTTTGCTTCATGGATTTTGGACTCAGGCTTACGAACCACGGATTTGCTTTCTGCTCCACGGATACTGTCACTCGAAACTTTGTACGGATTTTTTGGTACTCTTTGCTACGCTCAACGGATTGATTTTGGATTTTCCCTTTCTGGCTTTTGATCTTCCGACCATAGACTTCGTGATTCAGTTTCAAGTTCCCTTCGGCTACGAAGGGGCTACAGGCACCAGCCGGTACCTACCATCTAGGACACGGCTGTCCGGATCTTTGACGCTCCCTCGCATCTGTCAGGACTGACTAGTTTCATAACAGGAAGAGTAACAAGATTAACATTGTGCCTTTAGAGCTGGCTGGGTTAGTTGTGCTTTTAGAACTGGCTGGTTTAGTAACAGGAAGAGTTTGTTCATAGAATTAACATTGTGCTTGCCCAAGTCAAGATGGAGTGAAAGAAACTTACTCTGATTGGTTAAAGAAACAATGATATGTTTGGTTGCCTGATTGGTGGAGAGGACAATGGGTATGATTCTTGGGAGATGAGCAAGATTCTAAACTGCCTTTCATCCAGAGAAATTCAGTGGCTGGTTGTGTATTAGTTAAGCTCCTTAAGTAAGGCCTTTCCAGAGCTCAGAAAATCTACCAAAGTAAGAATATCGTTTGCTGATCCAATTTGAACAAGAAGTCATCAGGTGGTTTGCGATAGAGCGCGTGCCAAAAAGAATTGCGCGTGTGAATTTTAGCGCGTGTACATTTTTCACGTGAAAGTCGTTTCCTGAGAAAGCGCGTGTGGTTTTACGATAGAGCGCGTGCCTAAAAGAATTGCGCAAGTTAACTTTAGCGCGTGTATATTTTTTACGCTAAATACGTCTCAAAGAGAAAGTGCGTGCCGGGCTGCGATAGAGCGCGAGTCCATTTTATCAGCGCGTGTTATTTTTATCGCGTTACGGTATTTTTTCGGGCGCGCGGTTTTTAAGATAATCGCATGTGTATTTTACACGCGAGGACAATTCTTCACGTCATCTGATTTCACGTGTTTATCGCAACACACTAGTAAAGGAAGAAACTATACGTTCTTTGTGTAAATGTGTAAATAAGGAAAACAATTCACACGCAGAAACAAAGCAGTATTCCAGGAAGTTAAAGAATATAATTTAAAGTAATCTTTGCAAATATAACTCAATGTTTTCAGAGAAAGACTGCAATTTATGTAAGCATTGAAAAACTACATAAGATCAGAAGAACTTTGAAGTAAGAAGAATATCTAATTCTGAAAAGATGTTGCAAAGGCCATCACTTTAGGATTCATAAAGAGACTAGGTTGGCTTGAACTATTTGCACAATACAAGATATATTTACAAGATATTCCACAAAGGTTACTAACCTCTAAGTCTTTTTACTGAGGTTTAAGAGGTAAAGAGTTTAGAATTTAATTTAGCATAATTTAGAAAAGAAGTTTTCTTATTATATTAGTAACCAGGTGTATTTGTTTATTCACAGATACCAGAGCCTACCAGACGGTTGAAGGGCAGCTGTTGTCTCCGTTGTTATTTTCTCCAAATTCCCCTTTCCCTTTCTTGGGGTTTTCAGCTCAGCTTATGTTTAAGGGTTGAGAGGTGAACTCCTGGTGTGGGTCTGTGGGGCCAGCATCAGCTCCTGTGGAATTCAGTCAAGCCGGACCCTGACAGCATCTGACCCTGGGCACCCTAGCTTCATCCCGCTAGATTTAGGTAAGAAAGTTTTTGCACACTCTTTCATATCAAAGTACTGTGTTTGCCTGTGCTAACCCTAACTTCCTTTTAACAGCCTCTGGAATCCTTGGCGTCATCAGATCCAGTGAATCATCAAACCACCTGTGGCCTCAAAGCTCGCACAGGGAGTTCCTTTACTCTCTTCTTGTGGGTGATTTGTGGACAGAGGCCGCTTTATTCTTCACTACGGCGGCAAGTCACGACAGACTGTGAAGCCGTTGCGTTGTGATGAGTATGGAGCCTGCAGCTGAGGATCCCGTGGCTGCCTTGCCTACAGGCACTCGCATTGCTAAGGGCGGATATGGGTGCAGCCACTGCTGCGATACACCAGAGGCTAGATTGATCCAAGTACAACAACACCTCTGCCCGCAGATGCTGAGTTCGGAGAGGCCGCTGCCGCGGCTCAAACCCCACCTGTTCAGCCTATTGTTCCTCAGCCCCCTATTTGTCCTACAACACCTCAGTTGCCAGTACTCATGCCACGTCATTTCTCCTTGGCCGCCCCGAGAAGTTTCCACGGTGACCCTAGAAAGTTTTGTACCATTTATAAACCAGTGCAAACTACACTTCCTTTGCAGACCTCAGGCTTTCCCCGATGCCACACAAAAGCGGCGTTCACTTTGTCTCATTTGGCTGGCACGTGCGGCAGCATGGGCTAACCCTCTGTTGGAAAACGATAATCCTGTTCTATACGACTTTGAGCTGCTGATCACAGAAATGTCTTGTGTGTTTGATACACGTCACAAAGCACAGTCCCGATACCTCGAGCTGTTTAGATCTGACTCAAGGAAAGGGTCCCCTCTAGAATACATTGCTCGTTTCATCAGCTAACTGCTGAAACGTCATGGCCTGACAAAAAAGGCAGTTGTCTTCTATAGAGGGCTCAACAACACCATGAAAGACGCTATGGCTGTCGTCCCTTCCTTGCCCACGACGACTCATACCAATTTAGTGGACCTCGCGTTACAAATTGACGCAAGGCGTTCCGAACGTTGTGTTTGAAACAGGAGTTCCAATACATTTGCTTCCTCCTCTCTGACACAGGCGTCGAGCCCATGCAGATAGGTGGTATTCGCAGCTTATCACACAAGTAGAGAGAGACCGCAGAAGAACTGACCATGCTTGTTTATATTGGCGGGCTGAATGGCTTTTTGTAAGTCATGTCCTAGACGCCTAATCTCAAGAATTTGGTTTTCAGAATGCTCGACCTAGATCTGGGGCTGGCTCGAGCAATACTTCTTTTTCCCCAGACAGGTACCCAACTGTGGCAGGATTAGGCCAGTGTTAGTGCAAGCCACGATAAAACAACACCCGATATTGTTCACAGCTGTCTCAATTTACTTAGACTCAGGCGCCATGGGCAACTATATTGACATTAAAACTGGCTGGGTTCTTTAAATTTACCTCTGATTACCAAGGAGCGTCCAGAGCCGTACAGGCGGTGGATGGCACAGCACTTATTTCAGGCCCAATCAAGACAACTGCCCCGCCCGTCACACCTAAACTATCCAGAACACGCATCAGGGAAGTTATCTCATTCGACCTGTTACTAATGCACAGTTTGGGATCATAATTGGGTCTCCCTGGTTGCATCTACATAACCTTTGATTGATTGGAAGTCTGGGCAGTTTCATTTTGAATCTGAACATGTCAGAACTTTGTCTCACTGTACCTGACGACACTGTATCACCCCACGAGCCCTAGGGGCCATAGCGTAACTCACACTACATCGAAGACGCTCACTATGGCCCTAGAGCCTCATGTGGTGGGGGTGTTGCACTGGTTTTTCTACAGAATACGGGGATTTCCATGAAGTCTTTTGATAAGGGTTCTTCGGAGGTACTCCCGCCACATCATTTCCTATGACTGCCCATCGACTTGCTTCCTGATTCTGTGATTCCCTCAGGTCGTATCTATTCCTTGTCTCCCTCGGAAGAAACAAGCTTTAAAGGAGTAATACAGGTAGCCTTGAAAGGTCGGTCATATACGTCCTTCACCTCACCGGCGGCTAGCCTATTTTTTTTTGTCCCCAAGAAAGAGGGCGATCTGCATCCTTGTTTGACTAACCGTCGACTTAATTTTATTACCATCAAAGATCGATATCGATTCCTTTGATTACCCATTATTGGACAGTTAAGCCATGCCACCATCTTCACAAAACTTGACCTCCGCGGGGCCTATAATTCTGGTCAGAATTAGTTCGGAGACGAGTGGAAGACGGTCTTCTGCACTCGCTATGGATTGTTTGAATATGTGGTCATGCCCTTCGGGCGTTGTAACGCCCTGCTACCTTTCAACGTTTCATGAATGAGATCTTTCACGACTTGTTGGATGTGTGTGTAGCAGTATACCTGGATGACATCTTGATATACTCACAGAACATGAAGGACCACGTATCACATGTCCGCTGAGGTACTGTCCGTCTCCGCCAGACTCACTCTATGCTAAACCCTGAGAAATGTCAGTTCCACACTGAAAGTGTGGAATTTCTGGGTTTTCATATCACCCCTGGGGGTCTGGCAATTAACCAGTCCAAGGTCTGTGTGGTCTTGGATTGGCCTAAGCCCTGTAACATTAAGTCCCTGCAATCATACCTTGGGTTCTCGAATTTCTACAGGCGCTTCATCCAGGATTTCTCATCCCTTGTAGCCCCTCCACTGCCGCCTGACCAGTCCAAAGTCCCCTTTTGTCTGGTTACATGAACACCAAAAGACATGCACATTAAAAGACAGAAACCTGAGACTCGGCTCTCGGTTCATAACCCCCAAACACTCGCCAAAAAAACTCCTTTCATCCCGCACACATATCAAGCAAACTCCGCTCAAACTTTGAACATCACCCAATCAGCCTCTGAGTACATCTGAACAACCACTAAATCAAGGGCGCCCTTGTCAATGCCCGCTCCCTGGTCGCCCATGCGCTAGATATCGCAGACTTCATCTCTGTCAACAATCTACACTCCTGGCTATCACGGAACTTGGCTGCACCAAGCAGCAGGCCCAGCCTTATCCTCGCCATCCCAGAAGTTATTCAATTACTAAGAAAGACCGGGACACAGGCAAAGAGGAGGAGTAAGCCTTCATCGCTAAAACATCCTTGGACTTAGATTAATCCCGCCGCCTAGCTTCCGATCTGCAGAACTTCTGTCAGCTAAGCTCCAACTCTCTGCCACACAAACATACTATTACACCTCCTTTACAGACCTCCAGGCCCCATCACCACATTGAGGAAGAGATATCTGACCTCTTGACCACCACACCAAAACAGAATCTCAAATTATTTTCTTGGCGACCTCAACCTCGGTCTCGGCGACCCAAACGATACCAATGCACTCTCCCTGGAAAGCACCATCTCCAACTAGGGTTCCAAGCTCAGAATCACAGACCCTACCACAACAAAGGCAGGACCCTGGACTGGCTAGCTGGATCTCAACTGCTCTAACGACCATTACAAAAAACGAGCAAACTGCTTGTCTGACCACCACGCCTCTCCTTCTTCCATACAAGGGATTCACAACAAACTCTCCAACCCCTACCATCCCCCAACCCTCACCAGAAACAACCGCAACATTACTTTACAAAACCTCTGCCCACTTATAGACAATATCTGTTCCCCTACAAACTACGCCAACCTAGATGCAGAGAAACTCGCTGACCTCTAACAACAAAACGTTAGAATCAGCAATAGACACCATCGCCCCACTCAAACTCACCAAAGCCAAACCGGCAGCTCATATGAACAAATGGTTCACACCAGAGCTAAAAATCCTCCGAAAACTCCAAACGAGCCGCAGAAGCCACCTGGAGAAAAATGCCCAACCTCTCCAACAAAACTCAACTCTCGATAGCAGCCACCACCTACAAAACTGCTATCCTTAAGGCCAAAAAAGAGACATATGATAACAGAATTGAGAACGCCAAATCCAAAACAAAAGAGCTCTTCAATATCCTTAGGGGAACTCGAATCCCCCCCCACTCCTGGCTGAAACCTGCGTGAAAGATGCAGACTGGTGTGAGAGGATTCAAAAAGCCCTTGCAGACAAAATCACCCATGTTACAATCCAAAATCGAACAGAAAAAGCTCAGCCTATCCAAAAAACAAAACCACCCTCCGCCCACCACCCCAAAACACCTACTTGCCCCCCTTTCTCCTTCTCACCAGTTTCCACTAAGAAGTGAAAGCATCATTAAGGGCCTCAAGCCCTCTAGATGCCAGGGACTCATGCCCAGCTCCCATCATCCAAGAAGGCGCCAACACTCTGGCCCCCTTCATAACAGCCCTCATCAATGCATCCTTCAAATCAAGCTCAGTGCCCAGTAGCCTCAAGGAGGCTGGGTCATGCCACTTCTAAAAAAACCTAATCTAGACCCCAATAACCCAACTAATTACAGCCAATCACCACCGTTCCCTACATCCTAAAGATCCTAGACAGAGTGGCCTACCTGCAAATACAGAAGCACCTGGAAGACAACAACCTCCTGGCGTCTTCAGACAATCCGGCTTCAGGCCAAGGCATGGAACAGAGTCAGCCCTACTGCGACCTAAAAATCCAGATGGACGAGGCAAAGGACAAGGGTAATCTAGCCATTCTCCTACTGCTAGATCTATCAGCTTGCCTTCGACCTCGTCGACCATCAGATCCTCACAGAACATCTGATGACCTCAGCGGCCTTCTCTAACCAGGCGACTGCCTGGATCCAGTCCTTCCTAACCAAACCGAAACCACCCGAGTCTTCTCCCAAGGGGCATCAGCACTCCCTGTCCCATCACCTGCGGCGTTCCTCTAAGCTCGTGCGTCTCGCCGACCCTATACAATATTTCACAAAGCTATTGTTTGACCGCCTAGATAATCTAGGTGTCACTTACACAAACTATGCTGACGATACCCAGGTTCTCATCACCCTATCAGGGTGCTACGACGAGGACTCCACCAAAATCAACAACCTTTATTTAGAGATCCAAGCCTGGATGGCAGAGCACGGCCTATGCCTCAACGATGAGAAAACTGAGCCTCCTCATTGTCGGCTCCCAACCCCCGGCTAAACAAACTAGACCCCCGTTACGCGTCCATCAACATAGACGGTAACCTAATCACAGTAGCCAAAGAAATTAAAAACCCTTGGGGTTTATCTAGACTCTACTCTCTCGCTCAAAAGACAGGTGAACGCAACTGCCTCTTCAACCGCTTACACCAATAAGCTCATCAACGCCTGCAAACCTTTCCTATACCTTCTAGCTGCATTACACTAGCCAGAGCGTTTAGTGCTCTCAAAAATTGACTACTGCAACACCCTCTTCTTGGCTCATCAGAACACAACCTGAACAAACTACAGGTACTTCAAAATAATGCCATCAGAGCAGCCCTCAGTATCCCACGAAACGCCCACATCTTCCAGCTTCAGACAAGATGCTCACTGGCTCCCAGTACGAGACAGAATCTCCCTCAGATCCCTCGTCATCGTCCATAAAATGGCGCTACTAACGACGCACCCAAATACCTGGCAGACAAGTTCCACAATCACACCTCAACTAGACCAACTAGAACTCCATACGCACACTGCCTCTCTGTTCCCAAATCTCCCTAAAAAAAGCAGGCGGCGCCAGCTTCCCGGTCCTAGCTGCCAAACTATGGAATGCTTTGCCACCATACCTTAGAGCAGAACCCTCATTTTGGACTTTTAGAGCCAAAACAAAACATGGCTTTCCAACAAAAATGCCGTTTAATGCACTTTCTCTCTGCTTGCCTCTGTTGACCACCTGTAACCCGGTCTACTAAGCCGTTGTTGTTTTTTCACAATCTGTACTGTATATTTTTGCCATGCTGTAACTGTTTTTAAGTCTCCGGCGCCCAGCTACCCCAGGGTTCGGTGCGCGGTACAAATAAATAAACTAAACTAAACTAAACTAAACCAAGCTGCTTTTGACGCCCTGAAATTAGCGTTTACCACGGCCCCCGTCCTGAGGCACCCAGACCCAGAACTCCCGTTCATCGTGGAGGCTGATGCTTCCTCCTTTGCCCTTGGTGCGGTCTTGTCCCAACGCTGTCTTTCTTCGGGTCAGTTACACCCGGTTGCGTTTCATTCTCGGAAGTTCTCTGCAACGGAGTTGCACTACACCGTCACGGAGAAGGAGTTGTTGGCCATCAAGGATGCCTTCCAGGTTTGGCGGCATCATCTGTTGGGGGCAAGGCACGCTGTCACTGTGTTCACCGACCACCGTAACCTCCAGGATTTGGCCTCACTAGAGTGTATTAACAGTCGGCAAGTGCGGTGGCACTTGTTCTTTGCGGCCTTTGACTTTCAGATCAAACATAGGTCCGGTTTGTCCCATGGGAAGGCGGACGCGTTGTCTCGCTCTCCGGGTGGGGTATCCTTGCCTGTTTTTCCGGAAAATCTGTTAGACCAACATGTCATTTGTATTTGCACCCCTCCTCTGCCTTTGTTGGATTCCATTCGCAAATGGGTTTCACTACATCCTGATCAGGTTACCGAGTGGGATCCGGTGTTTCATGACGGGCTACCGTATATCCAAAACAGATTGTGGTTACCAACGACCGACGCTCGTAATCTTGCTTTGGAATGGTCCCACGATAGCGCCATCAATGGTCATCCCGGACAAAGACGCACGTTGGACCTCCTCAGACGTTGGTGTTGGTGGCCCTCCATGAAACACGACGTAGAAGGATACGTTAACACCTGTGCAATATGCGCCCAGTGTAAACATCGCAGAGGGCGCCCGCTGGGGCTCTTGCTTCCTTTACCCATACCCCCCAGGCCCTGGCACACGGTATCCATGGATTTCGTAACAGACCTACCCCGAACCAAGGGATTCGATACCATTTGGGTAGTAGTCGACTCCTTTTCCAAAATGGCTCGTTTCATTCCCTGTTCCGGCATCCCTTCAGCCCCGGCCTTGGCCGATCTTTTCTTCAAATCGGTCTTTTGTCTCTTTGGGTTACCCACAGTTATCATCTCAGATAGGGGTCCCCAGTTCACTTCTCGTTTCTGGCGAGCACTCACGGTCCTTCTAGGCATCGATTCCCGTTTCTCTTCCGCATATCATCCAGAGACGGACGGCCAGACTGAGAGGGTGAACCAAGCCATGGAGCAGTATTTGCGTTGTCTAGTGTTGCAACACCAGCAGTCCTGGCTGAGTTTGCTACACCTCGCTGAGTTCTCCTACAACAACGCAACGCATTCCTCCACTGGCTCTTCTCCCTTTTATGTTTTGTATGGTCAACACCCTCGCACCTTGCCTATCCCAGACCTTGCACCTTCTGATAATCCTGCTGCCTGCTGCCTGTGCCGCGACTTATCGGCCGTTCAGGCTCAAACCCTTACTCACCTTCGGGAGGCCCAGGAGTCTACGAAGGCTGCAGCGGATCGGAGGAGGACAGTGCACCTTCCTATGTTGTGGGAGACAGGGTTTGGCTCTCTTCTCGCCATCTCAGGCTTCCTGGTTGTCGCAAATTACTCCCTCGCTTTGTGGGCCCATATAGGATTTCCGCTGTAATAAACCCTGTGGCTTATCGCCTCTCGGTCCCTGCCTCCTGGCGCATACACCCTGTTTTTCACACCTCTTTGCTGAAACCTTGCCCGGCCCCTACCCGTCTCCGGTCTATGCCTGGTCCTGTTTCAGTGGGGATTCAATGGAATATGAGGTTTCGGGTATATTGGGTTCCCGTATGGTTCGGGGTGGTCTCCAGTACCTTGTGGATTGGGCAGGTTTTGGCCCCGAGGAGCGTTGTTGGGTCCGCGCGTGTAATGTCCATGCCCCTAGGCTTGTTTCACATTTTCACCGGGATCATCCTTCCTGCCCACGTGGTCGTGGGCCATTGAGGGGGGGCTCTGTCATGCACAACAATTCAGTTACACAACCACGCACCATATTGCTTAACACCCCGACACACACTGCTAGTCTCCCCGGGTCACAGTCCGCCTCCCAAGTCATCACTTCACCTATGGTGCGAGGGAGTCGTCATTACCGGCGGTTTCAGGCCATGCGCAGAGGTTGGCCTGGTTTGTTGCCTCGTTTTCATTGGCAACTCCCGTGGAGGCTGCGTTCGGGCTTGAGCACCCGATCACGGTTACTTCCTGGTTTCGCGACGGTTTCCCGATCACGTGGTCAAGTTTCCGCTCACGTGACTGGGAGCCGACACACGTAAAAGCTGGGAAGTTCGAGTTGCTCACCGCTTCACAGCTGTTTCACAACTCTGTTTGGCGCTTTCAGGACTCAGGCTTACGAACCACGGATTTGCTTTCTTGCTCCACGGATACTGTCACTCGGAACTTTGTACAGATTTTTGGTACTCTTTTGCTACGCTCAACGGATTGATTTTGGATTTTCCCTTTCTGGCTTTTGATCTTCCGACCATAGACTTCGTGATCAGTTTCAAGTTCCCTTCGGCTACGGAAGGGCTACAGGCACCAGCCGGTACCTACCATCTAGGACACGGCTGTCCCGGATCTTTGACGCTCCCTCGCATCTGACCCTGGCACCCTAGCTCCATCCCGCTAGATTTAGGTAAGAACGTTTTTGCACACTCTTTCATATCAAAGGTACTGTGTTTGCCTGTGCTAACCCTAACTTCCTTTTAACAGCCTATGGGATCCTCGGCGTCATCAGATCCAGTGAATCATCAAACCACCTGTGGCCTCAAAGCTTGCAGAGGGAGTTCCTTTACTCTCTTCCTGTGGGTGATTTGTGGACAGAGGCCCCTTTATTCTTCACTACGCGGCAAGTCACGACACGTGGTCCTGAAGAAGGCAGTTCTATCAGATCACGCCGAACGTCACAGTAACTCATTATCCCACCATTTTTTGATTGACAACAATTATGTTTCCTAGTTTAAAGTACCACATTTTGGTTCTTCACTGACAGAACTAAACTTTGGACACTTCTTTAATCTTGTCTTTCACTATATGTTATTTATGTTCTCTGTACTGTTGTAAATATATGCTAATATGTGTATTTCGGAATAAATGCTGCATCATTTCTCGATTTTTGCAGTTCTTTTTGTACAAATATGTTGTTATTTATTGTTTTTCTATGTTCATGAATTAAGTAGTGCCCAGCTCATCGATCGAGGTAAGGAAGGGTAGGCATGTTAATCCCGTTCTTAAGGGATATACAAGGGTTGGCTCCAGAAGCAGATGTTATTTGATCCATGTTGCTTCAAACTCCACCAGCCTGAAGAGTTACATGCAAAACTTTAGGGTTCATCTTATTTAGCTATGGTGGTAGCACAGCGCTTCATCCGAACACTCGAACACTCACTTGGGACAGTCACCGTGTACCCCCTATTAAATGGAGCCACAGGGGAATATCTTTTTCATCTTGATGGGCGACAGGTCAACAAAACTGCTATGCCACCGGAACAACGTGCTGGAACTAAAAAGGCTCCCTCCAGCCTTGATACCCCAAGTACGGGCATCCTTACTAATGCAGTCCACTCTCATTTAGGAGTGTACCGAACTTCAGCTTTGAGTAAGTATTCGGCCGACTTTCAGCTGAAAATCAGCTATTCGGCTTTGGCCGAAAACTTACTGGAATACTTACTCGAGCCAATGTTGTACTGTACAAAAGCAACCTTCTGTTCTCCTCTTGTGTGAATAGAACTGCTCTATTTCCCATCTGAAGTTCCAACAGGCTGCTAAAATTGAAGAAGTAGCTTTACTGTATGCCTGACCCATTTACATTACATCCAGGGTGAACAGAGAGGCTCTACACCCCCGCCCCAGTGTGAATAAAGCCATTCTCTTCCCTCCATCTGTGAATAGGTGCACATTCCTCTTTCCTCCCTCTGTGAGACTTGTGTGCCTCTTTCGTGAGCAAATAAAGAAGCTCTCTGTCCCTATCAGTGTAACTCAGCGACACTACCACTATATCACAGTGTGACGAGGAATGCACACTTACTTCCCTGTGTACAAAAGGATGCCCCTCCCCAGCACCCCAAGAAGAAAATCATCCAGTCTTCTGATCTTTCTCTCTGAATAATGCTCCCCTCTTGTGCCCTGTCACTGTGGATGGGCGCAATCTCTCTTTGTGCTGCCCTTTCTACCCCTGTGTGTGCGTGGATGACACTGCTCTTGTTGTCACATGCTAGGCTTCAAGACGGAGATGTGGTAGAAGGAGAGAGATGTGGGATCATGTGTGTATACATCAAATGGGGACTTGCGCCAACGCACCACCCCGTGGAAAATAAACCTTGTGGACATGCATTATATCTAAAGGCAGAGTGTAGAAACTGTATCTTGGGGGAACTCACACTATAAAATGCAGCCTCTGGGCTTTATGAATCTTTTGCAATGCATAACCTTTATTGTGTATAGGTTTGCCATATTATGCGGAATTACCGTAGCCAAGCGTGGTGTGTGTGCGTGTATATATAATCACACCTTTGCTCGTGGAAATGCACATCTATATTGAAGACATAGAGAGCTACCCAGTGAAAGGCTTCAGGCATCAGCGTTTCATCTCCCAGAAAGGCCCCCTTTCTTGTTCTGTCTCCACCGTCCGCAGTGCCCATAATGTCTCCTTTAGGGCCCACCCTGCAGAACAAAAGGAGAGACGAACATGCAGCTACTGTGCTCTTAGCACACAAGGCATGGAACACTATTTCTCTAAGTGGGCTTCAGCTGTTACTTGATGGAGCAGGGATTGATTTGGAAAGCCCGGGAAATTACTTTTTTTATGTTGTTTCTTTGTTATTAGCAGTGCCATGTCTAATATGTAAATGTTTAAGTAATTGGAGTTGTAATGGAACATTTTCGACTGATAACTCGGACGCAGGCCCGGTTCCCTACCAAATTTCTTATTAGGCAATTAACGCAAGCACTAATAAAGCTCCCCTTCTAAAGCTTAGTTACAGCTGTGATCTATTTATAAGCGCTTTCCATGTCCTTCACTCAAGTCCTGTTAAAACAAGCATTGGCAAAGCCACCACTTTTGGCTTGCTATGCAGTGCCTTTATTTATTTATTTTTTAAATTTTATTGTGATATAGTCAAAATACAACATAGATAAAATGTGACTTTTCACAAAACATCAAAAACAGATCTACTTCAATTGCAAGAATCAAAACCAACAGACATATATCAAAAACAACTATTCAAACTTAGCATAATTTAGACATGTTCTTATTATACAACATTTTCCTTTTAAAAGAGAAAGTACTGATTCACCAAGAAAGAAAACAGATAATGCACTAGGCACTGCCTTTATATGCCTAGGTACTCACACCATTTTGCACCTACATCAATCAATAGCCAGTTAATACCACTAGAGCAGTGCCTGGCAAGTGCTTTTCCCATGCATACACAACAGCCAGAATTGTTGCCATTGCCAATGCTTGTCTATTGTTCCTTCTAGGGGCAGTGTGCATCTTCCTACACACTTGTGTAATGCTATTTATATATATTCAAAATTACTGGTGCGTCGCTCATTGATGGGTGGCATTTTATTTATATTTATTTTTTATATATGGTACAGCTTTATCGATTTCCTTCCATCTGATTAATTTTGCAGGACCAATTAATGCAATGCTCCTCTGTTTATGTTTCAAAAGGAACATTTCTGCTGCTATGTGTCGTGCATTTGTTCTCTGAACGATGCTTTTGTTTTTTAATTTGATAAAACATTAAAGACATCAGTAATTCTTATACTGTGTCTGTTGTTTTTTCCGAACCTTTATTGAACCTGGCATCTGTTTTTGTGCCTGCGGGAGTGCGATTCGTTTTTCCTCCCTTTCTGTTATATATATATATATTATATATATATACATATATATATATATATATATAGTAAGTTACTATTTGGCTCACTATTTTCTAGTAGTAAATTACTATTTGGCTCACTATTTGCTCTGGTCGAATACTTATGCCAACTATTCAGCATTCGGCAGAATAGTAAATGTACCATTCAGTATACCACTACTCTCCCACCCCACTAACAGTCTCCAGTATTGTACCACCACCTCACACTACAACCACACAGTCAACCATCACACACCGAGTCATATGCATGCACAATACCACACTGACAGAGAAATGTTACTGCTCCTACCACACACCCCTCGGACCTCATGCCAGATGCTAAACCAGTCTTGCAATGCTGACATCAATTTGATTGACCTTGCGCACTACGTTCTGGATCTAACACACACCTAAGTTTAACTACAACAGACCACGCAGGATCACAGTGGCACCCAGGATTCAGGCACTTCTGATCTGCACACATCAATAGGGCCGGGAACATAGCTTAGGGGCGGTGCACTCGTCTTGGAAAGAAAACAGCAACCAGCAGTATGGGCTCAATACCCAGTCCCGCGCTTAGAGTCCGGCATGAAATCGTTATAAACAAAAAAATACTACAAGGTTCCTATCTGCCATCATATCTATCCCAATAGCAAAGAATTCACCCACTCATTTCTTCAGATACATGGGAAGCGTAGTCACCAAGATGGCAGGGGTGCACTATTGCAGACCGCTTCAATCACATGACAGTAAGGAGTTTTGCAAAATTAGGTTTGATCATTTTATATTTAAATACATTTTGCACATGTCATTTTGTGCAGTACCCTTTCAGCCTCTGATGGCAAAGTTTGCACTTCACGAAATATACAAAATAAAATGAAAAATAAAATAATCATACCTAGGGTTGCGACTGTTATACACTAAGGAGAGTTACAAAATGAAAATGGAAGGACACCTGGGTTTGCCGGATGTTATACACTAAGCAGAGTTGCTCAATGGATATGGAAGCATACCTGGCCATGCCGATTGTAATACACTTAGGAGAGTTACTCAATGGAAGTGAAGAAGGGTTACTGGGCATGCAAGTTGGTATACACTAAGGAGAGTTACTCAATGGATACATTTAGGAGAGTCACTCAATAGATGTGGAAGCATACGTGGGCATGCGATTGTTATACCCTAGGAGAGTTACGAAATGAATGTGGACACATACCTGCACATGCCGATTGTAATACACTTAGGAGAGTTACTCAATGGATACACCAAGTAGGGTTACTCAATGAAAGTGAACAGATACCTGGGAATGCAGGATGTTATGCATTTAGGAGAGTTACTCAATGGATATGGAAGCATCCCCAGGCATGCCTATTGTAATACACTAAGGAGAGTTACGAATGAATGTGGAAGCATACGTGGGCATGCCGATTATAATACACTAAGGAGAGTTACTCAATGGATACACCAAGTAGAGCTACTCAATGAAAGTGGAAGGACACTGGACATGAGGGGTCTTATACACTAAGGAGAGTTACTCAATGGATATGAAACTTAATCTGATTGGTTTGAGGAACAATGCTATGTTTGGTTTGTCTGATTGGTGGAAAGGATAATGGTTGGATTCTTAGGAGGTGAGCAAGATTCTAAACTGCCTTTCATCCAAAGTAATTCAGTGGCTGGTTGTTGTCAGAACTGGCTGGGTTAGTAACAGGAAGAGTAACAAGATTAACATTGTGCTTTCAGAGCTGGCTGGGTTAGTTGTGCTTTCAAAACTGGCTGGGTTAGTAACAGGAAGAGTTTGTACATAGAATTAACATTGTGCTTGCCCAAGTCAAGATGGAGCGAAAGAAACTTAATCTGATTGGTTAAAGGAACAATGATATGTTTGGTTTGCCTGATTGGTGGAGAGGACAATGGGTTTGATTCTTGGGAGGTGAGCAAGATTCTAAACTGCCTTTCATCCAGAGAAATTCAGTGGCTGGTTGTACATTAGTTAAGCTCCGTAAGTAAGGCCTTTTCAGAGCTCAGAAAATCTACCAAAGAAGTAAGAATATCGTTAGCTGATCCAGTTTGAACAAAAAGCCATCAGGTGGCATCGTTCTTTTAAAGATTTTAAGATTGTCACAGTGAACTTTCATTTTCTTTATAAGAAAACTTAAAGAGTTAACAGGTTTCAAAATCATTTGAGAAAAGAGACATTTACAGTTAAAGTTATTATAAGGAAAACAAGCTTGAAGATAGTGCGTAGGAGTTTAAAGTTAATTAACTGCGTGTAATGTTCTTCAAGACTGTTTAATGTGTGTGCGAGCTCGCAAGTCGTCGTTTACGTGTTTTTGAAAGCGCGCGGGTATTCAGAGCGATAGAGGGCGTGCCCAAATGAATTGAGCGAGCAAATTTTAGCGCGCGTACATTTTTAACGTGAAAGACGTTTCATGATAAAGCGCGTGTTGTTTTGCGATAGAGCGCGTGCCCAAATGAATTGCGCGAGTGAATTTTAGCGCGTGTACATTTTTTACGTGAAAGACGTCTCATGAGAAAGCGCGTGTTGGTTTGCGATAGAGCGCAAGTCCATTTTGATGAAGCGCGAGTTGTTTTAAACGCGTGAACTGTTTTACGTGAAATACATTTCGTTTCTCCACGTGAGTTCGGTAGCGATAGAGCGCGAGTCCATTTTAACCAGCGCGTGTTATTTTTATCGCGTTTACGTATTTTTTCATGCACGCGGGTTTGGTAAAGAATCGCGTGTGTATTTTAAACGCCAGGACAATTCTTCACGTCTTCTGATTTCACGTGTTTATCGCACACGCTTATTAAAGAAGAAACTATACGTTCTTTGTGTAAATAAGGAAACAATTCACACGCAGAAGGAAAGCAGTATTCCAGGAAGTTAAAGAATATTATTTAATGTAATTTATGCAAATGGAATTCAATACTTCAGAGAAAGACTGCAATTTATGAAAGCATTGAAAACTACATAAGGATAAAAGAACTTTGAAGCAAGAAGAATATCTAGTTTTGAAAAGGTGTTTGCAAGAGTCATCACTTTAGGATTCTAAAGAGACTTGAGTGGCTTGGACTATATGCACAACACAAGATATTGTTTTCAAGATATTCCACACAGATTATTAACCTCTACGTCTTTTGCTGAGGTTTAAGAGGTAAAGAGTTTAGAGTTTATTTAGAATAATTTTAGAAAATAAGTTTTTCTTATCATATAAGTAACCAGGTGTATTTGTTTACCACAGATACCAGAGCCTACCAGACGGTTGCAGGGCTGCAGTGTCTCCGTTGTTATTTTCTCCAAATTCCCCTTTCTCTTTCTTGGGGTTTTCAGCTCAGCTTATATTTAAGGGGTTGAAGGTGAACTCCTGGTGAGGGTCTGTGGGGCCAGCATCAGCTCCTGTGGAATTCAGTCAAGCCGGACCCTGACAGGATGAAAGGCCCACGATAATATTTTCCACCTGAGCTGATATGGATCCCACAGAGGCACTAGCAAGTTCCATAAGGGACATGTTTTCAGATTTAAGGGAGGAAATGAGGGCTGTGCGAAAAGAAAATCAGGAATTACAAGTCAAGTTTGAAGAGTTAAACTCCAAGGTTACCCGCAAGGGTGAAGACATTTCTTTGGAGTCAAGATATTCAGAGGATACTAATAGAGAATTACCAGTGTTAATTAGAGAGGATTTGGGTGAAGGAACGAGTTCTCAGGGAAGAAGTAGGGGAAGTTTGAATATACCTATAGGTCCAGTCCCCTTAGCACCTCCAGAGCGTTTTGGGGGAGATGCCAAGAAATGCCAGATTTTCCTTACACAGTGTGAACTTCATTTCCTTTGTAGACCTGAAGCTTTTAATACAGATGCTTCTAAATAGCTTTTATGCTGTCTTACCTTACTAGTGAGGCGGCAACTTGGTCAGTATTATTAGTTGGTCAAGAGAATCCTATACTAAAGAACTTGTTAGCTTTCAAGTTAGAATTTAAAAAGATGTTTGACAGACGCCAATTATCTCAAGAAGTAGATGGAGAACCATTAGAGTTAAAACAGGGAACCAAAAATTTAGTGTCTTACATTACACAGTTCAGATCTTTAGTATTAGAGAGCAATTGGCCAGAAGAGAAGCAATTCTCTTTGTTCTATAGAGGCTTGAAGGAGGAATTGAAAGATGCCTTATCTACAATTGTTAATAGACCCACTTCATGTGAGGATTTAATTAATCTTGTCATACAAATTGACTATAGATTAGGGGAACGCAAGGCTGAGCGTAAAAGAGGAGGAGTTGAGCAACCCAGAGTTTTCCCTAGAGTTGATAAAGGAAGATTAGAATTTGTAAATAAAGAATTGAGAACTGGGAATGCAGAGAGAGTAAATAAAGTGAGAGGTCCTTTAACTAAGGAGGAGAAGGATAGGCGAAGACAGAATAATTTATGTTTATATTGTGGGAAATCAGGACACTTTGTTGGAAATTGCCCTTGGTGTCCAAAAACTTCTGCATCTACTAACAGCTCCAGAAATCAGCAAGTGGCAAATACAATCCAAGCAGCCGTACCACATATTACATTGGCCCTCATTACGACCCTGGCGGAGGTCCATGGTGCAATTTGCACCATGGACCATGGCGCAGAGCTGCCAACTCCGCCATGGGGGTTGGCGGACTTACCGCCCCATTCCGACCTTGGCGGGGCGGTTAGTCCCCAATCCCCATTTACCCTTCCCCATTGTCATTTTTGCCCCATAGGGTATAATGGGACTGGGGAAGGCGTTAATTACGCCACCGTAGATTACGGTGGCGTAATTAACAAGAGGTCCCGTAGCGCCATGGATTTTTCCGCCCGGAAAATCCGGGCGGAAAAATCACCATGGCGGTACGGAAAGTCTTAATCTGGCGGAGAGGTACGCCATGCATTACGCTGGCGTATACCCCTCTCCGCCAGGGTCGTAATGAGGGCCATTGAATGTATCCTTGTATATTAAAGAGGAATTAAAGGGAAGCAGTCCAGTAGTAATAGATTCAGGAGCCACTGGTAACTTCATGGATTGGAATGTGGTTAAAGATATGAATGTGCCTTACGTTGTAAAAAATATACCAGAGTATGTGAGAGCGGTGGATGGGTCTCAACTGACATCAGGTTTAATTACACACGAAACAATCCCATTGGAAATGGAAATTGGAGGACACTGGGAGGAAATTGTGTTTGAATTAATTGACACTCCACAGTTGAAAATAATTTGGGAATGCCTTGGCTGACGTATCATAACCCTCAGATTGATTGGGGAAGAAGAGTGGTGAAATTGGATTCTGCTTTTGTGTTACAAATTGTTGTAAAGAAGTAGTTCAGGAAAATGTTTCTAGTGGTAATTGTTCAGAAGTAGTGGAAGGTTTGGTGAATTTGGGAACTATAGTACATTCTATAGGGGCTGTAATGGGAGAATTACCAAAGTGTTACCATGATTTCAATGATGTGTTTAGTGAAAAGGAAGCTAATGAATTACCTCCTCATAGAGAGTATGACTGTAAAATTGATTTAGAACCAGGGCCCACATTCCTTGCAGTCGCATCTATGCCTTAACAGAAAAAGAATCAACATTTGAAGATTACATCCAAGAAAATTTGAATAAGGGGTTCATCAGGCACTCTCAATCGCCAGCAGCTTCTCACTATTTTTGTTCCCAAAAAGGAAGGCACTTTACGAACATGCATAGATTATAGGGCATTAAATAAGATAACAATTAAAAACAGATATCCTCTGCCCTTTAATATCAGTAATGTTAGACCAGATTCAAGGAGCCTCAGTATTTACCAAACTAGATCTTCGTGGTGCATATCATTTGGTGCGAGTACGTCAAGTGATGAATGGAAAACGGCATTTAGAACAAAATTTGGTCTTTTCGAATATCAAGTAATGCCATTCGGATTGTGTAACGCTCCCGCGCCTTTCAATTTTTTATAAATGAGGTATTAAGAGATTTATTGACATCTTTGTAGTAGTATACATAGATGACATTCTCATTTATTCTAAGGATCTACTGCAACATGAAGAACATGTAAAGAAAGTGTTACAACGACTAAGGGAGAATAAACTATTTGCTAAAGTTAGAAAAGAGCCAATTTCATACACATGAAGGAATTTTTAGGTTTTATGATTCTCCCAAAGGTTGGAAATGGATATGAAGAAAATTAAAGCAGTTGAACAGTGGCCAACTCCAACTTGTGTTAAAGATATCCAAAGCTTCCTGGGCTTTGCAAACTTTTACAGGAGATTCATTAAAAATTTCTCTCAAACTGTTGCTCCTATCACCAAATTATTGAAGAAAGGAATGAAATTTGAGTGGAAAGATGAAGCGGATCAAGCTTTCAAAACATTGAAGAACTGTTTTACATCTGGACCGATCTTATTACACCCAGATCCTTCACAACCATTTTTGTGGAGGCAGATGCTTCTAATGTTGCAATTGGAGCAGTGCTTTCTCAACGGCATCCTGAAACTGGACAGTTGCATCCTGTGGCCTATCTATCTAAGAAATTGCTTCCAGCAGAAGTGAACTACACAATTACTGACAGAGAACTCCTGGCAATCAAGAAGGCATTTCAGGAATGGAGGCATTATCTGTTGGAGCAAGATTCACAGTAACCGTTTAACCGATCATAGAAATCTTCTGTTTTTGAAATCTGCTCGAACACTATCACCTCGACAACTTAGGTGGTCACTCTTCTTTTCAGAATACGATTTTGTGATAACATTCAAGCCTGGGCGGTTAAACGGTAAAGCGGATGCTTTATCCGACAAGGATCTTCGGGAGAAGTTGAAAATCAATTATTACCAGAACCAGTGATTGCAGAAAAAATTATTCTAAGTACTACAAAGGAAGAGAATCAGCTTCTTAAAAGATCAAAGGAATTACCAGAAGAGAAATTCAATCTTGGTTAGCGAGGATTCTGGAAGACATTAATTGAAGGATTTCCATGTGTCCATTCTAAAATTTACCTTCCAAGCAAGGAACTGCAAAAGGAAATTATGCAAGAATGTCATGAATCCAAGTTGGTGGGTCACCCTGGAATTCGTAAGACTATTGAACTGGTTGAGAGAAAGTTTTGGTGGAAAGAAATGAAAAAGGATATTGAAGACTATGTGAAAACATGTGAAGTCTGTGCTCGAGTAAAGTCAGGAGGAGGAAAACCATCTGGGTTATTAAATCCATTACCAGTACCCCCTAGTCCTTGGTTTACAATCTCTATGGATTATATTGTAGATCTTCCAAAGATCAAAGTTACACTACAGTATTAGTAGTTGTGGATTTACTAACTAAAGCTGGGCATTTCATTCCCATGAAAGGAGAGGCTTCTGCAAGGAATCTGGCAAAAGTTTTTGCAAGAAGTGGTACGATTACATGGTCTACCAACACAAATTGTATCAGATCGAGGGTCTCAGTTCATTTCTAAGTTTTGGCGAGCTTTCTGTACAGAGTTGGGAATTGAGGTAAAGCTTTCTTCAGGTTATCATCCACAGACCAACGGCCAAACAGAGCGAGTAAATCAGGAGTTGGAAAAATATATTAGAGCTTTTGGCAAGAAAGAGGAAGTTGGGTAGATCTTCTTTGGCTAGCAGAGTTTAGTTATAACAATTCTGTCAAGGATTCTACTAAGTATTCTCCATTTTTTAGCAATTATGGTTTCCACCCACGATTTTTGAAAGAAGTGTTGCCATCTGAGTATTCCAATCCAGAGGTTGAGCAGCGATTGACTTGTATTAGAGATGGTTTAGTGAAAGCTAAAGAAACTTTGAGAAAAAGTAAACATTTGACATTGTGATAGAAACGTCGAAAAGCACCACATTATCAGGTGGGTCAAAAAGTTTGGCTGTCCACAAAAAACCTACGTTTAAAGGGAAGAACTAAATTTAGTCCGAGATTATTGTCCATTTGAAATAGAAAGAATAATAAATCCCGTAGCAATCAAACTGAAATTACCCGCAAGTATCAAAAGTCACCCTACATTTCATGTCAGCTTAGTGAAACCTTGTGTGTCAGGAACTAGATTGGGAAAACCACCACCAGCAGTTTACACAGAGGAAAATGACGAAGAGTTTGAAGTTAAGAAAATCTTAGATTCCAGGATTGTTAGAGGTACCTTGCAGTATCTTATTGACTGGAAGGGATACGGTCCTGAGGAAAGATCTTGGGAGGATCAAGTAGATGTACATGCCCCTCAATTGATAAAACAGTTTCACGCAAAAGGTCCACACTAAGACAGGCCCAGAGACAGGGCTTTGAGAGGGGGTACTGTCAGGGTACTCCTGGGTGTCAGTTTCCTTCCCTTATTCAAGTTTCCTTTTCTTATTTCTTTTATTTATCCTTTTCAGATTAGCTTTGTGTGGGTGGGAAGTTTTCCATTATAGTTGGTTAGGCCTTAACTTGCTGATTCAGATCCTGGTTCTGACCCAAGGCAAGATGGAGCCTCACAGTGACAGCTCTGATTGGTTAGAAGACAATGCTGAACAACAATGAACATTCTAAACTGTCACTCTGTGCCTTTCATCATCAAAACCCCATCTGAGAGGACGTGTTTAGTGGCTGCTCCTGCTTTAGTCTTAGGCCTGGTGGATTTATCCTTCAGACATCAGCAGTTGAGCGGCTACTTTCTTGGGGGTTACAGGAGAAGTCATCAGCTGGCAGGAATTCGTTTTTGAAGATAGGAAAAGCAGGAAATCTTTGTGAATTCGCTCAGGAGAATAAGTGACTTTATTTTTACTGTAAATCTGTTCATCATAATAACATTCTCCTTGAAAATTCGTGAAAAGTGTGTTTCTACTAAAACTATTGAACTCCCGGAGTGCGCGTGTGTTTCCAGTGCGGTGTTCCTTAGCGCGAGATTTTGACTGTCGCGTGCGAATTCAAGGGTGCGCGTGCTTTCTAGCGTGTGTTCTTCCGAGCGCGAGTAGATGTTGGTCTCGTGCAACTTTAAACGCGCGTGTATTTTATAGCGCGGGTGATCCTTAGCGCGAGAAGCTATACGCTGCGTGTGAACTAAAGAGCGCGTGCGATTTCATAGCGCGGGTGATCCTTAGCGCGAGAAACAATACGCCGCGTGAGAACTATAGAGCGCGTGTGATTTTTAGCGCGGGTGTTCAAAGCGCGAGAATCTTTTTGTCGCGTGCGATGTAAGTGCGCGTGTATTTCATAGCGCGAGTGTTTCTTCGCGTGAGTATCAATACGTCGCGTACGGAACAAGGATCGCGTGTGTTTTCCAGCGCGAGTGATTTTGCGCGTGAGAATCACTTCGTCGCGTTTGAACTCAATAGCGCGGGTGTTTTTATTTCGCGTGTTTCGCAGGAGAACATTATTGCGCGTGTGGATTATTGCGCGTGTGGATTATTGCGCGTGTGGATTATTGCGCGTGTGGATTTTTTGCGCGTGTGGATTATTTTGATCGCGCGTCTTCATCCGTTTGCGCGTGTTCTTCAACCAGGAAGATTTCTATGTGAAGTTCATCGTTAATCTAAATGGAAATAACCTGCGTGTGCATTTAGCACGTGTTTCCTCTTCTTCAAGGATTCAAAGACTCAAGATAATTATAAATAGTTTGAAAAGTTTGAAAGGACAAGAAAGAATATTTTAAAGACAATCTAACTGAACAACCAGTGCATTTGGAAAAAAGACAATGAACTAAGACTTCCAGTTTTGCCTAAAGTAAGAAGTTGCTGTGAATTTCAAGTTCTCAAGTAAGAGAGATTTTCAGCTTCTTTATCAGCTTCTCTAAGAAATTTCAAGAGAAGAACCAGGTTCAGCTCTGGTTAGCCTTGACGCAGTCTGCCTGGAGTTGTTTTGTTATCCCATTCCCCCTTTCCCTTTGGGGTGTAGTTTACAGAGCTGAATAGAAATATAGTTCTGGGAAATACATCTCAGGGGGATTGTCGGGGGTTCAGCAGCTTCCGCGGATGCAGGACCTCTCGGCCTGACAGAATGAAAGGCCAATAATTTAGTCCGCCCGAGCTGTCATGAACCCCGACGAATCCATGGAGATGTTAGGATCTTTGATCAGGGAGTTACGGGAGGAGTTGAAAATTTCTCGGGATGAAAATGCCTTACTTAGTCAAAGAGTGGATGACTTAAGTGTTAAAGTTACACAAATTCAACAGAGGGGAGAAAGGAGAGAGGATGAGTTTCAGGGGGCGCAGGTTCTCCACCTGAGTTAGAGAGAGAAGATCAGTTACCACACATACAACGGGCGCCTCCAGTGGCAGAAGGGTAAGGAGTATAATTATGCCAGTTCTTTGGCGCCCCAGAACGTTATCATGGGATTCCAAGAGATTTGGGTGTTTTTAAAACAATGTGAATTACATTTTATGAGTAGACCAGAATTATTTCCATCGGATGCTTCTAAGATAACATTTATGTTGTCATATCTTTCTGGTGAGGCATCTGCTTGGGCTGGTTGTTGGTGGAGTCAAAAGAGTGCGGTTTTAAGAAAATTATACCAGTTTTTTAGAGATATTCCGAAAAATGTTTGATAGAAGACAGTTATCTCTGGAAGTGGATGGTGAACTTTTAGAATTAAAACAAGGTAATAGAGACTTGATTGCTTATATAACACAATTTAAGTCCCTTGTGTTAGAAAGCAAGTGGCCCGAGGTTAAACAGGCCTCGTGTTTATCGGGGCCTTAGAGATGAGTTAAAGGATGCTTTGTCTGGAGTAGTTGAACGCCCTCTACTTGTGAAGGTCTGATTGATTTGGTTATTCAATTGGACTTCGTTTGAGTGAAAGGAAGGCTGAGAGACGTCATGGTCAGAGTGATGTAAAGTCTATACTTAAGAGTAGATAGACCTAAAATAGAGAGTAGACCCAAAGGGAATAATTCATCTCAAGAATCAGAGGCCCGTTAACAGTGGAGGAAAAGACTAGGAGGAGAGATAATAATCTGTGTTTATACTGTGGAAGAGGTGGGCACTTTTTAGGAAACTGTCCTTACACTCCCAAGAAGACTTCTTCCTCAGCAGTCAAGGTACAACAGATCGCCAATACGGTGCAGACAGCGGTTCTCATATAACCATAAATGTATCCTTATTTTTTGATTTGGAGTGTAAGGGAAATGGTCCTGTAATGATTGACTCTGGTGCGACTGGAATTTCATGGATTGCGGTCTGGCCAAATCGTTGGGAATTCCAATTATCTGATGGAGGTTGTTGAGCAGGCTAGGGCTGTTGATGGTACGTGTTTATCTTCTGGTCCAATTACTCATAGAACTGGTTCTTTAACTTTGGAGTTATCAGGAGGGTCACAGAGAGATAATTTCGTTTGAGCTAATTGATGCCCTTTGTTGAAGATTATCTTGGGCATGCCTTGGCTTACTCTCCATAATCCCTAATTGATTGGAGTGCTAGGACAATTTGACATGCAATCCGATTTTTGTAAAGAGAATTGCTTTTCAGGAAGTCTCTTAGAGGAAGAGGTAAAACAAAGTAATTCCGTGTCTAGTTTTCTGGCTGAGACTGGAATTGGAGGTCATGATGTGGGAGCTGTAGTGGGTCAACTTCCCCAGTGTTACAAAGATTTCTGGGACGTATTTGATGAGAAAGTGGCAGGTGAATTATCCCCCATAGGCCCTTTGATTGAAAATAGAACTGGAGCCAGGAACAATTTTGCCTAATAGTAGGGTAATGCTCTTACTGAGAAAGAGAATGATTATTTAAAAGAATATTTGTCGAAAAATTTGGCCAAAGAATTATTCGTCATTCTAAGTCACCGGCGGCCTCTCCTTTATTTTTGTACCAAAACCGGATGGCTCGCTTAGAACTTGCATAGATTATCGAGCAGTTTAACAAAGTCACAATTAAGAACCGGTATCCTCTCCTCTCATCTCAGAAATGCTTAATCAAATACAAGGAGCAAATATTTTCTCTAAATTAGATCTGAGAGGAGCTTTACCATCTTGGTACGTGTGCAGGAAGGGGACGAATGGGAAGACAGCGTTTAAGACCAGATTTGGGCTGTTTGAATATCAAGTTATGCCATTCGGTCTATGTAATGCTCCAGCGGCTTTCCAATTTTTCATTGATGAGGTTTTTAGAGAATACTTGGATATTTTTGTTGTCGTTTATATCGATGATATTTTGATTTTCTCTTCTGACCTAGATCAACATCAGAAACATGTGCGCTTGTTTTACAAAGTTGCGAGAAAATCATTTGTTTGCCAAATTGGAAAAAAGTCAATTCCATACCGATTCTGTGGAGTTTTTAGGTTTTATAATTTCACCTAAGGGTTAGAAATGAATCCTAAAAAGTGCAAGCCGTTCTTGAATGGCCCCCTCCTACTAAAGTTAAGGAAATACAAAGTTTCTTAGGGTTTGCCAATTTTATAGGAGATTTATAGAAGGTTTTTCTCGGCTGGTTGCTCCTATAACGAGACTTTTGAAAAAAAGGAGTGAAATTTGACTGGGACCTTGAAGCAGAAAAGGCTTTTCAAGAGTTTAAAACAAAGATTTACTTCTAGTCCAATTCTAATTCATCCAGATCTTTCTAAACCTTTTTTGTGGAGGCGGACGCTTCAAATTTAGCGCTGGGGCGGTGCTTCTCAAAGGAATGAAACTACTGGTCAATACATCCAGTTGCATTCTTTCTAGGAAGTTTTCTGCTGCTGAAGTGAACTACACAATTGCTGATCGTGAACTGTTAGCAATAAAGTCCGCCTTTGAAGAATGGAGACATTTTCTTAAAGGAGCCAAGACATACAGTAACGGTCCTTACTGATCACCGAAATGTTATTGTTTTTAAAATCTGCAAGAACTTTGTCTCCACGACAACTTCGTTGGTCCTTATTCTTTGCAGATTATGATTTCATTGTGACTTTAAACCCGGAAGTCAGAACAAAAAAGCTGATGCGTTATCTCTCGCCAATTTCCAGAAGTGAGAACAAAGAGATTCTAGAACCAGAACTATAATTGCTCCAGAACGTTTTTTGTTAGCTGGAGCCATTAAAGAAATTGATTTTTTGAATGAAGTTCGTCAAATATGTCCTTGCAGAAGATGGAGGAGTGGGTGAGACTGGATCCAGCTAGAAGGTTGAAAGACGATCTTCCTTTTTTTATAACAAGCTTTATGTACCTACTGATGAGTTAAGAGAAAAGTGTTTTGAGAAATTGTCATGAACTATTTAGCAGGACATCCTGGTTTCAGAAAAACTCTGGAACTGGTTCGAAGGAATTTTTGGTGGAAAAAATTCGCCAAGACACATTGAATTTTGTTAAAAACTTGTGTAGTCTGTGCACAAGCGAAAAGTCAAGTTGGGAAGCCGCATGGTTATTGGAGCCATTACCTGTTCCTCCTCGTCCTTGGCACACAATTTCTATGGATTTCATAGTTGATCTCCCTCAAGATAAGGGTTGTACTACCATTCTTGTTGTGGTCGATCTTCTTACTAAAGAAGCACATTTTTTACCAATAGAGGGAGAGGTTACCGCGGAAAAACTGGCTCATAGTTTTTTGCAAGGTGTAGTTCGACTACATGGACTTCCAAGTCAAGTTATCTCTGACAGGGGATCTCAATTTATTTCAAAATTCTGGAGGCCTTCTGTAAGAAACTTGGAGTGGAAGTTAGTTTGACTTCTGGTATCATCCGGAAAGTAATGGACAAGTGGAGAGAGTAAATCAAGAATTGGAGAAGTTTTTAAGGTGTTATTTACAAGCTAGAGAGGAATGGGTGGATTTGGTGTGGTTGGCAGAATTCTCTTACAACAATTGTGGAAAAAGATGCTACTTCTATGTCCCCTTTCTTGTTGGTCGTGGGTTTCATCCTCGCTTTCTGAGTTTTGAGGTGTTGGAGGAGGATTCAGGGAATCCTAGAGTGAAGATCGTTTGTTGATAATGAAAAATAACTTGATAGAGCAAAAAAGGTTCTGGGAGAAAATAAGTTGAAATATAAGAGGTATGCCGATTTGAGAAGAAAAGCTGGTCCTGAATTTAAGGAGGGAGACTTAGTTTGGCTTTCTACCCGATACCTGAAAATTAAGGGGAAGAATAAGTTCAGTCCACGATTTGTAGCCCTTTTGAGGTAGAGAAAATCATCAACCCTGTGGCAGTACGATTGAAATTACCCAAGCAGTTGAAGGTACATCCTACTTTCATGTTAGTCTTTTAAAACCAGTTTGTTCAGGAACTAGATTTAGAACACCACCTTCCCTGTGATTTTGGAGGATTCATCTGAGGAATTTGTGTTAAACAATTTTGGATTCTAGGAAAGTGAAGGGAAGGTTGCAGTATTTGATTGATTGGGAGGGATATGGACCGGAGGAACGATCTTGGGAAGATCAGTTGATGTACATGCCCCCCGTTTAGTTGCTAAGTTTCACCTAAAAAACCCACACAAGATAGGCCCAGAGACTGGGCATTAGGAGGGGGGTACTGTCAGGTTTCCTTCCCTTATTCAAGTTTCCTTTTCATTATTTATCCTTTTTAGATTAGCTTTGTGTGGGTGGGAAGTTTCCATTATAGTTGGTTAGGCCTTGACTTGCTGATTCAGAATCCTGGTTCTGACCCAAGGCAAGATGGAGCCTCACAGTGACAGCTCTGATTGGTTAGAAGACAATGCTGAACAACAATGAACATTCTAAACTGTCACTCTGTGCCTTTCATCATCAAAACCCCATCTGAGAGGACGTGTTTAGTGGCTGCTCCTGCTTTAGTCTTAGGCCTGGTGGATTTTATCCTTCAGACATCAGCAGTTGAGCGGCTACTTTCTTGGGGTTACAGGAGAAGTCAATCAGCTGGCAGGAATTCGTTTTTGAAGACAGGAAAAGCAGGAAATCTTTGTGAATTCGCTCAGGAGATAAGTGACTTTATTTTTACTGTAAATCTGTTCATCATAATAAACATTCTCCTTGAAAATTCGTGAAAAGTTGTGTTTCTACTAAAACTATTGAACTCCCTGAGTGCGCGTGTGTTTCCAGTGCGGTGTTCCTTAGCGCTAGATTTTGACTGTCGCGTGTGAATTCAAGGGTGCGCGTGCTTTCTAGCGTGGGTTTTCCGAGCGCGAGTAGATGTTGGTCTCGTGCAGCTTTAAACGCGCGTGTATTTTATAGCGCGGGTGATCCTTAGCGCGAGAAGCTATACGCTGCGTGTGAACTAAAGAGCGCGTGCGATTTCATAGCGCGGGTGATCCTTAGCGCGAGAATCAATACGCCGCGTGAGAACTATAGAGCGCGTGTGATTTTTAGCGCGGGTGTTCAAAGCACGAGAATCTTTTTGTCGCGTGCGATGTAAGTGCGCGTGTATTTCATAGCGCGAGTGTTTCTTCGCGTGAGTATCAATACGTCTCGTACGGAACAAGGATCGCGTGTGTTTTCCAGCGCGAGTGATTTTGCGCGTGAGAATCACTTCGTCGCGTTTGAACTCAATAGCGCGGGTGTTTTTATTTCGCGTGTTTCGCAGGAGAACATTATTGCGCGTGTGGATTATTGCGCGTGTGGATTATTGCGCGTGTGGATTTTTTGCGCGTGTGAATTATTTTGATCGCGCGTCTTCATCCGTTTGCGCGTGTTCTTCAACCAGGAAGATTTCTATGTGAAGTTCATCGTTAATTTTAATGGAAATAACCTGCGTGTGCAGTTAGCACGTGTTTCCTCTTTCTTCAAGGATTCAAAGACTCAAGATAATTATAAATAGTTTGAAAAGTTTTGAAAGACAAGAAAGAATATTTTAAAGACAATCTAACTGAACTACCAGTGCATTTTGGAAAAAAGACAATGAACTAAGACTTCCAGTTTTGCCTAATGTAAGAAGTTGCTGTGAATTTCAAGTTCTCAAGTAAGAGAGATTTTCAGCTTCTTATCCGCTTCTCTAAGAAATTTCAAGAGAAGAACCAGGTTCAGCTCTGGTTAGCCTTGACGCAGTCTGCCTGGAGTTGTTTTGTTATCCCATTCCCCCTTTCCCTTTGGGGTGTAGTTTACAGAGCTGAATAGAAATCTAGTTCTGGGAAATACATCTCAGGGGGATTGTCGGGGGTTCAGCAGCTTCCGCGGATGCAGGACCTCTCAGCCTGACACTGGGTTAGTAACAGGAAGAGTAACAAGATTAACATTGTGCTTTCAGAGCTGGCTGGGTTAGTTGTGCTTTCAGAACTGGCTGGGTTAGTAACAGGAAGAGTTTGTACATAGAATTAACATTGTGCTTGCCCAAGTCAAGATGGAGCGAAAGAAACTTAATCTGATTGGTTAAAGGAACAATGATATGTTTGGTTTGCCTGATTGGTGGAGAGGACAATGGGTTTGATTCTTGGGAGGTGAGCAAGATTCTAAAACTGCCTTTCATCCAGAGAAATTCAGTGGCTGGTTGTACATTAGTTAAGCTCCTTAAGTAAGGCCTTTTCAGAGCTCAGAAAATCTACCAAAGAAGTAAGAATATCGTTAGCTGATCCAGTTTGAACAAGAAGACATCAGGTGGGATCGTTCTTTTAAAGATTTTAAGATTGTCACAGTGAACTTTCATTTTCTTTTATAAGAAAACTTAAAGAGTTAACAAGTTTCAAAATCATTTGAGAAAAGAGACATTTACAGTTAAAGTTATTATAAGGAAAACAAGCTTGAAGATAGTGCGTAGGAGTTTAAAGTTAATTAACTGCGTGTAATGTTCTTCAGGACTGTTTAATGTGTGCGCGAGCTTGCAAGTCGTCGTTTACGTGTTTTTGAAAGCGCGCGGGTATTCAGAGCGATAGAGCGCGTGCCCAAATGAATTGAGCGAGCAAATTTTAGCGCGTGTACATTTTTAACGTGAAAGACGTTTCTTGAGAAAGCGCGTGTTGTTTTGCGATAGAGCGCATGCCCAAATGAATTGCGCGAGTGAATTCTAGCGCGTGTACATTTTTTACGTGAAAGACGTCTCATGAGAAAGCACGTGTTGGTTTGCGATAGAGCGCGAGTCCATTTTGATGAAGCGCGAGTTGTTTTAAACGCGTGAACTGTTTTACGTGAAATACATTTTGTTTCTCCATGTGAGTTCGGTAGCGATAGAGCACGAGTCCATTTTAACCATTGCGTGTTATTTTTATCACGTTTACGTATTTTTTCACGCGCGCGGGTTTGGTAAAGAATCGCTTGTGTATTTTAAACGCGAGGACAATTCTTCACGTCTTCTTATTTCACGTGTTTATTGCACACGCTTATTAAAGAAGAAACTATACGTTCTTTGTGTAAATAAGGAAACAATTCAGACGCAGAAGGAAAGCAGTATTCCAGGAAGTTAAAGAATATTATTTAATGTAATTTATGCAAATGGAATTCAATACTTCAGATAAAGACTGCAATTTATGAAAGCATTGAAAACTACATAAGGTTAAAAGAACTTTGAAGCAAGAAGAATATCTAGTTCTGAAAGGTGTTTGCAAAGGCCATCACTTTAGGATTCTAAAGAGACTTGAATGGCTTGAACTATATGCACTAAACAAGATATTATTTACAAGATATTCCACACAGATTACTAGCCTCTAAGTCTTTTACTGAGGTTTAAGAGGTAAAGAGTTTAGAGTTTATTTAGAATAATTTTAGAAAAGAAGTTTTTCTTATCATATAAGTAACCAGGTGTATTTGTTTACCACAGATACCAGAGCCTACCAGACGGTTGCAGGGCTGCAGTGTCTCCGTTGTTATTTCTCCAAATTCCCCTTTCCCTTTCTTGGGGTTTCAGCTCAGCTTATATTTAAGGGTTGAGAGGTGAACTCCTGGTGAGGGTCTGTGGGGCCAGCATCAGCTCCTGTGGAATTCAGTCAAGCTGGACCCTGACAGTTGTACATTAGTTAAGCTCCTTAAGTAAGGCCTTTCAGAGTTCAGAAGATTTACTAAAGAAGTAAGAAAATCGCTTGCTGAGCCAGAGAGATCAAGAAGACATCAGGTGGGATTGTTCCTTTTAAAAGCTTAAAGATTTTCACAGTGAACTTCCATTGTTTATCAGAAACTTAAAGAGTTTAGAAGTTTAAAGCTTACTGAGAGAAAGAACGTTTACAGTTTATTTACAATAAGGAGAAAACAATTGAAAAGACTGTGCGTGCAAGTTTTAAAGTTGTAAACTGTGCAAAAAGTGTTTCAAGATTGTTTAACATGCGCGCCAGTCTTCATGACTTCAGCAACGTCATTGGGAGCGCGTGCGTATGAGAGCGCGTGTTGGATTGCGATAGAGCGCAAGTCCATATCAACTGAGCGTGGGTGATTTTTGGCGCGTGTATATTTTTCACGTGCGCGACGTTACGTAAGAGAGCGCGTGTAGGATTGCGATAAAGCACGAGTCCATATTAACTGAGCGCGAGTAGTTTCGTTGGCGATTGCACGCATAGTTTTTTCAGAGCGTGCGCGTGTTTCTTGTATGCGTGGAATTGTTTAAGTGTGCGTGTTTCACGTACATGTGAGTTGTTAAAAATGCGTGTTTCACGTGCGCATGTGTTAAAGTGCGCATGTAATTTTTAGCGCGAGGACAATTTTCACGTTTTGTGATTTCACGTGTTAATCGCATGAATGCAGTGAGAATTCAATACTTCAAGAAAGACTGTATTTCTCAAGAGTATTTGGAAATGTAAATTTTATGGAGTTAAGTGAACTTAAAGTCAAAGAAGAATATCTAATGTTGTAAGGTGTTTGCAAGAGTCATCTTCTTCAGAATATTAAAGAGACTGGAATGGCTAGTGACAATATACACCGAAACATTACAAAAGTTCTCAAGATATTCTCTACAGACAATTAACCTCTAAGTTCTAAACAGAGGTATAAGAGGTAAAGAAGTTAGAGTTATTTTAAAAAGAATAATTTAGAGAAAAGGGTTTACAGTGATGTATGAGTAATCAAGTGTGTTTGTTTACTACAGATACCACAGCCTACGAGAAGGTTGCAGGGCTGCAGTGTCTCCGTTGTTATTTTATCCAAATTCCTCTTTTCCTTTCCTGGGGTTTTCAGCTCAGCTTTCACTTTAGGGTTGAGAGGTGAACTCTTGGTGAGGGTCTCTGGGGCCAGAATCAGCTCCTGTGGAATTCAGTCAAGCCGGACCCTGACAATGGATATGGAAGGATACATGTGCATGCCAGTTTTTATAAATTAAGGAGAGTTACTCAATGGATGTGGAAGCATACCTGGGCATGCCATTTGTTATACACTAAGGAGAGTTACTCAATGGATGTGGATGCATACCCAGGTATGCCAGTGGAATTGTCCACAAATACTGAATTAAAAAACAATATGTGTTTTTTAAAAAATGAATTCAGGCTAGACAAAAATACTGAAATGCCATAATATTGAAAAAAGGTAGCACAGGTTGCGAGGGGGGCGTCACGCTCCCCTTGTTCAACATTATGGGTTCAGGGATTGCAGGGGGAAATCATTTTTTTTTAAAGTTAAAAGAAAGGGCTCTTCAGCGTCATTTCCCACCCATAATTGGGAGATTGAACTGATGTTGCAGGGAGAAGCTTGATGCAGCGAAGCGAAGGCAGGTAATAGGGGATATTTTGGAATAATTGTAAGGGGTATATTGGTGGTGGGTAGCGGGGATAAGGGTATTCAAAATTATCAAAGTTCAAACATTTCAACTTAGTTTTATTTGCACCACATTCAAATCCACCATGGAATTATCACGTAGAACCATGCTGGTTGTTATACACTAAGGAGAGCTATTCAATGGATAAGGAAGCGACTGGGCAGGCTGGTTGTTCACACTAGGGAGAGTTGCTCAATGGATGTTGAAGGATACCCAGACTTGCTGGTTGTTATACACTACGGAGAGTTACTGTCAGGTCCCAGGTTAGGTAGGGGTACTTTGTAAATGAAAATTAGATTATAGATTTAATTAATTTATTGTTTTAATCTGATTTTGGGTTGTTGATCTTAACTTCTGTTCATCAGAGTGCTAACTCCCCAAACCAACATGGTGGCAGTAGTGCCATTCCTGATTGGAAGTTTCATGAACCTCTGACCTTCCATACAATTCTAAACTGCCTTTCATTGTTCACCTTCAAGAGGGAAGGTCCTGTTTTGATTAAGTTCCTGCGTCAAGGCCTTTTGATGAGATTCTGGTGAAGTTTACAAAGATAAATATTGTTTCCTGAGAAGCTGGTCAACGTGGGACAAGCTCAGCTGATAATTTGGTGGGAGCGTCGCTTTTTTCTCAAGCTGGAGAAAAGTTGCTTTATTTTTATCACTTTATTCATGTTAGGTATTTATTTAGTTTAGGTATTTAGATTCGTTTCATTTTACTTCAAAAATCTGCTTGACTTTATGACTCTGTGTAATTGACACGGTTTTGAATTTCTGACATTGTACTGAAGGAAGAAGCGTTTGGAATTTTAACTGCGCAGTTTTCTTAGATCAGTGCTTCAGAGCCTTCATTTTTGTTTCACGCATGCGCAAAGGAGAAGTGTCCTTGTTTTACTGCTGTGTCTCGTATCTGATCTGATTTCAAGTCTGTCAGTTTCAGTACGGTTGCGTGAATGAAGATTGCTTAAGGAAAATACCTGAGCCTAAGTTTTTGATGTTGTTTAACTTGAATTCATAAGGCTTTTAATTACGCTTGCGCGCCATTATATAAGGTGGCTTCTAAAAATATTCACTGTGCGCATGTGGAAAGTAAAGACACATTGATTTCATGAGCATAGCACATTTTTCTGAAGGATAAGGCAGCGCCTGAACTTGTCTATTGTGCGCATGTCAAAGGCAAAAGCAGTTGTTTTCGTTAGCATTGCGCATGTGCTTCAAAGGTTGAACAGGATCTGAATTCATTCTTATTGTTCTTGTTTAAAGTTTTAAAATACCATCTGAACTCTTAATTGCGCATTTGTTACTAAAGTAAAAGGAACATCTGAACAGGAATACAATGTGCTTGAGAAAGGATGAAATGCAATTGAATGAATGAACACTCGAAAGTGATTTCCTCTTTAATTTAAGAAGATTGCACATTCTTGAACTCATTATTTTGAGCATTTTTGGTTGAGGAACAAAATGCATTCTTAAATTCACATTGCCTTCTGAAATTGAACATTGACTGTGCAAGATAAAATTCTCAATGGGTCTTTGTGAAAAAGAAGTTAATTAATCTCCAAGGTTATTTCGGATATTGGACAGGTATGGGTTTAGATATTAAATTATTTGATATTTAGAGATTGAGTTAATTTAATGCATGTCTTCATTATTTAATAAACATTAATGTCTCCTTCTACAGATTGCAGCCCACCAGAAGTAGGCGTCTGTCGTTTGTTATTTTCTCACTTCCCCTTTTCCCTTGGAGTGTTAGTTCTTCAACTGGGTTTAAGACAGTTGTTGATCAAACGTTCTTGAGAGATCTGTGGGGCTCAGCATCTCCTGCCAGACGCAGACGCCAGGACCGGACAGATGAAAGGCCAAAAATAGTCTGCCTGGTTTGTTGAGTCTCACAGATTTCATCATGGAACAGTTGGGAGAAGTAATCCAAGAACTGAGAGAAGAATTAAGAGTTTCTCATTTAGAGAATTCAAAATTACATAAAAAGGTGGAGGAGTTGGGAGTTAAGATGACTCGGATTCAAGAATCCATTGGGGAATCTAGAACCCAGAGAGTAGGGTATTCTGGGGAAGGATTGTCTTCGGAGTTGGGAGCCACAGGAACAGTGAACAACAACCCCCAGTTCTGGAAAGAGCAGACGGGAGAGATGAAGATAGAGTAGGAAGACACATTTTGAGTCAGACATCAGTTCCTTTAGCGTCCCCAGAACGTTTTAGTGGAGATGTTAAAACATTTTCAACTTTTGTTACACAGTGTGAGTTACATTTCTTGTGTCGTCCTGAGAGTTTTAGAACTGACATGGCTAAAGTTGCATTTATGTTATCTTATTTAACTGGGGATGCATCATCTTGGGCAGTTCTTTTGGTTGCTCAAGAGAATCCAATTTTGAAAGATGTTGTTCTATTTAAAGAAGAGTTTCGAAAGATGTTTGGAAGAAGAATGATTTCACAAGAGTTAGATGGGGAACTGTTAGATTTAAAACAAGGAAATAAGGACTAGTGAGTTATGTAACAGCTTTTAGAGCTCTAGTTTTGGAAACAGGGTGGCCAGAGGACAAGAGATCGTCCTTATTTTACAGAGGTTTAAGGACGAATTTAAAGACGCTTTATCAACCATGGTTGATCGTCCACTTCTTGTGATGCCTTAATTGACTTAGTTATGCGAATAGATTTTCGATTGGGAGAAAGAAGAAATGAACGTAGAAAGGGTTTTGGAGAGGTCAAGGTGGGTCAGCGTTTTTGAAAAACCTAGAATGGAAGAAAGGAGTAAAGTCAGTGAACAGTCAGGCAAAATAAGAGGACCATTATCTAAAGAGGAGAAAGATAGGAGAGAAGAGCTAATCACTTGTGTTTATATTGTGGGCGTAGTGGTCATTTTCTAGGGAATTGTCTTACACTCCCAAAAGAGGGCAGTCCAATGTTTCTCGATCTCAACAGGTGGCGAATACCCTTCAAGCGGCTGTACCTCATGTAACAATTAACGTATCCTTATTCTTGGATGATGTTTTAAAAGGATCAGACCAGCCATGATTGATTCAGGGGCAACTGGTAATTTATGGATTGGGGATTGGCTCGGTCTATGAAATTCCATTAGTTGAAAAAATAGCAGTAGAGCAAGTAAGAGCAGTAGATGGTTCTCAGTTAACCTCGGGACCCATCACTCATGAAACTGTTCCTTTGTTTATGACACTGGTTAAAGATCACTCTGAGTATATTGTCTTTGAACTTATTGATGCTCCTCAGCTACAAATCATTTTGGGAATGGCCTTGGTTGACTAATCATAATCCCACAATTGACTGGGAAGAAGAATATTAGATTTTCGATCAGAAATTTGTAAGGAACATTGTTTCAATTGTAAGTATGAGATCAGAGATGAGAGTATTGAAAGTGGAAGAGTGGTGGCTTTAGCTCAAATGGATTTGAAGAACATTCTATTGGAGCTGTGATGGGTTTTTTGCCTGAGTGTTATAAAGAGTTTACTTGTGTGTTTGATGAGGTTGAAGCAGGGGAGTTACCGCCACATCGATCATATGATTGCAAAATTGATTTAGAGGGATGGAGCAATCTTACCTAGTAGTAGGGTTATGCCTTGACCGAGAAGGAAAATGATTACTTGAAGGAATACATTGAGGAAAATCTCAAAAAGGGTTTATTAGACACTCACAATCTCCTGCAGCTTCACCATTGTTTTTGTACCAAGAAGGAAGGGAAGCTCAGAGCTTGCATTGATTATAGATCTTTGAATAAAGTCACTGTTAAGAAATCGCTATCCTTTGCCATTGATTCCAGAAATGTTAAACCAAATTCAAGGAGCAACCATTTTACTAAATTGGATTTGAGAGGAGCTTACCATTTGGTTAGGGTTAGGGAGGGAGACGAGTGGAAGACTGCTTCAAAACACGTTTTGGTTTGTTTGAATACCTTGTGATGCCATTCGGATTATGTAATGCTCCAGCGGCTTTTCAATTCTTTATTAATGATGTTTTGAAAGAATTTCTAGATCTTTTTGTCGTAGTTTATATTGATGACATTTTGATTTTTTCACATAATTTGGAGCAACATTATCAACATGTAAGACAAGTTTTGAAGAAGTTACACGATCATCATCTTTTTGCTAGTCTTGATAAGAGTCAATTTCATACTGAAGTGGTGGAGTTTCTGGGTTTCGTGATTTCTCCTCAAGGGTTGGAAATGGATCAAAAAAAAGTCAGAGCAGTGAAAGATTGGCCGACTCCCACTAAGATCAAGGAAGTGCAAAGTTTTTTAGGTTTTGCTAATTTTTATAGGAGATTTATCAAAGATTTTTCATCCATTATTCCTCCTATCACTAGACTTTTAAAAAAAGGTGTACCTTTTCTTTGGAATCAAGAAACGGAAGAAGCTTTTAACACCTTGAAGAATAGATTATTTCTGGTCCTATTCTTTTACACCCAGATCCAACAAACCATTCTTTGTAGAAAGCAGACGCTTCTAATTTTGCAGTTGGAGCTATTTTATCTCAAAGGCATAAAGAAACTGGTCAGCTTTCATCCAATAGCATTCTCTCAAAGAAATTTTCTGCCGCAGAAAGTAACTATTCAATAATGGATAAGGAATTACTTGCAATAAAAAGCTGCATTTTCAAGAATGGCGACATTTTTTGATGGTGCCAAGAAATCCTGTCACGGTGCTTACTGATCACCGAAATTTACTTTTTCTTAAGTCAGCTAAGACTCTTACTCCCAGACAGTTACGTGGTCATTATTTTTGCGGATTTTGACTTTGTAGTTGACATACAGACCTGGGAAATTAAATGGTAAAGCGGATGCTTATCCAGACAATTTCCTGGTTGTGAAAAGAATTGGAGTTAAGACCTGAAACCTGTAATTCCTGAAGAACATTTTGTTCAGCTAACTCTTCTAAAAAAGAAGATTTGCAGGAGTTAATTAAAATAAATCTGAATATTCAGAAGATGAAAGAATGGGCACAGTTGGATGTTAAAAGAACTATTAAAATGGTTTACCTTATTTTGAGGATAAGTTGTATCTCCCGAGTGAGGACCTTAGAGAGAAAATTTTACAAGATTGTCATGATTCAGTTTTAGCTGGACATCCCGGGTTTTCATAAGACTTTGGATTTAGTTCTACGGCATTTCTGGTGGGAAAGTATTAAGAAAGATGTCTTAAATTATGTAAAAGACTTGTGAAGTCTGTGCTAAGTCAAAACATGAGACTGGAAAACCTGCTGGACTTCTTGAACCCTTGCCTATTCCTCCTCGGCCTTGGCATACAATTGGTTTAGATTTTATTGTAGATTTACCTAACGATAGAAGGATTCTCCACAAATTCTGGTAGTTGGTAGATTGTTTCTCTAAAGAGAGTCATTTTATTCCCATGAAAGGAGGAGTTAACAGCTTCAAGTCTAGCTAAAAATTTCATTCAAGAAATTGTACGATTGCATGGAGTTCCCAGTCAAGTTATTTCAGATAGGGGGTCTCAATTTGTGTCGAGATTTTGGAAGGAATTTTGTAGGAGATTGGGTTTGAAGATAAAATTAACATCAGGATATCACCCAGAGGCTAATGGTCAAGTAGAAAGAATCAATCAGGAATTAGAAAAATATTTAAGATGTTTTGTCGAAGGAGAGTTTGAGTGGGTGGATTTGTTGTGGACAGCGGAATTTGCATATAATAATTCTACTAAAACCTCTACTTCCATGTCACCTTTTTTTTGTGGAAGAGGTTATAATCCTCGTTTCTATGTGAGAATGATGGAGTAAATGAGAACATGTCCAGCTGTGAAAGATATAACTGAAATAATTCAGAAAGGTTGGGCTAAAGCAAAGGAAATGTTACAAAAAAGTAAGTCTGAGTATAAAGATTTGCAGATTTTAAAAGAAAGAAAAGTCCAAGTTATGCTAAAGGTGATTTAGTCTGGTTATCAGCAAAAAAATATTAAATTGAAAGGAAAAAATAAATTTTGTCCTAAGTTTTTGGTCCTTTTGAGATTGAGGAAGTGATAGGACCAGTATCAGTCAAACTTAAATTGACTACTAATTTGAAAATTCATCCAGTATTTCATGTAAGTTTATTAAAACCAGTGTCAAAAGGAATCAGGAATGAGACCAGTTCCTAAAACCAATTGTTTTGGAAACTAATTCAGAAGATTTTGAGGTTAAAAGAATACTTGATTCTAGAAAAGTAAGGGGAAAGATTCAATATCTTATTGATTGGAAGGGGTTTGGTCCTGATGAAAGAAGTTGGGAGTCAGAACTGATATTCATGCGGAAGATTAGTATTCTAAGTTTCACAGAAGAAATCCAAATAAACCTGGCCCTGAGGTCAGGGCTTAAGGAGGGGGTACTGTCAGGTCCAGGTTAGGTAGGGGTACTTTGTAAATGAAATTAGATTATAGATTTAATTAATTTATTGTTTTAATCTGATTTTGGGTTGTTGATCTTAACTTCTGTTCATCAGAGTGCTAACTCCCCAAACCAACATGGTGGCAGTAGTGCCAGTTCCTGATTGGAAGTTTCATGAACCTCTGACCTTCCATACAATTCTAAACTGCCTTTCATTGTTCACCTTCAAGAAGGAAGGTCCTGTTTTGATTAAGTTCCTGCGTCAAGGCCTTTTGATGAGATTCTGGTGAAGTTTACAAAGATAAATATTGTTTCCTGAGAAGCTGGTCAACGTGGGACAAGCTCAGCTGATAATTTGGTGGGAGCGTCGCTTTTTCTCAAGCTGGAGAAAAGTTGCTTTATTTTTATCATTTTATTCATGTTAGGTATTTATTTAGTTTAGGTATTTAGATTCGTTTCATTTTACTTCAAAAATCTGCTTGGACTTTTATGACTCTGTGTAATTGACACGGTTTGAATTTCTGACATTGTACTGAAGGAAGAAGCGTTTGGAATTTTAACTGCAGCAGTTTTCTTTAGATCAGTGCTTCAGAGCCTTCATTTTTGTTTCACGCATGCGCAAAGGAGAAGTGTCGTGTTTTACTGCTGTGTCTCGTATCTGATCTGATTTCAAGTCTGTCAGTTTCAGTACGGTTGCGTGAATGAAGATTGCTTAAGGAAAATACCTGAGCCTAATTTTTGATGTTGTTTAACTTGAGTTCGTAAGGCTTTTAATTACGCTTGCGCGCCATTAGTATAAGGTGGCTCTAAAAATATTCACTGTGCGCATGTGGAATGTAAAGACACATTGATTTCATGAGCATAGCACATTTTTCTGAAGGATAAGGCAAGCGCCTGAACTTGTCTATTGTGCGCATGTCAAAGCAAAAGCAGTTGATTTCGTTAGCATTGCGCATGTGCTTCAAAGGTTGAGCAGGATCTGAATTCATTCTTATTGTTCATGTTAAAAGTTTTAAATAGCATCTGAACTCTTAATGTGCATTTGTTACTAAAGTAAAAGAACATCTGAACAGGAATACAATGTGCTTGAGAAAGGATGAAATGCAATTGAATGAATGAACACTCGAAAGTGATTTTCCTCTTTAATTTAAGAAGATTCATATTCTTGAACTCATTATTTGAGCATTTTTGTTAGAGGAACAAAATGCATACTTAAATTCACATTGACCTTCTGAAATTGAACATTGACTGTGCAAGATAAATTCTCAATGGGTCTTTGTGAAAAAGAAGTTAATTAATCTCCAAGGTTATTTCGGAGATTGGACAGGTATGGGTTTAGATATTAAATTATTTGATATTTAGAGATTGAGTTAATTTAATGCATGTCTTCTTATTTAATAAACATTAATGTCTCCTCTACAGATGCAGCCCACCAGAAGTAGGCGTCTGTCGTTTGTTATTTTCTCCACTTCCCCTTTTCCCTTGGGAGTGTTAGTTCTTCAACTGGGTTTAAGACAGTTGTTGATCAAACGTTCTTGAGAGATCTGTGGGGCTCAGCATCTCCTGCAGACGCAGACGCCAGGACCGGACAGTTACTCAATGGGTGTGGCTGGATACTCTGGCATGCCGATTGTCATACACTAATGAGAATTACTCAATGAATGTGGAAGCATTCCCGGAGATGCCAGATGTTATACACTAAGGAGAGCTATTCAATGGATAAGGAAGCGACTGGGCAGGCTGGTTGTTATACACTAGGGAGAGTTGCTCAATGGATGTGGAAGGATACCCAGACTTGCTGGTTGTTATACACTAAGGAGAGTTACTCAATGAATGTGGAAGCATACCCGGGGATGCCAGATGTTATACACTAAGGAGAGTTACTCTATGGATGTGAAGCATACCCAGGCATTCTGGTTGTTATACGCTAAGGAGAGTTACTCAATGGGTGTGGCTGATACTCTGGCATGCCGATTGTCATAGACTAAGGAGAGTTACTCAATTAATGTGGAAGCATACCCGGTTATGCCCGTTGTTATACACTAAGGAGAGTTACTCAATGGATGTGGAAGAATACCTATCAGGGTCCAACAGGGAAAGTACTTCAATAGACAGGCAAGAGTAGTCCACGGAGTGGGGGATGTTTTTCACACAAGAGTGAAGAGATATGTGAGTGAGCAGATATGTGAGTGAGCAGATATGTGAGTGAGCAGATATGTGAGTGAGCAGATATGTGAGTGAGTATGGACAAGGAACATTTATTTCCTTAACTGAGATTCCGGACCTTTTCCTTTCCAAGGTGCTGGCAACGCTTCTCAATACTGATTGGTAGAAAGGCAATGGCGAGGTAGTGTGGAAACTTGAGAAAGATTCTAAATTGTCTTTCATCCAGGACTTTGACTAGAGAGACCAGCGTGTGTTTGAGCTGCAAGACTGACAATTTTGAGAACAAGAAAAAGCCAAGCCAGAAGATTCCAAGAACCAACCAGATAAACCAATGCATCTGAAATGAGATAAGTGAGACTGTAAATGCTTTTAGAATAGAAAGTTATTTGGACCTTTGTACATAGTTTGCCTAGAAAAAGTGTATGAGTAAAAACAAATCTGTTCAGATTATAAATGTACAGTGTTAACATTCAGATGTTCATGTTTAAACAGTGCCTGCTTGCTGCATTAATTTCGGATTACCGTAAGTGGCTCGAGAGCACAGAACTACGGAACGTACCGGTGTCTAGTAGCAGCGGAGGCGCGGCCTTGACGCTGCAGCAAGCACTAGTTGGTAACATTAAATAAAGAACCCTATTGCCCGCGAGGGGCGTGATAGAGAGAAAGCGCGGCTTACATCGGTACTTCGCGGAGGCACAGTGAAGCTATCAGGAAGAAAGCTAAATACACTAAGCGAACTGCGAGTGTGCGGTACCTCAGTGAAACTGAGGAGACTTATGTAAAGATAGTCCCGGGAACACAGTGAATAATTTCTGCATCTTAGTGCAGGTAGCGCTGAAAAGACTGTGATGAAATATGCAATGTAAAAGAGGAAAACACACACTCTGCATGTGCAAATATTTGAATTACTGCAAGTCCTTATTTTGGAATAGAGTTACTTCAAGTCAAGAGTTCTTCAATAAGAGAAAGAAAAATTGTGTTATCCAGAACCCAGCAAATAAAAGCCTCTGTACACTTAAGAGGAGACAACCAGGTAAAGGGGAAAAGAGGCATAGGAAAGAAGATTCTAGAACTTAGATCAGATAAGAAAAGGGCAGTAGCACTAATGCCATTTGTCCTTTCCTGTACCTGTTGTAGATCCTCACCAGAGTCTGAATCTACAGAATACTAGGCGCAGAGCAGCAAGCCGTGAGCTGGCATTCTGATTTTTTTATCCACTTTTCCTTTGCCCCAGAAGTGTTAAGTCTGTTGTTGTACTTTAAGACCGCAGATAAGACAGTTCTGTAGGGATTAGCAGCGTTCATTGGCAGCCTCGGTGGGAGAGTTGCTCAATGAATATGGAAGCATGGCTTGGCTGCCAAGGTGGCCTCTTACTGTGCAATTGTCAGGTCCTTGCCCAGGAATGTCAGGTCCTTGTCCAGGAATATCAGATCCTTGGCCAGGAATGTCAGGTCCTTGCCCAGGAATGTCAGGTCCTTGCCCAGGAATGTCAGGTCCTTGCCCTGGAATGTCAGGTCCTTGCCCAGGAATGTCAGGTCCTTGCCTAGGTATGTCAGCTCCTTGCCCAGCAATATCAGGGCCTTGCCCAGGAATGTCAGGTCCTTGCCCTGGAATGTCAGGTCCTTGCCCAGGAATGTCAGGTCCTTGCCCAGGAATATCAGGTCCTTGCCCAGGAATATCAGGTCCTTGCCCAGGAATGTCAGGCCCTTGCCCAAGAATATCAGGTCCTTGTCCAGGAATATCAGGTCCTTGGCCAGGAATGTCAGGTCCTTGCCCAGGAATGTCCGGCCCTTGCCCAAGAATATCAGGTCCTTGTCCAGGAATATCAGGTCCTTGCCCAGGAATATCAGGTCCTTGCCCAGGAATGTCAGGCCCTTGCCCAAGAATATCAGGTCCTTGTCCAGGAATATCAGGTCCTTGCCCAGGAATATCAGGTCCTTGCCCAGGAATATCAGGTCCTTGCCCAGGAATGTCAGGTCCTTGCCCAGGAATGTCAGGTCCTTGCCCTGGAATGTCAGGTCCTTGCCCAGGAATGTCAGCTCCTTGCCCAGCAATATCAGGGCCTTGCCCAGGAATGTCAGGTCCTTGCCCTGGAATGTCAGGTCCTTGCCCAGGAATGTCAAGTCCTTGCCCAGGAATATCAGGTCCTTGCCCAGGAATATCAGGTCCTTGCCCAGGAATGTCCGGCCCTTGCCCAAGAATATCAGGTCCTTGTCCAGGAATATCAGGTCCTTGCCCAGGAATGTCAGGTCCTTGCCCAGGAATGTCCGGCCCTTGCCCAAGAATATCAGGTCCTTGTCCAGGAATATCAGGTCCTTGCCCAGGAATATCAGGTCCTTGCCCAGGAATGTCCGGCCCTTGCCCAAGAATATCAGGTCCTTGTCCAGGAATATCAGGTCCTTGTCCAGGAATATCAGGTCCTTGTCCAGGAATATCAGGTCCTTGCCCTGGAATTCAGGTCCTTGCCAGAATGTCAAGTCCTTGCCCTGGAATATCAGGTCCTTGCCCAGGAATGTCTGGCCCTTACCCAACAATATCAGGTCCTTGTCCAGGAATATCAGGTCCTTGTCCAGGAATATCAGGTCCTTGCCCTGGAATGTCAGGTCCTTGCCCAGGAATGTCAAGTCCTTGCCCAGGAATATCAGGTCCTTGCCCAGGAATATCAGGTCCTTGCCCAGGAATGTCCAGCCCTTACCCAAGAATATCAGGTCCTTGTCCAGGAATATCAGGTCCTTGTCCAGAAATATCAGGTCCTTGCCCTGGAATGTCAGGTCCTTGTCCAGGAATGTCAAGTCCTTGCCCAGGAATATCAGGTCCTTGCCCAGGAATATCAGGTCCTTGCCCAGGAATGTCAGGCCTTGCCCAAGAATATCAGGTCCTTGTCCAGGAATATCAGGTCCTTGTCCAGGAATATCAGGTCCTTGCCCTGGAATGTCAGGTCCTTGCCCAGGAATGTCAAGTCCTTGCCCAGGAATATCAGGTCCTTGCCCAGGAATATCAGGTCCTTGCCCAGGAATGTCCGGCCCTTGCCCAGGAATATCAGGTCCTTGTCCAGGAATATCAGGTCCTTGCCCAGGAATGTCAGGTCCTTGCCCAGGAATGTCCGGTCCTTGCCCAGAATATCAGGTCCTTGTCCAGGAATATCAGGTCCTTGCCCAGGAATATCAGGTCCTTGCCAGGAATGTCCGGCCCTTGCCCAAGAATATCAGGTCGTTGTCCAGGAATATCAGGTCCTTGTCCAGGAATATCAGGTCCTTGTCCAGGAATATCAGGTCCTTGCCCTGGAATGTCAGGTCCTTGCCCAGGAACGTCAAGTCCTTGCCCAGGAATATCAGGTCCTTGCCCAGGAATATCAGGTCCTTGCCCAGGAATGTCCGGCCCTTGCCCAAGAATATCAGGTCCTTGTCCAGGAATATCAGGTCCTTGTCCAGGAATATCAGGTCCTTGCCCTGGAATGTCAGGTCCTTGTCCAGGAATGTCATGTCCTTGCCCAGGAATATCAAGTCCTTGCCCAGGAATATCAGGTCCTTGCCCAGGAATGTCCGGCCCTTGCCCAAGAATATCAGGTCCTTGTCCAGGAATATCAGGTCCTTGTCCAGGAATATCAGATCCTTATCCAGGAATATCAGGTCCTTGCCCTGGAATGTCAGGTCCTTGCCCAGGAATGTCAGGACTCCTTGCCCAGGGAATATCAGGTCCTTGCCCAGGAATATCAGGTCCTTGCCCAGAATGTCAGGCCTTGCCCAGGAATATCAGGTCCTTGCCGACGAATATCAGGTCCTTGCCCAGGAATGTCAAGTCCTTGCCCAGGAATATCAGGTCCTTGCCCAGGAATATGAGGTCCTTGCCCAGGAATTGTCAGGCCCTTGCCCAAGAATATCAGGTCCTTGTCCAGGAATATCAGGTCTTTGCCCAGGAATGTCAGGGCCTTGCCCAGGAATATCAGGTCCTTGGCCAGGAATGTCAGGTCCTTGCCCAGGAATGTCAGGTCCTTGGCCTGGAATGTCAGGTCCTTGCCCATGAATGTCAGGTCCTTGCCTAGGAATGCCAGCTCCTTGCCCAGCAATATCAGGGCCTTGCCCAGAAATGTCAGGGTCTTGCCCTGGAATGTCAGGTCCTTGCCCAGGAATGTCAAGTCCTTGCCCAGGAATATCAGGTCCGTGCCCAGGAATATCAGGTCCTTGCCCAGGAATGTCCGGCCCTTGCCCAAGAATATCAGGTCCTTGTCCAGGAATATCAGGTCCTTGACCAAGAATGTCAGGTCCTTGCCCAGGAATGTCAGGTCCTTGCCCAAGAATATCAGGTCCTTGACCAGGAATATCAGGTCCTTGCCCAGGAATATCAGGTCCTTGCCCAGGAATGTCAGGCCCTTGCCCAGGAATATCAGGTCCTTGTCCAGGAATATCAGGTCCTTGCCAGGAATATCAGGTCCTTGCCCGGAATGTCAGGTCCTTGCCCAGGAATGTCAGGTCCTTGCCAGAATATCAGGTCCTTGCCAGGAATATCAGGTCCTTGCCCAGGAATGTCCGGCCCTTGCCCAAGAATATCAGGTCCTTGTCCAGGAATATCAGGTCCTTGTCCAGGAATATCAGGTCCTTGCCCTGGAATGTCAGGTCCTTGTCCAGGAATGTCAAGTCCTTGCCCAGGAATATCAGGTCCTTGCCCAGGAATGTCCGGCCCTTGGCCAAGAATATCAGGTCCTTGTCCAGGAATATCAGGTCCTTGCCCTGGAATGTCAGGTCCTTGCCCAGGAATGTCAAGTCCTTGCCCAGGATTATCAGGTCCTTGCCCAGGAATATCAGGTCCTTGCCCAGGAATGTCCGGTCCTTGCCCAGGAATATCAGGTCCTTGCCAGGAATATCAGGTCCTTGCCAGGAATGTCAGGTCCTTGCCCAGGAATGTCAGGCCTTGCCCAGGAATGTCAGGTCCTTGTCCAGGAATATCAGGTCCTTGCCCAGGAATGATCAGGTCCTTGCCCAGGAATGTCTGGTCCTTGCCCAGGAATATCTGGTCCTTGCCAGGAATATCAGGTCCTTGTCCAGGAATATCAGGTCCTTGCCCAGGAATGTCAGGTCCTTGCCCAGGAATATCAGGTCCTTGCCCAGGAATATCAGGTCCTTGCCCAGGAATATCAGGTCCTTGCCCAGGAATGTCCGGCCCTTGCCCAAGAATATCAGGTCCTTGTCCAGGAATATCAGGTCCTTGTCAGGAATATCAGGTCCTTGTCCAGGAATATCAGTCCTTGCCCTGGAATGTCAGGTCCTTGCCCAGGAATGTCAAGTCCTTGCCCAGGAATATCAGGTCCTTGCCCAGGAATGTCTGGCCCTTGCCCAAGAATATCAGGTCCTTGTCCAGGAATATCAGGTCCTTGGCCAGGAATGTCAGGTCCTTGCCCAGGAATGTCCGGCCCTTGCCCAAGAATATCAGGTCCTTGCCCAGGAATATCAGGTCCTTGCCCAGGAATATCAGGTCCTTGCCCAGGAATGTCCGGCCCTTGCCCAAGAATATCAGGTCCTTGTCCAGGAATATCAGGTCCTTGTCCAGGAATATCAGGTCCTTGCCCTGGAATGTCAGGTCCTTGCCCAGGAATGTCAAGTCCTTGCCCAGGAATATCAGGTCCTTGCCCAGGAATGTCCGGCCCTTGCCCAAGAATGTCAGGTCCTTGTCCAGGAATATCAGGTCCTCGTCCAGGAATATCAGGTCCTTGTCCTGGAATGTCAGGTCCTTGCCCAGGAATGTCAAGTCCTTGCCCAGGAATATCAGGTCCTTGCCCAGGAATATCAGGTCCTTGCCCAGGAATGTCCGGCCCTTGCCAGGAATATCAGGTCCTTGTCCAGGAATATCAGGTCCTTGCCCAGGAATATCAGGTCCTTGTCCAGGAATGTCAGGTCCTTGCCCAGGAATATCAGGTCCTTGTCCAGGAATATCAGGTCCTTGCCCAGGAATGTCCGGCCCTTGCCCAAGAATATCAGGCCCTTGCCCAGGAATATCAGGTCCTTGTCCAGGAATATCAGGTCCTTGCCCTGGAATGTCAAGTCCTTGCCCAGGAATGATAAGTCCTTGCCCAGGAATATCAGGTCCTTGCCCAGGAATATCAGGTCCTTGCCCAGGAATGTCAGGCCCTTGCCCAGGAATATCAGGTCCTTGTCCAGGAATATCAGGATCCTTGCCCAGGAATGTCAGGTCCTTGTCCAGGAATGTCAGGCCCTTGCCCAAGAATATCAGGTCCTTGTCCAGGAATATCAGGTCCTTGCCCAGGAATATCAGGTCCTTGCCCAGGAATGTCCGGCCCTTGCCAAGAATATCAGGTCTTGCCCAGGAATATCAGGTCGTTGTCCAGGAATATCAGGTCCTTGCCCAGGAATGTCAGGTCCTTGCCCGGAATGTCAGGTCCTTGCCCAGGAATGTCAGGTCCTTGCCCAGGAATATCAGGTCCTTGTCCAGGAATATCAGGTCCTTGCCCGGAATGTCAGGTCCTTGCTCCAGGAATGTCAAGTCCTTGCCCAGGAATATCAGGTCCTTGCCAGGAATATCAGGTCCTTGCCCAGGATAGTCGGTCCCTTGCCCAGGAATATCAGGTCCTTGCCCAGGAATATCAGGTCCTTGTCCAGGAATATCAGGTCCTTGCCAGGAATATCAGGTCCTTGCCCAGGAATGTCAGGTCCTTGCCCAGGAATGTCAGCTCCTTGCCAGGAATATCAGGTCCTTGCCCAGGAATGTCAGTCCTTGCCCAGGAATATCAGGTCCTTGCCCAGGAATGTCAGGCCCTTGCCCAAGAATATCAGTCCTTGCTCCAGGAATATCAGGTCCTTGTCCAGGAATATCAGGTCCTTGTCCAGGAATATCAGGTCCTTGCCCAGGAATGTCAGGTCCTTGCCCAGAATATCAGGTCCTTGCCAGGAATATCAGGTCCTTGCCCAGGAATGTCAGGTCCTTGCCCAGGAATATCAGGTCCTTGCCCAGGAATGTCCGGCCCTTGCCCAATAATATCAGGTCCTTGTCCAGGAATATCAGGTCCTTGCCCAGGAATGTCAGGTCCTTGCCCAGGAATATCAGGTCCTTGGCCAGGAATGTCAGGTCCTTGCCCAGGAATGTCAGGTCCTTGCCCTGGAATGTCAGGTCATTGCCCATGAATGTCAGGTCCTTGCCTAGGAATGCCAGCTCCTTGCCAAGCAATATCAGGGCCTTGCCCAGGAATCTCAGGGTCTTGCCCTGGAATGTCAGGTCCTTGCCCAGGAATGTCAAGTCCTTGCCCAGGAATATCAGGTCCGTGCCCAGGAATATCAGGTCCTTGGCCAGGAATGTCAGGTCCTTGGCCAGGAATGTCAGGTCCTTGCCCAGGATGTCCGGCCCTTGCCCAAGAATATCAGGTCCTTGCCCAGGAATATCAGGTCCTTGCCCAGGAATGTCCGGTCCTTGCCCAAGAATATCAGGTCCTGCCCAGGAATTTCAGGTCCTTGTCCAGGAATATCAGGTCCTTGCCCTGAAATGTCAGGTCCTTGCCCTGGAATGTCAGGTCCTTGCCCAGGAATATCAGGTCCTTGCCCAGGAATATCAGGTCCTTGCCCAGGAATGTCAGAGTCCTTGCCCAGGAATATCAGGTCCTTGTCCAGGAATATCAGGTCCTTGTCCAGGAATATCAGGTCCTTGCCCAGGAATGTCAGGTCCTTGCCCAGGAATATCAGGTCCTTGCCCAGGAATATCAGGTCCTTGCCCAGGAATGTCCAGTCCTTGCCAGGAATATCAGGTCCTTGTCCAGGAATATCAGGTCCTTGCCAGGAATATCAGGTCCTTGCCGGAATGTCAGGTCCTTGCCAGGAATGTCAGGTCCTTGCCCAGGAATATCAGGTCCTTGCCCAGGAATATCAGGTCCTTGCCCAGGAATTCAGGCCCTTGCCCAGAATATCAGGTCCTTGTCAGGAATATCAGGTCCTTGTCCAGGAATATCAGGTCCTTGTCCAGGAATATCAGGTCCTTGCCCAGGAATATCAGGTCCTTGCCCAGGAATGTCAGGTCCTTGCCCAGGAATATCAGGTCCTTGCCAGGAATATCAGGTCCTTGCCCAGGAATGTCAGGTCCTTGCCCAGGAATGTCAGGCCCTTGCCCAAGAATATCAGGTCCTTGCCCAGGAATATCAGGTCCTTGCCAGGAATATCAGGTCCTTGCCCAGGAATGTCACGGCCTTGCCCAGGAATATCAGGTCCTTGCCCAGGAATATCAGGTCCTTGCCCAGGAATATCAGTCCTTGCCCGGAATATCAGGTCCTTGCCCAGGAATGTCAGGTCCTTGCCCAGGAATTCAGGTCCTTGCCAGGAATATCAGGTCCTTGCCCAGGAATGTCAGGTCCTTGCAGAATATCAGGTCCTTGCCCAGGAATATCAGGTCCTTGCCCAGGAATATCAGGTCCTTGCCCAGGAATATCAGGTCCTTGCCCAGGAATGTCAGGTCCTTGCCCAGGAATATCAGGTCCTTGTCCAGGAATATCAGGTCCTTGCCCAGGAATGTCAGGTCCTTGCCCAGGAATGTCAGGTCCTTGCCAGGAATATCAGGTCCTTGCCAGGAATATCAGGTCCTTGCCCAGGAATATCAGGTCCTTGCCCAGGAATGTCAGGCCTTGCCCAGGAATGATCAGGTCCTTGTCCAGGAATATCAGGTCCTTGTCCAGGAATATCAGGTCCTTGCCAGGAATGTCAGGTCCTTGCCCAGGAATGTCAGGTCCTTGCCCAGGAATATCAGGTCTTGCCAGGAATATCAGGTCCTTGTCAGGAATATCAGTGTCCTTGTCCAGGAATATCAGTCCTTGCCCCGGAATGTCAGGTCCTTGCCCAGGAATGTCAGGTCCTTGCCAGGAATATCAGGTCCTTGCCCAGGAATATCAGGTCTTTGCCCAGGAATGTCCGGCCCTTGCCCAAGAATATCAGGTCCTTGTCCGGGAATATCAGGTCCTTGTCCAGGAATATCAGGTCCTTGTTAGGAATATCAGGTCCTTGCCCTGGAATGTCAGGTCCTTGTCCAGGAATGTCAAGTCCTTGACCAAGAATATCAGGTCCTTGTCCAGGAATATCAGGTCCTTCCAGGAATATCAGGTCCTTGTCCAGGAATATCAGCTCCTTGCCCTGGAATGTCAGGTCCTTGCCCAGGAATGTCAGGTCCTTGCCCAGGAATATCAGGGTCCTTGCCCAGGAATATCAGGTCCTTGCCCAGGAATGTCAGGTCCTTGCCCAGGAATATCAGGTCCTTGCCCATGGAATGTCAGGTCCTTGCCCAGGAATGTCAGGTCCTTGCCCAGGAATATCAGGTCCTTGCCCAGGAATGTCAGGTCCTTGCCCAGGAATGTCAGGTCCTTGCCCAGGAATGTCAGGTCCTTGCCCATGAATGTCAGGTCCTTGCCTAGGAATGCCAGCTCCTTGCCCTGATATTGCAGGTCCTTGCCCAGGAATGTCAGGTCCTTGCCCAGGAATGTCAGGTCCTTGCCCAGGAATGTCAGGTCCTTGCCCAGGAATATCAGGTCCTTGCCCAGGAATATCAGGTCCTTGCCCAGGAATGTCAGGTCCTTGCCCAGGAATATCAGGTCCTTGCCAGAATGTCAGGTCCTTGCCCAGGAATATCAGGTCCTTGCCAGGAATATCAGGTCCTTGCCCAGGAATGTCAGGTCCTTGCCCAGGAATGTCAGGTCCTTGCCCAGGAATGTCAGGTCCTTGCCCAGGAATATCAGGTCCTTGCCCAGGAATGTCAGGTCCTTGCCCAGGAATATCAGGTCCTTGCCCAGGAATATCAGGTCCTTGCCAGGAATGTCAGGTCCTTGCCCAGGAATATCAGGTCCTGCCCAGGAATGTCAGGTCCTTGCCCAGGAATGTCAGGTCCTTGCCCAGGAATGTCAGGTCCTTGCCCAGGAATGTCAGGTCCTTGCCCAGGAATATCAGGTCCTTGCCCAGGAATATCAGGTCCTGCCAGGAATATCAGGTCTTGCCCAGGAATGTCAGGCCTTGCCCAGGAATATCAGGTCCTTGCCAGGAATGTCAGGTCCTTGCCCAGGAATTCGGTCCTTGCCCAGGAATATCAGGTCCTTGCCCAGGAATATCAGGTCCTTGCCCAGGAATGTCAGGTCCTTGCCCAGGAATGTCAGGTCCTTGCCAGGAATGTCAGGTCCTTGCCCTGGAATGTCAGGTCCTTTGCCCAGGAATGTCAGGTCCTTGCCTAGGAATGTCAGGTCCTTGCCCAGGAATATCAGGTCCTTGCCCAGGAATGTCAGGTCCTTGCCCAGGAATGTCAGTCCTTGCCCAGGAATGTCAGGTCCTTGCCCAGGAATATCAGGTCCTTGCCCAGGAATATCAGGTCCTTGCCCAGGAATGTCCGTCCTTGCCCAGGATATCAGGTCCTTGCCAGGAATGTCAGGTCCTGCCCAGGAATATCAGGTCCTTGCCCAGGAATATCAGGTCCTTGCCCAGGAATATCAGGTCCTTGCCCAGGAATATCAGGTCCTTGCCCAGGAATATCAGGTCCTTGCCCAGGAATATCAGGTCCTTGCCCAGGAATATCAGGTCCTTGCCCAGGAATATCAGGTCCTTGCCCAGGAATGTCCGGCCCTTGCCCAGGAATATCAGGTCCTTGCCCAGGAATATCAGGTCCTTGCCCAGGAATGTCAGGTCCTTGCCCAGGAATATCAGGTCCTTGCCCAGGAATGTCAGGTCCTTGCCCAGGAATATCAGGTCCTTGCCCAGGAATGTCCGGCCCTTGCCCAGGAATATCAGGTCCTTGCCCAGGAATATCAGGTCCTTGCCCAGGAATGTCAGGTCCTTGCCCAGGAATATCAGGTCCTTGCCCAGGAATGTCAGGTCCTTGCCCAGGAATATCAGGTCCTTGCCCAGGAATGTCAGGTCCTTGCCCAGGAATGTCAGGTCCTTGCCCAGGAATGTCCGGTCCTTGCCCAAGAATATCAGGTCCTTGCCCAGGAATGTCAGGTCCTTGCCCAGATATCAGGTCCTTGCCCAGGAATGTCAGGTCCTTGCCCAGGAATATCAGGTCCTTGCCCAGGAATGTCAGTCCTTGCCCAGGAATATCAGGTCCTTGCCTAGGAATGTCAGGTCCGTGCCCAGGAATATGAGGGTGTGAGGCAGGGAAGGTCTGTGTGTTGAGATTATGTGGTGTGCATGGGATGTTGGAAGTTAGTGTGAAGACCACAGATTGCATTCGTTAACTAGAGCTCTTCAGGTCAATGGGATTATCCCATTCAAGATGGTGAGGACAGAATTCTTCAGTAATTGGCTGAGGGGCAACTTCAACTTGTGACTTTTTGAAACCTTCACAGGGGTTCTAAACTGCCTTTCATCGTCATCGTCTCAAGTCTACAAGGACGGTTGCAGTAACCGCAGCTCCCAAGGAAGGGCTTCAGAAGCCTGTAAGGGGCCCTCTTTTAGCATGAAAATAAGAGCTAAGTGAAATGATCTGCTAACCACAGAAATTGCAGGATGCTTTAAGTTATTTGGTTCTTCTATGTGAAAAGAACATTGGTAGATCCAGCAGGGATCTAAATGGCAATTCATGTTAATTTCTCTAGCTACACAAACGTATTTATGTACACATTTGAAACAGTTCATATTACGAAAGATGCTATTTGGCAGAATTACATTGGCTATTGGGGACGATATACCAACAATATCTTTGGCATATGGAAAGGTACCGAGGAAGAATTTAAATTATTTGAAGACCACCTTAATAACATACACGACCGAATCCAATTTACCACAACCAAGAGCCGAGAAAAAGTAGACATTTGGATGTTACTGTCAAATACATCGACAACAAACTGACCACCACTCTGTATCGAAAACCCAGTGATCGTAACAACCTACTTCACAGGCTTAGTTTCCATCCACCCAACACTATCAAGAGTCTAGTAAAGAAAATTGTACAAGACGAAACTGAATGTACCAGATTACTCAAAGATATGGCAAACAGATTTAAGCAGAGAGGATATCAGGATGCATAAATAAATAGTTCTTTACTCAAGATGGACAACATCAGTAGAATGACAATATCACAGAAAGAGAAAAGGGAAACACAACCATCTCTTATATATTTAATCACATATTCAACACAAAATAACCAAATTAAAAAAAATTGTCGACAAGCATTGACATTTTTTTCTATCTGAACCAGGACTTTGGGACGATTGGACACTACACCACCAGTATTTGCATATACACGTAGCAGAAACGTGAAAGACATGCTGGTTAGATGTGACAGAAATAAACTACCTAATAAACCAAGAAAGTGTTGAACCTACCCATGTCTGAAATGCACCAACTGTAGTATGGTCCAACAGGGAAATGTGATATTACACCCAAACACAGGCAAAAAAAATATTTCTTGAAAAATATGCAACATGCGACACTTCGAACATCATCTACAGCATTAAATGCCCTTGTGGGAAATATTACATAGGACAGTCCACCGGGAGAGTTAAGGTTCGGTGGAACGAACACCATTCTAATATCCGACCGGAAATTTTAAATCTCCAGTTATACGCCACTTCATAGAAGTCAAACATCAAATTTCACAAATGAAATGTCTAATTCTAGAGACCATTGAAAAGAGAGACAATGGTCGCAACATTACCAAACTTCTGGATGAAAAAGACACATACTGGATAGAAAAATGTAATTCCCTATATCTAGGAGGGATGAATGAAGAGTCCAACTTTGTATGTTTTCTATAAATTAACAACTTTAAACCCACACTCAATGAATACCCAGTCGATTATAACATCTATACAATAGACAAATGTATCAGGACATTGCAATAAACAGACTGCTCGTCGCTACCTAAGGAAGTAGCTAAAGGAAAAGAAAAGGGACTTCAAAAATGTATATGCTATGTCATCCTAATATGTCTAATGACTATTCCTTACCATGGTTAAGTTACAAAAAGAGAATGCAAACCCTATTGCTAGTTGTATTCAGAAAAAATGAATGTGAGATACACCAACAGTAGAACTACCTTGATGGTTCAACAACTGTGTAACTGTACTATATATATTTCACTAACAGGACCACCATACATTACAAACACATGAACCGATGTTTGTTAAAAATTTGATGGTGTTCACAAAGTTGTACATATGTCAATGATTTAATTATATGAGGTCACCAGTAGATGTTATCTACATGATTCATTAAATATACAAGAAAGAATTCATTTAGTGGAACAGTAACAAATGCAGTACCAACCCAAAATGGCTGCCAGCACGTAATGACGTCATCGCGCTGATGACATCATCGCGTTCTGACTGTCGGTGGCATTATGGGTATTAAAATGAGCAGGGACACACAGGCAAGCGCATGACTGCGAACCTGGTGCACCGCGGATGCTCTGCCAAGACTTTTTAAAGGTAAGAGGAATATTATATTATGGACCATTATCAGGAATTATGTATTATTTTGGAACTCCCCCTAGTTTTAGACATATTTGAATACAGGTCACCAGGACAGGAACGCAAAGGAATCCTATTGATTTGTGGAAACAACGTATGACCTTATCATGTATCTATTTTACACCGAAGCACCATTGAGATACAAATGTATTAAACTGCCTGAGAATCACCTATTCTATAAGTGCATTTATTGGCAGGCAGGTGGCCAGGTCAATCTACACGATATTATTGTTGTACAGGACATAAACCGTACCCTGTATGTTATATGGGGCCTCATTACATGGAAGGCGGTAAGGGTTAACGGACACCGGTAATGCTACTGGTGAACGTTCACCCTTACCGCCTTACTGCGAGGTCCCTTTGCGGGACCCGACCTTAATGGCTGGTGTAGACCAGCCGTTAAAGTAGGGACCCGCAAAGGGACCTTGGTGCTAATTACGGTACCTCAATTTGCGGTACCGTAATTAGCGCCTTCCCCATTCCCATTATGCTCTATGGGGCAAAAATGGGAATGGGGAAGGGCCATGGCGGTATGGGGAATTACCGCCCCGCCAACCTCGGAATGGGGTGGTAATTCCCCATTCCGCCATGGCGGAATCGGTAAATTACCGGATGAACCATGGTGCTAATAGCACCATGAGGCCCATGGTGTTGAAGCATGGGGTGTGAACTTCTTGACACGCTTAAACAACCTGGAATCAAAAACGCAAACTGTCTATTGAATATCTCAGACTAGAATTTTAACAGAAAGGTATAGTCGTTGATTACAGCTACAGGATGGCTATGTGCTATGAGAACATAAAACGACTTGATAATGCAACCACTATGGTTGATGTCTTCAAAGCTTACACGAAGCTAGATGATTCAGATCATCTTGGAACTTAGAGTAATCTAAAACGAGAAACTACAACCTGGTTACTAGGCCAGGACCACCAGGCCACCAGAAATAGTCTCTTTGCCCTTAAATCATGGTTGTAACATAGGCTCTGTATATATGGGCATGAGGCTGACCTCATACAGCTAGCAACCAAAGCTAATAGTGGCCCCTTTATCCAGTACCTGCTGGCCCGCGAGCAGGCCCCTAGCTATACGATAGCGTATCCTGGTAATACCTGCTGCTGAAGTTCAGTATTACCCCCTGCATGAAATCAAGGGCTCCAAATTGGTCTTAACAGAGAAGCGCAAATGTGTCGCCTATGTGGATGTCAAGGAATTGAATCTGTAAAAGACAACCTCATTTGCTGTGTGAGCTTAAATGAACAACACAACAGATATCTAAAGTCCTACGACAACAAGATCAACTGTGGCGATACAGAACTTATGTAAGACATGTTACTAGAGGGTAACACCATTAATTGTATATATAACATGGTAAAATGTTACCTTAAATGTTTAGAAATACTAGAAGCATTGCCACTAAGTCTATTTTATCTCTGATCAATTGCATTTCTGTGATTTTCAACAGTCACTGTGGTAGATTTTATTGTATATATGTTTATTATATTGCTTGCTGTTCATAAGGATTTGGATATGCTGTTTATTGTATATACAAAGCTGGTTCGGCTAAATGTATATTAAAAATAAAATGACAAATGAAATGAAAAGCAAATGATAAAGGCCGCTGATTCCGAAGGCGAAGAAAGGCAGCAGATGTCAAACATGAGGTAAAGACTCAATGCATATAGTTTTAAGCAGTAAAAGTAAATAGGTGAAAGACTCAATGCATATAGTTTTAAGCAGCGGAAGAACAATAGAGGAAAAGACAAGACTGAAAGAAGATTGCAAGGAGCAGCTGACGTGTCTTGGGGAATAGACTCTTGTAAAGAAAGACTCTTCTTTATGAACCATCCTAGTGCTACTGTGCTGTACTGAGGGCAGCAATAGTACTTGGTTCTCTCAAGTCAGCCTTCAGAGAAGAAACACTGGTGGAACCAAATCAGACTTTGAGCTAAAAGAGCGGGCAACCAGGTAAAGCAGGGTAGAGAAGGAGGGCTGAAGATTGCCGAACAGACACTAGGAGGTGTGTTTGTGTTTTCACAGATCAGCAGACACCCAAAGAAGGAACCTAGAGAGCAGATTCCAAGGGTTAGGCTGAAGACTGGGAGCTTGTTATGTTGTCCAATTCCCCTTTCCCTCGGGGGTGCCCAGTCTGAAGTAGATTACAAAGTCCTCAGTCTGTGCACTGCTGTGGGGGTTAGAGGGTACATCACTGATCTCTACAGGACAGGTAAGCGGAGACCTTACCGCTATCTATATCAGGGGCAGACCTTCAGGTTGGTTTAAAAAAAAATATATATGACTTGCACCTCAAGAGCACGTGACACACAGGCAGGCCTTTCAGTGTATTATTGTCCCCTATACCACAACTCATCAGCTGGGGTCAGTACTGCACTCTGTGCTCCCCCTGCTCCCCTACTTCTGCCCAGTGGCTCCACACTGCACTACTCACCTTCTCGGCCGCAGGGCCTGGGGGTCCTGGTACACCAGCTTTTCCTGGGAAACCTGGTGGTCCCTGGAATGGAATCACAGTGACACATTAAAAGAAACACAACTTATTTGTGAATGGAAATATATGTTACAAAATATCATCTTGTTGTGTATTCAATTACAATTACAAACACACTACATCCCCACAAAGGTGTGGCCAACTGATCTAGTGAAACATTAAGTGGCATGATGGAGCTGGCAAGGGTGCTATAATAAAGTGGTATTGGTTAGGCAATACACCTGTCTTGCAGTGGCACATAACAAAACCTTCCAGATATGCACTAGGGCTGCTGTCTCCAGTTGTGGGCTGCAGGTGGTGAGGAAAGCGGGACGGTGAAGGGGCTGAGTGGACACAGATCCCAGTCCCACTGGCACCTGGGGTGGGAGCTACCCTGCAGACAGGCAATGAGGGTGGGCCTGGAGGACCTTCCCTGCAGACAGGCAATGAGGGTGGGCCTGAAGGACCTTCCCTGCAGACAGGCAATGAGGGTGGGCCTGGAGGTCCGTCCCTGCAGACAGGCAAAGAGGATGTGCCTGGAGGTCCTTCCCTGCAAACAGGCAAAGAAGGATGGCCTGGAGGACCTTCCTGTAGACAGGCAAAGAGGATATGTCTCGGGGCCTTCATTGCAGAGATGAAAGAGGATGGGCCTGGGGCCTTCCCTGCAGACAGGCAAGAGGATGTGCCTGGGGGGCCTTCCTGAAGACAGGCAAAGAGGATGTGCCTGGGGGCCTTCATGCAGAGATGGAAAGAGGTGGGCCTGGGGCCTTCACTGCAGACAGGCAAAGAGGATGTGCCTGGGGGCCTTCTTGCATAGATGAAAAGAGGATGGGCCTGGAGGCCTTCCCTGCAGACAGGCAAAGAGGATGTGCCTGCGGCCTTCCCTTGAAGAGAGCAAAGAGGATGGGCCTGGAGGGCCTTCCCTGTAGACAGGCAAAGAGATGTGCTGGGCCTTCTTGCAGAGATGGAAAGAGGATGGGCCTGAGGGCCTTCCTGCAGACAGGCAAAGAGGATGTGTCTGGGGCCTTCCCTGCAAGACAGGCAAAGAGGATGGGCCTGGAGGCCTTCTCTGCAGGCAGGCAAAGAGGATGGGCCTGGAGGGCCTTCCCTGTAGACAGGCAAAGAGGATGTGCCTGGAGGCCTTCATTGAGAGAGAAAAGAGGATGGGCCTGGAGGGCCTTCCCTGTAGACAGGCAAAGAGGATGTGCCTGGAGGGCCTTCCTTGTAGAGATGCAAAGAGGATGGGCCTGGAGGCCTTCCCTGTAGACAGGCAAAGAGGATGTGCTGGGGGCCTTCATTGCAGAGATGAAAAGAGGATGGGCCTGGAGGGCCTTCCCTGCAGACAGGCAAAGAGGATGGGCCTGGAGGCCTTCTCTGCAGACAGGCAAAGAGGATGGGCCTGGAGGACCTTCCCTGCAGACACGCAATGAGGATAGGCCTGGAGGACCTTCCCTGTAGACAGGCAAAGAGGATGTGCCTGGGGGCCTTCACTGAAGAGATGAAAAGAGGATGGGCCTGGAGGGCCTTCCCTGCAGACAGGCAAAGAGTGTGGACCTTCCCTGCAGACACGCAATGAGGATAGGCCTGGAGGACCTTCCCTGTAGACAGGCAAAGAGGATGTGCCTGGGGCCCTTCATTGAAGAGATGAAAAGAGGATGGGCCTGGAGGGCCTTCCCTGTAGACAGGCAAAGAGGATATGTCTGGGGGCCTTCATTGCAGAGATGGAAAAAGGATGGGCCCGGGGGCCTTCACTGCAGACAGGCAAAGAGGATGTGCCTGGGGGCCTTCATTGCAGAGATGAAAAGAGGATGGGCCCGGGGCCTTCACTGCAGACAGGCAAAGAGGATGTGCCTGGGGGCCTTCATTGAAGAGATGAAAAGAGGATGGGCCTGGAGGGCCTTCCCTGTAGACAGGCAAAGAGGATATGTCTGGGGGCCTTCATTGCAGAGATGGAAAGAGGATGGGCCCGGGGCCTTCACTGCAGAAGGCAAAAGAGGATGGGCCTGGGGGCCTTCATTGAAGAGATGAAAAAGGGATGGGCCTGGAGGGCCTTCCATGTAGACAGGCAAAGAGGATATGTCTGTGGGCCTTCATTGCAGAGATGAAAGAGGATGGGCCTGGGGCCTTCACTGCAGACAGGCAAAGAGGATGTGCCTGGGGGCCTTCATTGCAGAGATGAAAAGAGGATGGGCCTGAAGGGCCTTCCCTGCAGACAGGCAAAAGAGGATGGGCCTGGAGGCTTTCTCTGCAGACAGGCAAAGAGGATGGGCCTGGGACCTTCCCTGTAGATAGGCAAAGAGAAAGTGCCTGGGGACCTTCCCTGTAGACAGGCAAATAGGATGTGCCTGGGGGCCTTCATTGAAGAGATGAAAAGAGGATGGGCCTGGAGGGCCTTCCCTGTAGACAGGAAAAGAGGATATGTCTGGGGGCCTTCATTGCAGAGATGGAAAGAGGATGGGCCCGGGGCCTTCACTGCAGACAGACAAAGAGGATGTGCCTGGGGGCCTTCATTGAAGGGATGAAAAGAGGATGGGCCTGGAGGGCCTTCCCTGTAGACAGGCAAAGAGGATATGTCTGGGGGCCTTCATTGCAGAGATGGAAAGAGGATGGGCCCGGGGGCCTTCACTGCAGACAGGCAAAGAGGATGTGCCTGGGGGCCTTCATTGCAGAGATGAAAAGAGGATGGGCCTGGAGGGCCTTCCCTGCAGACAGGCAAAGAGGTGGCCTGGAGGTCCTTCCTCTGCAGACAGGCAAAGAGGATGGGCCTGGGGCCTTCCCTGCAGACAGGCAAAGAGGATGGGCCTGGAGCCTTCCCTGTAGACAGGCAAAGAGGAATGTCTGGGGGCCTTCACTGCAGAGATGACAAGAGGATGGGCCGGGGCCTTCTCTGCAGACAGGCAAAGAGGATTGGCCTGGGGCCTTCCCTGTAGACAGGCAAAGAGAGATGTGCTGGGGCCTTCATGCAGAGATGGAAAGAGGATGGGCCTGGGGCCTTCCCTGCAGACAGGCAAAGAGGATGTGCCTGGGGCCTTCATTGCATAGATGAAAAGAGGATGGGCCTGGAGGGCCTTCCCTGCAGACAGGCAAAGAGGATGTGCCTGGGGACCTTCCCTGTAGACAAGCAAAGAGGATGGACCTGGAGGCCTTCTCTGCAGACAGGCAAAGAGGATGGGCCTGGAAACCGTCCCTGCAGAAAGGCAAAGAGGATGGGCCTGGAGGGCCTTCCCTGTAGACAGGCAAAGAAGATGTGTCTGGAGTGCCTTCCCTGTAGACAGGCAAAGAGGATGGGCCTGGAGGCCTTCTCTGCAGGCAGGCAAAGAGGATGGGCCTGGAGGGCCTTCCCTGTAGACAGGCAAAGAGGATGGGCCTGGAGGCCTTCTCTGCAGAGAGAAAGAGGATGGGCCTGGAGGGCCTTCCCTGTAGACAGGCAAAGAGGATGGGCCTGGAGGGCCTTCCCTGTAGACAGGCAAAGAGGATGTGTCTGGAGTGCCTTCCCTGTAGACAGACAAAGAGGATGTTCCAGGGTGCCTTCATTGCAGAGATGAAAAGAGGATGTGCCTGGAAGGCCTTCCCTGCAGACAGGCTGCTCTGTTTTTCTTTTCTTTCAATAGGCTCATGCGAGTTTAACAAAAACATATTAACGAAATACATGTTTGGAACAAGTTTACGAAAATGAAATGTGTTAACAAAAATGTTTACAAAACAGGGGGTGGAGGGAATACTGTACTGTAGGGGGAAATGGGGAGGTAAGGGCAACCCAGAAGGGTTGTGTGGGTGGAGCCAGCCTATGAAGGTAAGAATCACTTGTGCATCCACTTTATATCAGAGTGGAAAGGGTGTCCAGTCATTGCATCGAATACAAAGTATTGAATGCCAAAGCATCGCAAAAAAATGCATCGAAAAAAAAAAGAGGATGGAAAGAGGATGGGCCCGGGGCCTTCACTGCAGACAGGCAAAGAGGATAAGCCTGGGGGCCTTCATTGAAGAGATGAAAAGGGGATGGGCCTGGAGGGCCTTCCCTGTAGACAGGCAAAGAGGATATGTCTGTGGGCCTTCATTGCAGAGATGGAAAGAGGATGGGCCCGGGGGCCTTCACTGCAGACAGGCAAAGAGGATGTGCCTGGGGGCCTTCATTGCAGAGATGAAAAGAGGATGGGCCTGAAGGGCCTTCCCTGCAGACAGGCAAAGAGGATGGGCCTGGAGGCCTTCTCTGCAGACAGGCAAAGAGGATGGGCCTGGGGACCTTCCCTGTAGATAGGCAAAGAGAAAGTGCCTGGGGACCTTCCCTGTAGACAGGCAAATAGGATGTGCCTGGGGGCCTTCATTGAAGAGATGAAAAGAGGATGGGCCTGGAGGGCCTTCCCTGTAGACAGGCAAAGAGGATATGTCTGGGGGCCTTCATTGCAGAGATGGAAAGAGGATGGGCCCGGGGCCTTCACTGCAGACAGGCAAAGAGGATGTGCCTGGGGGCCTTCATTGAAGAGATGAAAAGGGGATGGGCCTGGAGGGCCTTCCTGTAGACAGGCAAAGAGGGATGTGTCTGGGGCCTTTACTTGCAGAGATGGCAAAGAGGATGGGCCTGGGGCCTTCCCTGCAGACAGGCAAAGAGGATGTGCCTGGGGACCTTCCTTGCAGACATGGCAAAGAGGATGTGCCTGGGGGCCTTCATTGCAGAGATGCAAAGAGGATGGGCCTGGAGGGCCTTCCTGCAGACAGGCAAAGAGGATAGGCCTGGGGGCCTTCCTTGTCAGACAGATGCAAAGAGGATGGGGCCTGGGGCCTTCACTGCAGACAGACAAAGAGGATGTGCCTGGGGCCTTCATGAAGAGAATGAAAAAGAGGATGGGCCTGGAGGGCCTTCCCTGTAGACAGGCAAAGAGGATATGTCTGGGGGCCTTCATTGCAGAGATGGAAAGAGGATGGGCCGGGGGCCTTCACTGCAGACAGGCAAAGAGGATGTGCCTGGGGCCTTCATTGCAGAGATGAAAAGAGGATGGGCCTGGAGGGCCTTCCCTGCAGACAGGCAAAGAGGATGGGCCTGGGAGGCCTTCCTCTGCAGACAGGCAAAGAGGATGGGCCTGGGGCCTTCCCTGCAGACAGGCAAAGAGGATGGGCCTGGAGGGCCTTCCCTGTAGATAGGCAAAGAGGATAGTGCCTGGGGACCTTCCCTGTAGACAGGCAAAGAGGATGGGCCTGGAGGCCTTCTCTGCAGACAGGCAAAGAGGATGGGCCTGGGGCCTTCCCTGCAGACAGGCAAAGAGGATGGGCCTGGAGGCCTTCCCTGTAGACAGGCAAAGAGGATAGTGCCTGGAGGCCTTCATCTGCAGAGATGGAAAGAGGATGGGCCGGGGCCTTCCCTGAGACAGAAAGAGGATGGGCCTGGAGGCCTTCCCTGTAGACAGGCAAAGAGAATATGTCTGGGGGCCTTCACTGCAGAGATGGAAAGAGGATGGGCCCGGGGGCCTTCACTGCAGACAGGCAAAGAGGATGTGCCTGGGGGCCTTCATTGCATAGATGAAAAGAGGATGGGCCTGGAGGGCCTTCCCTGCAGACAGGCAAAGAGGATGTGCCTGCGGACCTTCCCTGCAGACAGGCAAAGAGGATGTGTCTGGAGTGCCTTCCCTGTAGACAGGCAAAGAGGATGGGCCTGGATGCCTTCTCTGCAGGCAGGCAAAGAGGATGGGCCTGGAAGGCCTTCCCTGTAGACAGGAAAAGAGGATGTGTCTGGAGTGCCTTCCCTGTAGACAGGCAAAGAGGATGGGCCTGGAGGCCTTCTCTGTAGACAAGCAAAGAGGATGTGTCTGGAGTGCCTTCCCTGTAGACAGACAAAGAGGATGTTCCAGGGTGCCTTCATTGCAGAGATGAAAAGAGGATGGGCCTGGAGGGCCTTCCCTGTAGACAGGCAAAGAGGATGGGCCTGGAGGCCCTTCCCTGTAGACAGGCAAAGAGGATGTGTCTGGAGTGCCTTCCCTGTAGACAGACAAAGAGGATGTTCCAGGGTGCCTTCATTGCAGAGATGAAAAGAGGATGTGCCTGGAAGGCCTTCCCTGCAGACAGGCTGCTCTGTTTTTCTTTTCTTTCAATAGGCTCATGCGAGTTTAACAAAAACATATTAACGAAATACATGTTTGGAACACGTTTACGAAAATGAAATGTGTTAACAAAAATGTTTACAAAACAGGGGGTGGAGGGAATACTGTACTGTAGGGGGAAATGGGGAGGTAAGGGCAACCCAGAAGGGTTGTGTGGGTGGAGCCAGCCTATGAAGGTAAGAATCACTTGTGCATCCACTTCATATCAGAGTGGAAAGGGTGTCCAGTCATTGCATCGAATACAAAGTATTGAATGCCAAAGCATCGCAAAAAAAATGCATCGAAAAAAAAGCATTGAATGCATTTTTTTCAAAGGTAAAGGTTTTATTTTAATTATAATGGGTTTTCAGGGGTAAAAAAACGGGGGTTGCTGGGCCCCCTCATTAAAATAAAAATAAAAATATGCATTCAATGCTTTTTTTCGTTGCTTTTTTTATTAGATGCTAAGGCATTCGATGCAATCACAAATAAACAAGTGGAAAGTACTCAGGGGAAAAAGGTACTGGCATCCACGGTGTCCAAGAGGTGGTGGGCTGTGGTGTGCGTCAGCACTAACCTGGTGCTTAATTGTGCTGATGTGTTAGGATGCATAATGACTTCTGAACTCAATTCTGACTCCGAAAAAGGCGTGGGAAGCTCTAGCCGGATGGGAAAGAGGAGATGTCGCACAATGAAGTCATTGGAAGCAGGAAGCAGCATGGTGGAGCGCATATGAAAAGCAGAGTGCATTGTGGGACCTCTCATGCTATCAACCTTCACCACCCTCACCACATGAGAACACAAATAGGTTTTCTAGTGTGGAGGAGTCTACATACCCAAGCTACTTCTCACTGATGAGGCCCAACATGGCCGAAACATGCCTGGGGATGCTTGTGTTCTCGTGCAGAAGAGATGCGACCGAGCAGTTCAGGCTTGACTGGCCCTTTGGAAGTGGGACCAAGCCTGATTTGCATATGGTCCTTTCCTTTTTGTAATGACCTGTCAGAAGTTCGTAAAGATCGGTGAGGGTTGCCCAGAGCAATGCCAGAGGTTAAGATTAATTCTAAACCTTCCTGCCATCACCTCTTTTGTTTTCCATAAGTTACCCTGAGTAGGACGCGCATGCTCAGACATGGGTCCTTAGCCTGCTGGGCCTAGAGACCCAAGCTACTCCTCTCTGATGAGGCCCAACGAGGCGGAAACTTGTCTGGGGATGTTTGTGGTCTCGTTCAGAAGGGATGTGATCAAGCAATTCGGGCTGCACTGCCCCTATTGGCGTGGGACCAAGCATGATTTGCATATGGTCTTTCCCCTTTTGTAGTGGATTGGCAGGCGAAGAACGAAGATCGATCGGGAGGGATGCCCAGAGCAATGCCAGAGGTTATGATTATTTCTAAACCTTCCCGCCATCACCTCTTTTGTTTTGCTGGACAGGGGAAGACCAGTCTTCGCCAGAGCTGCCCTGTCTTTAGCCCTTATCCACAATGTGCTCCACACTTGTGCTTCTAGTGTTTGTTCTGTGGTGGCCGCCGGGTGCATCAAAGTGGTACATAACTGTTGAGGGCACTGTGCTGTCCAACCAGACCAAATACACACAACCTCTTCTGCATTAAAGAAAAGGACCCGTGGTGTAGGAATACTTACAGGTGTTCCTGGGAATCCTGGCTCTCCTTGGAATCCCTGGAATCATAAGTCCATTGGTTAGTACACCTTCGGGAACACAGTGCGGTATTAGAGAAGCAGTGCAAAGATATGACGTACTGTTAGGGACAGAACAAGCCAAGAGACGTCCCCTCTGAAAATACAACAAAAACACTGAAGGTCCCGTGCAAATTACATAACTACATGCCACTAAAGAACTCCACTACACTACATCATAACAGAGTCTATGCCAAATTCCAACCAGACTCTGCTCCACAATTACACCTCACTCTGAAGGCAAACTACACTTCAAACATGCCAAACACATCCCTGCATACATTTCCAGAGACACACTGTCCGCATTTCCAACACACGCCTGTTGCACAAACAGGACCATACCGAAACAGCCACCCACATCAAAATACAATCATTATATCCATATAACCAATGCACATTGCGAAGACTACACTACACTATGCAGAATGCGGAACTGCACCCTGTCAGAAAAAACAACTGTGCCCTGCCAACATTTACAACGAAGTCATATTACACCCAGCAAACGCTGCCTACACCCACCTACACAACTCCACTCCACCATGAAAGCCAACTACAGTGTACAGAAATGTTCAGATGAATCCTGCCACCATTGCCAACTGCAGGCTGTCAAAAACGCCCCATTGCAATGCCCAGCTACACCACACCAATATGCACACACTACGGCAGTGTGGCTACACGACTGCACATTAGCAAGAAAGCCAACTGCACTCTGGATCTTAATAACTTGTCATATACACTGTAAAGTCCCAATGCGCTCAACTCTCTCCTGTGAACCGCATGGCAAAAGACTAGTTAACAAGCAGCCCAACTCCAGCTACACAAGTATTGTAGACCACCATTTTGGGGAATGGTGGATCTTGCCCTCCTGGATCCCCCAACGATGCCCCCCAAAATGCCCAATCGACATCCATTGCAAGAGAGAAATAAAGCAGGATGAAAACCCCACTCGGACCCTGCCTCGATGGGCTCCTTGGCGACTATAGGCTTGGCACAGGGGAGTTGCTAGGTCTGGAAAAGACCCTGGGCTATGCTGATGTCGGAACTGTTGGGACTCGGGGCCAGCTAGTCTTTTGGCTGTAGCTCCTGAGATTCTATCCGGGGCTACAACCAAAAGATCAGGGGCTATAGCCCCCTTAGCCCCCCCCCCAGCAACGCCCCTGGCTCGGCATAAAATGGCATTGGCCCACCCAGCAGCGATTTCCTGAGGGAATCCAGGCTTTACTTTGGCTCAATCCTCACGAGTGTCTGATCATCAGTCAGGTGGACTCGGGCACCTTAACTCAGTGTCAAAGTCTAGCACGGCTGCCAGGTGGCAGCCCGTGGTCGGGGCTTCACCCACGCCTGCACACAGTCCATGACCATGAAAGGCTGTAGCAATGATCATGTGACGCTATACAAAGCTATACAACTACCACATCAGCCGATTACCTCCTGCCATAGTACCCAACTACCTCCCTGCCACAGAACCCAATGATCTCCGTGCCAAAGAACTCAAATATCTCCACACCATAGAAGCCAACTACCCGCCATAAAACCCAACTACCTTCCCGCCACAGAACCCAATACCTCCCCGCCATTGAACCCAACTACCCCTGTCATAGAACCCAACTATCTCTTGCCATAGTACCCAACTACCTCCCTGCCATAGAACCCAACTACCTTCCCACCACAGAACCCAACTACTTCCCTGCTATAGAAGCCAACTACCTACCCACCACAAGACCTGACTACCTTCGTGCCATAGAACCTGACTACCTCCCTGCCATAGAATCTGACGACCTGACCACCATAGAACCCAACCACCTCCCACCCTAGAACCCAACAAACTTCCTGCCATAGAACCCAACAACCATCACCACCATAGAACCTGACTACCTCCTGCCATAGTACCCAACTACCTCCCTGCCATATAACCCAACTACCTACACACCATAGAACACAACTATCTCCACGCTATAGAACCCAACGACCTCTCCGCCATAGAACCCAACTATCTCCATGCCATAGAACCCAACTACCCTGCCATCAAACCCAACTACCTTCCTACCATAGAACCCAACTACCCTCCCGCCACAGAACCCAACTATCTCCACACCATAGAACCCAACTACCCCCGCCATAAAACCCAACTACCTTCCTGCCACAGAACCCAACTACCTCCCTGCCATAGAACCCAACTACCCCTACCATAGAACCCAACTACCTCCCTGCCATAGAACCCAACTACCTTCTCACCACAGAACGCAACTACCTACCCGCTATAGAAGCCAACTACCTCCTGCCATAGAACCTAACTACCTCCCCGACATAGAACCCAACTACCCTGCCATAGAACCCAACTACCTCCCAGCCATAGAACCCAACTACCTTCCCACCAGAGACTCCAACTACCTCCCTGCTATAGACGCCAACTACCCCCTGCCATATAACCCAAATGCCTCCAGCCATAGAACCCAACTACCCCTGCCATAGAACCCAAATATCTCCCTACCATATAACCCAACTACCTCCCCACCATAAAACCCAACTACCTCCCTGCCATAGAACCAGACTACCTCCCTGCCATAGAACCCGACTACCTCCCTGACATAGAACCCAACTGCCTTCCTGCCATAGAACCTGACTACCTCTGCACCATAGAACCCGACTACCTCCCTGCCATAGAACCCAACTGCCTCCCCACCATAGAACCCGACTACCTCCCTGCCATAGAACCAGACTACCTCCCTGCCATAGAACCCGGCTACCTCCCTGACATAGAACCCAACTGCCTTCCTGCCACAGAATCCAACTGCCTCCCCACCATAGAACACAACTACCTCATGCCATAGAACCTGACTACCTCACTGTCATAGAACCTGACTACCTCCCCACCATATAACCCAACTACCTATCTGCCATAGAACCCAACTACCTCCCCACCATAGAACCCAACTACCTTTGTGCCATAGAACCTGACTACCTCCCCACCACAGAACTCAACTACCTCCCTGCCATAGAAACCAATTATCTCCCCGCCATAGAACCCGACTACAACCCTGTCATGGAACCCAACTACCTCCCCACCATAAAACTCAACTACCTCCACAACATAGAACCCAACTGTGTCCATACCATAGAACCCAAATACCTTTATGCCATAGAACCTGACTACCTCCCCAACATAGAACCCAACTATCTTCCTGCCATAGGACCCGACTACCTCCCAGCCACAAAACCCGACTACTTCCCCACCATAGAACCTGATTACCACCCTGCCATAGAACCTGACTGCCTTCCTGCCATACAACCCAACTACCTTCTTGCCATAGAGCCCGACTACCTCCCAGACACAGAACCCGACTACCTCCTCGCCATAGAACCCAACTACCTCCCTGCAATAGAACCCAACTACCTCCCTGCCATAGAACCCAAATGCCTCCCCACCATAGAACCCAACTACCTTCCTGCCATAGAACCTGACTACCTCCCTGCCACAGAACCCAGCTACCTCCCTGCCACAGAACCCGACTACCTCCCTGCCATAGAAACCAAATACCTCCTGCCATAGACCCTGACTACCTCCCCACCATAGAACCCAACTACCTCCCCAACATAGAACCAAACTACCTCCCTGCCATAAAACCCAACTACCTCCCTGCCATAGAACCCAACTACTCCCCTGCCATAGAACCCACTACCTGCCTGCCATACAACCCAACTACATTCCTGGCACAAAACCCAACTTCCTCCCCGCCACAGAACCTGACTACCTCCATGACATAGAACCCAACTACCTCCCTGCCATAGAATTCGACTACCTTCCTGCCATAGAACCCAACTACCTACCACCATAAAACCCAACTACCTTCCTGCCATAGAACCAAACTACCTTCCTGCCATAGAAACCGACTACCTCCCTACCACAGAAGCTGACGACCTCCCCGCCATAGAACCCAACTACCATCACCGCCACAGAACCCGACTACCTCCCTGCCATAGACCCCAACTACCTCCCTGCCATAGAAACCGAGAACCTCTGTGTTATAGTACCAGACTATCTCCTGCCATAGGCCATTACCAGCAAGGCAATCCCAAGTGAGCTGCAGGGACCCTCCATTCCACTCTTGCCACCTCGTGGCCATGCAGCCCCAGACCCCCTCGTATGGATCCCTTTCCCGTTCCCGTTCTCCACGGCTTCCCCTCCATCTGCCCGCCTCCCGGACCTCCCTCCCCTGTGATTGGCAAATCGGGCTTTGCACTGTGTCTGGGCCTGCAGCTTCACCGTTGGAGAACGCCATTACCAGCAAGGCGACCCTAGGTGAGCTGCAGGGACCCTCCATTCCACTCTTGCCATCTCCTGGCCATGCAACCCCAGACCCCCTCGTATCGATCCCTTTCCCGTTCTCCACGGCTTCCCCTTCCAATCCATCTGCCCGCCTCCCGGACCTCCCTCCCCTGTGATTGGCCAATCAGGCCTTGCACTGTGTCTTGGCCTGCAGCTTCACCGTGGGAGAACACCATTACCAGCAAGGCGACCTCAGGTGAGCTGCAGGGACCCTCCATTCCACTCTTGCCACCTCGTGGCCATGCAGCCCCAGAAACCCTTGTATGGATCCCTTTCCCATTCTCCACGCTTCCCCTTCCCCTCCCTCTGCCCGCCTGCTGGACCTCCCTCCCCTGTGATTGGCTGACTGTCTGGTCTTAACTGAACCAACCAAGGCAGCTCTGCGGCTAAGGGCCCCACGGCAAAGGGCGGCTTCTGCACTGGCGGCTCCAAGATGTGTCTGCCGGTGTCTGCAGGGAAAGCAAAGGAAGCCAGCAGCCAACAGACACCAACAAAACTGTAAGTGTGGCAGAGGTGGGGGATAGAGCAATCACTCTGCTCCAGAAAGTCCTCGCCACTATACTTTACCATAACATTGACTGCCATAGAATTACAACATGCATACTAAAGAGATTAGTGACCACTGACCGAAACACACTTTTGGCTCGACTATAAATGTTGCACTGCACTACGCACTAACATACTGTTATGTTTGCTACTCAGCATTTATATAGCACTCTATATATCATTGGTAGGTCAGCAAAGCCAATGTTAACTACTGCCAATGTTAACTAACCTATAGAGAACGGTCAAGATCAGCCTATGTCACCTTAGACAGGTGTAATAATCGTTAGCATGCATCGCATCTAGATAGTGCATCGCATCTAGATAGAATTGCAAATGTTAACATGTGCACACATAGAGGGAATTCCTAAGCTCAGCCTGCGTCACATCTAGATAAAATTGTAAATGTTAGCATGTGCCACACTTAGATGGATTCCTCAATGTAGCCTGCGTTACATCTAGATAAAAATGTAATTCGACGATTGATATACGACTCTCCTGCCAAGCCTGGACCAAGCGTGCAATCGTGAATCAATAACCAACCTACTAACAACTTCACTCCTCTGCATACACCTCTCAAACTCGAACGAATCACAACCACAAGCCTTAAACACAGCAAACCGCACAAACTTCACTACACTGCAACAACAAAACAAACCGCACATAGACTTGCACAACAGCACATGACGACCACCGACCGTAAAACACTCCAAGCTCAGCCATCTGACCCATTGGGCTGAGGCTGCCCACAGCACCATCACTGTTATCTTGCACTTTTTCTGCTCACTCCCACTAACTCACTCCCACCTCCCTTTTTTCAGAGCCGCCAGAGCGCCAGGGGACCACTCCGGTGGTGATAGTGCGCGGTACAAATATCCTTTAACATTAACATTAACATAGTACCCAACTACCTCCTGCCATAGTTCCCAACTATCTCCCCGCCACAGAACCCAGCTACATTTTGCCACATAACCCAACTACCTCCCTGCCATAGAACCGAACTACCTTCCTGCCATAGAATCCAACTACCTTCCCGCCATAGAACACAACTACCTCCCTGCCATAGAATCCAACTACCCACCCTAGTAATAGAACTATTTTAGAAGGAAATAAAACTTCTAGAACAATATATGGACTGGGCTTGTGATATATCTTTATTTTACAGGTTGCCCAGGTGGGGGGATCTCCACGCAGAACTGTGTCTAGTGGTAGGGGCCAGTATTCTGCCAATTGTTCAAACCAACTGCTTTCCTCTTATAGCTATTGTTGGTTTCCTTTACAAACTGATTTGTGTGACATTTAACTGTACAGTTGATGCACTTTAATGAGATCTAATAGTAATTGTGGTACCATGTAGAACTGTATAGATTTGCCATTATAGATAACCGAGTACAAAGTGAGTTATCGTGCTATTATACATACTACTGACTTCTGCAATTGTATTCGCTCTCCCCTCTTGCTTCTCCACTCTTTTTGACTGCTTACTCTCTGTTCTCTCCTCCTCCCCCTTTCTCCCTTTTCCTATCTCCTCCCCTTACTTTCTTCTAAGCACTCACTCTATCAGAATTGTCCCTGGACCTAGTATGATAGCAACCTCGTCTGTCTCCTCCCTTTCCCTTTTACTGTTTTTTTCCTCCCCACCTCCTCTCCAGCACTATCTGAATTGTTGTCAGGCCTAGTATTATAGTCGCTTGTTTTGTTCCTCCCCTACCTTTCTGCACCCCTCTCCCTCACCTTTTGTTTTTCTCCGGCTCTACCAGAAATGTCGTCAGGCCTAGTACGGTAGTCGCCTGTCTGTTTCCATTTCCTTCCCACTCTCCCCCTCCCTTCCTTATCTATGTCTTAGCTCTTGCACTATCTGAAATGTCGTCGGGCCGAGTACGATAGTTAATTTCACCTGCTTACTGTTCATGGCCTGTAAGAATGTCATTGTATTTTCCCTTGTTCCCTCCCTTGCCTTGAAGTGCTTTGAAACACATGGTGTATAGGCGCTATATAAATAAACTATCATATCATATCATATCACCCACCATAGAACCCAACTACCTGCCGGCAATAGAACCCAACTACCTCCCTGCCATAGTACCCAACTACCTCCCTACCATAGTACCCAACCACTTCCCTGCCATAGAACCCAACTACCCCCTGCCATAGTACCCAACTAACTCCCTGCCATAGTACCCAACAACCAACTGCCATAGTACCTAAATCCCGATTACCTCCTGCCATAGTACCCGATTTCCTCCCTGCCATAGTACCCAACTACCTCCTGCCACAGTACCCAACTTCCTCCCTGACACAGTACCTGACTACCTCCTGCCATTGTACCCGACTTCCTCCTGCCATAGTTCCCGACTACCTCCCTGCCATAGTACCCGGCTACCTCCCTGCCATAGTACCCAACAACCTCCCTGCCATAGTACCTGAATACTTCCTGTCATAGTACCCTACTACCTCCTGCCATATTACCCAACTACCTCCTGCGATAGTACACAACTTTCTCCCTGCCATAGTACCCAATTACTTCCTGCCATAGTACCTTACTACCTTCATGCCATAGCACCCAACTATCTCCCGGCTATAGTACGCAACTACCTCCCTGCCATAGTAACCAACTACCTCCTGCCATAGTACCCAACTTCCTAATGCCCTAGTACTTAAGTTCCTCCCTGCCATAGTACCTGACTACCTCCTCCCATAATACCTGACTACCACCCTGCCATAGTACCCAACTACCTTCTGCCATAGTACCCAACTACCTCCTGCCATAGCACCCAACACACTTCCTGCTATAGTACCAGACTACCTCCCTGCCATAGTACTTGACTGCATCCTGCCATAGTACCCAACTTTCTATTGCCCTAGTACCCAATTTACTCCCTGCCATAGTAACCGACTACCTCCTCCCATAATACCGGACTACCTCCCTGCCATAGTACCCAACTACCTCCTACCATAGTACCCAACTACCTCCTGCCATAGTACCCAGCTTCCTCCCTGCCATAGTACCCGACTACCACCTCCCATAATACCTGACTACCTCCCTGCCATAGTACCCAACTACCTCCTGCCTCAAGGCTTTCTGGGGCTTGGGTCCAAAATACCTTCAGCTATCCCTCCACAAATACCTCCCCTCTCGAGCTCTTTGCTCCTCTACCTCTAACTCCCTTGGGGTCAATCGTTTTTCAAAGAAACAAGCTGTCTTCGGCTGGGGCCTCCATCTGAAACAACCTCCCTGCCACTTTAAAACTTCAGGAGCACCATCTTTGGTTCCGGAAGAGCCTCAAGACCTTCCTCTTTTCTTCTACCTTCGCTCCCCCTCTCCCCTGCTGATCTGTTCTCTCTTGGCACCATCCACCTGGCCACCCTCTGTCCTCCTGGCACAGCTATCTGCTCACCCTGCCACCCTTCCGCACTGTCTCCGGTCCACCCCTTGCACTGGGGTCTGTATCTGTACCCATACAGCCCCCCCTTTTTCTTCCTGCACTTATCAACCTACCCTGTCTGCTGCCTTAAAGCCAGCACTTGCCAATTGCTGGCTGCACTACCGCTGTTAGTTGCCTTTATGATATATTTATTTATTATTATTCATCTGTTTGCTCCTTTGCTCCGCACTTTCCACTTCTTCCCCTTCCATGCACTTTTCCCCTCCCCCTCTCGCATGAACTTGCATGTTCTCAATGTCACTGGGCCTAGTAAGATCGTTGTTTTTGTACTCCCTTGTTCCCCTCCTTTGCCTTGTCACACTCTGAAACACTTGTGTACAAGCTTGATATTAATAAAATATCAATTTCAATATCAATAGTACCCAATAAGCTCCTGTCATAGAACCCAACTACCTCCTGCCATGGTACCCAACTACTTCCTGCCATGGTACCCAACTACTTCCTGCCATGGTACCCAATTACCTCCTGCCATAATACCAAACTAGCTGCTGCCATACTACCCAACTAGCTCCTGCCATACTACTCAACTACCTCCGTGCCATTGTAACAGACTACATTCTGCCTACTATACCCTACTTCAGAACATATGCACACTGCCAAAATTCCCTACTGTAGCCATTGTAATGTATAGCTGCACCGAGGCGAACATTTTACTCTACCCGTCTCCATACACCGTGCCTAAATATCAAGTTCAACCAAATTTAATACCTGACTTCCCCAGCCAAGGCACCTGGCTTCCCCAGCCAAGGCACCTATCTTGCCCGACCAAGGCGCCTGACTTCCCCCGCCAAGGCACCTGAATTCCCTGGCCAAGGCACCTAACTTCCCCAGCCAAGGCACCTGACTTTCACAATCAAAGCACCTGACTACCCCAGACAAGGCACCTAACTTCCCCTGCCAAGCCGCCTATCTTCCCCAGCCAAGGCACCTGACTTCCCCAGCCAAGGCACCTGACTTCCCCAGCCAAGGCACCTGACTTCCCCTGCCACGGCATCTATCTTCCCCAGCCAAGGCACCTAACCTCCCCAGCCAAGGCACCTGACTACCCCAGACAAGGCACCTGACTTCCCCTGCCAAGCCACCTATCTTCCCCAGCCAAGGCACCTGACTTCCCCTGCCAAGGCACCTGACTTCCCCTGCCAAGGCACCTGACTTCCCAGCCAAGCCACCTGACTTTCCCTGCCACGGCATCTATCTTCCCCTGCCACGGAAGTAATTTTAACACCTAGCTGCATCCTTCCAAAGCTCTGTACTGTTCATTGTGACGAACCGGTTGTAGCTTGCCAATATCCTGTACCATCTCCTGCTTCAATACCTACTGCACTCTACTACAACACCCTACATTAAACTGTTTCAGTGTTGAACTACTGCTTGTAAACTACCAAGCAACCGTCTTTCGGACTACCCGACTGATGCAGCACTCGCCAACACTCGCCTACATACATTCCAAATACCCATATGCATTGAACAGAAGCACCCAACTGCCAGGTGCCATGAACACCCACTCTCGAGCAGAGGGTTGAACCTAGTAACGTTCCGATTCCAGCACCCCACGCCATGGGGACCAGGTTCTGTGACCATTGCCTCTATACTCGTGTGATGGTTCTTAGAAGAACAATAGATGGCCATGGTCCCGCCACACCCTCAGGCATAACCACACATGCCCCTTGGTTCCCTCATCATTCTGCTGCCAAAGGAAATGCCCACGTGTACCTTGGAGCCATCAGTGCATGCAACATCCACTCAGAAGCCCCCCAGCCACGCCAAGGCCTTACTCTGCGGGTGCTGAAGGGCGCAGCCTGGACACCTTGCCATGCCTCCATGCGTGGCAACGAGCTCCGCTTACCTGGTCTCCCTTTTCGCCGCTGTTCCCTGTTGCGCCTCGTTCGCCCCTGGATCCCTAAGGATGAGAAGACAAAGTGGAGTTAGGGGTGGCGTTGGGACTTTGGGTCCTGTAGTCCCTGGCGACGGTAGGCGTCCATCTCCTTGACGTGTTCCAAGCATACCCCTTAGAGGACTCTTTGCTGTGCCTGGCCTGCAATGGCGGATATGACCCCAGGAAGGAGTAACTGATCAATGAACCTTCTAAGGATCTCTCCTGTCAATTACACCAATGGGCAGAGTGTCCACATGGGCTTGCATTGATCTCCCTCTGCCCCAACATGTTTGTCCAGGCTCCTCCCTCCAAAAAAAGTAGAGATAGCCTCCTAAATAGAAGACTAGGGCACTATAGGCCCACGCCTATATGGGCCATGAGGCCCACGGGCATGTGGCGCCATACAAGAAATAAAATAAATAATTAGGGCTATGCACTCTATAGGGCTGATGTATAATGTCCCCTTCCCAGAAAACCCGAAACTTCAATGGATCAAAAACAAATGATGAATAATCGAATTTCTGTAAAGCCTGAGTCTGTGGAAGCATGCCAAGTGCCACCCCACGTGACCCCAACATTCTCCTATGTAGTAAACGAAAACAGGTTTGGAAAAACAATTGCTAGCGGAAAAAAAGACTAAGGGGGTCAATATGAGTCCGGCTGTAACAGTTATTCTGGCGGTGTTTGCCAAATACCCCTAGAATGTGCACCGATAGTGGACATGACCCATTTCCACCTACTTATTGAAGGAGGGAACAGGTAGGACAAAAAGATACACAATTATACTACTTAAGGTCATAATGGCCGAGGTAATGCTGCTGCAATACCGCCGCCGGATACACAGCAGCAATGCTACCGCCACCAGTAGTAAACTCTGAATTGGGTGGATTTGCAAGAGTGCACTGGTGGAGGTGGCGTTTACCGCTGGCGGTATACCAGCAATAAGAAACACCATGAGTAATCACAGGGCCGCTTAAGGTGATTTCATGCTCTTTTCTATCAGGTTCTGCTGCTATCACACGCCTTTGGGTCTGGCCTTCAGTTGTGTTCTCCAATGTGAACTCAAGCCTCCCACTCAGCGTCATTAGAGAACACACCCTTGCAGCAGGGCGAGTTTCTCGAGGCTTAGTCATTTGCCCTGCATCTACGGGCCGGGGGTAGTGTAGGGGTACAGAGAGTAAAGAGAATATAGGATCTGCCTGTGGCCCGAGGCATCAGAGATGCCAGGCTGCTCGTGTTTTCGGAGCGCAGTCTGTGTAATAGCAACCCTGGAAAATGCACTGCGGTTTGTGAGCTATGAAAATGCACAAAATAAATTATTCTTGTGAAAGTTTTAGTACATGCTGGAGCTTAGCCCAAGTCTTCGAAATGATTTCCAAGAAGACAAACATGGAAAAAGCTTTTAAAGACTTTTTACGTCCCTCCATCCACTCGACCCACTGCCATTAATGACAGGTTTGGATTCTGGTCTGAGCCGGTTGCTTGGAGACTGGGCGGTTGAGTGCCCCAGGTAAGTGTGCACAGTGGGCCCAGAGCTTTACAGCTCCAGGTGGCACCGGTCCATGCTTGCCTCTCTCATTTTTTGGCAAGGGTGCTAGACAACGTGAAAGGCAGATTAAGGGCACCAACATTCGATCTCCAATCACAGAGCGCGCCAAACACCACAGAAAGTGGCAGAAGGGGTGTACTTACCGATGGTCCGACCGCACCCGGGAAACCCGGAGAACCAGGTGGGCCCTAAAAAGACATCAAGGGAAGACATTTAACATGGGGAACATAGAACAGGCAATACGTGAACTAGGCATATCCGGTCTAGATCCCTTGGCCTCCACCAAGCTAGACTCTACCAAGACAGGTCCAGTCTAGCAGACTCAGTCCAGAACAAATAATGGAGCCCGGGACCAGGCGCTGCCAAGCCATGAGCCATCCAGTCTAGAACCCTGCAAGCATAGCAGATAGCACCCAACTGGACATGACGCCATCCTGGCTCCTCCAGTCTAGAACCCTGCAAGCATAGCTGGTAGCACCCCACTGGATATGATCCCATCCTGGCTCCTTCAGTCTAGAACCCTGGATGCATAGCAGGCATCACCCCACTGCACATGATGCCATCCTGGCTAGTCCAGTCTAGAACCCTGCAAGCATAGCTGGTAGAACCCCACTGGACAAGATGCCATCCTGGCTCATTCAGTCTAGAACCCGGGAAGCATAGCAGGTAGCACCCCACTGGACAGTTTAGAATCATGGACTACACAGCAGACTAACCACAGTGAAGATTTAGCTCATCTAGCATCTTTAATTTAGAACAGGCAGTGCCTTACCATACCCAACTCTGCCAAGTCTCTGCCAGTCTAGAACCCTTCATGCATGACAGGTAGAACCCAGTGGACATCATGCTGCCATGGTTCATAAAGTTTAGAATCTTGCATAAAGAACAGACTATGTCAAGATTAATCTGGTCAACTCCCAAGCATAATAGGTAGCACCCAACTTGACATGAAGCTGCTCTGGTTCAACCAGTATAGAAGCATTGATTACACAACAGACTAAGCTCTGTCAAGATTAATCTGGTCTAGCACTGTTTATCTGCAACAGAGAGAGTGCCCTACTACACCTAACTCTGCCAAGTTTCTGCCAGTCTAGAGCCCCCAAACATAATAGGTAGCACCCCACTGGACATGAGACTGTTCTGGCTCACCCAGTATAGAAGCATGGATAGAACAGACTAAGCTCTACCAAACCTGGTCCAGCACCATTAATCTAGAACAAAGACAGGGCCACATTGCACCTGACTATGTGAAGTCTCTGCCAGTCTAGAATCCACCATCTGGAACAGACCCTGCCCAACTACACCCAACTTTGCCAAGTCTCTGACAGTCTTGAATCCTCCATCTTGGTCAGACGGTGCACCACTATACCCAAATGTACTGATCCCCAATGAGCCCAGAAAGCAATGTCTAGTCCAACGAATGCCCACGATAGCAGCTATGCCAAGCAGAATCTAATAGAAGTACTGTCTAACTCCATACAATCTTGAACCCTGGGCAGAACAGAGATAGTGATCCAATAAGATAGGACGCCGCTAGGCCCATCTTCGAAAATCATGCTAAGTGACGTTATTGGGCTATATACCACGCTACACTGCCATTTGCCTGATCTTTGATGCATTGAGAATGGATAGCCCTCTAAAAGACTACACTCTGCCCAGGCCTCTCAGATCTAGCATGCCACAGATAGCGCCCACTACAAGACTAGACACTACAGTGTAGAGTCATCCATTCAGAACATACAGTACTAAAAATAACCACCCTCGCCATCGCCAATCAAGCCAATCATTGTTTTCTTGCAATTCAATGCACAGAATGTGTACAAAACTTGAAGGCTGCTTAGTCTAGATCCAATAGACCCAGGAGAGTGTGCAAGAGGCAAAACCTAAGACAATCCAGCACCCCCTGCTAACACAGACGACTCTTGACCCCAAGAGAATCATGTGACATCCTTGACTCATCACATTTTTAGCTGTGATTTTCTTCCAGGTAGAGCAACACCAATGAGGCAGACTGCCTGGAACTCTGGCCTTGTTCTGAGCTATTGTCTATCCAACCCACTAGTGTTTCAATAGCCTTGCTGAGAAGAGCGTGCAACTCAGGACTCGACCGGAAGTTCATCTGATGAAGCCTCAAGCCCATTGGAACCTCTTTTCCTTCTTTCTCTGCCCCTCTGGGTGTCTAACGAGGCTAGAAACCTCCCCTGATTGCAGCTAATGTCCAGATGAGTATTACATGTTCACGCAGATATAGCAGGGCATTTGGGTAGTATAATCACTTACGAGGCAACAGACAGTGAGCAAAGCAGGCAAACCTCTTTTTATAATGGCTTGCTTGAGACATAGAAGCCCGCTTGCAGTAGGCTGAAGGGGTGAGGTGCTCGCCCGAGGGACGACTTACCGATTCACCTTTCTCTCCTGCAGGCCCAGCATATCCGCGTTCTCCCTTAATCCCCTACATCGAGAGAAGGAAAACACTGTTATCCCACTGGCTCTGGCCTTAGAACTAGTTCAGTTTAGTTTATTTTTTGTAACGCGCAACAAACCCTGGGGTACCTGGGCACCAGAATTTAAGAGAGTGTTACAGGCATACAAATGTATGTTACTGTATTACTTATGTTTCTGCAACACGTATGTATCGTCCTTTATCTAATGTATGTAACTGTAACGTTCTGCAACCTGTATTTAAAATGATGCGCCCGGATGCCTATTGGCCTGGCTGCGCTTTATAAATAAAACAAATACAAATACAAAGGATTACAACAAATAATAAGTGCCGGTCGAGCGGGGGTTACAGGCAGGTCAAAGGTTGATACAATACGGGAAAAACATACAGGTAGTTCCTCCATCTTCGCACCTTAACCTATTGTGTAAGGTCTTCTTTTATTCAATTCCACACGGCTACATCAGATGGCTGCTGTCTGGGAGACCTACAGTGAGTGTAGTCTCTGATCCAATCAAACAGGTTTAGCTTCTCCCAAAAGTTATTACCAATGTTCCCCACGTAGCCCCAAAATCATGTACATTAAGTAGTTCCTCATGAACTTACCGGAAGTCCCGGTGGTCCCATCTCCCCAGGGTATCCAGGAAGACCAGGTGCACCCTAGAGAAAATCATACAGTTGTTGTAGGACAAGAGACCTTCATCATGGCAAGACAGGGACTAAAGCACAGCAACTTCACAGCACCAGCCCGCGCCACCGCGCGCATGGTTCTAGACTGCACGCGTAAGGAAGATATTGACTTTCATGTGAAAAGCATGTCTTGTGTCATGTGTTCCAGAGCACAATAGCGTGCCTAGGGTTTACATCGCTCTCAAACACACTGTTACAATAAACTCCAGAACTGGAATATTAGCACTGAGTGTCTATGGAAGTAGGAGTGGCTGTGAGTTCAGACTATGTGCCTGATTCACAGAACGTTTTCCTATGGGATTGCACCATTATAAAACACTTCTATTGAAACAGGCCCTATATGTGTGCAGAAGGGCCTTGAACCTTGAACCATTCACCAGCAACACGTCTCCATCTTAAGGTCTCCCAACTGCCAAGTGGCGAGTCATTTTACTGAGGGCTCTTTACACGAAGTTTGACTTACTGACTTCTTGCCCCTTACTCACACCTTCACTCACTCACTGACTCTTCCATCGCAGAGGACATTCCTGAGTGCCAACTCACGTTATCATACAAAACTTACCGGCCCTCCTTTTTCTCCTGGTAGACCCCGCTCTCCTTGAAGACCCTTTAAAGAGAGATGGGGGTTAAACAGAATAGGGAACATTCAATGGAAAAGGCACACGAATGTGTCCTCATAACCGGTCATTAGTCCCTAGAAACTCGGCGCCTTCCTCCCAATGCAGAGGCAGATGGGAATTGAGCAGTTCTCAGATTTGCTTAAGGGTCTCAAGCAATGCCCTACTGAGCATTCGCTGCTGTGTGATGCTTCCCCTCACTGCCTACCCCTGGCACCTCGTGTACACTGTGTCCAGGGCTTCCCCAGCCAGTGACCCGCTCAGCACTCACTTCCGCCCTGGTATAGCTGCGGTAGTTAAAGGAGTGCTGCGCCAGAGGTGGATGGATAGAAGGGATAGCGAACGTAGTTAATGGCACTGCTGCACAAGAGGAGGATGGCTAGAGAGGTCAGCTGAGGGAGTTAATGAATTTGCTACCCCAGAGGTGGAAGGATAGAGAGAATAGCAGATTAGAGGGAGTTAATGGCACTTATGCACACGAGGTGGAGGATAGAGGGGACAGCTGAGGGGGTTAATGTTACTGCTGCACAAGAGGTGGGTGGATAGAGGGGATAGTGGAGGGAGTTAAAGGGCCGCTGCACCTGAGGTGGGTGATGAGAAGGGATAGCGGAGGGGGTTAATGTTGCTGCTGCACCAGATCTGGATGGATGGAGGGAGTAGTGGAGGGGGTTAATGGCACTGCTGCACAAGAGGTGGATGGATAGAGAGAATGGCAGAAAGAGTTACTGGAGCTGCTGCACCAAAGATGAATAGAATGGATAGCTGAGGGAGGTAATGGTGCTGCAGAAGAGATGGGTGGATAGAGGGTGCAGCTGAGGGGGTTAATGGGGCCTCTGCACCAGATGTGGATGGGAAGAGGGGCAGTTGAGGGAGTTAATGGTGCAGCTTAACCAGAGGTGGTTGGTAGGAGGAGATAGCTGAGGTAGTAAATGGTGTTGCTTCACCAGAGGTGGATGAATACAGTGGATTGCTGAGGAGGTTAATGCATTTGATGCACCAGAAGTGGATGGATAGAGGTGATGGACGAGGTAGTTAACAGCACTGCTGCACAAGAGGTAGTTGGATAGAGGGGATGGCTGAGGGGGTCAATGCATTTGCTGCACACGAATTCGGTGGGTAGATGGAATAGCGGAGTCAATTAATGAATCCACTGCACCAGAAGTGGATGGATAGAGAAGATAGCTGGGGTGGTTTTATTCAGATGGTGCACTAGAATTTGATAGGGAGAGGGGATAGCCGAGGGGGTTAATTGAGCTGCTATACCAGAGCTGGGTGGATAGAGGTGCTAGCTGAGAAGGTTAAGAGCTACTGCACCAGAGGTAGACAGCTAGAGGGGATAGATGAGGGGGTTAATGGCACTGCTGCATCAGAGCTGGGTCGATAGAGGGAATAGATGAGGGGGGTTAATGGGGCTGCTGCCCCAGATGTGGGTGAGTATAGGGGACAATTGGTGGGGTTAATGAAGCTGCTACACCAGAGCTGGGAGGATAGATTGGATAGCTAAGGGGGTTAATGGAGTGCTGTAGCAGAGCTGGGTGGGTTAAGGGGATAGCTGAGGAGGTTACTTGAGCTGCTGTACCAGAGCTGGGTGGGTAGAGGGGATAGCTGAGGGGGTTACTGGAGCTGCTGTACCAGAGCTGGGTGGGTAGAGGGGATAGATGAGGGTTTTGTGGAGCTGCTGCACCAGAGCTGGGTGGGTAGAGGGGATAGATGAGGGTTTGTGGAGCTGCTGCACCAGAGCTGGGTGGGTAGAGGGGATAGATGAGGGTTTTGTGGAGCTGCTGCACCAGAGCTGGGTGGGTAGATGGGATAGATGAGGGTTTCGTGGAGCTGCTGCACCAGAGCTGAGTGGGTAGTGGGGATAGCTGAGGGGGTTAATGGAGCTGCTCCAGCCGAGCTGGGTGGGTAGTGGGGATAGCCGAGGGGGTTACTGGAGCTGCTGCACCAGAGCTCGGTCGGTAGTGGGGATAGCTGAGGAGGTTACTTGAGCTGCTCTAGCAGAGCTGGGTGGGTAGAGGGGATAGATGAGGGTTTCGTGGAGCTGTTGTACTCAGAGCTGGGTGGGTAGAAGGGATAGATGAGGGTTTCGTGGAGCTGCTGCACCTGAGCTGGGTGGGTAGAGTGGAAGTATGAGGGTTTTGTGGAGCTGCTGCACCAGAGCTGTGTGGGTAGAGGGGATAGATGAGTGTTTCGTGGAGCTGCTGCACCAGAGCTGGGTGGGTAGTGGGGATAGCTGAGGGGGTTACTGGAGTTGCTGCAGCAGAGCTGGGTGGGTTAAGGGGATATCTGAGGGGGTTACTGGAGCTGCTGCACCAGAGCTGGGTGGGTAGAGGGGATAGCTGAGGGGGTTACTGGAGTTGCTGTACCAGAGCTGGGTGGGTAGAGGGGATATCTGAGGGTTACTGGAGCTGCTGCACCAGAGCTGGGTGGGTAGAGGGGATAGATGAGGGTTTTGTGGAGCTGCTGCACCAGAGCTATGTGGGTAGAGGGGATAGATGAGTGTTTCGTGGAGCTGCTGCAGCAGAGCTGGGTGAGTAGTGGGGATAGCTGACGGGGGTTACTGGAGCTGCTGCAGCAGAGCTGGGTGGTTTAAGGGGATAGCTGAGGGGGTTACAGGAGCTGCTGCACCAGAGTTGGGTGGGTAGAGGGGATAGCTGAGGAGGTTAATGAAGCTGCTGTACCATAGTTGGGTGGGTAGATGGGATAGCTGAGGGTTTCGTGGAGCTGCTGCAGCAGAGCTGGGTGGGTAGAGGGGATAGCTGAGGAGGTTACTGGAGCTGCTGCACCAGAGCTGGGTGGGTAGAGGGGATAGCTGAGGAGGTTACTGGAGCTGCTGTACCAGAGCTGGGTGGGTAGAGGGATAGCTGAGGAGGTTACTGAAGCTGTTGTACCATAGCTGGGTGTGTAGAGGGGATAGATGAGGGTTTTGTGGAGCTGTGTGGGTAGATGGGATAGCTGAGGGGGTTACTGGAGCTGCTGCAGCAGAGCTGGGTGGGTAGAGGGGATAGATGAGGGTTTCGTGGAGCTGTTGCACCAGAGCTGGGTGGGTAGAGGGGATAGCTGAGGAGGTTACTGAAGCTGTTGTACCATAGCTGGGTGGGTAGAGGGGATAGATGAGGGTTTCGTGGAGCTGCTGCATCAGAGCTGTGTGGGTAGAGGGGTTAGATGAGTGTTTCGTGGAGCTGCTGCACCAGAGCTGGGTGGGTAGAGGGGATAGCTGAGGGGGTTAATAGAGCTGCTGTACCATAGCTGGGTGGGTAGAGGGGATAGATGAGGGTTTTGTGGAGCTGTTGCACCAGAGGTGCGTGGGTAGTGGGGATGGCTGAGGGGGTTAATGGAATCCTTTGCAGTGGGTGCAGTGCTGTAAAGCAAAGAATGGGGCAGCTTGAGGCTTGGGTGAGAAATCCCTGGTGGTGCAATGGAGGTTCAGTCTTGGTTTGCCTTTAAATGAACTGTGCAATGTTCTCTAGTTAGGGCAATAGTATGACACAGGGGCAGCTGCATTCTACTTCTTGGCCTCTTCCAGTCTGGAGAGGTGGCAGCCCTATAACGCTGGGCTCTGCGTCTCTGGTGTCCATCGAAGTGAGTCTCAATTTTCTAATCCTAGTTCAAAATTCAACTTTTTGCGTTTGTGGGTCAAATTCCATAGTTAAGGTGTTGCTTTCCCTGCTGATAGAAGCACTAACTTGGCAGATGACAACTGTTGAATGACGTCATGATAGTCTACTCTAACATTGCAAAATCAGCGAGGTAGACATAGGACTTAATGATGAAAACTGGGAAGATTTAGCCGAACACTCAGTGTTCATATAACCTTTTCCACAGAATAACTTTCACATTTTTGGGAGCACAGGGTGGTTTTATCTTTGTACTATTTGAAATGGCCATTTAAGGCAAAAGTCTCGCTTTGGTTGAAGAGTTGGAATTGTTCATCTCCCTTCACTAGAGTAGATATTCCAAGCACCCAAACCCAAAGCAAAAAAGAAAATATTTGACATGACCTTGCAAAATGGCTCCAGGGGTAGAAATAGACGAGGGACTGAAGGAATGTACTTAAAGCGTGTGCGTCCTTTCATCTAAAATGCACCAAATCTTTAAATGTAGAAGTGCTGGGGGGCTTCTGAGAGACCCCTTTCTGTTTCGCATTCGTAGAAGTTGTTTCTTATCGTCCTCTGCATGCAGATTCTATGTAATTATTACACTGGACCTTGGTGATGTAAACGAAGGAGGGGCAACGAAAGTCTGTAAATAATGGATAAATATGCAGTATTTCCAAGTACCACATGTTTAATCCCTCCACCAAATTACAAGTTTGGCCACCAACTGGGACTGCTGGGACTCTTGTTTCAGGGAGGAGGATTATGGCCGTGAGACAGAAAGCTTTGGAATTGGCCGCTACATCTGAAGTGTCAAATTCTTGGATATCATCGGAGGCTTTAAAACACTGTGGACATAAGTGCACTGTTGCTCCTTTTTTGGATCATGCACTCAAGGCGATTGAGAACACATTTTTACAGCTGCGTCAGAGCCTGGAATATGAGGCCAATAAAGAGGCTTCACCTTCGTGAGATTGAGTCCTTATTGGTGACTCAATCCCTCTTTGAGAATTAAGAGCCTATATCGGTAAGGGGGTTCCTTCAATCCTATTTCATACCGAGCTATTGTCAGTTAAATGGAAATGCCTAAATAGTATGGCAGGTATATTATGGAAAACCCTATTTGGACTCCCGGCCTCTCGGACCTTGGTTTCGAGGTTTCAATAAGGTATGAATTTGGCTTATTATTTTGGAAATTCTACATAGGTTTGTCAAAACTGAGACTATATCAACATCCACCTATAGATTTGATGTTCGTATATCTCAATTTAGCATTGCCTGCCAAGGAATTTCCCCCTTCTCACCTGAGTTCGATCTTTGCTGGATTTCTTGATCAATGCCTTCTTGCGGACTGATCGAGTCTTGAATAAGGCTGCACGAGTCTCTTCCAACTCCAGCGTTCGTTCAAAGTTCCGGGATGCAAGGATCCAGGAATCCGGGAAATTAACAGAGTGCGCTACTAGAACACGAGTTCAGGAATCAAGAAAGGAAGGAAAGGGACTAGGAAGGGGTAGGCTGGAGGAAGCAAGGGAAACAATACCGCAAGCTACGGAGCACACGTCTGGTCGCTACTTCGCAATAGCATTGAGACGTGCGGAGCCGCGGAAGGCGTGGTCTATAAATAGAACACACTACGTCCAAGGTGTAGAGTGAGGAAGGTGTTTCACAGTGGACGGCCATGTTGGAAGTACAAGGGAGTGTAAGCCCCGTTGAGACAAGGACCAGGAAGTCCAAAAGGGGCGTGTTCTGTAGTTCATGACAGCATGCCTCCTCTGAAGACCCGTTCCTCCCGGTTTGCCTGGGTGTATAAGGTGAAATCTTCTGAGTAGGCGAGGGGCCTTGAGATTAGAAAGTGGTTCCCATGTTCTTTCACTAGGAGGATATCTTTCCATTCAACCAGGTATTGAAGCTGACCCCGTTTATACCTGGAGTCACATATTCGGGATACTTCATATTCCAATTGGTTGTCGACCAGCAGAGGAGGAGGTCGGCAGGATTTCTGCGAGGATTGGGTGTAGGGTTTTAATAAGGATGTGTGAAATACTGGGTGAATTTTCTTCCAGGAGTCTGGTAGTCTGATCTGGTACTGGATTGATAATTTCCTTGATGGGAAATGGACCATAGTACCGTGGGGCCAACTTTTTTGGCCGTAGATGTTGGGGTAGTAATTTCGAGGACAACCAGACTTGATCACCGATTGCATAAGAAGGACCTGGTCTTCTTTTGTACTCCGCATACTTCTTAGTCTGTGTTCTGGCCCAAAGTTTTCTTTGGCCTCCTGGTGTACATTGATGAGGGTTTCTATCCAGGAGTCGCGACAGTAGGTACTGGTGTAGGATGAGGGAGAACAGAGGGTAGAACCGATGGATGGAAACCTTGGCAACAAGAAAAGGGACTGGTTTTAAGTGCTGAATGATCGGAATTGTTGTAGGCGAATTCAGCCACGGGTATCAGGAGCGACCAGTCATCCTGAACCTTGGTGGCGAAACATCGAAGATACTGCTCCAGGGTCTGATTAGCACGTTCAGTGGCTCCGTTGGTTTGGGGATGATAACCAGACGAGAGGGTGCGTTGAATTCCCAGAATGCGACAGAGATGTTTCCGGAATTGAGAGACGTATTGAGGTCCTCGATCAGATATGATCTTGGAAGGAAGTCCATGCAAACGGAATATGTGTTCCAGGAAGATTCCAGAAAGCTCGGACAAGGATGGCAGTTTACACAGGGGCGTAAAATGAGCCATATGAGTGAACAAGTCTATGGTAACCATGATGGTCGTGTATCCTCGGGAAGGTGGTAATTCCACAATGAAGTCTGTAGCAATGAATTCCCATGGCCTTGTTGGCAGTGTAGGTTGCAGTAGAAGATCCACCGGTCTCTTGTTATCATGTTTATTTTGACTGCAGACAGTACAAGCTTTTATGTACTGCTGTAAGTTGGTCTTCATTCCAGGCCACCAAAACTGTCTTTGTATGAGACGGAGGGTGTTGGTTATGCCACGATGTCCGGAGTGAAGGGTATCATGACAGAGGTTTATTATTCTTTGTTGTAATTTCTGTGTAGGAATGACCCGTGCATTGTCCTTGAATAAATATCCTTCCTTAACTCTTAGGTTCCATGGATTCTTCCTTGAAATATCCTTCCAGAGGTCAGAGGATTGGGTTTGCACTCGAATTTCTTCCAGGAGGTTGGCTGCTTGAGCTACAAAGAACGTGTGGGGAAACATCTTAGGATTGGCCTTGTTTTCAGTAGTTACATAGTCAGGACATCGAGATAAGGCGTCAGCAATCATGTTTTGTGATCCGGGAACATGAGTGATTTGGAATTGGTACTGGGCAAAGAAGTAGGCCCAACGCGCCTGACGACTGTTCCTGCACTCAAACGACTGTAGAATTTGAAGATTCCGATGGTCCGTGCGGACCTGAACTGGATATAGTACCCAGAAGTAGATGTCGCCATTCAGTGAAGGCTTGGCGTATGGTTAACAGTTCCTTTTCCAGGACGGAATAGTGTGTCTCACTGGGAGTCAGGATTCGTGAGAGGTAAGCAATGGGGTGTTCCAGTTTATCCTCAAGTTCCTGCTTCAAGAACGCTCCTACGGCGTAGTTAGAGGCATCCGTTTCCACTAGGAATGTCCAATTTATGTCGGGTTGGGTCAAGATGGGGGCTTGCGTGAACTCTGTCTTTAAACGTTGGAATGCCTTATCTTGCGGTGTAGACCATATAAAGGGGGTGTCTTTCTTCAAGAGGGCAACGATCGGCTGAACGATCTCGGAAAAGGTAGAAATGAACTTCCGGTAGAAGTTGGCAAGCCCCAGGAAGGATTGAACTTGTTTCACGGACGTGGGAGCGGGCCATGCAGTATGGCCTTTACCTTTGAAGGGTCCATACCAATTCCTTCTGGGCTAAGGATGAATCCCAGGTAGTGAACAGAAGTAACGTGAAACAAGCATTTTTCGGGTTTGGCTAAAAGTTTGTGTTCACAGATTCGCTGTAATACTGCCTTTACATGTTCTTCATTCTTTAGAGGATCCTTGGAAAAGATCAATATGTCATCCAGATAGACAATGACGAAGAGGAATAACATGTCAGAAAACACCCTATCCATAAAACGTTGAAAAACTGCGGGGGCATTAGCTAGTCCAAAGGGCATGACTAGATATTCATTGTGACCACAGGGTGTTCTAAAGGCTGTTTTCCATTCGTCTCTTTCCCGGACACGGATGAAATGATAGGCACCACAGAGATCCAACTTCGTGAATATTACGGCGCCTCTCACAGCTTCCAGGATATCCGAGATCAGGGGCAGTGGGTACCGATCTTTGAGGGTGCATTGATTTAAGCCACGATAGTCGAGGCAAGGTCTGAGTTCCTTGGTGTCCTTCTTGGGAAGAAAGAACAACGAAGCACCCGCTGGAGATTTTGAGGGTCTTATGGTGCCGTTTTCAAGGTTGGTATCCAGGTATTCTCGGAGAGCCTTTTTCTCTGGTTCGGAAAGGATGAACATTCTGCCGAAGCGAATCACTGCTGAGGGATCTGTATCTATGGCACAGTCTTCAGGTCTGTGAGGAGGTAAGGCTTGGACTATGGCAGTGGAAAATACATCAGCATATCCCTGTTAGGCCTCTGGGACTTGTATGATATTGGAAACCATGAGTGGTGTTTGCTGGTCTCTTAGTGGTTCTTTAGGGGGTGTCGAGGAGGGATCCAGGAATAGACAGTGGGACATACAAAACTCTGAGCTTAGGAATAGTGATCCTGCTGTCCAATTGATATACGGATTGTGCTTATGTAACCAGGGCATACCCAATACCATGGGGTAATGAGCTGACTTAATGATGTCGAATGTAATCCGCTCTTGGTGATGGTTTATGGAAAGCTGGATCTCTTTTGTCTGCAGGCTTATGGGTCCTGAAGTGAGGGGTCTTCCGTCGATTGCTTCCACCGGCTGCATGGTGCTTCGTGTCTCGTACGTAATATGATGACTAACAACCCAGTCTTGATCAATGAAAATTGCCATAGCTCCGCAGTCTACCAAGGCCAGAATGGGATAGGTCTTATTCTCGGAGGGCGACAGGAAGGCCTGTAGTATCACCACATTGTTTTGTCCAGGAGAGTTCAAGAATGGAATTGATCTGGAGCAAACATCTCTCTCCCGAAGCTCTGCTCCATCTAGGATCGGGAGCTGGCGTTTCCCGAACCCTGAGGAGGGCCTAGAGGACACTTCCTAACCAAGTGTTTGTCTGAGGCACAATACATGCACAACCCTGTATGAATCCTTCTCATTCTTTCTTGCGGGGATATAGGTCCACGGAAGGCTCCTATCTGCATGGGTTCTGGTTCGGAGACTGAGCCTGGGTTTGTGTCTGTCTTGGTGGTACTCTCAAAGGACAGCTTTGGAGGATTACCTCTGGATTTCTTCTTCTCTGCCTTCCTTTCCTGGATACGGAAATCTATTTTCATGGCAAGGTCCATTAGTGCCTGGAATGAGTTTGGGCGAGCCACTCTGGCCAACTCATCCTTAATCTCCTCATTCAGTCCTCTCCTGAAAAGGGTAAAACTCTCCTCAGGGGACCAATCAGCTTCCTTGGCTAATTGCTTGAATCGGGTAACATAGGTGAGCATATGCTGGGATCCTTGCTGAAAGTCTAACAGGCGTTCCTGGGCACTATAGACCTGCTCTGGATGGTCAAACATGGTCTTAAGGGCTTGTATGAAGCCATCATAGTCATCTAGGAGACCATCGCCGGAATTAACGAGGGGCGTAGCCCAGGTTAAGGCGTTTCCTGAAAGGTGGGAAATTATGAACCCCACCTTAGCCCTGGGAGTTGAAAAGTAGTAGGGCTTAAAAGTAAAGTGGACCAAACATGAATCCAGGAATCCGCGAAGGGTTTTTGCCGACCCATCGTATTTGTCCACTATGCCGCCCAGCAACACACTTTCTTTTGTGGCAGAATCACAGGATAGAACTAATTGTTTGAGAGCAGCGTTTTCCGCCTTTAGATTCTGCACTCGTTTGATAGCTCTTGCATGCCACGCATCAGGTCCTGGACGGCCGCTTCCATGTCCATATCGAGTTTGGTCGGTTGGCGTCTCAAACTGTCAAGGAGTTCTCCCCTTCTCACATGAGTTCGATCTTTGCTGGATTTCTTGATCGATGCCTTCTTGCGGACTGATCGAGTCTTGAATAAGGCTCCACGAGTCTCTTCCGACTCCAGCGTGCGTTCAAAGTTCCGGGATGCAAGGATCCAGGAATCCGGGAAATTAACAGAGTGCGCTACTAGCACACGAGTCCAGGAATCAAGAAAGGAAGGAAAGGGACTAGGAATGGGGTAGGCTGGAGGAAGCAAGGGAAACAATACCGCGAGCTACGGAGCACACGTCTGGTCGCTAATTCGCAATAGCATTGGACGCACGGAGCCGCGGGAGGCGTGGTCTATAAATAGAACACGCTACGTCCAAGGTGTAGAGCGAGGTAGGTGTTTCACAGTGGACGGCCATGTTGGAAGTACAAGGGAGTGTAAACCCCGTTGAGGCAAGGACCAAGAAGTCCAAAAGGAGCGTGTTCTGTAGTTCATGACATTGACGAATAAATCTTGTCATCCTCTTGGCAACTTTGTGCAGGTTTGTGATCTAGTCCTTGTGGACATGGATTCTAATAAACAAAATCTTTTCAATAATCTGATGAGTGCCTGTAGGAAACTTAAAATGACAGAATGGTATAGTGATTAGTACCTTATTTTAAGAAAGAAGTCTCAATCTGAATTTGCCATGATCCATAGACCAACACTCTTCCTCAACATTTGACCAAATTTCCAGATCCCCAGTATCGCTATATTTATATTTGCTTCTGATATAATTCTTTAGGGTCGCTGTGAAGGTGGGGACCGAGTTGAGGCATTGCTATGTACAATAGAATCTGCCGACTTTGTGGCAAGGCAGGGTCCTTTGGGATCCCTTAAACATCTGTTAATTGTTTGTTCATCTACCTCTAATCTACCTCTAATATGTGGACTTCTGCCTTTCGTAAATTTATTAATAACGCTAAGACCCTGGATAGTGAGAATTATTGGGCTCGATTGATGACAACACTAACGATTCATGTTTTAATAATGATTCTTGAGCTTCTGGGTGAAAACGTCTATAACAACTAGCTTGATTGATGGATTTTATAATATGTGGTATCGTTTTGTGTTTTGTCGCTTTGGAATATTTCATGTGTTAACATTGTTAATAAACTATAAACACACAAATAAACTTTGACTAACAAAACTGCTCATTTGTGCCTGCTTTCTCCTAAATGATAGTTACTCCAGACATAAGCAGTTCTGTGTGAGAAATTACTACATGAGGTAATGTGGTATTTCCTCAAGGATTGCTATGGCACTACAAAATGGGGAAAAAGTGAAGGTTCCACGTGACTCAGGATCCTGCGGACCCTTTGATTACCGCTTACTTAGCTAATACTGTAATGGTCATTCGATTTGGCAGTATTAACACAGGTAAACCCACAAAAGTTGATATCAGGGAGACAGAATGGCAAATTGGAATTGAGCATCATGACTGTGACTGTAGTACCGCTCCTGCTGACGTTCCCGATTGTCGTGGCAGGAAACAGAGGACTTTTGACAGTGGGGGTGCATTGTCTCTAAAAAGGATAGACATGGGTTGCATTCTGGATGTGTTCGGTGGGGGTGCCATCTGAGTGGGGCCGGTCTGCCTGCAGGAAACTAGAGCAGTGATTATGTGTGTCGGTCATAGGTGCTGCAGGCAGGAGAAGTGGGGGATTCTCAGCACAATATCCTGCTGGTCGTGCAGAAGTCCCCCAATCGCCAAAGTAACCTTTCAAAGTACAATGCAGGCTGTGTCTTGGACTTCGTGTCTGCATAGACAGTGAGAGAGCAAGGAGCAGGACCCTGGGGAACTTCCTGCCTAATGTCAACCCTAATGGTAATGCAGACACTCAGCAGCTCATTGCCTTGCAAAATAGATAGACTTTTCAGTTGAGTTGGTCTCACAGTTCTTACTGAATGGGTCCCTGCTGCATCCCTTGGAGGAATTAGTGGCCTCTAAACCAACGTGGTGATTTGCTTAGTGCACGTTTTGTCATTTCAGTCAGTTTAGGGGCATAATTGGCGGAAAGAGTCCTTAGAAGTCATTTCTACCAAAACAATATCGGTTCACAGCAGCATGTATAGGTCTGAACCATACTTCAGGATTCATGTGCAGTTATTGTGGTTTTCAATTAGATTTAGTAAGTGTCTGGTTTTGTGCCTTTGCAGCAAGTGTACCAGCGAAGGCTGCATATCTTTGCCTTGCTGCGAAAGCAACGCAGGTCTTCACCACCCCGCACTTGCATCATGGCAAAGTATCAGGCAGCGGGGTGAGGTGCAGGAGGGTGTGCAGAGCCTTGAGCCGGGGTCATCAGAGGGCGTGGTTTAATGGTGGGGGGTGTCACCTGCTGGCTCGTTAGGCTACACCCCCTTGATGAGGCCCGGCTTAATGGGCTACAGGCACCCAGTCAGCCAGTGAGAGGGTGCTGATCTCTGCATTTATTTACTAACGGCTTGCCTGGCCGTGGACAGCACCTCTCCTTTTCAGCCTTAATGGTGGCGTGTTCCCTCGCCAGGCCTCATCCATGGAGAGCAACAGCATCACCATTAAGGCTGAAAAGGTGAGACCCCTGGAAGCCGAGTCCTTTTTTCCTAAAGCCTGAGGTTCCTGCGAACGAGAGGGAGCTTCAGGCTTTAGAATAAAAAGGGCTTAGCTTACAGCTGCCGCCCCTTTCCTTCGATAATGGTGGCACCGGGCCACGGCCCTCTCTTGATAGAAGGGATGACTCTCAGGTGCTGACACAACCATTATGGATTAAATAATTTTTTTTCTGGCACCTGGAGCTCTCGCTCATTAGTGGGAGCTTCAGGATTTAGGAAAAAAAAAACCTTGTTCTCTAGCAGCCGGGGCTGCCAAGGGATAATAGTGAGCCCCAGGAAGGCCCAGCATCAGAACCATATTTCTGTGGGTGTGTGTACAGGGCAGGGCAGTGAGCGGGTAGTTAGCAGTAAAGGGGGCATTTAGGAGGACGGGGCCAGGGATGTCATAAGCAGTGCTGTGACTGGAGATCAAGGTAAAGGGTGGGTGGGTGTGGGTGGGTGTCAGAGAAGCTGATCATACGGACAGGGTTGAAAGGGGGGTGGAAACCCACTTCGTGGTTGCTTGAGACATGGGGTGAGCGGTGAAGGAGGAGAATCTTACTTCGAGGAAGAGGGTTGGAGAGGGGCCGGGCAGCGAAGGACACGCTTTGATGTATTTACTGAGCAGACTTGCACAGTAAATACAGAGAGGGACCTGAGTTCAAACACCCTAGAGCAGTAACCACGCAGTCACTCGTGTAGTGGGTCACACACCGGGAGGGCACCGCTTGCCTTGTCAGATGACCCTTCAACAGCTGGGGGCCCTTTAAGATTGACACTGTCTTTAAAATCATACACTTTGAGGCAAAACTAAGCCTGTTCCATCATTCAATAGAGGCATCTTCAAGGCATGTTTATGGTCATACAACATCGATGAGAGACACATTCTACAAACATCTTCTTTAACCCTTCGGTTGCCCACGCTCAGCATGTAAAGCGCTGGATCATCAAAAACAGTTCCAAACATCAACCCAAACCTCCCGGGATATCTTATATCTGCATGATTTATGATTAAAAATTGATATTAAAAACCAAATCGTCGAAAGAAACCAGCAGAACCTGTGGTCCTGACAAATTGGCTACAGCACAACACATGTTTTCACAGATCCTAGATAATCTGCTGCCTTTTTGATCAAAGTCATTGCAGGTTTTTACTCCACCCAGAGCAATAAATACTCTATAATCAAAAATATCATATTAGGGATTTGAAAAACAGCTGGAAAACGAGATATCTCCAATCATCGTATTATTGTTTCAATTGGGGAAATAAAAATGGAACCTCGCCACATGAATGTGCAATCTGTAAGAGGCCCATTAGTCTTTTTTTTAGAATAGAGGGTTTGTACAAATGTAAATTAGCAGAAAGTCTATATGTAAATTAGCAGAGAGTCTATTTTGTAGAAAATTGAAACGAATTGGGCCCACTTCAGAAAGAGTGGTCGAACCCTGAGACACGCCTTGGAATAGGAACTCTAGATTTCTGGATGAATTGGATTTTGTAGGTAAAAATCAATGCTTTTCTGAATCTGATGATCCAAAGTAAAGACAACACCATCCTTGCACCGGCAGCAGGAGACACAGCAGCGCGGACCCGCATCCCACTCACCAAGGCAAGCTCACAGAGGGTGGGGAGCGAGGCGACCTGGACACCAAGACAGACGTTTAGCGAGAGGGACACACAAGCCACATTCAAAGGGACAGTTTGGTGGATCCAAAACACACAAGATGGTGCAAAGCTAGTCAGCAGTGAAAGATGGTGTAACATTGATTGGTGCCTGCTCCGGGGACTGGATGGGTGATCACAGCGCTGCAGAGGCCTCGCCGCAGGCGGACTCAAGAGAGGTCTTATGGGAAGGCTTATGGGAAGGGACAGCTCATACAATCTTGATAGAGTAAGGAATTACTAAAGCACGCTCAATACCTTGGGAACGGGTTAGGATAGAGAAATGTGGAAATAGGTGCTGAAACCCCGTCTACATCTATAAAAACGATCTCCCCAGCATTCGCTATCGTTCTTCGCCAACTACTTCCTATAGCTGCCAAACTGTGGTATTTACAGAATTACTGACCAGAGGAAGGGGACGATGCAGCTACATTACAGGTGCAGCCCTCCTGAGAGACATGAAAACCTGTTCCAACCATTGACAGAAGTCTGACAAAAGACCTTTGGTACCACCCGTGCGGTTGTATGAGTGGTGTGACACATCCACCCTGCATCTGAATGACAAGGCCTCACTTCCCATGTCTAACAACTAATACATAATATTTCTCATCCGCTGTATTGATTTTCTTTCATCTTTTATCCCTTATTAATTGAAGCATCTTACAGCTCCCCGTATTTTGTCTTTTTCGCTACAAGGATCCAGGAGGCTCCAGTATATGTATGCATAAGGGTACAAAATTTTATCCCGAAATTGATTTTTGGGGCTGAGTCCTACTTGATTATGGGAAACTGGGAGCAGGTCGAGGGAAAGATATGGTGAAGGTGCTTAGGATTACCAAATGGTGTCCCTCTGCCAGCAATTTGACATATCCTGGGCATGTCCTCTTTAGCCTCAAGCATAGGTCGGGCTCCTTTGCCCTTGTTTCACTGTTTTTTGGATACTACATAGAACTCCTCTTTTTTTTCGGGAATATTCTGATATCCGCCACTGGTTCTGTTTTTGTCTGGAGCGGGCAGTGTATAAGGGCTTTGAATGATGTGGGCTCATCAGCTAATACATTGCTTTGTTTCCCTCTAAAAGTTAAGAAAAAGGTGTTCCTTACTGACTGGATCTTGAACAGAGAAAATGTAATTGTATATAAGATCTCAGCCAATTTTCGGTATGACTTGAAGGCACTGAATGGTATGCAATCCTTTTTGATGACACACCCATCCAGATACTATCGGAATCTGTTACTAAAAATGAAGCTGGATCTATTTCCAACATTAGCGATCCTTGGGGCAAGAGGAAAGGTGCCCAAACCAGAAAGACTTTGCAGGCTACGCCCCAACGAGGCTGAGACTTTTGAACACTTTGTTACTAAATGCCACACGTTGTCTGGTCATCGTCAAATTATGTTTTGTAAATGTACTGTTCCCGACACAAGTGAAGAGGAAGTCTTCATGTACTTATGGCAATGCTTGCTATCTAACCCCTCTACCCCATTGTGTATTGCTGCAAAGTATTTTCTTATCTTACTTGTTTGTAGGTGGAAATTGTGTTTTTAAATGATTGTTTTTATGCTTGTGATAATTATGTTTTGTAACGATTGTTGTTAAGCTTGTGATGATTCGAAATGTACTTTTATCTGACTGTATTTAAAGTATGAAAAGTTTTGTTATTAAACTATATCACACTATATATATAAAAAAACATAAAAAATAAGTGTGCTTGTGCAGAGGAAGATAAGAGCAGGTTGCTTCTCTGTGAATGGAGCCCCCACAAACCACAAGTAACAACCAACCGTATAGCCAATCAATTAAGTCCTAGGAAGAGACAGAGAAAACAGACTAGCCTGCAATATTTTCCAAAACAGTGATGTGGAGCAGAGCTCTAACAGCATTCACTAATGTCCTCTTTACTCTGTATGTAGCACCAATCCTTTGCATTCATGAAGGTCCCTGCTTAGAGACAGACCTAGCGCTAGCCTTAAGGCAATGGTAGGTGATGTCTTACAACTCTGCCAAAAGAGGCTGGGATTGTGTCGCTGGGCTGAGCTGATCTGAAGAGACTAAGGCACTGTCTCCCGCTGTGAGCATGTTGACGGTTAGTGTCTATTACTTCTGAGCCCCCCAACCAGCTCACACCCCCTCCCCACTATGCCTGCATGAAAACCAGGCTTTAATAGATTCAAATGAACAGTAGGTAGAAACTTGACCTGGAAAAGGTATCAAGGCAGCCATGTTCCGTACAACTTTGAAACAAACAGCGGCCCATCTGCCACCTTAGGAATTTGGAACCAATTGAAGATCAACAGTTACATGTTTCATTCTTAATAAAAAGTTCAGAAAGAGGAATATGAAAATTACAACTACTTTGTTGGAAAGTTCTATAAAGCCCTTTAAGAAACACAAAGACCAAAAGACGGTCACGAGGTGCAAAGGGCGTGAAGCTGATGCAAACTGGATACAGCTTCCTGCTATCCCTAAATTTATCTTCGCCTAATCCACAAAATGATTTTTCGACCAATCTTCCCCTATTAGATCCAATGTCTGATATTATTTCATTTTTATGCTTAGGGTGTGATTGGACTTCGTACAATTCCTTCTTGACCTGCGTTATTTTCACCACAATGCCGCTCTGATCTCTTTATCTTCAGTTGGGGTGCAGTCCATTATTGCTGAATCCAATCCCTGCATTTGTCAGTAACCCCCAGTTACTTTCTCAACTTCCTCCCCAATCCCACTGTCGGCCAATACAGCCCAGCTGCACCCATCCTGCCTGTGCTCGTTTTCTCAGGCTTTATCTGCACTGTCTTCAGGATGGATGAAAATGAGGCGCTTGAATACTGGATGGAAGAAAGGACCTTGGTCTATGAGTCCTGGAGTAAAGAATGGGAGAATGGACAGCAGTTGATAGGCCGGGTCTCATTCACTCCCTTACATGTATCATCACAATGTAAACAGCCCTTCAGCTTCCCTGCTAGTTTCTGCAATGTGTCTCCAAACATCATGTGACTTTAAATAAGTACATGTAGCTCCCTGGCCGGTGAGGTGGACATCTGGGATAATGCGATGCCCAGAGTGTGGCAAATCAGTGTCCGCGAGTCAGCAATGCTAGCGAGATGAAGGTCTGGTCGGACTAGGAGCAGCTACATCAGCCTGACGCTACTCTGTCCTTACTTTCATCCTGCGCTCCCCTCTTCCCAGTTGGGCTAGAGCAGAATACGGAGCCAGAAGCACAAGGAGGAGGCAGTAAATGCCGGTCAAACTTAAAGCAAATAAGTTTCAAAGAACTTTCTGACCAAAAAGAGAATGTTTTTTGTAGGTGAGGAGTAATGTTTACAAAAAGCATGAGAGGCTGCCCATGTGGACACACTGCGTGATTGTGTGATGGGCATGGGCACTGAGGCAGTCCATTATGCAGTCGCATCTCGTGTGGAATGAGTTCACCACTAATCTCATTGCGAGATGTAAGGTACCGACGAGGCGGCGGCGGGTATTGCCACTTCATTCTCACCCGGGAAAGTCAACTGTGTACGATGGAGAGATGTCCTTCTGAGGGTACGGCTGAAGCTCCTTCTAGGTTCAGCCTGAGAACCCGGGAAACAACAAGTAGAACAATCTCCATCATCAGCTGTGTAAAGAGCCTCTCCATCCAGGAAACAGGCCGATTTTCCAGACTCAAGAAGAGATCTGTGCCACATGGTGCCATAGGATCCGAATCCCTGTGCATGATAGAAGCCGGAGCCAGGATAAGAACCCAAAAGAGTGAGGGAACCTGAACAGGAGGATGCAGAAACTCTTCGAATTATGTCAAATAGAGACACATCTTAAGTACACAAACAATCTAGCTATTGAAATGGGCTAAATTGGCTAAAGGTTTTGAAAATTCCCTCACCGAAAATCACATTTTACCTACCAAGCAACCACTTAAGGAAATTAGATCATAATTGTAACCAAAATGTACATCAGTCCGTTTTGTGGAGCCATTCCATTCACAAAGAATATGAGTTCAGCTTGTAAAAGTCTAAAATCTTCTTGAGCAACACCGATTTCTAGTGGGCAATAAAATAACAAGAGCAAAATCCTTGATCTTGCATCATCTGGAATTAATTATTAGACCTGGGAAATGTGTTCGGATGCACTGTATTAACCCTGAAGCCAACCCTAGAGGATAAAGCAATCAAACATCCCTCTTTGAGGACCTTAAGAACATCTAATATTATCATCATCTATTGGCTTAAGAACCTGGGCTCTCTGCCTTCCACTGGCAGCATGAAGCCCTTCATGGTTTAAACGCCCTCCCCAAGAAGGGAGGACAACATCTTGGAAGCGTGCTGCACTGTGGTCAAAGTAAAAGTATGCTTGCAGCACACTCTTCTTCCTCATGTTCGGATGCTGAGATTTAAAGACATATATTGTCTTGGAACAATTGGAAAATTGTAAAGCTTGATAACTAGAGAGGATGGAAGGAGTTGAAAACAATAGCACTTGGGGCGAGGTGTGGGGGTCACAAGCACTGACTTGTGCTTTTGCAGAGTTGCATTGTTTGAAGGACAGGCAGTGCTCTTCTATGAAAAGGTCTGAATCCTTGTCTTGTATTTTTTGGATTAGAAAGTCATCTGCGTGCCATACATGTTTGTGCTGAAAAAAGGTGGTCTGGGTGAGATCCTAATTTCATTGCAGTTGCTGCAACGCTGCTTACTCATCTTCAAAGCCAGAAACAGAATTCCTCTCAATGTCTGCATGGAGGCTTTCAGCAAAGTTACGGAGGCGGCCTCAGCTCAGGATATTCCGACCGGCCATCACAGACGCACTGATCAGCTGGATCATAGGCCCGCATGTTGATCTCACCTGGAGACACCCAAGCCTTTGACCATTTGCTGAAAGAGAAGCTTGAAGGTCAGGGGCACTTGCGTTACCAAGAGCATCTCTAACAAGAGAAGCCTGGCCTGGCAGGTCACGTACACCAGAAAGGGCCCATCTGAAGGTGTTCCATATGCTACAACTGAGGACTTAGAACTGAACGTCCTAGTATAGCGGTTAGACCTCGTCTTAAGAGGGTGCTCCATGGTGACGGCTTCCTTGCTCAAAGGAAGTTTAGCAGGAAAGAGGCAAACCCGTCTAGAGAGCATGCCCTCTGCAGTTGAGTTAGCTAGTGGAGTCAGGTCTAACTCCAGGCTGTCTTGAACATTATACATCTAATGAGAAGGTTGACTCTCAATTCCTGGTGCCATCAAGTTAATGCCCAAGGCAATGATCTGACCAGAGATGTGGCAATTGGATGCTTGGCTACTACACCAGCACTGGGAAGTCATCCCTACTCTGGCTGTGCCACCATCTGCTACCAACTTCGGTATCTAAGTCTGAACCTTTCCTAGAAGCAGTCCACAGCAATCATATAGCCCCAAACAGATAGAGAAGAAATCGCTTTGAATTGGTTGAAACACATTTGTTAAATCCATGCAATAATATCAAATCTCACTGCACAGACCTGCCGATATGCAGTGGGGTCCCGACAGATTCCAGTGGTGGGGGGAATTCAGCCCCGCTCGCCTTTCTTTTGTTTTCTTCTAAGGTTCTATGGCCAATTCTTCTCATTATTCACTGTAATCATTATTATTTTCCCATAATCTCATCCTAGATTGAATTGCTCAAAAGATGATAGACAATGTGGTGTAAAAAAGCTTGTAGGAACCCTCTTTCAGTATCTGAGGTGAGACTGCGAGGAGGATACTCCTAAACGGTACCCAGTCTTTTTAGAGAATATGTTTCATTGGAGCTATTTTTACTGGTATTCTTTTACAAATGTGTTTGCCAAAAATGCTATGGGGGGTGGGGTAAACCGTTGGGAGAGACAAATTGGTAAGGGTAGACGGTGTGGGCTCAGAGGAGGGCTGGGTGGGTGAGGGGGCTCTCCCCTTGCATTGATTAACCCAAAAATAAACAGTATAGAAATTGGCAGTAAAATAAAAATATTCAATGACAATTATTCAGTAAAAGTACATAGAACCCTCCCATGACTACCATGGCTACCGGTTAAAAAGACGGAACGGCACCGGATGAGATGAAGACAACACAAGAGTGATACAAGCGACACTGACACAAGCCCACAGAGCACGTGCGGTCGGCGATTCTTACAGGTAGTCCGGTAGAGCCAGGTGCGCCCGTAAAACCTGGAGGACCCTGAGGGAAGAAACAGGAAGTCATATTGAAGACATTTACCAACCATGCTATTGAGGAGGTGGATTAGAGGAGGTGTGTGTGCGCTCAGGAGGATGGCCAGTTGGACTACTCCTTACCCAGTAAGGGCAAACGGGGAACAAAAGAGGAGACAACGATTGAAGGAAGGGACAGATGAAGAACCGCACCAATGGCAGAGAGAGGGAGGGGCCATATCTGGTGTCCACTAATGAGACAAGCCCCTTGTCCCGCTATGAAGCCGATACTTACAGCTTGACCTGGAGGTCCGGGATATCCACGCATCCCAGGAGCACCCTAGAAATAAGAAGAGACAGAATTCCAAATCAGTGCAAAGGTCGTCATTCAATGTCAGGTTCCATAGTAAATAGGTGGTAATTAAAGAACTATTATCCTTATGTTCTTTGTTTATTTCATTGTTAGGTTTAAAAACTAAATATAGTCCTTTCACTGTTAAAATGGTTGGGCCTTAACTTCCATATTCAGAGTACTGCAGATACCCCAAGCCAAGATGGCGGGCAGAGGCAGGAGTTCTGATTGGGTGGCAGGTTGACAATGGTGTGACTCCCAACATTCTAAACTGGCTTTCATTAGTTTAGTTTCCTGAGCTGGTCATGTTTCTGTTTATCTCCTATGTTTTGGGCCTTGGAAAACTCTTAAGAAAATATCTTCAACACTAAAAGAAAAAGAAACAACTCATTCAAGTTACATCTACTCTAAAGAAATTAATTTTCCCTGTGGAAGAAAATGCTGAGAGGTCTTCTAAAGCAAAAAATAAGCTAAGTACTTTTTATGTAATTAATCTAAATGAACTGCCAAAGTTAGCCTTATCTTCTGTTATTTTCTCCTCTGAAGTGCAAGGATTAAAAGACGTCGTGTTGTGAAGCCAGTGTTTTACATGGCAAACTCATTCATCAGAGATTAAGTCATGAAAACATGATATTTAAAGGCTATTAAAGTTAATGACTGCACAGGCAACCTTGTTTTTTAAATGCAGCACCAAGAAGGATATTTATTTTTGAGCCAAGGTATCTTTAACAAAGAGGAAAATATATAAGACTTGTTTACCATATTATATGAGGAATCTTCCAAATGCATCTCATTACATGCAAAGACGTTTTTGAGGAATAACTTTACTTTAAAACTGCACTAAACATTAAATGGTATTTCCTTTGGTTGTTGAACTATTTCCATAAAGAGAGGTAAATGAAATGGAATTAACTGATTAAGGAAATAGTATCATTTTAAGGAAAACAAAAGATTATTTCTGTGTTTTCAACTATTTTTTCAAGTGTGCTTCATTCAAAAGACTCATCTTCTTGAGACATTCTGGAGTTTGTGTTCACAGTTTTATTGACATTGTTTGGAAACACATTTTCTTTTCTTCAAGTTCATTTATTTCCACAAGGAACCTCCATCAGTTCAGTCACTTGTAATGACATTCAGTTCATTGGTTTTCAGCAGCACAGTTATGAAACATGACCACCAAAGTTTGCTTTTAGGGTAAAATAGTTGGAGTTATTTCAAAACTAAAAAAAATATATAGAAATAATTATCATCCTCTGGGCTTTTTGCAGAGGGTATTCAGGTAGGATTGTTGATATTCATTAAATAATAGTTGTTTAGTTTTGTAATATTATTTAATGCTTAACAATTTTCATTCATGCAGAGACCGGATGAAGATAGAAGATCCAGTGTCTGATTTGTTATTTTATCCACTTTTCCCCCTTCCCCCCAGGGGTGTCTAGTACTCAGCTGTTCAGTTTAGTTGTGAGCTAGACATCTTAGTGGGATCGTGGGACTCAGCAGCTCCTGCGTTGGATGTGGATATTACCAGCCTGACATTCAAACATTGCCGTGGCCACACGGCATGGAAGGCGTAACCACTGAGATTACCACCTGAATAAACCTGACTTTAATTCATTACTGCAGGGCAGGCTCGACAGGATTGGAATAAACTCCCTTCCATGGGAAGTCTACTTTCCCCTCCCTCTACCTTGACCTATCTCCAGGCTCCTGACACATTGCACCTTGCCACACATTGTCAAACACCGCATGGATGCCTGTTATTAAGGGTACCGCTGGATCCACAATCGTGGTTACATAGCAGGCTGTACGTTGTGTTGTGCCACTTTTGAGCTCATATCACTTCTACTCCTGCTTCTCGGGGCAGCATAGGTCATGAAGTGGGGCATGAGTCACCTAGGGAAGGATTTAAACATGGTGGGCGGCAAAGTACGTGCAAAGAGTTACGTGCTATGCTTTTCACGCTCTCTCGCGTCCGGGCTTCCTGCGAGATGGGCCAGGCATGAACATGGCTCAGTTCTTCCTTTGAGACACTTTCCCAAGCTCTTATCGATGCTCTAGAGGTACTCTCCTCCTCCAGAAGAGTCCTCTGCTGACAGTCTAGCACCCTCGGAATTGAACACACAGGCACTTTCGTGCCCCTCCGCCATGACCGGAAGCTGGCAAGTAACCTATGGACAGACATTCCATAGCACAGGAAGTGAGAACAGGGACATAAATCAGGGTTCACTAGAATCTGAAAACGTAAGTAGCCATCTCTTGTACATGTGTGTGGTAGATTTTCAAGTTGTTTTATATCTTGTACACTTAATTTTTACACTTCCTGTGATCTTTATTTTTTAGGGGAATAGATTCTGTGATGTCACTTCTGTGATGTCACTTCCAGGGTAGTCTACAAGTCTGTGCATCTCCTTTCACCACGCCTATGATTTGAATGTGGTAGTGGACCCTGCTTGCTGAATTTACTCACCATTTCTCCTTTGTGCCCAGGCAAGCCTTGATCTCCAGGGAGCCCAGTGCCACCCGCACATCCAGGCTCGGTTTCGACGCTGTCGCCCTGAAAACAAAAGCAGAGAGTGGGGGGTTGCGGATAACAGGAACAAACAGAGCCCTTCAGCGGCTCAATAGGCGACTTCTTCCCACAAGGCCAGGTGTGAACGGTGTAATGAGGACCAGCCAGATGTTTAGCAAACAAGGCATGAGAGGGACTGCTTTCAGGCAGAGTGGCTGGAAGAGGCAGACGGCTTAGCATCTGGATAGCAGGGAGTAGACGCCTTCCTCCCAGGGCTCATTAAGAGGGACCAAAGAAGCTGGGAACCTGTAAATAGGCCCTCAGCAGCCCCCAGAAACATCCCTAGTAGATGTTTAATATGAACCTTAATTGAGAGGGGAGAGCACCTGTTCCTGAGGGTCTGCACTACTTATTACCTTTCACATGAATGTGCGTTTCAACACATGTGTTTCTGCAACAGGGTGTGTCAGGCAGGTGGTGTGTTAGAGGGTACTTATAGACGTGGGTTTGTATGATGACTTAGGGAGCCAAGAGGGCATTATTGTTGACATCATGTGTGCTCACCCCAAAAACATGATCCTGTGCTAGTGTGGCAATTCACGTAAACATGAACCAATGGTGTAGCGGTCTCTTCGGTGGGCCTTGGAATCATGAATAAACAGAGTTGTTCTGTCTCTGATTTGTGTCCATGGTATTTTAGGCTCAGGGTCTGTCTGTGAATGGCAATCATTTACCATGTACACAAATCAGACACAGAGCAAGGAGGACCGTGTTCATACACGAACATCTCTGTTTTTTCAAGATGCCACTGCCCACCAAAGAGACTGCAACACCATTGGTCCATGTTTATTTGACCGGCTGGGTCTAGGGATTAGCGCCAAGAGAGCAGGCTGCTGTATAAACTCGTGCATTAGTGTAGATCCTGATGGCACCGGATGATGGCAAGGAAGCTTCTGGCGGGGTCTAGGGACGAGCGCCAAGAGAGCAGGCTGATGTATAAACTCGTGCATTAGTGTAGATCCTGATGGCACCGGATGATGGCAAGGAAGCTGCTGGCGGGGTCTAGGGACTAGCGCCAAGAGAGCAGGCTGATGTATAAACTCGTGCATTAGTGTAGATCCTGGTGGCACCAGCTGATGGCAAGGAAGCTGCTGGCGGGGTCTAGGGACTAGCGCCAAGAGAGCAGGCTGATGTATAAACTCGTGCATTAGTGTAGATCCTGGTGGCACCAGCTGATGGCAAGGAAGCTTCTGGCGGGGTCTAGGGACTAGCGCCAAGAGAGCAGGCTGATGTGTAAACTCGTGCATTAGTGTAGATCCTGATGGCACCGGATGATGGCAAGGAAGCAGCTGGCTGGGTCTAGGGAATAGCGCCAAGAGAGCAGGCTGATGTATAAACTCGTGCATTAGTGTAGATCCTGATGGCAAGGACGCTGCTAGCTGGGTCTAGGGAATAGCGCCAAGAGAGCAGGCTGCTGTATAAACTCGTGGATTAGTGTAGATCCTGGTGGCACCAGATGATGGCAAGGAAGCAGCTGGCTGGGTCTAGGGAATAGCGCCAAGTGGATCTAGTGAATAGCGCCAAGAGAGCAGGTTGATTTTGAAGATGGTGGTTTGGTACTACGTCATATGTGGATCTGTGAGCTGTGCTAGCAAAGGTCATAGAGACACCTACCTGAGAAAATAAATGTGGGAATTTTGCATTGTTTGTATCACACAGCTGGACAAAAAAGGCTGGAATAAAGATTACTGAATTGTTATAGGATGGAGTAGGAGAGAGAGGGGAAATTCGGACAATGTTGTTGGAAGTAAAGTTCCACAGCAGGAGTGTGAGAGAAGGAGGGGATGGTTTAAGATCTAGGGAGGACGGAGGTCGTGGGCGATGGACTTCATTTCAGTGTTGTAGAAACACTATAACTCAATGGCACAGAGGAGAGGTTGGGCTGTTGTTGGAATCCTAGTGTGACCTTTTGGTGAGTGCATGACCCTTCTTCCTGGAAGTAATTAATCAGTTAACCTTGAGGGTGCTTGCAGTGAGCAAAGGCCATAATAACCAAGTTACCCTCTTGTCTTGGCTCTGGTTGTGAACCACCAGGAGTTCTAGTCTCACCACCTTTGGGAAGCAGGTCAGGATAGAAGCAGTTCAGATCACAGAGATCAGGCGGCAGAACTAGTGAGGAAAGTCCTGCGGGGGCCTAAATGGTGGGAAGTGTTGTGTGGACACCAAATGGCCATGCAGTGTGGCACACAGTGAAGTGGTGCCATGCCAGTTCGAACCAGATGGGAGACATGATTCTGTGTGTCCTACTCACCTGGGCCTCTTGTGGACTGTGGAACTGGGACAGGCACTGGAAAAATCAGAGTGTACAGTCAGCCACAAGCATAATGACCTCCCTCGCCACCAACACCATAACCATACTGACTATCACCAACATCACTACCACTGTAATCATCATCACTGGCAGTTCCAGCATCCGTCATTTACCATGTATTCATCATTAACTATGTCAGGTCTTTCCATTGAATACATTTACATCGAATTACTATCCATCGAAATGTATCCATCGAAATGCTTTTCCATCGAAAAGCATATTGATTGAATACATTTCGATGGATTTCATTATCATTTAGCCGCGCTGGTCACCACCACCACCACTCCTACACAGACCAGCACAGAGATATGTAGACCTCATTCAGCTGAGGCCACAATCACTCACACAGCACTCCCCCTGAAGAAGAACCCCAGATCTTCCACCGCCCTCTTCCCATGACCCTGGTCAATACAGGCAAAGGAACTCACTGGACTCACAGCCTTGAGGGATGGCTCACCTAGACTGTAGGGACTTGACAAAGGTTTCTCTAAACATGTCCCACGTGCCGCTAGATCATTCTATGCCCACCCTGGGATAATAGTAATGGAGTCTTACCCTACGCAATCCCCCCCGACAGATCCCCAGTACACACCTTCTCGCAGTTCTCCATGCCAGGTACTCCGGGCCGACCCCTGTCCCCCTTCTCTCCTTTCACGTTGCCATTTGGTGGGAGTGCACAGTCGCCACAGATATTCTAGGAAAACATCGAAAAGCAAAAGTGAGTTGCCGGTCTTGAGCGACAGCGGGAAATAGTCCCGCCCTCCTTTGGCATTGTGAATACACTGGCCCAGATAAGACCTGGCACCGTAGTACTGACTATGGGATACACTGCTGTAATGAGGAAGGCTAGAGCTGGCAGACACCTGCTCAATGCATACACGGCTATATGGGGCAGCGCAGACCATGGCAGACACCTGTTCAATGGAGCAGCACGTGCCATTGCATGCACTGCTATATGGGGCATCAGAGGATATTACATATAAGGCTGCATGCAGCAGCACAGGCCTAGGTACACAGGACATGGTTCTCTTCTATTGCCGGTGGTACAGGCGCCGCCTCCGCTGTACGGGTTTGGGTCTATTTGACCTAAAACATTTGACCTAATCCCATTTGACCATATTTATTTGACCTGTTTTTCAGTCTAAAATATGGAGGCAGACCCTGCGCAACCCGGCCCCCTATCCCGATTTCCCCTCAACATAATCTATACCCTTACCCACCCATATATATGGGTAAGGGACTGTTTGTGGATCAATTGGAGAAATACAATACATACAACGTTTTGCTGGAAACACAGCCGGAGTGCCGATGCGACTCGGATTGGCTTCCAATCCACTTCTTTTTATATATATATATATATATATATAATTATATTCGATCAAATGTTTTAGGTCCAAATGTTTTAGGTCAATTATGCTAATACCGCTGTACAAGCAGCACAGAACAAGGTGCACCGTCCAGTGATGTTGCAAAGAATTGAAATCTCAATTACAGGCACCAGGAGATGACTACATTATGAGTCAGAGCAAATGTCAAAGGCATCTGATGATACTGGGACACAAGGTCTGAGTGGGCATGCAGGCTACTTAGTCCCCGCTGTTTGCACCCCTCCTCATCTATCTGCTGGGCCTTGGAGACCCAATGGTACCACCCCAGCCCCTTTATATTGAATTTACAATGATACCCATCACCCAGCATGAGATCTTACCTTCAGGATGTCGATGGTACCCACAGCGGCTAAAGGACCCTGAAAAAGAAAGCAGACATGGGGTAACCTGGTTCACCATAACCCCAAAGAGCCTTTCTGAGGCTGTGAGGAACACTCTATCAGGTGCAAACACTCTGAAGAAGCAGTCAGAAGCGTGGCGAGTAGCAGGGGAGGGGAGAGGACCTCACATGCCCAGAGATTACAGGAACTTAGTTGTTTCGCCCACTCTATTCCTTTATTACAGGTGCTTCTATATGCGCCTAAGAGAGCTTGCTGCTCGCGGGCCGGGGCAGGGGTGGAAGCAAGCACAGACACTGGAGCGACGGGTGGAAAGACGGGCTGACAGACAGACATCAAACCTGTCTTGTACCTACCAAATCTCCTGGTGCCCCAGGTTGTCCTGGCATGCCATTGTGTCCTGGAATACCCTAAAGCCAATGAGAAACCTGGGAGATATAAATTCTTCTACACAGCTCTAGTCCGCTGTCTCCCCACTTTCCAATCACAATTCCCCTTTCTTCTCGGCCTGGTCCCCTCTCCTGTGCTCTAGTATTGCTCTGCATAGTCTGTGTTATTTTACATGCAAGCGGTGAGAGGGAAGGTGCATGTCACAGTGTCTTGCATGCAGTGCAGGGAGGGTTGCTTGGGATTGACTTTGGTTGTGTGGTGTTGTGGTGGAAGCAGCAGGTGCAGGATGCGCAGTGTTGTGAGTTGCATGCTGGTTGAGGGAGACACATGGGTTGTAAGATACAAATGACAGTTAGGCACTTGGAAGAAGCTACTCACCTGAGTTACGTAGGTCCACCTTGTATGAAGGTTAGCAGATTGATAACCTGTTGGTGTTCTAGTTGATCCCAGGGAAGATATCTAACACCTATTCCACTGGGTTACAAGTGTCATGTTCTGTGTGTATGTGTGTGAAGATCTCTTGTAGTCCATTAGAAACACCCATGCGTACTGTGAAAAACCTGAAGATGTCTCACCAACTAGTCCCGGGGATCTGCCATCCAGGTGGCCAAAACAGGGCCATCACTTAATGGATCCAGTTCCTGGGGGTGACCAGTGTGGGAGAATCACCTGGAGGGTGATCTTCGGGGAGTGGAAGTGGGTCACCGCCCACGTGGTATCCCCTTCCTTATAACACCTTTTCCCGATCCTACCAGGTAGGATACCTATAAACTCCCCCCCCCTTTCCCGACACAAACACTTTCTCACAGACAGTTCATTGTGAGCGACAACACGAGAGCTGTATACCAGGCATGTCCCACCCAACACAAGGGTCAGGCAGAGTCAGGCAATTACTGATAATTACACACACCTGACTTCTATCACACTCCCCCACACAGATAAAAGGCAGAGCACAAGAGCACACTCTGAGCAAGGTAAAATGCATGAGGAAGCAGCAATTCCGAGATGGCAGTTTAAACCGAGGAGAAAGGCGACAAGATCAGAGAAGACAAGGAGGGAACCTTTGCCCTTTTCAACAAAGGACTGCAACTTTCAAGAAGCCTCAAGTAAAAGAAACATTAGACCGGAAATTGCAGCTGCCGAATGGTGTAGTGTGTGTTAGAGGTACACAGGGCCCTCCTGCACTGATAGCCAAGGCGGAGAGATGCGATTGCCACCGTGGAGTCCTTGACTCCGAGAGATAAGCAACGCCAGCGAGTTCAGCAAAGCCGGTGAGTTGGAGATACCGATAGCAGACTGGACTGTGTTATACTGAAGGTTGCAAGCGGCAACATTGTATGAAGAAAGAGAACTAATATACAAATGAACTTTATGAAACCGAAATAGGTACCAGATACAGAGTGGGTCGGCGTCAAGTGGGTGCTCACTCAATGGCCTCCTTTTTGGTACCCCCCCGAGAGAACTAAAAATTATTGAACTGTGAAATGGTAGTGGTCCTTCAGCGGGTTAAGTTGAATCCTGTGCACATTTGAAAGTCTTCGATTGTCTGCAAACTGAAATTGGTCTGAGCACGGCTGAGGGGGACCAATTTTAGAGAAGGGGTCTGTGCCCGGAAGAGGGGGATCGTGGGTGAACAGTAACTCAACCGAGAAGATATTGTTGTGGCAAGGGTGAACCCAACTGAGGGGTGCCTATGAATGAGGATTGGTCTGAGCCCGGATGAGGGGTCTAATTGTAAGAAAGTGGACTGAGCCCGGAAGAGGGGGATCCACAGTGAAGAGTAACACACCTGAGAAGATATTGCTGTGGCAAATGTGTACCCGACAAAGTTGGTCTGAATCCAACTGAGGGAAACTAATTGTGAAAATAGGATGTGAGCCCGGCTGACGGGGATCCAAAGTGAAGCATGAATCCCCAAACTTGAATATTTGGAAAGGAACTTTTCTTTTTTTTGCTTTCTGGTACATCAGGCCCTCTGAGGCAAGAGACTTTTAATAAAATAGACTTTGGCACAGAAGGCCCTGATGTTGGTAAAAGGAACTGTGACCCAGTGCCGGAGAAGCCCAAGAGTGTGCTGTGCTCGAGTGACCCGCCTGTCATGTGCTAAAAGCATGGGGAAGGGAGGCCAACGGCCTAAACATCCTGACTTATCATTTTGTGAACACTTCTTTCTTTTTGTGAACATTATCCCCACACTATTTGTAGCATAGCGGTAAGGATTGCAATAGCTTTTTTTAGTATAGGCCCTTTTTATTTGACTAGACTCCACTAGGACTGTATTATTATTATTTGATGGGGTAGCTTGCTCCCATCTTAGATTTAGGATTGGATTGGCATTTTTCACACCCCTGATAAAGTTCAATAAACACCCTTGAACTGCGATCACTTGTGTCTGTCTTACTTTCATACCGTGACTCCCTTACAGTGCACACCGGCATATGCTCCTCTTCTGACCCAAATGAAGCCATTTCATTTAAGGCGATAGATCATGGAGTGGAACCAGAGACGATTTGGGAATGCTCATAATCTCCCCAGATAAGAGACCTATATTAGCTTAGGATCCTTCCGGTAGATTCCTGCACTGTTGTAAGAGAGTGTCAATGAGGATAATGTGTGATGGTGGAGACAGTGACACCAGGCTTCAAGCTTGTAGACTTCACAGAGCAGCTTGACCAAAAGGGAGGTGACCACGGTAGGCCTACCTTCCAGAGCGCTCATATACCAGAAGGCATGGGGAGTAATAGCGAGAATCTCTGCCTGTGGACTCCTATATGTATTTATATACATATTCAATCTTGTCTTTTTCATTTTGCAACATATTGCCTTCAAAAAAGGGCAGGTCTGGAATCTTGTAATAGAGATGTTGGCTAAACAAGTATCTATAAGGCCTGTCCTCAAGAGCAAAATCCACTCCATGTTTTCAGGATATTTCACCAATGCTGCAAGATCTTCCCTTGACCAGTTTTTAAAGAGATCCTATAAAGATTACTGTAAGGACAGAGTGGAGGCATAAATCTATGAAGCCTCTAGGAAGTGAGGAAGGAAGGATGACTAATGAGAGCCAGCACCATCTGTCTGAAGGAGGGTATCTAGTTGGGGTTGGACACTGACTAATCATGCAGAGGCACTTTAGGATCCACAGCTTGCCCTACAGATCCCCTAACTCACAACGATTCCACAGTTCAAACTTAACTATATAGGGCTGGCAGGGCTAGGGGAAAAGTGGATTGGGATATAAGGCAATGAAAACTCAGAGGGTCTTGGTACATTCTCAGGGCAACATGGGAAAGAGGAAATGAACATAATCACCTCAACAGCAGGGAGGGGTAAATGTGGGTTTATGTTCTTGTGTCTTCTCTCCTCAAGACTTATGACTCTGAAGTATTCCTTAAACCTGCTCAGCATCCAAGACGTTAGGAAACCTTAATTCCTGAAAGTAGATCTCTCGGTAAATGTCTAGCTTAGTGTCAATAGCTAATTCTCACATCACCGTCTACACCTCAAAGGTTACACAATATCCTCATACTCATTGCCTAAATCAGGAAAATATATATATTTTTGATATTTTATTGTTTAAAGGGCAAACCTAGCTCGAGGGCATCAGAGCGCCATACGGAGCATGGGTATCTGACATTTGGGCAGCCATCTTTTAACTGTAGCGCAGTACTGTGAGGTCTGTGCATCGACATGTGCTTAATATACTTATTGCCTGAATCAGGAACTCCTATACTGATCCCTCTCTAAACTAATTGCCTAACTAATTGTCTGAAAGAAGTGATCTTTATATGTCTGAGCTATAAAGGAATTTGACTTGCTGAATTTGCAAGCTCCTTCAGTGCTGTGAATGAAACCATCGCACTGGTCAGCGCGGCTACTGTAATCTTTCCTCTTTACTCAGAGTCATTGGCTAAACTGACAACTTTGTCCACAGTCAAGAAGTAGTTTGACCTGCACTGTCTTTCCTTCTATACCAGTTCCCAGTTTATGGATCACCTGAAACACATCACAAATGATTTTCCAAGTCTATCCTCTACAGAAAAGGCAGACGCCTTTCTAAGAAAGAACGTCTCTCTTTGGGTGAGCTCCTAGCATCGGACCAGCTGCAGGAGTAGTGGCATGGTCATTACAAACTCTCCCAGTCGATGGCAATGCAGATGTCCACATGTTCGTCTGGGGCCACTGCTGCGCTACAAAAAAGTGGTGTTTTTCTATCAGCCCACTGTGGCACCGTGGAAGAGTAGTGTCTCTCCATGTACTAGCCAGACAACCTGAACGCCTCTCACGCAGAACACACAGCGTGCCCCCCAACATACCACCATGTAACAAAGGCAGCGGTACTCCGACATCTGCTGAGGGGAGGCACTTAACGTAGAAATAAAGAAGGTTCAATTGGTTGGAGTTTAAGGGCAAACGGGCCTCTGCACTAACTGGTAAGATGAGTTGGTTGCTGTGGTACTTCCTGCTTCCTGGTACATGGTTTGTCTGGGAACCAAAACTCCAATGTTCCCAGTGGGTAAATTATCGGATGATTTGACAATCCTTGTTAGTTAATGGCGCTGGCGGGTGGATTTTTAACCAATTGTTGTAGCCATGAGCTAGTTAGATCTTGGATATTGAAATGATGGAGCAAAGATCCAGACTTGTTGTCAACAGTGAAGGTTTTAATGTTGTAATACACATGAAACCAAGGTCGGAACACTGCAGCATGGAGCACCATTTGCCCTCTTCAGATTGGCTAACCAGCCCATCGCCCAGAAGATTTGGGAGGCAATCACCAGGTGCTACAACCCTATACAAGATCAGCTATCACTGTTCTGCCTTGATAAAGACTATGGTCGAAACGCGCGTTGGGTTCCCTCTCACCTGTACCTAGCCAATTGCTAGGTTTTTTGGTTTCATGTGTATTACAACATTAATACCTTCACTTCGGACAACAAGTCAGGATCTTTGCTCCATCATATCAATATCCAAGATCTAACTAACTCATGGCTACAACAATTGGTTAAAAAGCCACCCACCAGCGCCATTAACTAACAAGGTTTGTCAAATCATCAGAGAAATAAAGAACTACTGTTACTCCAACAACCCTCCTCATACTAAAAATGGAAACTACTCTCCTGTCAGTATCCCGAGTGCATCCTTTTCCTTTGTGAAGCTGTCTGTCCTCTGTGTTCCTTTACAGGGTGGGTTGTATTTTGTAGCGTCCTAGAACTGTCTGTTATAGTACCAATGAAGTCGATATTTTTAACACAACCTTGACTGGACAGTCCCTTTTATCATTGGGTAATAATTGTATTTTCTTTGTGTTGCAATTAACCGACGATACACAACCTTGCAGAGATAAGACAGCTGTTCCGTCCACGTTACCAAAATTGGACAAGGGCGTTTATAATTTGCTTGTGTTTCCTATCTGTTCGGTTCCCTTCTGGTGTACTGGAGGTGCGGGGCTGATTGATGGTTTAGAAACCGTTATCCATCCGTGGACCACTGGTGCCCCGGAAGTTAATTTGTCACATATATTACACACAGTGCAGGAACCGAAGCAAACATAGAAAGTAACATAGATCTGTTAAGGATTGTAGAATCAGGTTCTCTAAAGAAACATTCCAGCCCCAGTGTCCAGGATGAGGTGGCGCTAGTGGGCTGAGGAGCATCTGAGATATAGTTGGAATTCTTGTTTTGATTTCTTCACTCAGACCGCGCGACCGGAGCACACCATCTGATGTTGGAGTTGGTAACCCATTGAATATACCTTTCGCTCTAGAGATTTTATTTAAGGGCAAGTGGATTTTTGAAGGTGACGTAGCTCGACCAGATACTTTAACTGTTTCAGTCTCTTCAATCGAATAAGTAGTTGGATTTACCAGACTGTTCATTTGTGGTGGACTGGGCATGCCTTCTTCAATAACTGAGATATCATCCTTTGCCCGTATCCTTTTCAGAAAAGCTAATATTGAGGAGATGTTCTGCGTTACTTTTTTAGGTGGCGACTCTTCCCGTCGCAGGTTGTGGATTGCCAATAATTTCTTTGGTTTCATATTGTTTTTAGTTTTTAGTTAATTCTTTCCTTTCAAAGTTTCTAATAAAGGGCTCAGAAGGATTGTTAGAGGTTGCAAATGCAACCTCTATGGTGAGAACCGTAATGTTGTTTTGATATATGTTAAGCACCATTAAGAACTTCCTTGAGTTCCTCCTTCTTAGAAGCCATGCCTTAACTTATTTTCCAGCTTTCCAACAAGGGATCAAGGTGAGTGAGTTTCGATTGGGTGAAATATGACTGATCTTGATTTTGGAGATGGTTTGATATGAAGTGCCCCTCTTGTAGTGGCTCATCGGTGAAAATGTGATGGTCGTTGCAGCATCAGTGGCAATTGATAAATTACTTAAATCAATACATTGCACGCCTTCGCTATAGGATGGTACACAAGATTCAGCGGAATCGCCCAACTGGCATGCAGCTCAAAGTTTCACTCTAGATTGGGTGCATCGTACAACGTCTCTCTGTCGATTGTCAGAATCAATTTTCCTTCGATTCCACTGTGGAGACATATCACGAGCCTTAAGAAAGAGATGCTCCAAAGTGGACATACGGATCAGCATCTTCAACAGGTAAGTTTCATGTTTCATTGTCTCATGCCGAATACTGTCATGGAGACGCACCAATGACTGTAAAACAAGAGGGAGCGCAGATTGTGTGCTGGGTTCCACAGAACTGTGCCACACTGGTATTTTCTACGACGTGGTCTATGATTTGGGCACCTTTGGGGATTTCCATTGCTTCATTTGGCCCCACGTCATCCATCATTCGATCCCCACTCTTTGTTTTTACTGCCCCGGAAGTTTTCGTTTTTTGGATGTTCCCACGAGCGTGGCCATTTCGGAAGGAGGTGTTGGGGCTTTCAGAGAGGTGGATTAACTTAACTTTGGTTCTCTTTGTGCCGAAATTAGTGACGTAAATATTTGCAGGCACTCCTTCGACAGTTATAATATCATTAAAAAGGGGCGGGGGACCAGCCCCTTGAACGTTCTGCTCCCCGCGCTCTAACAAAGTCCCAAGTTTCACAGTGCCGTGTTGGTTGGCTGCATCTGCTCCTATGGCAGGGTCCGTAATTGTGACATTTCTCAAGTTGTAACGGGTTTGGAGCACATCTGACCTAGGGTGAGGGAGACTGCAGATGTGCAGTGGTAACATGTAATATGTCAGGCTTACAAACAGCGAGGAGCATGCAAATAGTATATGTAAGCAGGATCCATTCCGAGGATGTCCTCGTGCTTGTGGAACCCAGCCAATAGCCAACAGCATCATCAATGGATATAAAGAAGAGACTCGTGCTGTGCTGAACTCCTCTGCAACTCCATCCCAGTAGCAATCTAGACTGCCCCCAGAACTGAAGACTTGGCTCTTCCAACAACGCCTCCGGGTTACCTACCTTCCAGCTATCTTGTGCACCTGCCCATCCTCATATAGTAATGTGGTAATTATTACTGAGGTTCACTTGATGCCTTATTAAAGTCTTGCTACCAAAGTCTTGACGATCTGAATGACACCTGGCCTAGTAGGATCGTTGTCTGTCTTCCTTTGTTCCCCTCCCTTGCCTCGTCACACCTTGAAACACTTGTGTATAGGCGCGTTACAAATGCCATATCATATCACTCTGTCAGCATGCACCCATGTAACATTTCCTACCCTTGTAGGAGGAGAGTGAATGGGTTAATTAGTACAAGTATACATCTATCTTTGAATTTAAACAATTTTATTTAGTTTTTTGTTTTTTTATAACACGCCTAATACTGTACCTGAGTTTGGTTTTGAAGCTCAGATCTGAGATTCGAACCCCTGGTGCGCGGTGCGGGCTTGTTTCCAAGTCCATCGCGTTGCCCCTGTGCTAGCCTCTGTTCAAGGAAGTTGGGTTTTCTCCTGCTTCTTTAGGTAGGACATTGCTGTGGTGCTCTCTCTAAGCACTTCAACAACCTCTCCTGGGTGACTGAGAATGCAACACTTAATATCCAGGAGGAAAACTCTGATATCAAACCCACTGAGCTGTCTCTTCAGACATGCATGTCACAGGCATTGTAAGGACACATCAGGAAAGGAACTTTCCAAATCAAACAACACAGGATGAAGGTAGGTTGCTTCTTCGTCATGTATGGTTGAATGTCTGCCAGCGATTGATGATGGAGTGGGTGTTCACCTAATTCGTAGGAGCTACAGGAGATGGTGGCAGGGGAGCTACTCATACGGGGAAAGACACAGTGAGTGACCTTTGACATCTGGAGGATCTGAACAACATACTACAAAGATCTCTGAGATCCGAAACACTGTAGAAGAACCAAAGAGAGAGGCGGCCAATCCTGATCCTAGGGGCGTCCATGGCATGACATGGCGAGACAGAACATGCTTATCTGGTGTTGAAAGATATCCTAAAATACCAAATGGGCAGTAGAAGAAGCACGCATTCTTACAAATATATCTTTCATGCTTGCTCTGGGCTATTGAGAGACGATAGTTCCACGAGAGAGACGATAGCTCCACGATACCAGTCTCTGTGTCATCCTGTGGTCACAACACTATTGACCCAGAGATGGAGCAGCGGCTTTGCTTGTCTCAACACCTCCACGTCCACCATTCACTGGACAGTGACTAGGTTATCTGACCATGATGGAATGGGCCTTGAACCAGGTGGTCTCCTCACGGAAATCGCCTGTGTCTGTTACATTGGGATGGCTGCCGAACGTGAAGCCCGCAAAGCTGGATCTTGCATGGGTGGTGACACTGGGTCTTCTTTCCTGGAGGCTGTCACACTTGGGCCTGACCAACATCTGCCCGGTCTCAGTCCATCTACTGAATCTTTAGGGCTCCTTCTCGCCTCGTTCCGCATCACACCTTTGCAATCAGATGCGGCCGCTTCGCAAATGAAGACCGGCAGCCTCAGTAGGGATTCGGCAATCGCAGTTCAATTTCTGGCCTTGTCCTATCATGATGGACGAAACGCTTTGATATGATATGATAAGTCATGTATAATGCTCCCGCGTGTCCCAAGATGTTCTCAAGGTTTGCTCGAAAGACTACATGGCATTGATCGCGGCGGATAGTGAGATCAGATCAGATCACCCCATTATTTCAGCATTACACAGGCCTCCCCTCAAGGCTTCTGCATACTTTAAACTTAGTGCATTATTCATGAAAATCTGTTTATGTAGCTGCACAGCAAGCTCAGGGCTCAAATGCTACTTAGGAAGCAACAAGGAAAGCATGGAACAACTCTCCGGGGTCCAGGAACCATGCGCAACCGGTCTAAGATGCCGCTGGACATTGCCAGTGGTAATGAGACTGCGCCAGGCCATCGACCTTCAGACCAGCTGAGCTTCCCTTCGCCCCTGGACTGCCCCTGTTGTTTACCATAAGCCATGATTCATACACTGCCAACCAGCTGGGATGTTTCATGAATTTAAGCAGCAAGAAAAATGAACAGACTTACCGATCGTTGGAGCCTGGCCCAAATCTTACCCATGAAGATGAGAATTTGTGAAAGTTTTATCAGTCACAATAGGAAAAAAAGAAACATTCCTGAGGTATAGGGGGATGGAGGGGGCTAGATCATCCCCCGATTACAGGATTACATGAAAAAAGAACATGTTGTCACGCGTTCCAACTCCTTTTTCTGTTTGACAGAAGAAAACGTAATGGAGGCACATGTGAAGAAGCGTGGATTTCTATTGGAGGTGGCCAGGGGGACAAGAGATGCAACTTCCGGCCCGTCCAATCAGTGCTCTAGTCCTTTCCTGAGTGACTGTAAAAGACATGGCTTGGAAATAGAGGGGGTCAATATGTACAGGAAGCGCGTCATCATTGCACGTTGCGTGCAGCTCGGTTTGCAAGGCGTGGTGGGGTCTGCTGCCAGGGAGCACAGAGGCCTGCTGTATTATATGGGGTCTTCTGGGGATTTCTTGGCTTCCCCTCTCCCTGCAGGAGAAGGCAAGGGAGGGAGTCGCTGAGGAGGAGCCATGGACTCAACGATGCGGTTTGGAAGGTCAGATCGTGGGAAACTCACAGGTATCTAAGAGTGGGCTGGCCCTTCCCTGTCTAACCTGAAATCCTCCCTATCCCGCCGCTCCACAACCTCCCAACTGTACCCTTAAAAGTCTATCCTTCTAACTGCAGTTGCATCATTGCACCCTAGTCTGTGAGATTGTTTCCATCGTGGATCTGAAGAACAACAACCTGTTGAGCTTCAGGGAGCTATACAAGGGATCGAAATGTTCTTCTTCTCTGAACTGCCACCCCGCCTCATTCGATTATTATTATTTTCCCTTGCTCACGCCTAGAAGCAATTCTGTTTGCAGTTATGCATTACAAATACTTGACTTTCAGGCCACTTGTTAAAATAGCTTCCGCTACCCCTCCGGAAATATCTCTCCTCTCAAGCTCTTCGCTCCTCTACCTCTAACTCCATCAGGGTCAGTTGTTTTTCAAAGAAACGAGCTGGGGGTAGATCTCTGTCTTCGGCTTGACCCTCCCTCTGGAACAGCCTCCCTGCCACTCTAAAACTTGAGGAGAACCATCTCTGGTTTTGGAAGCACCTCAAGACCTTCCTCTTTGCTTCTGCCTTTGCTCCCCCTTCCCCTTGCTGATCGTTCTCTGGGCACCGTGCACCTGGCCACCCTCTCTCCTCTGGGCCCAGGTACCTGCTCACCCTGTCACCCTCCCGCACTGCCTCTGGGCCACCCCTTGCACTGGGATCTGTATCTGTACCCATTCAGCCCCCCCCCTTTTTTCTTCCTGCACTTATCAGACCTACCTGGTCTGCTGCCTTAAACCCAGCACTTGCCAATTGCTGGTTGTACTACCACTGTTTGTTGCCTTTATTATTTATTTATTATTGTTTATCTGTTTCTCCTTTGCTCCGCACTCTCCTTTTCTCCCTCCTTCCATGCACTTTTCCTCTCCCCCCTCTCCCATGCACTTGCACGTTCTCAATGTCACTGAGCCTAGTAAGATCGTTGTTTTGTTCTCCCCTGTTCCCCTCCCTTGCCTTGTCACGCTCTAAAACACTTGTGTACGAGCGTGATATAAATACAATATCAACGGGGAGTCCAAACAGGGAGGCAACCTGTGAACAGACTGGACCAGTGCCCATGTTTCAGCCACCAGCAGGCCTTGTCCACAGATCTGCTGGGTTCTGCCAGACCCGGTTCATGGAGTCTCTGAACCTGGACCCACGCATGTGTTCGTCTGCGTGAGCCGAGCATTGCAGACGTTGTGGAATCCGGGAGTTGCGCTCTGGGCTTTCTAGACATCTCATCTGTCTAACAGCTTTGATCTGGAATCCAACCTCAAGGAATCCCTGTGCCAAAGCACCTCCCGGCCAGGCTGGCGCTGTGCCACTTGGGCTCTGCTCTTAGCCAAGCATTGCAGCACTACGAATACCAGAGTTAATGGCTGGCTCCATGTGAGATTCTGATGGCTATTTGGGGAGGGCCACAGAAGTCTCGCTGCAGCGCCCTGAAGCCAGGGCCATGCTTATAAACCCCCTAGGCACCCTGTCTCGGTGCATTCTTGCAGATCTGCTATTCCAGACGTCCCACATTTCCCAGGCAAATGATTCCACAGAGGCGTGGCCAGGATTGCATAACTAGTGGGGCCTGGAGCTGATGTAATTGGATCCACCCCAGTGACAATAACACCTGTAAATGCCCCCACTGCACTGCAGGGCGGGCATTTACAGATACAGGGTGTGCCTTGCCCACTCAGGCCCTACCCTGTCTACGCCTCTGTCAGATTCCATGACCTCACGTTGCCAAGTTCTGCTGGTTTCCCCGCAACCTAGAAGCCGGTTATGATCCATCGGCCAGTAAGATAGCCTAGTGAGTTAAGCTCTTGCACCAGGTATCTGAGTCTCGCCCGCACTGCAGGGTTGAATCAACAGCCTGGCCGGCCCACCTAATCCCCTTCTGAGGTTGATAAACTGAGTACCATTAATGATTCGATCATAATAATAACAATACCTAATAATACCTCATTTTATCGTGACACCAAAACCTGAAGAAGAAGTCTTTGCTGCTTCAAAAGCTTATGCATTTCCCACCTGGGTATAATCAGTCCAACAACAGACACTGGGATTTTGTCTGATTTGAAACTGCCCTAACACTGCATCACGCCTCTTCTCACACAGAAAGAAGAGGAGTCCTTTTTGCAACACTAGATAAAGCATGATGTCATGTAATCACCCTGTCTCTGATCATGCAATCATGCTTAATCTGCTGCATGGACACAGGCGCTATTCTTCAGCCTTCCCGCCTTTCCGGAGAGAGTATGTGCTTTTCCGGGAACTCCTCCTTTTCAGCCTTTATTGGGAGATGAGCTTCTCCACTGCTCCCCACAAGGCTTTCTTTCTTCTCTTTACCCCACATGTGTGGAGTGGCTGGATCTCTTGCAGGTTATCCTTATCAGTTAACACTCGTGTACTGAATTCTGCGATCCGTTTGATCTTTCTTGCTCCAGTTCATCCTCACATGCTTAAACCTACTCATGGCTTTAAGTGGGCCAGAGCTGGCTGGGGTTGAAACCCAGTCATCTCCAAAAAGTGCTTCTGTTCTAGGGCTGTTGGCACTCCCCCAACTACCCTATTTTTCAAACACGCTTTTGTGGCCATGCATCGACCCCCATAGTTAGCATAAGAGAGCTAAGACCATCCCTGTGTGAGGAAACACAATGGTGGCGGAAATGCCCTCCTGGCCGGGCTCCCAGCCACTCACTTGGCTCTGCTAAAAGCAGTCCAGCACTTAGCAGCAAGTCTTATTACAGATGTGCAGAAATTTGAAAACAATCTGCCCCATCCTCTGCACTCCAAATTGGCTTCCACTCCAGGACAGGAAACTGTTCCAGACTGCATGTATCATCTACAAAGCAGTTACGAGTAGCGCATCAGCGGATCTGGTGGCTAAGCGGACCTGGTGGTTAAGCTCCACATAGCTGGTGGCGCATGCTTGTTGCACAGCAAATCGACCAACCTGCTCGAATCGCAACCCCTCCGCAGAGAGAGGACCAGCAAACAATTCTTCGGCTGCCCGCAGGGGTTGGCAATGTCCATTAAAATACAAAACGAGAGGCAAGTGCAGCACAATGAATGCTAGCCATGTTCCACCTACTCCCACTGGCCTCTTTAAAAGAATGCTTAATGCCGCCATGGGCACTTCTGCCCTGTTGCAGAGGCCCGCAATCTGCTACGACCCCCATGACTCCCATACATTTACAATGCTGGGTAGCTCCGATAGGAGGTGGAGTCATAAACATCTGGGGAGGCAGTGATGGCCTTATTGTAAAGTTACCCAATATTTCCTGTTTGCTTATTACATTCCCCACATAAATGACCTCTTCTTCTGCCTATACTTTATTGTGCATTTCCAGATATTTTAAGATCAAAAAGTTTTGCATTCTTTGATACTTGGAGAGCTCCTTGATCAGAGTTAATATTACACATGAGTAGTGTGACAAATCAACTTCTAAACCATCAATCAGCCTCACACCTGTAGTGCACCAGAAGGGATCGAAACAGATGGGAAACACAAGCAAATTATAAACCTCCCTGTCCAATTTTAGTAACATGGGCAGAACAGCAGGCTTATTTCCCAAAGGTTGTGGATCATTGGTTAGTTGCAGCACAGCGAAAATACAATTGTTACCCAATGATAAAAGGCACTGTACAGTCAAGGATGTATAAACATATCGAGTTTATTATTATCACAACAGTACTAGCACACTACAAAATACAACCCACCCTGTAAAGGAATGCAGAGGACAGACAGTTTTAATGAAGGAAAGGGGATGCACTCTGTATACTGACAGGTATTGGTAGTCGGTATAGTAATTAATTTCAATAGTTCAGGGATCTTTGATTTCAACACAAAGGAAGCAATGGGTCATAAAATGTCTCTAGGGGCATTCAGAGAGGGACCGGGGGGGGGGTAGAACCACAATGTAGCTTGTGCTGTAGGTGTTAATGGTGCTCGGCAGGGTCGAGTTGGCTTCAGGGCACTTTGCAGGCTTCAGTGGCAGAGTTCAAGACAGGAGTCATCTGCAGGTATCAGGCAACAAGAACGTTCGGTTAGCGAAGTAGGACGAACGGCTGCAGGCTGGACTACATGGTGGCTTGGGGTCGGGAATCGGTGTCTCTGTGCTGTTCGTTGGGTCTGAAGCACTGGTCGAGAAGTCTTGGATGTCTTTAAGCGACTGCGGCTTAGCAACGGTCAGGCTTGCAGTGCGTTGCAACATGAATGAACTCGAATGAGTCAAAAATGTCCTTTAAGACGGACGTCGGTAGATGCTTGTTGAGGCACTTCTCCCAGCTTTTTCAATGGGCTTATTTGAAAACTTGAGTCCAGCACTGCAAGGCACTCTTATATCTCAAAACTCCATGTCAGAAATGTGCCCCCTGAACAACCAAATAAAGCATGTTGGCTCTGATTAGCAATGAGGTGTGACCAGCCAGCGGGCAGTGTCACTCTACAGAGATGTGACATGGGCCCTGGATGCTGAGAACCAAGACGATTCAGGACTGGCAACACCAGCACTTCACGCTGCCCATGGCAGATGGAGTTCCCTGGTGTTAAGTTGTGGCCTTATCAGCCCCAACCCAAAATCTTCTTGGGGTTATAGGTAATGCCAGCCAAGATGTTGAGGTTGAAACTGAAGGATAGTCTGTCAAGCTGGAGATGCAGCTCCTTGGAGCGAGTCATGTGCATGCCTTTGGTGAATGCCTGGCTATTGCAGAAATGTGGTGGGAGGCTTTTGGAGCGAGTCATGTGCATACCTAGGTGAATGACCGGCTCTTGCAGAAATGTGGAGGGTGGTGCTTGGAGCGAGTCATGTGCATGCCTTTGGTGAATGCCCAGCTCTTGCAGAAATGTGGATAGTGGTGTTTTCAGTGAGTCATGAGCATACCTTTGGGGAATGCCTGGATCTTGCAGCAGTGTGGCGGGTGGTGCTTGCAGCGAGTTATGTGCATGCTTTTGGTGAATGTCCGGCTCTTGCAGAAATGTGGTGGGTGGTGCTTGGAGCGAGTCATGTGCATGCCTTTGGTGAATGCCTGGCTTTTGCAGAAATGTGGAGGGTGGTGTTTGCAACAAGTCATGAGCATGCCTTTGGTGAATGCTCGGCTCTTGCAGAAATGTGGAGAGTGGTGTTTGCAGTGAGTCATGAGCATACCTTTGGGGAATGCCTGGATCTTGCAGCAACGTGGCAGGTGGTGCTTGCAGCGAGTCATGAGCATGCCTTTGGTGAATGCCCGGCTCTTGCAGAAATGTGGAGGGTAGCGCTTGGAGCGCGTCATGTGCATGCCTTTGGTGAATGCCTGGCTATTGCAGAAATGTGGCGGGAGGCGTTTGGAGCGAGTCATGCGCATTCCTTTGGTGAATGGCCGGCTCTTGCAGCAATGTGGCGGGTGGTGCTTGGAGCGAGTCATGTGCATGCTTTAGGTGAATTCCCGGCTCTTGCAGAAATGTGGAGGGTGGTGCTTGGAGTGAGTCATGTGCATACCTAGGTGAATGACCGGATCTTGCAGAAATGTGGAGGGTGGTGCTTGGAGCGAGTCATGTGCATGCCTTTGGTGAATGCCCAGCTCTTGCAGAAATGTGGATAGTGGTGTTTTCAGTGAGTCATGAACATACCTTTGGGGAATGCCTGGATCTTGCAGCAATGTGGCGGGTGGTGCTTGCAGCGAGTTATGTGCATGCTTTTGGTGAATGTCCGGCTCTTGCAGAAATGTGGTGGGTGGTGCTTGGAGCGAGTCATGTGCATGCCTTTGGTGAATGCCTGGCTTTTGCAGAAATGTGGAGGGTGGTGTTTGCAACGAGTCATGAGCATGCCTTTGGTGAATGCTCGGCTCTTGCAGAAATGTGGAGAGTGGTGTTTGCAGTGAGTCATGAGCATACCTTTGGGGAATGCCTGGATCTTGCAGCAACGTGGCGGGTGGTGCTTGCAGCAAGTCATGAGCATGCCTTTGGTGAATGCCCGGCTCTTGCAGAAATGTGGAGGGTGGCGCTTGGAGCGCGTCATGTCCATGCCTTTGGTGAATGCCCAGCTCTTGCAGAAATGTGGAGAGTGGTGTTTGCAGTGAGTCATGAGCATACCTTTGGGGAATGCCGGGATCTTGCAGAAATCTGGAGGGTGGTGCTTAGAGCGAGTCATGTGCATGCCTTTGGTGAATGCCTGGCTTTTGCAGAAATGTGGAGGGTGGTGTTTGCAGTGAGTCATGAGCATGCCTTTGGTGAATGCTCGGCTCTTGCAGAAATGTGACGGTGGCACTTGCAGTGTGTTATGTGCATCCCTTTGGTGAATGCCCAGCTCTTGCAGAAATGTGGAGAGTAGTGTTTGCAGTGAGTCATGAGCATACCTTTGGGGAATGCCTGGATCTTGCAGCAATGTGGCGGGTGGTGCTTGCAGCGAGTTATGTGCATGCTTTTGGTGAATGCCCGGCTCTTGCAGAAATGTGGAGGGTGGTGCTTGGAGCGAGTCATGTGCATGCCTTTGGTGAATGACTGGCTTTTTGCAGAAATGTGGAGGGTGGTGTTTGCAGTGAGTCATGAACATGCCTTTGGTGAATGCTCAGCTCTTGCAGAAATGTGGCGGTGGCACTTGCAGTGTGTCATGTGCATGCCTTTGGTGAATGCCCAGCTCTTGCAGAAATGTGGAGAGTGGTGTTTGCAGTGAGTCATGAGCATACCTTTGGGGAATGCCTGGATCTTGCAGCAATGCGGCGGGTGGTGCTTGCAGCGAGTTATGTGCATGCTTTTGGTGAATGCCCGGCTCTTGCAGAAATGTGGAGGGTGGTGTTTGCAGCGAGTCATGTGCATGCCTTTGGTGACTGCCTGGCTTTTGCAGAAATGTGGAGGGTGGTGTTTGCAGCGAGTCATGAGCATGCCTTTGGTGAATGCTCCGCTCCTGCAGAAAACTGGCGGTTATGCTTGCAAAAATTGGAATGGTCAGTGGCCATACCTTCTACCCAAATGATTTAATAGATTGAGGGCCTCATTACACGGAATGCGGTAAACCATGGTGCTATTAGCACCGTGGTTGCGGACGGTACCATACCGGAACCACCATGGAGAAAAGGGGAATTACCACCCTATTCCAAGGTTGGCGGGGCGGTAATTCCCCCTTTCTCCATGGCCCTTCCCCATTTCCATTTTTGCCCCATAGGGCTCAATCGGAATGGGGAAGGGGCTAATTACGGTACTGCAAATTGCGGTACTGTAATTAGCACCAAGGTCCCTTTGCGGGTCCCAACTTTAACGGCTGGTCTACACCAGCCGTTAAGGTCGGGTCCCGCAAAGGGACCTCGTAGTCAGGCGGTAAGGGTTTAACGGTACCGGTGCCCTTACCGGTACCGGTAAACCCTTACCGCCTACCGTGTAATGAGGCCCTAAGACTTTGGCACAAGACAGGTGAGAAAATGTCTGCCACGGGCTCTAGACGCAACCAAAGTTCTGATTGGCAGATCTTGGAAGTTAAAGGGTGTTAAAGTTGAGGCAGGAAAAAGGGCGGGCATCACTGGAGGGAATCACATAGACTAAGTGGTTGGATGGCAGCATGCAACCGGATCTGGAACTCAGTTTTGGCATTGTATGTAGAATAAGTAAGGTAATGAGAAACCAGAAAAATGCCCCAACTACACATTCATGCAAATGCATGCGCACACACACACACAAACACACGCATGCGCACACACACACATGCACCAGCACACACGCATGCGCACAAATGCACACACACTCTCGGTTATGTGCTGGGCTCTATCATTACATACATTTTGCACTTATATATTTTATGCCTTCCTAAATATCTCATCTGCTGTTTTGGGCAGGGGGGAAGGCGGCGGTGGCCCTCCTAGTTTACAGTCTGAATGTGAGCCTGGTGTTAATAGCCCTCCTTGTGGTCCCACGTGCACCTCTACAGACAGCCTCACTTGCAGTTACCTAAGTCAGAGCTAATTTAATCACATGTCCTTTCAACATCTACAGAATGTGTTACGAAAAACAACAAAAATAAAAACCCAAGAGGCTTCTAAGAGGTGACATCAAAATGAAAATTGCAAGAAAATGATAGGATCCCAGTGAACAAATGTGAACCGGTTGAACCGGTTGACAGGTACACCCCACCCACCTCTTTGCCCAGGTGCTAATGATAATACCGTGTGCATTCTGGCAATATGCAGAGCAAGCGTAGTGCTCACAGGTACTTTGGAGTGCAAAGCATGGTCGTTTGTAAAGGGGGCCGGCCACAGTTTCTTTCCAGGGAGTGTTGACTGGTCTCCATAGAAACACAGACCCCTCCACAGGGCACGGCTTAGAAGTTTGCATGTTAAGGTAACAAATGACAATCTCAACAGGTAATGGAAAAATGTGCTTACCTGGTGGCCAGGGAGTCCAGGCGGGCCTGGAGGGCCAGGAGGGCCAGGAGGACCCTACAGATGAGAAACATGAGAACATTCATGAGCAGAAGGCTGTGGGATGTCCAAGTGGTCCAGCTTCCAGGGCTCCTGCAAGGAGCTTGGAAGGCCAGAGAGCATAGGGAATGTAAAGGAGGGGCGAACAAGAGGTCCAAAAGTGGAACTGCACCCCGAAGAGCTTGGAACCTGAACCTCTTGAGGTATGACAGAAGGAGAGTGGAAGAGTTTAGAGTTGTTTATGGGGAAAGGTCGTGGGGGAGACGAGGAAACAACAGAGAGAGAAAGCAAAGTGGGAGACACTGGGGAAAGGAATATGGAGGCGACAAAAGGTAGAGAACAGGTAGGAGGGGAAGGGGAATGGAAGTAGGAGTGATGAGAGGGGGAAAGGCGGGAGAAAGTGACCAAAGAGGAAGGAAAGAAACAGATAGACACGTGGATACCATGAATTGCAAGAGAGGGGGGTAAATAGCAAGAAGCAGAAGGGTGAAAGATAGTGGAGTGAGAGGAGAGGCATGTCAGTGGGACCCTACTGACTCTGGGATCAGCCACATACATGTAATTAATATGGAGTTCTAGTGCCTCAGTTGTTTTATTCTACCTTTTAAAATGGAGGCGGCAGCTCAACCTTTCTGCAGCGCACAATGCCGCCATGTTGATAAAGGGCACTGGCACATTAACATGCAAAACATCGCATTTAAACCTACTGTAATTATGGAGCCTGCCTGTTATTGTAACATGTACATTTCTCATCTGTATTGTGTCCTGTAACATACCATGTATGTAAGTAAAAGCGCCCAGATACCCTTGGGTTAGGTGTGCTATATAAGTAAATAAACTAAACTAAATAAACTAAACTAAACCTACGAGGTGATGGCAGGACAGTTTGGAGTCAATCCTTACCTCTGGCATTGCTCTGGGCAACCCTCCAGACCATCATTCTTCAGACTGCCAAGCTTTACAGAAGGGGAATATGAAAATCAGGCTTAGTCCCACAACAAAAGGGTCCGTCCAGCCCGAACTGCTAGGTGATATCCCTTCTGCACGAGACCACAAGCATTCCCAGACAGGTTTCGGCCTTGTTGGGTGCCTAGAAACCCAAGCTATTCCTCACTGGTAACTTCAAATGAGGCCGAAACATGTCTGGGGATGCTTGTGGTGTCGTGCAGAAGTGATGTGACCAAGCAGTTCAGGCTGGACTGCCCTCTAAAGGGTGGGACCAAGCCTGATTTGCATATGACCTTTCCCCTTCTCAAATGTCTTTGCAGGCTGGAGAACGAAGGTTTGCAGGGTTCCACAGAGCAATGCCAGAGGTTAGGGTTAATTCCAAACCTTCCAGCCATCACCTCTTTTGTTTTGCATAAGTCACCCCAAGTGGGACGGGTATGCCCAGACATTGGTCCTCAGCCTGCTATGCCTAGACACCCAAGCTATTCCTCAGTGATGACGCCCAATGAGGCCGAAACATGTCTGGGGATGCGTGTGATTTGCATAGGGTTTTTCCCCCTTCTGTAATGGCTTGGCAGGCTGAAACATGATGGCCTGGAGCGTTACCTAGAGCTGAACCTGTGGTTATGATTTATTAAAAACCTTTCAGCCCTTAACTTCTGGTTTTACATTAACCTGCCATTTTGCCCCAAGCAAGGTGAAGGCTTCAACTGTGGAGTACATGCCATTGCTCATCGGTAAAGCCTGCCAGCTGGAGGCTTGAGAATGGCAATTTTTAAGGGAGGAAATGTGCCGTGGGGGGGGGGGCATGTGACCTGTATTCGTCCTCAAAGTAAAAAAAATCTCAATTCAAGAGAGCCCCTCTTCAGTTTCCATGGTAGCAGGAAAATGAGTAGCCGGATCGGAGGAGCTGGTGATCAGATACCTTTTGGGGGAATTTTTAATAACTGGGGCCAAGGTTGCAGCGAGGGGTTGAGGGAAGAGGCAGGAAGGAAGCTGAGGGTGGACTGTTGCTAGGAGTCATCAATGTCCTTGGAACACAGGCTTATGTTTGTGAGTAAACAGTGCTTGCTTGCTCATGTCCTTCTAGGCGCTACTGGGTAAATATTCCTTTATTCACATCTGGCTGTCCATCTGTTCTGTCCCCATTATACGACCAATAGTGGAACACCCAATTACAGGACTTCATGAATGTAAACACCCTTTCAATGGATTACTCCAATCTCTATATTGACCATGTTGTAAAGTGCTTCTGATCTAAACACCATCTGTCAACTAATGGTAAACTGTAAGGGCACAAGGGTGGTGACCACCACTGTATGCCAGCTTTGTGTAATCTAGAGATGCAATACTATAGTGTATCAGATAAAGGTACTCTGGAGAGGTATAAGGGTGCAGAGAAGGTAATATAGAGGGGCATAAGGGTGGTGACCACCACCGTATGCCAGATAAGGGTAATGTATTGGGACATAAAGATGAGGACCACCACTGTATGCCAGATAAGGTTAATCTAGGGGAGCAAAAGGGGAATGGAGACCACTGTACATCGTACAAATATAATATTGAATAATATATCTGTGGGAGTGATAACTGTATGTCAGATACCGGTAATCTAGAGAAGAACAGCTGTGAAGCCCATCAAGGCATGTCAAATGAAGGTAATCTAGAGATGCAGAAGGGGAGGACCACCAATGCATGTAAAAAAAAGTAATCTAGAGATGCACAAGGGAGAGGACTATCAATGCATGTCAAATACAGGTAATCTAGCGATGCAGAAGGGAGAGAACCACCAATGCATGTCAAATAAAGTTAATCTAGAGATGCCCAAGTGAGAGGACTGCCAATGCATGTGAAATACAGGTAATCAAGAAATTCACAAGGGTGAGGACCACCAATGCATGTCAAATAAAGGTAAGCTAGAGATGCAGAACGGTGAGAACCACCAATGCATTTCAAATAAAGGTAATATAGAGATGCACAAGGGAGAGGACCACCAATGCATGTCAAATAAAAGTAATCTAGAGATGCACAAGGGAGAGGATCACGAATGCATGTCAAATAAAGGTAATCTAGAGATGCAGAAGGGAGAGAACCACCAATGCATGTGAAATACAGGTAATCTAGAAATTCACAAGGGTGAGGACCACCAATGCATGTCAAATACAGGTAATCTAGAGATGCACAAGGAAGAGGACCACCAATGCATGTCAAATTAAGGTAATCTAGACATTCACGAGGATGGGGACCACCAATGCATGTCAAATACAGGTCATCTAGAGATGCACAAGGGAGAGGACTACCAATGCATGTCAAATTAAGGTAATCTAAAGATGCACAAGGGAGAGGACCACCAATGCATGTGAAATACAGGTAATCTAGAGATGCACAGGGGAGAGGACCACCAATGCATGTCAAATAAAGGTATCTAGAGCTACACAGGGGAGAGGACCACCAATGCATGTCGAATAAAGGTGACCTAGAGATGCAGAAGGGAGAGGACAACCAATGCATGTCAAATAAAGGTAATCTAGAGATGCAGAAGGGAGAGAACCACCAATGCATGTCAAATAAAGGTAATCTAGAGATACAAAAGGGAGAGGACCACCAATACATGTCAAGTACAGGTAATCTAGAGATGCCCAAGGGAGAGGACTGCCAATGCATGTGAAATGCAGGTAATCTAGACATTCACGAGGATGGGGACCACCAGTGCATGTCAAATACAGGTCATCTAGAGATGCACAAGGGAGAGGACTACCAATGCATGTCAAATTAAGGTAATCTAAAGATGCACAAGGGAGAGGACCACCAATGCATGTGAAATACAGGTAATCTAGAGATGCACAGGGGAGAGGACCACCAATGCATGTCAAATAAAGGTATCTAGAGCTACACAGGGGAGAGGACCACCAATGCATGTCGAATAAAGGTGACCTAGAGATGCAGAAGGGAGAGGACCACCAATGCATGTCAAATAAAGGTAATCTAGAGATGCAGAAGGGAGAGAACCACCAATGCATGTCAAATAAAGGTAATCTAGAGATGCCCAAGGGAGAGGACTGCCAATGCATGTCAAATACAGGTAATCTAGACATTCACAAGGATGGGGACCACCAATGCATGTCAAATAAAGGTGACCTAGAGATGCAGAATGGAGAGGACCACCAATGCATGTCAAATAAAGGTAATCTAGAGATGCAGAAGGGAGAGAACCACCAATGCATGTCAAATAAAGGTAATCTAGAGATACAAAAGGGAGAGGACCACCAATGCATGTCAAGTACAGGTAATCTAGAGATGCCCAAGGGAGAGGACTGCCAATGCATGTCAAATACAGGTAATCTAGACATTCACAAGGATGGGGACCACCAATGCATGTCAAATACAGGTCATCTAGAGATGCACAAGGGAGAGGGCCACCAATACATGTCAAATTAAGGTAATCTAGAGATGCACAAGGGAGAGGACCGCCAATGCATGTGAAATACAGGTAATCTAGACATTCACAAGGATGGGGACCCCCAATGCATGTCAAATACAGGTCATCTAGAGATGCACAAGGGAGAGGACCACCAATGCATGTCAAATTAAGGTAATCTAGAGATGCCCAAGGGGGAGGACTGCCAATGCATGTGAAATACAGGTAATCTAGACATTCACAAGGATGGGGACCCCCAATGCATGTCAAATACAGGTCCTCCAGAGATGCACAAGGGAGAGGACCACCAATGCATGTCAAATTAAGGTAAACTAGAGATGCCCGAGGGAGAGGACCGGCAATGCATGTGAAATACAGGTAATCTAGACATTCACAAGGATGGGGACCATCAATGCATGTCAAATACAGGTCATCTAGAGATGCACAAGGGAGAGGACCACCAATGCATATGAAATACAGGTGATCTAGAGATGCACAGGGGAGAGGACCACCAATGCATGTCAAATAAAGGTAATCTAGAGATGCACAAGGGAGAGGACCACCAATGCATATGAAATACAGGTATTCTAGAGATGCACAAGGGAGAGGAACCCAAATGCATGTCAAATACAGGTAATCTAGAAATTCATAAGGGTGAAGTCAACTGGCACATGTCAAATAAAGCTAATCTATAAATGCGCATGGGTGATGCCCACCAATGCATGTCAAATAAAAGTAATCTAGAGATACACAAGGGTGAGGACTGCCAATGCATGACAAATACGGGTAGTCTAGAGAGGCACAAGGGTGACGAGCACCATTGCATTTCAATTAAAGGTAATGCAGAGGTGAATGCATAAGGGTTATGGCCATCAATGCATGTAAACAAAGTAATCTAAAAATGCACAAAGGGAGAAGTATACTGACGCATGTCAAATAAAGATAATCTATAGATGAGCATGGGTGAGGTCCACCAATGCATAGCAAATAAAGCTAATGCAGAAATGCATGCACAAGGGTGAGGGCCATCAATGCATGTAAAATAAAGGTACTCTAGGGATGCTAAAGGGTGAGGGCCATCAATTCATGTCAAAAAAGGTAATATAAAAATGCACAAGGGAGAAGTACACTAACACATGTCAAATACAGGTAATCTAGATATGCACAAGGGAGATGACCACCAATGCAATGCAGAGATATGCATATCAAATGAAGGTAATCTAAAGAGTCACAAGGTTTAGGAACACCTACACATGTCAAATAAAGGTGGTCTAGAGATGCACAACAGTGAGAACCACCAATGCATCTCAAACAAAGGTAATCTGGAGATGAACAAGTGTGAGGACCAGCAATGCCTGTCAAACAAAGGTAATCAGAGATTCACAAGGGTGAGGACCACCAATGCATCTCAAATAAAGGTAATCTCGAGATTCACAAGGGTGAGGACCACCAATTCATCTCAAATAAAGGTAATCTAGAGATTCACAAGGGTGAGGACCACCAGTGCATCTCAAATAAAGCTAATCTAGAGATTCACAAGGGTGAGGACCACCAATGCATCTCAAATAACGGTAATCAGAGATTCACAAGGGTGAGGACCACCAGTGCATCTCAAATAAAGCTAATCTAGAGATTCACAAGGGTGAGGACCACCAATGCATCTCAAATAAAGGTAATCTCGAGATTCACAAGGGTGAGGACCACCAATGCATCTCAAATAAAGCTAATCTAGAGATTCACAAGGGTGAGGACCACCAATGCATCTCAAATAAAGCTAATCTAGAGATTCACAAGGGTGAGGACCACCAATGCATCTCAAATAAAGGTAATCTAGAGATTCACAAGGGTGAGGACCGCCAGTGCATCTCAAATAAAGCTAATCTAGAGATTCACAAGGGTGAGGACCACCAATGCATCTCAAATAACGGTAATCAGAGATTCACAAGGGTGAGGACCACCAGTGCATCTCAAATAAAGGTAATCTCGAGATTCACAAGTGTGAGGACCACCAATGCATGTCAAATAAAGGTAATCTAGAGATGCATACCACTGAGGACTACCACTGTATCCCAGATAAACGTTATTTAAACGAGATTTTGCAAATTGTCTTTGATTGTCAGGCGTCCGACTGCTGTATTCTATTATAACAAGATGTATTGTGGAAGTTTTACCCCTTAAAAATAACTTTGCAAATGACGCTTAAAATTATAAAGAAGGGGGGCTTCTTAGTGCCTGCCTGTCACTCAAGCTCCAGCCCTGCTCCCATATCTCCACTTAGCCACGCATGGCCGAAGCAGACCTGTGTAGATATATGTATAATGTGTGTAATCCGATTTAGGCAATGCCTGTGTTCTCAGTAAGGCTGTGCCGTATTGGATGCCTGTGTTCTCAGTAAGGCTGTGCCGTATTGGATTGCCTGTGTTCTCAGTAAGGCTGTGCCATATTAGACGTCTGAGCTCTCAGTAAGGCTGTGCCCTATTGGATGCCTGTGTTCACAGTAAGGCTGTGCCATATTAGACGTCTGAGCTCTCAGTAAGGCTGTGCCCTATTGGATGCCTGTGTTCTCAGTAAGGCGGTGCCCTATTAGTTGCCTGTGTTCTCAGTAAGGCTGCGCCCTATCGGATGCCTGTGTTCTCGGTAAGGCTGTGCCATATTAGAAGCCTGTGCTCTCAGTAAGGATGTGCCCTATTGGATGCCTGTGCTCTAAGTAAGGCGGTGCCTTATTAGTTGCCTGTGTTCTCAGTAAGGCTGCGCCCTATTGGATGCCTGTGTTCTCAGTAAGGCTGTGCCATATTAGACGTCTGAGCTCTCAGAAAGGCTGTGCCCTATTGGATGCCTGTGTTCTCGGTAAGGCTGTGCCATATTAGACGTCTGAGCTCTCAGTAAGGATGTGCCCTATTGGATGCCTGTGCTCTAAGTAAGGCGGTGCCCTATTAGTTGCCTGTGTTCTCAGTAAGGCTGCGCCCTATTGGATTGAAGGCAGTGGGAACCTCCCTAGACAGGCAGTGGGATCAGACCCCTAACATCAGTGAATAGTTTTTGGTGGGAGAATGTGAGGAGCAGAGAGGGGAAACCAGGCGAAGGGGTGTTGGGGACTAAATAGGAATAGAGGGGGAGGCACTGTATGATCGAGGGAACGAGCGGATTGGGTGGAGAAGCGGATGCCTGGAAGACGAGGGGAAGAGGAAACGGACCTGGGTTCAATAAAGAGTGCTGGCTAAAAAAGTGAAGGGGTGAGAGAGAGTACAAAGAGAGAAGGCTGAACACTGGAGAATGCGATATACAACACTGGCAAGAAGATGAAAGCTGTAGTAAAATAAGAAAAAGAGACAGGCGATGGAGACTAGAAAAAAGAGAAAGGGGGAGAAAGAGTTACTGCTGAGAAAAATGGAGGGATCAGAAGCAAAGACACGGGAGGAGTAAAGCACGGAGAGCAGTGTAGCTGGGCAGGAGGAGCACCAACCTGCAGGCCCAGCTGCCATGAGTTTTCAGTCCCTCCTCCAGGCGCACCCTGCGAAGCCAAAAGAGGTAGCCACGGTTTAGTGATGAGACCAGCGCCCAGAGCACAGGGGACCCAAAGCACCCGGCCCAAGAGAAGGCTCTCTCAAGGGCCACACATCCTCAGCACACTAGCAAAGCAGTGGGTACCCAAGAGGGGAGCAGCTACTTACAGGCATTCCATTGAAGCTGGTGTCCACCCATGGGGGCTGCTGGCAGGAGCACTCCCCACGGTCCCCCTAGAAGAAACACAAGTGCATTAGTTTATCTGTGGCCATGAGGTTGCACTCATCCGAGGACCCTGAGTGTCTGTTATCACACAGTGGAGCCGGTGCAGAGGGGACGCACTCTTTGCTGCACGCGCTGGCGCTGCCCGGAACAGACTGTAAGAGCCACTGCCAGGTCCCGGGTTCCAGGGGGAACAGGAACACAGTAGCACTGCCGGTTACTGCACTTCATAGCCGCACAGAGGCCTCTGGGCGCCTTTGGCAATGACTGTTGCCCATGCTGACATACGTGCTCTTCCTGACACTGCGTTTACATGCAGACATGTTAGCTACCTTTGAGAGATGAGTATATCCAGGCTACCATCTCTGCTGCACCTGTTAGGCCCACACACATATATGGTCAAAAGCAACTATTTAACCCCTGGAAGAAACCGAGGCCACCATCCGCACCCATGATATCCCTGGCAGACACTTCCTTCCACACACATACACACGCGCACACACCTCCAAACGGTTTATAGTGATTAATTCGAATTACATTATGTCGAAAGACATAATGTCGAAAAAAAAAGTAGAAAACAAGAATTTCGAATGTCTTTTTTTATTTGTTTCTTGTTTGAAATGGGGGGGGGAGGGGTTCCCCCAACCCCTCCATTATTATTTTTTTTTATTATTTTTTTGGGTTTTACCCCTTTTTTTTTGACTTACGGAACCCCAAAAAAACATAAAAAATAAAACATTCGAAGAAAAAAAATGTCGACTTTTTTTCTCGACATTATGTCTTTCAACATAATGTTTTCGACTTTTTAAATGCACACCCCTCCAAACCACTGGCAAAATCCTAGGCCACCACACACACCTCTAACATCCCTGGCAGAAACCACAATCCACACCCAAGCCTCTAACATCCCCGGCAGACACCACAGGCCGCACCCTAACCTCTAACATCCCTGGCAGACATCTCAGTCCACGCCAATAAGTATAAAACCCCGGGCAGAAACCTAGGCCAACAGCCACACTTCTAATACCCCTGGCAGACACCTCCGTCCACACACACACACACACGCACACACACGCGCACACACCTCTAAACCACTGGCAGAATCTTAGGCCACCACACACTTCTAATATCCCTGGCAGAAACCACAATCCACACCCTCATATCTAATACCCCTGGCAGACACCTCCTTCCACACACACACACGCGCACACACCTCTAAACCACTGGCAGAATCTTAGGCCACCACACACTTCTAATATCCCTGGCAGAAACCACAATCCACACCCTCATATCTAATACCCCTGGCAGACACCTCCGTCCACACACACACGCACACACACATACACGCACACACCTCTAAACCACTGGCAGAATCTTAGGCCACCACACACTTCTAATATCCCTGGCAGAAACCACAATCCACACCCACGCCTCTAACATCCCTGGCAGACACCTCAGGCCGCACCCTAACCTCTAACATCCCTGGCAGACATCTCAGTCCACGCCAATAAGTATAAAACCCCGGGCAGAAACCTAGGCCAACACCCACACTTCTAATACCCCTGGCAGACACCTCCGTCCACACACACACGCACACACACATACACGCACACACCTCTAAACCACTGGCAGAATCTTAGGCCACCACACACTTCTAATATCCCTGGCAGAAACCACAATCCACACCCTAACCTCTAATATCGCTGGCAGACACATCAGCCAACACCGTCACCTCTAATGTCCCCGGCAGACACCTCAGCCCACACCCAAGCCTCTAATATCCCCGGCAGATGCCTCCGCCACACTCACGCATCAAATAACCTTGACAGACACCTCAGTCCACCTCAGTCCACACACGCACCTCTAAACCACTGGAAGAATCCTAGGCCACCACACACACCTCTAATATCCCTGGCTGATACCACAGTCCACATCCTCACCTTTAATATCCCTGGCAGACACCTCAGCCCACACCCTAACCTCTAATATCCCCGGCAGACACCTCAGCCCACATCCAAGCCTCTAATATCCCTGGCAGACACCTAAGCCCATACCCAAGCCTCTAATATCCCCGGCAGACACCTCAGCCCACACCCAAGCCTCTAATATCCCTGGCAGACACCTCAGTCCATCCCATACCTCTGATACCCCCAGGCAGACACCACCAACCACTGGCACATCCTTTACACCCTTTTAGAAAGCCCATAGCTGAGCACCACACCTGTAAATCTTGCCTGGGAGTGACTTGCAGGGAAGATTATGGTGAACCTGCTTCTCACACACGCTAGGCCATTCCAACATTCATCATAGAACAAATAAACAGAAACTCACTTTGTCTCCTCGCGCTCCCTTTTCACCCTGTTTTAAACAAAAGCATAATTTCAATATTCAAAGAAAGAAAAGGATAAAGCTATAAAGTCAAAAAAAGAAAGGACATTGGAGACAAATCGGAAAGGAAGGAACAGGATGGCAAAAGGAAAGCCTCCAAAAGCAGGAAGAATGTGAGAAAGGAAGAAGAAAGAAAGAAAGGATAAAGAAATACAAAAGAAAAACAAAGGAAGTAAGAAAGAAACAGGAAAAAAGAAGCAGATGAAAGAAAGAAACTAAGAAAGTAGAACAGGAAGGAAGAGAGAAGAAAAATAAAAAAAAACAGAGGAATGAAGAAGGAGAGAGGATAAAGATAGGAAGTAATCAAGATAGGAAGAAGGAAGAAGTGGAGGAAGAAAGGACAAGGAAATAAAGACAGTAAGATCAGAAGGAACAGGAAATAAAGAAAGAGAAAGAGAGACAGAAAGAAGAAAAAAGAAAGAAAGAAAGAAAGAAAGAAAGAAAGAAAGAAAGAAAGAAAGAAAGAAAGAAAGAAAGAAAGAAAGAAAGAAAGAAAGAAAGGAAGGAAGAAAGAAAGAAAGAAAGAAAGGAAGGAAAGGAAGGAAGGAAGGGCTGGAAGAAGGGGTCTGGAAATGGCAGAAGAATGAAGAAAGAAGAGAACGAAGAAAGGTGGCAGATAGAAGGGGAGAGCATATGAGCATGGGAAGCTCTTTGATGAGTGAGCAGGAGACACACTAGGAGTGTGAGAAGGAGTGGCACACTTGCTAAAGAGACAGACTTCAGTGAAGCGACTCATGCCCACATTGGGCCATAGGCAGGCCCCTGATGTACTTACTGTTTCTCCGTTCAGTCCAGGAATGCCAGGGTGTCCTTGCTGCCCATCACGACCCTGAAGGGGGGGAGTGCAGTAGAAGAGATGTCACTGTGAATGATTGGCAGTCGAGAAGTCTAGCACTCTCACCCCGGCCACCCTGCAGTGTCTGCAAAGTGCCCCATGGGTGTATCTTACCACCTTACCTAGGTGGCAGTGCCAGCCACTGAGAGATCAACACAAGACTTGAAACGAGTGGGCGGTTTACACTCCAGAATTATTAAGCATACCGCCGGCTCTCCAATGAGCAGAGCAGAAGGTCCAGGGGAAACCTAACCAGAGATGTAAGGGAGGGTGAAGGGGAGAAAAGGACTATGCTCCTAACTCCATGTGCCCTAGTGCCAACAGGCTGTAGCCAGGCGTGGCCATCCCGAGGGGCCACCCACAAAGTCACTCGCAGTTCTCTTGGAACCCCCCAGGACACTTCTGTGCATGTTAGCCCTCTTGGCCTTAAGTCACCTGGCGTCAAGATGGCAGTTGATATCTTTCCTGTCTGTCCCTGATTTCTAAGCTACGGTTATTAGTTCTCGCCCCCGCCCCCATCCAAAGGTAGTTTACAGGTTCCAGGATTCAGTGAGCCATCCTGGTCTGCATCCTCAGAGAGCCACCTGGCTCGAGATCTCAATGAACAGGGCATCTTTAGCCGTGGTGAGCCAATGGATTGCGTCTCTCAGCTGGCCTATGCATTTCTCTTCTCGTTCTTTCTCTTAGGTTTTTTACGCTTTTGACCCCACCATCCTCTGGGCTCATGTCAACACCCCAGGATAGCACCCACTTGTTTCACCATTTGCCTTTCAGCATCGCTTCCAGCACGTGGCACTCTTGGCTTGTGCAATGCTAGTTTTCTCTTCTGGACCCTGTCTCCACCCTCTCCCTAGATCTGATGACACCTTCAGGATATGGCTCTCCTCAATCTCCTCGGATTTCCCCTCTCCTTCATCCTTCACTATCCCTCTTCCAACACATCCTCACCCTGGTATTCACCCATTCCTCCTCTCCTCTGCTCTTGCCCTCTTCTGCTTTCCTCTCCCTGATGCTTCCTTCTCTCCTAGGTTCTCTCCTAGGTTTGTGTGCACATGTCCTCATGATCAACTTTTCACTAAGCTCCCTTAATGTTGGACTCCTACTGCCCTCTTTTATACGTGTGCTCATTTTGGGATATGAAAAATGGGGCGTGGCCTGGGGTCACTTGTGTCCTACTGGCAGGGGGAGCATGTGACTTGGTGGTAGCCAATGGGGCTTCCTCTGGCCTTGCTGTATTGGATAATGTTTGCCTGGATTGGTGCTGCCTCATGGCTCCACCTGTCAAGGCTTTAGATAGGGGACCCACCATCTTGGGGTCAGGCAGCCCTGTCATGTCAGCCGCCTGATCCCAACATGGCTCCCTCATGTCTAAGTGTGTCTCCGGCCAGAACGAGAGTTCAATGGGTTGAGCACTCATTGCAGGGATCTGTGTATGAATTACAAACCTCTGGTGAACATCTTGGCAAGGTTGAGTCAATCTTTCATGGCTGATAAATATGCATCAGCGATTTTGGGAATAGAAAGCCTTGTTATTGAAGATCAGATCACAGTATTCTGTGGATTTTATAAATGGTGGACTATAAGACCTATCTGGCCAGCTTTATCAATTAACATTTGTATATGGTAAGCATGCTCGTTAGCTCCAATGCTATCGGATGATAGACCTGAAATGCTGTGAGATAAAGTTACTTGCTCACAATCATCCAAGTGGGTGTCGTGGGATTCTGTGATCAGAATTAAGCTCTCTTAAGTCGATTAAGGGGCACTAAGCCACACGACTGGACCCCCCAGGGAAAGTGTATGCTTGCTCTGCTTTGCCAACCTACCAAATGCGTGCCTGTCGGGGCTGGTGTTTTGCTGGACAGCCAAGGCTTAGGCTAACGCCAGAGACCCGTTTTAGAAGCAGGTGTGGGCCTGCAGATCGATGGCACTGCCACCGTGCCCGTCTTTGCAGTTGGCAGAGTAAGCAGCATGGTGAGTTTGTTCCCCTCCCCATTTCCCAGCTCCAAGCAGAAAAGCGCCTCGTGAACCATTAATGGCAGGACATCCTTTAGGTGCTGTTTCCTGTCCACTGTGGACAACTGAGCCGCTGTTCACTCTTTATCACGATACGATATTGCAAATCATTGACATTATCAATCAGTCACAGGTGTGACCTTCCAAACCCCTAGAGAAAAAAAACAGTTGACTTACTGGAGTACCGCTGATGCTCGGGCCCCGGGGACCAGGGGGCCCGGGAGGTCCAAGTGCACCTCTTTGCCCAGCGGAGCCCTAAGAACAGAGAGAGATCGTCGGTAAGACAGCAAAGAGCAGACACTCGAAAAGAACAGACTGTCCTGCTTCCACAATCCCCACCTGTACAGTAGCAAGGTACATAGGTAAGACAGCAAAGAGCAGGCACTCGAAAAGCACAGACTGTCCTGCTTCCACAATCCCCACCTGTACAGTACCAACGTACATAGGTAAGACAGCAAAGAGCAGGCACTCGAAAAGCACACTGTCCTGCTTCCACAATCCCCACCTGTACAGTACCAACGTACATAGGTAAGACAGCAAAGAGCAGACACTCGAAAAGCACAGACTGTCGAAAAGCACAGACTGTCCTGCTTCCACAATCCCCACCTGTACAGTAGCAAGGTACATAGGTAAGACAGCAAAGAGCAGGCACTCGAAAAGCACAGACTGTCCTGCTTCCACAATCCCCACCTGTACAGTACCAACGTACATAGGTAAGACAGCAAAGAGCAGGCACTCGAAAAGCACACTGTCCTGCTTCCACAATCCCCACCTGTACAGTACCAACGTACATAGGTAAGACAGCAAAGAGCAGACACTCGAAAAGCACAGACTGTCGAAAAGCACAGACTGTCCTGCTTCCACAATCCCCACCTGTACAGTAGCAAGGTACATAGGTAAGACAGCAAAGAGCAGGCACTCGAAAAGCACAGACTGTCCTGCTTCCACAATCCCCACCTGTACAGTAGCAACGTACATAGGTAAAACAGCAACGAGCAGACACTCGAAAAGCACAGACTGTCCTGCTTCCACAATCCCCACCTGTACAGTAGCAAGGTACATAGGTAAGACAGCAAAGAGCAGACACTCGAAAAGCACAGACTGTCCTGCTTCCACAATCCCCACCTGTACAGTAGCAAGGTACATAGGTAAGACAGCAAAGAGCAGGCACTCGAAAAGCACAGACTGTCCTGCTTCCACAATCCCCACCTGTACAGTAGCAAGGTACATAGGTAAGACAGCAAAGAGCAGGCACTCGAAAAGCACAGACTGTCCTGCTTCCACAATCCCTACCCGCGCAGTAGCAACATACGCAGGCACCACGTAACCTGCACAAGCCACGCCTGGAGGCCCAGAAACGTAACATAACTTCACATCAGTCATATCTCCCCCCTTTGGTTCTGGGGGAGGGGTGTGTACAGTGCATGGTGTTTAACTGAGGCTCGTATCTCTCTCTGAGAAGGGCTCATATCAGGGGTACAGGACTTTGTTGGCATTGCCCCATTACCCTCGAGACAGTCCCAATCTGTCCTGAAAGCAGGCATTCAGTCAATGCCCAACATGCAAGGCTATATCACTAGCTCTTTGAAGTCTCTGCTGGCACAGCGCTATACTCCCCCCAATCCCCCGTGTTCAATATTGCTACACACCTCTCCTGACAAGCCTTTACTCTTCCCCCCCAGGCACACTGCTACACTTCCCCTGTGCTCACTATAAGAGCAGAAGTCTCTCCAGGCACACCTGTACACTGCCCCCGTACTCACTACAAGAGCAGGTCTCTCCATGCACACCTCCACACTTATCCCTTGCTCACTACAAGAGCAGGTCTCTCCATGCACACTTCTACACTTCCCCATGCTCACTACAGTGGTGAAAGTCTCTCCATGCACACCTCTACACTTCCCCCATGCTCACTACAACAGCAGAAGTCTCTCCATGCACACCTCTACACTTCCCCCATGCTCACTACAGTGGCGGAAGTCTCTCCATGTACACCTCTACACTTCCACCGTGCCCACCACAGTGGTGAAAGTCTCTCCATGCACACCTCTACACTTCCCCCATGCTCACTACAACAGCAGAAGTCTCTCCATGCACACCTCTACACTTCCCCCGTGCCCACCACAGTGGTGAAAGTCTCTCCATGCACACCTCTACACTTCCCCCATGCTCACTACAACAGCAGAAGTCTCTCCATGCACACCTCTACACTTCCCCCATGCTCACTTCATTGGCGGAAGTCTCTCCATGCACACCTCTACACTTCCCCCGTGCCCACCACAGTGGTGAAAGTCTCTCCATGCACACCTCTACACTTCCCCCATGCTCACTACAACAGCAGAAGTCTCTCCATGCACACCTCTAAACTTCCCCCATGCTCACTACAGTGGCGGAAGTCTCTCCATGTACACCTCTGCACTTCCACCGTGCCCACCACAGTGGTGGAAGTCTCTCCATGCACACCTCGACACTTCCCCCATGCTCACTACAGTGGTGGAAGTCTCTCCATGCACACCTCCACACTTCCCCCATGCTCACTACAACACCAGAAGTCTCTCCATGCACACCTCTAAACTTCCCCCATGCTCACTACAGTGGTGGAAGTCTCTCCATGCACACCTCGACACTTCCCCCATGCTCACTACAACACCAGAAGTCTCTCCATGCACACCTCTAAACTTCCCCCATGCTCACTACAGTGGCGGAAGTCTCTCCATGCACACCTCTACACTTCCCCCGTGCCCACCACAGTGGCAGAAGCCACCCCAGGCACACTGCTACACTTCCCCTGTGCTCACTATAAGAGCAGAAGTCTCTCCAGGCACACCTGTACACTTCCCCCTCTGCTCACTACAGTGGCGGAAGTCTCTCCATGCACACTTCTACACTTCCCCGTGCTCACTACAGTGGCAGAAGCCCCACCCCAGGCACACTACTACACTTCCCCTGTGCTCACTATAAGAGCAGAAGTCTCTCCAGGCACACCTTTACACTGCCCTCGTGCTCACTACAAGAGCAGGTCTCTCCATGCACACCTCTACACTTCCCCATGCTCACTACAGTGGTGAAAGTCTCTCCATGCACACCTCTACACTTCCCCCGTGCTCACTACAACAGCAGAAGTCTCTCCATGCACACCTCGACAGTTCCCCCATGCTCACTACAGTGGCGGATGTCTCTCCATGCACACCTCTACACTTCCCCCGTGCCCACCACAGTGGCGGAAGTCTCTCCATGCACACCTCTACACTTCCCCCATGCTCACTACAGTGGCGGAAGTCTCTCCATGCACACCTCTACACTTCCCCCGTGCCCACCACAGTGGCGGAAGTCTCTCCATGCACACCTCTACACTTCCCCCATGCTCACTACAGTGGCGGAAGTCTCTCCATGAACATCTCTACACTTCCCCCGTGCCCACCACAGTGGTGGAAGTCTCTCCATGCACACTCTACACTTCCCCCATGCTCACTACAGTGGCGGAAGTCTCTCCATGCACACCTCTACACTTCCCCCGTGCTCACTACAGTGGCGGAAGTCTCTCCATGCACACCTCTACACTTCCCCCGTGCCCACCACAGTGGTAGAAATCTCTCCATGCACACCTCTACACTTCCCCCATACTCACTACAGTGGCGGAAGTCTCTCCATGCACACCTCTACACTTCCCCCGTGCCCACCACAGTGGTGGAAGTCTCTCCATTCACACCTCTACACTTCCCCCATGCTCACTACAGTGGCGGAAGTCTCTCCATGCACACCTCTAGACTTCCCCCGTGCCCACCACAGTGGTGGAAGTCTCTCCATGCACACCTCGACACTTCCCCCACGCTCACTACAGTGGTGGAAGTCTTTCCATGCACACCTCTACACTTCCCCCATGCTCACTACAACAGCAGAAGTCTCTCCATGCACACCTCTAAACTTCCCCCGTGCTCACTACAGTGGCGGAAGTCTCTCCATGCACACCTCTACACTTCCCCCGTGCTCACTACAGTGGCGGAAGTCTCTCCATGCACACCTCTACACTTCCACCGTGCCCACCACAGTGGCGGAAAGTCTCTCCATGCACACCTCTACACTTCCCCCGTGCTCACCACAGTGGCGGAAGTCTCTCCATGCACACCTCTACACTTCCCCGTGCCCACCACAGTGGCGGAAGTCCTCCATGCACACCTCTACACTTCCCCCGTGCCCACCACAGTGGCGGAAGTCTCTCCATGCACACCTCTACACTTCCCCGTGCCACCACAGTGGCGGAAGTCTCTCCATGCACACCTCTACACTTCCCCCGTGCCCACCACAGTGGCGGAAGTCTCTCCATGCACACCTCTACACTTCCCCCGTGCCCACCACAGTGGCGGAAGTCTCTCCATGCACACCTCTACACTTCCCCCGTGCCCACCACAGTGGCGGAAGTCTCTCCATGCACACCTCTACACTTCCCCCGTGCTCACTACAGTGGCGGAAGTCTCTCCATGCACACCTCTACACTTCCACCGTGCCCACCACAGTTGTGGAAGTCTCTCCATGCACACATCTACACTTCCAACGTGCCCACCACAGTGGTGGAAGTCTCTCCATGCACACCTGTACACTGCCCCCCTCTGCTCACTTTATTATGTTTTATTAGTATATTTAATAAAAATCCACGGCCTATTGGTTGCCAACACAAAACAAGTTTCTGCATATTGTTTATGTATACATATATGTTTGGGTGGAATGACCCATAGGGCTTGCGTTTCCACAGCTTAAAATGGCTTGTGCTTCCAGTCAGTTCCCATCAGGCCCCTTTGCAAGCACTTCCAGATTCCTGCCCTCACCCGCTGCGCTTGTAGGGATCACACGCTCATTGGGGCCAGTATTTCCAGTTTGCGCCCCCGTGGACAGTACACGGCCGTCCACCCTTCCTTCCATGCCCCCTTCATTCAAATGCACTCTTGCATCGCAACATATCCTAAATTTCCCCATGTTGGTCGAGGCAATCTGTATTTTGGTAACCATTGAATGCCGTTGCTCGTCTTCATCCAGCCCAGTTCGGTTTTTATGAGAAAAAGTGGGTTGTGGCCTGCCCCACTGAGCCACTGGGTCTTCCTTGAAAACAGATAGTCCAATTCCACAAAGCTCTCAAAATGTGGCTTGTTCCACAATAACTGACCATGGACTAATTGGATGCACAGACCGACACACAAACCGCAAATCAGACAGAGGGCTGCAGCCAAAATACTGGCTACCCACACCCTGTAAACTAGAAAGAAACCCTATTTTCTAAAAGCTTTCTGGTGTGTTGTATATTCAATGCCCATTTGTTTTCTCTGCATCTTTGCAAAGTTTCGCCTGTGGCATTTACACACAACTCTAGGTATGTCTTCAACTTCATGTATGTTCTTATATGCACATCAACCTTTTCACAAGGCACTCCAGGGCTGGAAATGGGACAAATGTACTGGGGGAACCCTCTCCTCCTGGGCGTGGCTGTGGAAATGAGGGGGTCGGGTCAAGGAGCGTCATCCCAGGCCAGGTCACACAGTATAGTATCTCTTCCTAGAAACCAATCCTGGTGATTTGCATAAGAGCAATCAGCATTATCGGAACATAAGTATATTATGTTATGTCTAGAAGTTTACATTTTAAACATCTTATTGTGATTCAGTGATAAACCCTTTTGAGTGAATACTGGAAGTTGGACTCTGCAGTTTAAATTGGTAACACTAGTTTAGTTTAGTTTCTTTATTTATACTGTGAGCCGAACCCTGAGGTAACTGGGCGCCAGAGACTTAAAGCAAGTTCAACAGGTTACAAGCATTTTCATAGAAAACAGGGACAATGGCAAGAGAACAAAAAAAACTATAAGTGTGGAGGACGAGGGTTACAATATGGTCGCAAGGTTGATACATAATGAGGTATAGTACAACGTGGGATACAGTAGAGATGTATTAAACAGACGTTAACAGTTCTTATTGGTGAGCCAAGACTTGGTATTGGCTCTGAAGCTCCAGAACTATGATTCTGTTCTGAGGTTGAGGGGTAAAGCGTTCCATTTTTTGGCCGCTAGGACCGGGAAGCTAGAGCCAGCTGCTTTTTTAATTTGGAAATGGAGAGGCAATGCGAGTACAAGGTTCAGGTTGGTCTAGCCGCAGGGGTCTGCAACCTTTGGCTCCCAGATGTGTTTGGACTACCATTCCCATCCGGTCTGTACAGCATAGTCAATGTCAGGAGATCATGGGAGTTGTAGTCCGAAACATCTGGAGAGCCACAGGTTGCAGACCCCTGCATGGTGTTTGTTAAATTTAGCAGCCAAGTACTTGGGAGCTGTGTTCGATAGACCCTTATGGATGATGATAAGAGATCTGAGGGTTATTCTGTCTTGTACCGGGAGCCACAGGAAAACATGTCTCTACATTACAGGACATATATACCAGTCTGGACAGCTGCAGCATGTATGTGAGGCTTTGCCTGTTTCTGTATTCAGTTGCCTATCCTGAGTCTACTGAAAGTGTCTGTTTGTCGAAAAGTTCCTTCTAGCATGTGAGAAGACGGCTTCAAGACAAATCAGAGTTGTAACGTGCACAAGAAACCTGTGCTTTATCGAGCAGACTGCTTGCAGAAGACTTGGCAATGCTGCAGGGTCTTCTGAAAGCTGCCTGCTCGTCGGCCCATTTCCTGCGCTGACCAGCCTAATCATGAGATCCTAGCTTCTTGGTCAACCCTTCTAATATATATGTCCATCTCCGAGCTGAATGGTTTAAGTTATGGGTGAATGGTTTGGTCGGGTAGTTGGAGCGTTCTGGCGCTATAGTCTCATCCAGGTCTTAGTGTTATAATTATTCTGGCTCTTCCATTGCCAGATCAAATCACCCTTCTCTGATATTCTTGATAAACACTTGTTACCTAACCACCCCCAGTTTTCACCCAAAATAGGTGTTTAATTCTGCTGGGCGGTCATACAGAATGGGTGATTTCCCTTCTCCGTAGAGTACAAATATATGTTTTGTTTTCTCTGGCCCAGTATCTCAGCCTTTACGGTTAGTTTCCTCTGTTCTCAACTATGTAATTTTCAGACTGTTAAGGATTTTATCTTTCTAACCTTTCTTGGTCATCTTCCAACTAACTAGAGAACTATAGCGTTTCCTAAACTCCTCTCAAATCCCCCTTTTTACAGGAATCACAACTCTCTGACACCGGAAATGTGGCACTTGGCTTCCAATGCTCTAATTCCTTTGACGTGAAATTGACATTTTTCCCACCACTGCATGAGTCTATTGTAGAATTGACCAATTTCTTGATCTCGTTTTACTTTCAGTTCATGTAGTGTCTCAAAAGCTTATCCCACCTGACACCATAGTATTTTATTTTCTGGCTTTTTACTCTCCTCTGTTAGTTTATTTAGGTTTTTACATTTTCCTTCCTTTAAGACTCAGGAGGATAGCTCAGGGACAACGTGCTCGTCTTGGAAGCAAGACGACGCTGAGCAACACAGGTTCGATCCCCGGGTTGCACTTAGAAACCTCTGGATATTAATTCTTCATATCCTGTAGAAAGAAAGAAACCCGTCTCCCAGACTTCCTTTAATGCTTGTCCAGAAAAACCAATCAATGTTCTATGAAATATGAAATATTCCACATTGTCCTTGCATACTTTCTCAAAAGGCTATTTATTTCTTAGCAGGCTTGTATCAGATATGGCACATAGAAAATGTTTATAGAGAGTTCTATCTGCCAATATCGGTACAGTAGCGATCATGTTGTTTATCGATTACCTGAAAGGTGGTGGCGTTGGGTGACAGGAGACACCCCGCGCAGATGCCAGAGCTCAGTTAGCATAACATATGCAGGTGTTCAAATTGGCAAAATAGTTCCACTTGGGAGCTGTACCCTTACTTCCAAGGAGGCTTGAAGGGCACCCTAGGACAGTAGGCTTCTATCCCTGGTCATTGCACGTCATTCTCTTTCTTTCCCATCCCCCATACCACCCAGAAGATGTCACATGGTGGTGTGCAACTTGGGATCAAGCCCAAATAATGATACCATCCTGGGAGAGATTGGCATCGGGGGAAGGAATTAAATGTAGCACTGGAGGTACTTAAATGTTTAAATGTTTTTAGGTTTTAACAAAATGCAAAGTTAGAGTAATTAATGTGGATGAATTGAGTTAAATGAGCAATTTAGGGAAGAATTTGTATATGCATGTATTTCTCTATTTTCTCTTTCTTATTTTTTATTTGTATTTCTCTTAATACTTATGCTGTTGAAGCTTTATGTATTTGTGAAGAGTCTTCTTTTGACTATAATACAATAAAACTAAAATGTTAAAAAAGATACCATCCTCAATGACTATTCGAGCAACGGGGGTGAGATATATATTAGCTAATCAGTATGTTTCAGTTTTCATCCAAGTTGTGCTGTGCTGTATGGTTTCATAGTGGATTAGCGAGGATTGTTTTTTTTATTAATGACCAACATTGTGCATCCTTTGGTGTCGGTCGTTTTTTGCACTTGACATGCCTTCAACAGGCTCAATAAAAACAATAAACAAAGAAATAACATGTTGCCTGGGTTCCCTGAAGAAGCCACTGCTGCCTCCCACCCCGTCCAAGAACCTACAAGTCAAACTGCAGATGTTCTGCTAACCAAAGGTTCTTCAGCAAAGCATGTGTGTCAGGTGTCTCTCAATACAAGGGCCAAGGCTCTGGAACAATCTCGAAGCTGGCCTAAGAACAGAACCTGGCAGCTGCTCATAAGGACACAGAGGAAAACTAACTGTGCATAAGAGGGGACACCGCACACACCAACCAACTTCAGGCACAAACCAAACAAAATCTTAAATGTCAGTTTTGCCGCTAGTCCCATAGGTCAACGGTGCATAAAGTCTGACACATATAGCCAAGGATACTGAAAGATGGCAGGCAAATAAAGGGAGGTGAACCTTGCCTCTAGCAGGCATGGTCTCTAAGCGCTGGAATAAGGCTAGACTCAGAAACGATGCCATCCACACCAAGTCCTCCACACCCGACCACCATTTATTTGCACTGTCAAACAAACAACAATTACTTTATCTAGAATTCTATTACTATTGGAAACAGAACTTTGCAACGCGTGGCCCACGCTACCAATGGACAGCTTACATTAGCAGGAGCAGAACGAAATGTGTAGGTAGGTGTCAAATTCGCACTAGCGCTTAGAAGCGACAAATGAAATCAAAAACTGCTTCAAAGCAAAATGGGACTTCATGACTGGCACATGGGTGAAGTGTGTAACGGGCAGAGTACTCACCTTCTCTCCTTTCAGTCCTATGAATCCAGGAGTACCGGACGGTCCAGGGGGGCCCTTTGGAAGGAAAGCAAAGTGTTAGTGGATGCATTTGTGGCAGAGGGCCCTGCTATTCTGTCTACTGTTATCTCAATCCATTGTGCCTCTTACACACCTCAGATCATGACTGGCCTCCAGTCTATTTGGACATAGCTTTCATGTTACACCTTGTGTTCAGTCTGTAAGGCAGTGGGTTATGGAAAGCCTTGAGTGTTGGCCAGTGTGGCAGGGTCAGCACCGCTTCTGCACCCACTATTCACTCATCCCGTTTCCTTCGCTGCCAGCTTGTTTCTCAGATCTTATCTTCGCTACAGCTGTGCCATATTCACTTTATAAACCCACACGATGAACACCTTTCATCCTGACATCACCTTTCATGCACCTTCCCTGCTAACATTCCCTCCGCCATAAAATCCTCATTCACTCCTCAGCATTTCTCTTCACCCACCCACCCTCTATCCTTTCCCATCTGTGACATTGCCATTTTCAGTACCTGCCACCCCAGTTCTACATTCCCGTCCACTCCTCTGCCCATTCTCTTAGCCTTACAATGCATCTATCCTTCATCCATGATGCCTGTATGCAAGACTCCATTGCTCATGTCTACTTGGCCCCTGTGAGGAATTTGACCTTCCGCACAGGGAGAGTACGCTCGCCGGTCATTATGATTTTTGTTTATTTAAAAAGAATGAATGATGGGAGATCAACCTCCGTAAAATAAGTGGGGCCATTCCTGCACATATTTCCCACGCTCACCGCACACAGCAGAAAAATAGTCGTATACTCTGGGAGGAAACAGATTACCAGCGCCGCCTTCCCTGTCATGTGTAGCTGATATATGACAGCTGTGGGTACATCAAAAGCCTCTAGCTGGGGGCAGTCTAATTAGCATTTCAAGGTCCCATGGACTTGCATCTCCATTCTTGCACCTTACTGTTGGTGGAAAATACTGAAGCATGTTAATTAGCAGGCCTCTGGGAAGGCCTGGGTGCAGGAAGTGACAATGGAGACCAGAAACCAACACCTCTTTGTAATTCAATGTGTCAACTTGGTACTAACACCCCTCCTTGGTATGAAAGGGCAGTCAATGTCCTGTCTGGAACCACTGTTTTCATTGCAGGGAAGAAAGCGAATTGTAGGAGACAAACGACTGCCTGCAACCCCCTACTTCAAAGGAAGCCCATGTTGTGACCAAGCACTGCATAGGGCTCAGTTAATTAGGGATACACTTTGATGTACAGCAGACAGGAAGATGGGTGTGGCTTAGAAGTATATGTTGTCATCCTTCTCCTGTCTGTTGCCAAACACTCTGATTCTGACCTGAAGCATCACTGAAGATTGTTCGTGGAGACCCAGGATTGGTTCATTAAGGTGGGCTTAGCCTGCACCAATCACTGGGGCTTGTTTGGGTTGAAAAGAGGGCTGGGCCCCTCACTGATCAGATAATCTGAAGACTTCACAAGGAGTAAGAAGAAGGACTCATTTGTACCCGAGCTGAAGGTACAGTCTACCTTACATCTTCCTCCAGTGAAGGAAAGCCAGGAGTTCCAAGAGGGAAGCAAGACCCCTCCCCTAAACATCTCCCAGGGAACAGAGGGCGGTACCAGATTCAGAGGACCCATCCAGAAGCTCCAGACCCGGTACCCAGCCAGCACACAGTGTTCCCTGCTAGGTTCTGACAGCAAGCTTACTGGGTGGGAAGTGGGGGAGAGTCTCTGGACAAAGGACAAAGCCGTTGCCTCCTAACACCCTCCTAAGCTTTTGGCCGTCCGCCTTGAAAGGACTCATGCTCTGTGAAGAAGCTAGGAGGAGTGCCACACAAGCATCATCCAGTGTCCATATTTTCAAGGACAATTTCGAGACAGTCGAGTCCTCGAACCACATTCGGCTGCACCGCTGACTGTGGTCACGCTGCAGTCACCAGAGCCATCTAAGATGCCTCAACCAGCACAGGGACAATGATTCTAGGCGTCGAGCCGCCATGCCAGACAGACTGCAGACATCTGTCCAGCCTTGCTTGCCGAAATGCCTGCCGTCTGGTACCAACAGCTGTCTCCCACTACTAACTCTGTCTCATGGGCTGCAAAGTGCCCTGGAACCACCTTGATGCTGTCGAGCAGCAAGAACTTCTTCAGCACCAGGTACATTGTGGTTCTGCCCCCCTGGTCCTTCTCTGCTTGGCCCTAGAGATAGTTACGACCCTTTGCCCCTTTGATGTTGAAACCAAATTATCTTGAACTATAAAACTGATTACTTTACCAACTACCCTCATGTGAGTATCCAGAGGGCATCCCTTTTCTTTGTGAAAATGTCTGTCATGTATGTTGCTTTCCATTGTGGTTTGTAATTGTAGTGTGCTAGAACTGTCGTAGTAATTTAAAAGTAGATATGTGTAGAGAACCTTGATTGGACAGTCCCTTTTATCATTGGGTAATAATTGTATTTTCACTGTGTTGCAACTAACCAACGATCCATGACCTTGCAGAGATAAACCTGCCGTTCCGTCCAAATTACCGAAAATTGGACATGGAGGTCTTATGATTTACTAGTATTGCAATTTGTTTGGATCCCTTCTGGTGTACTAGAGGTGTGGGGTTGATTGATGATTTAGAAACTGATATTTATCCCTTGACCACTGGTACCCCGGAAGTTGATTTGTCACAGCCCCCCCCCCTACTGTTCTCCCCACCCTCATATTCCTGGAATGCATCTAACCTTCACCAATGACTCTGTGTAAGGTTCCATTGCTCATGTCTACTTGGTCCTGCACCACTCCTATCCTTATATCACTAGAATACATCTACCCTTCATCCATGATGCCTGTATGCAAGACTCCATTGCTCATGTCTGCTTGGCCCCAGTGCTCTCCCCACCCTCATATCCCACAAATGCATCTAACCTTCATCCATTACTCCTGTGTGCAAGGTTCCATTGTTCATGTCTTCTTGGCCCCACTGCTCTCCCCACCCACATATCCCAAAAATGTAACTACCGTTCATCCATGACTCCTGCATGCAAGGTTCCATTGCTCATATCTGCTTGGTCCTGCACCCCTTCTATCCTTATATCACTAGAATGCATCTACCCTTCTTTCATGACGCCTGTTAGCAAGACTCTATTAGTCATGTCTACTTGGCCCCACTCCTCTACCCACTATCAAATCCCACCAACGCATCTAACCTTCATCTATGATTCCTGTGTGTAAGGTTCCATTGCTCATGTCTACTTGTTCACACTCCTCTCTTATTCTTATATCACTAGAATGGATCTACCGTTCATCCATGACTCCTGTGTGTAAGGTTCCATTGCTCATGTCTACCTGGTCCCACACCTCTCTTATCCTTATATCACTAGAATGCATCTACCGTTCATCCATGACTCCTGTGTGTAAGGTTCCATTGCTCATGTCTACCTGGTCCCACACCTCTCTTATCCTTTTATCACTAGAATGCATCTACCGTTCATCCATGACTCCTGTGTGCATTCCATTGCTCATGTCTACCTGGTTCCACCCCTCTCTTATTCTTATATCACTAGAATCCATCTACCGTTCATCCATGACTCCTGTGTATAAGGTTCCATTGCTCATGTCTACCTGGTCCCACACCTCTCTTATTCTTATATCACTAGAATTCATCTACCACTCATCCATGACTCCTGTGTGCAAGGTTCCTGTGTGCAAGGTTCCATTGCTCATGTCTACCTGGTTGCACTCCTCTCTTATTCTTTTATCACTCGAATCCATCTACCGTTCATCCATGACTCCTGTGTGCAAGGTTCCATTGCTCATGTCTACCTGGTTCCACTCCTCTCTCATTCTTGTATCATTAGAATGCAGCTACTGTTCATCCATGACTCCTGCGTGCAAGGATCCATTGCTCAGGTCTACCTGGTCCCACTCCCCTCCTATCCTTATATCACTAGAGAGCATCTACTATGCATCCGTGACTCCTGTTCTCAAGGCTTTACTGCTCTTGTTTCCTAGGAGGTCAAGGTCCTGTTCCTGCACCGGCTCCCGCCATTTCCTGTCGTCAGTGCACCTTTGTTTACCATTCTTGGATGAAGGCTTTCTTTTACTAGGAGGAGAGAGCTCTGTTGACTACAACAGGAATTGTTGGCAATGTCAAAGTACAAGTTCTGACAATCCTAACTTTCGGGGGAGGCTAATGGGCTGGCCAGGGCTGTCTTGTATCCAAATATGGACCTTGACCCGGAGCTCTACCAAGGGCGCCCCCAAACTGACTTCTGATTTCTTCTTGCAGTCATGTAATTTAAGGGGTGACCGATAGTACTGCTCTTTACCAATGCATGCCAGTTACAAACACCTGGAGCTACTTATTATCGAACGTGGGAGGGAAATTACAATATAGAGAATATGTTTTTCTCTTTGTAACCCATTTAATGAAAGTCTCAAGATCATTATGTTTTCATTGATCTAATACATAAAATAATCATGGCCTTCCTTCAAAAGAACGGTGGGATTGCCAGGTGCACTGACCTAGTTTGATTTAATTTCGATTTTATATTTGAATATCATTACTTTGGTCGATGTTTTCACGGCACATTTATTCTATTTTAATGCACCTCTTAAAATGTGTTTTACTCGATTCATTGCAGGAATGACCACGTGTTCTGGTTCACTGGGTGACTTATTTTATTAAATGTGACCTCTACGCTTGATAGGTTCCTTTGGTAATTGGGTTCCATGGGCAGCGCGAGACCCTTTTCAGGCTCTACCCTCGAATATTGCTCTGATTACTTACCGGTAATCTTCATTACTCCTAGTCCTACTCTTCCTCGTCCCAGTACTTACTTCATGAGGCACCCGCCTCCGACACAGGACCTTCTTCTATTTCTTTAAATCCCTATAACTCCTCCCCCACATCCATGTCACTCAGTTTCATATTACCAAGCCGGAGCATGGGACCTTCCCCGCAGGGAGGGTGAGGAGGGTCGTCAGTACTGTGACGAGGAAGAGTAGGACTAGGAGTAATGAAGATTACCGGTAAGTAATCAGAGCATTACCTCCACGTCCACTCTTCCTCGTCCCAGTACTTACTTCATGAGGTATACCAAAGCATCAAAGGGGAAAAGGTCCCAATGAGACAGAGCCAAAAACAGTGCAGCAAAACACACCCACAATAACTCTTAAATCACATCCCCACAGACAAAAACTCCAACCAGGAACCAACCCCCGAGTGGGAGAAACTCAACACATAGCGGTTGATGAAAATGCCTAGACCAGCCAAGGCGGCAGCCATACAAATCTCTTGCAGAGAAAAAACCCTCCTTACACCGGGCCAGGAAGCCGCGAAACCCCTGGTAGACCGCCCCTGATTGTGCGCAGGCACAGGCAGGCCAGAAGCCACATAGGCCCTAGAGATCACAACCCGGAACCACCGGAAAATGGAAACCACAGATGCGTTATGCCCAGCCACAGCCAGACCACAAGCAATCAGAAGACTATCAGATTGGTGGAAAAGGCAAACCAAGCCAAATACTCTAACGCGTCCCGCCGGACATCAATGTTAAGCCGAGCCACCTCCTCAGGCGTTCTTGGATCATGAAAGAAGTCAGGGAGAACCAGACCCTGAGAGGTGTGAAAACCGAGAGACAACTGAAGGGAGAAACTTCGGACCACACCCCGGCACCACCGAGTCTGGCAGCACCCTCAGGAAAGGAGCGTGACATAAGAGAGCCCCAATCTCCCCAAGCCTACGGGCAGAAGTGAGAGCAATAAGAAAAGCAGATTTCAGTGTAAGATGTTTGATATCAATCTCAGAAATGGCTCAAAGGAGGCCCGTGAAGGAACCGTAATACAAGAGGGAGATCCAAAAGGAAAACCCTTTATCAGCACAAGGAAGGGAAGAAGAAAACCCTGGATCAACTTCCCCACCAACACCTCCCCATCCAGTGACCGTCAGAGTCCCCCAAAAGGAATTTCATGGAGGCCCGCTGAGAGCGAAGCCTGGAAAAACTGCCAGGCCCTGTCAAAACCCCTCCTGGAGGAACCGAAGGATAGCAGAGGCCAGAACGCAGGGAGGGATCCCAGACTGCCCATACCAGTCTCGGAAATGGCCCCAATGTCTGCCTAACACCTTCAGAGTGGAGGGTCTAAGAGCATCCATTTGGACTCAACTACAGGATCTGAGAACCCCTGAGATATCAACCTAGACTGAGCAATAGCCACACCGCCCATTGCATCCAGTGGAATTCTAACCGCAGATCCCCTTGAAGGGGACACGGCCACCTCTGAACCAGCCAAGGTTCCTAGGAACGAAGCTCCAACAGAGAGGGGAGCCAACTCCGGCGGCACCAGAACAGAGCTAACAACAACACAGTCACCCTGGACACTCAGATGCGCCAAACACCCCGGGGCAGAAGGGGAATAGGCGGAAGGCATAAAGGAAAACCCCAAGGCCACTGTACAGAGAGGGCGTCCATCCCCCAATCCCCTCAACCTGAAACCGAGAGCAGAAGAGGGGAACTTCTGCTGAGGCCGGGGATGCAAACAGGTCTAGAACCAAGGACCCTAATCTGACACAGGTCACCGCAAAGACCTGGGCCAAGGACCAGTTCTGCAGAGGAGTGAAAACCGGCGTCTGAGAAGATCCGCTTGAACATTGTCCACCCTTCTGATACGTGAGGCCAGCAGATACACCAGTTTGAGATTCCTCCCAGGTGCCTATCAGCGCTGCCAGAGCATTCAAGGAACAGCCGGAACCCCTTTGCAGTTCACATATGCCAAGGCGTCGTATTGTCCGATCGGACCAAAAACCGCAGACCGTCCAGCAACTCCTCGAAGTACACCAGAGCTTGCACAATGGCACAACTCTTGCCAATTGATGATCACCGCTCTCCCCAGATCTCACAACCCTTGAGCTGAGAGGACCCCAATGTATACCCTTTCTGCTGGTGTTGGTAGTAGGAGAGGTCACAGGAGGAAGGACCATGCACACCTCAGCTGTAGACTTGAAACCCCCGCCACCATAGCAGGGACACTCGCAGCGCTGGGGACACTGAAAACAAAACTACGAAAGCCGAGATGTCGGGAGCCAGTGGGAGAGAGTATAAGACACCAGGAGACGTAACCGAAGACAGGCTCAAGGAACTGGAAAACATGTAAGACGCCACGTGCCCCGTAACTTCAGCAACAGGTGAGTCGAGACATACTGCCTTCTGAGAACCCAGCCCAGAACAGCCAGCAAGCGCCCCCCTGCACAACATCCAGAGTACGCTCTCCCAGACGTCCGGACAAGCAGTGCAGGGTCTTGAGACCCATAAGCAGGTGACACATCCTAGAAGGCATAGGACCAGGAACACCCGCAATTAGAAAACTTGACCCTGAACAGGGAGAGGAACGGCAAGACGGTAACCCACAACAACCGTTCGGAGAGAACGGATCCCATGGCCAACTACTTGGACCGTGAGCTGGGTACCAAAGTCCTAACCATGCAAACCTGGACAGGAGGAGACCGGAACGGCAACTGATACCGCCTCCAGAAGGAGCCCATTACCCAGGAAGCCGAACCCCACCGGTCCCATACACCTCCGAGAAGATAGAGACGAGGAGCCAGGGAAAACCGCCAGTCACTGCACTTGCACCAGAGGGAAATCACAGGACGTTGAAACAGGCCTGCGCCACAATATAACAGCATGCTTGTCAGCCCACAAAAGATTTGACCTATCAAAAGGAAGATACTGGACAGGCCAGAAGTCCAGCAGACTATGGCCCCTCAGCCGACAGAGGAGCCACCAGGCTGGCGTCAAAAGGCAGAGTACTGTCACAAAGCGGGGCAAAGCAATCCATCCCGGATAGCCGACATCAAAGGCAACCCCCTACCTGAGGTATGCCTATACTGGAAAACCCACTGAAGTGACATCCCCTCCACGGCACCAGGGGCTCTGAGAACCCTCTAAGCACAGACATGTGCCACCATGTGCCCTATCACTTCCCACAAGTCTGAGAGGAGGCGTGAAAGCAACACGTCAGCACCGGAGACCTAGGGCCTAAAAGAAGAGACACTGGGAACCCCTGCATGGCCGTTACTTCCATGATCATTTTCCATAATCCCATGCCGGACAAGGGAAAAGCAAATCAACTCCTTTGACTTTCCCTTGCGCAGTTTAGAGGAAGAGGACAGGACAAGGAGTCTGCGTCCATAGCTAGCACAGACCCAAACACACCACTAACACATCACATGACTGAGAGGTGGCTTGAGCCCTGTATCCAGTAGCTGGTAGCCCCATGCTCTAAATCGTTCCAATGCATCGGTCTAGGAAGGATGAAGGACCGAGTCAGCACCGCTGAGACTCGAACCCGAAGTGTAGACTATGCCAGGCCGGTACCCTTCCGGGCGCTTGCAGATGTGTCCAAAATCTGCGCCGTATTCACAGGCAGCACGCAAGGAATGCAGCCAACATCCGGTGCATACTGGGCTGTGTGTGTCTGAGGAGCTGGTGGTATGTGACATGTCTGTGACAGAACAGAGCCCTGCACTTTCAAATACTCTGTCACAGTCACCCCACGACAAGAAGCAGAGAGTCCTCACACAACAAAAAGGAAGGCTAGCCCATACTGCCAAGTGCTTGCCATCATTTCCAATAAAGATGTGTACACAGAGCACGAGTAACGGCCTTTCAAAGGAGTCAAGATGGCCATACCAGCAAGAGAGGGGAAAACATCAAGCACAGTCCTCCCTCTCCTTACCTTCCCCAGAGAATGCAGCTGACATCCGGTGCATCCTGGGCCGTGTGTCTCTGAGGAGCGGGTGGTATGTGGCATGCCTGCGACAGAACAGAGCCCCCGCACTTTCAAATACTCTGTCACAGTCACCCCACGACAAGAAGCAGAGAGGCCTCACAACAAAAGGGAAGGCTTAGCCCATACTGCCAAATGCTTGCCATCATTCCAATAAAGATGTGCACACAAAGCACGAGGAAACGGCATGTTGAAGGAGTCAAAATGGCCATACCAGCAAGAGAGGGGAAAAACATCAAGCACAGTCCTCCCCTCTCCTTACCTTCCCCCAGATAATGCAGCCAACATCCGGTGCATCCTGTGCTGTGTGTGTCTGAGGAGCGGGTGGTATGTGACATGCCCGCGACAGAACAGAGCCCCCGCACTCCCAAAGACTCTCTGCCACTGTCACCCCACGACAAGAAGCAGAGAGGCCTCACAACAAAAGGGAAGGCTAGCCCACACTGCCAAGTCGAATCAAGATGGCCAAAACAGGAGGAGAGGGGAAAAACACCAAGCCCAGTCCTCCCCTCTCCTTACCTTCCCCGGGCCGTGCAGGACCCGGGACACAATGCTCACACTGCGGTCCGGAGCCCAGCAAAGAACCGAGCGAGGCAATCCAGCTCAACTGTGACCCAAGCCCCGCAGGGGGCCCAGGAGCAGTGCCGCACCTGAGGGAGCCGAGGGCCCCGCCACACAGCCCCCCAGGGGCCAGCAATCGGTGCTCCCTGGTGCCCCGCACCGGGAAGAAAAAGTCCAACCTGCCGGAGGCAGGAAAAATTTAAACTGAGTGACATGGATGTGGGGGAGGAGTTATAGGGATTTAAAGAAATAGAAGAAGGTCCTGTGTCGGAGGCGGGTGCCTCATGAAGTAAGTACTGGGACGAGGAAGAGTGGACGTGGAGGTAATGCTGTGTAACGCAGGAGCGCCCCTTCTGGATTTCCCATCACACTTAAAGCACTGCACACTGGACCTACAACCTCTGACTTGTCTTCCAGGGGCACGCAGGTGGGTGAAAGCGACTGCGTGAAATCAATGCCCAGCCCACATCTTTGCGCTCTGAAATGCTCCACATACTCCTGCCGCATACTCATCCTCCCCCCCCCCCCCATCCCTCGTCCATTTCATGGAAGATACTCACCGGGCTCCCAACCAAGCCACGCGCCCCGCTTTCACCCTGAAAGAGGCAAAGAGAAAGATTGTGGCGTCAGGGGCTCAGGCGACTCACAGCAGACACTTGATTTTCTATGTTGTACCACAGACGCATGGATTAACTCAGGGGTCTGCAAACTGCGCAGCTCCCTATGTCTTGAACTACAACTCCCATGACCCCCCCCCACCATTGACTATGCTGGCTAGGGCTGAAGGGAGTTGAAGTCTAAAACATCTGGCAAGGCCAAGTTTACGACCCATGTATTAACTGATCAAGGAGCCAACTCCTTACCCCACTGTGCGTTGAATTGATAGTTATGCTTGTTATTGCACATTGCACCAGAAATAAAACATCATATTTTCAGGCTTATATATGCACAATGCATTAAAGGAGAAAAAAAATATATTGATAATTTTGGCAGGCTTAATGAATTATCCATTGGCAAGTGGTGACTGTGGAGTGCGTTTAATCATGGCGGGGCCACCACTTCGCTTTCTTTCCATCTTCATTGGTTTCCACCTGATGTTTCAATGTAGCCCCCACCACCTGGCCATCAATGCAGGTGCCGGCGCCCCTCCTCCCCTGCACCCCAACCTGCCCTCTGCAGAGCAGCCAGTTACTCAGTCAATGGGGCCCCCTGGTGGCAGTGAGGAGGGGCCCTATTCAGCCAGCTTTCGGCAAGGTTCAGGTCCCACCAGAAACCTGGACACCTTTTGTACAGCACATGAAAACATGTCAATATATTATTCAAAATATAGAAAAGTTCCTGCTCCAGTGAAGACTTCGATGCTAATGACGTCACCTCCTGGGACATGCAGGACTCCAGTGGGAGAGGACCAATAACAAGCACTTCACAGACTTGAAAACACATTGCGCTTTTAAAATACATGGCAGCCTGCAAATACGCAAGTCACTAAAGACTGGTCTTAGCGTCTGGTGATATCACTACTGACCTGTGCTAAGAAAATGACATCACTACTGCACTGTAATGAGTTATGATGCGTCATTGCGACTCCAGAACGTCCGGCTCTCACTGCAGCACTTAATTTAAGCCTTAAAAATGTTTTCTGTGACACTATGCAGCCATTAACTGATAAGGAACGTATTGGGATAGTATTTTTCTCGTTGTTCACTACTAGAATGTAACAAATTATAGCAAATATCTATGGGTTTTTACTTGTTTTAGGGCACAACATGATCATGTATTCTAGATACAGTTTAAACTGCTTTTCCTGCATTGGATGTATGATGACGTGAATCAGGAGCTGGAAGATCTCTTCCATTCCATTAAGGAGGGGCCAGGGATGTATTATAAGGAATACAATATCCCCTACCGCACGGAAAAAGCATATTTCAAGCCACCCTGGTCTGCTGTATGGTGCAGTGACACAATGTGGGCCGCTGTTTACATTCAGGCAGGGTGTAGCTCCAGCTTCACAATGCCAGACTTCTGATAATCTGTTATTGTTACTCTGTAATAGTTTCTGCAACATAGCGAAGATGAATTCTAAAATGGCTGCCCACAGGAGTCAATCTGAATGCTCATTAGAGGGTAATTTTAGTCGTTTTACATTTATCAAAGTACTGCTAATGATTGCTTTAATGTTATAAAACAATAATGATCCTCTCCTTTACATGGTGGTGTGTTGTGGTGTGCAGGGGCTGGGTGGTCATGAATGTAGCGTGTGGGGTTTGATGCAGAAGAATGGGGTCCGGGAGTCGAGTCGCGACGATGTCATCTGTCGGATGGAATGCTTGGAAGCAGCGATGGGTCTACAACAGGTTTCTGAAAGTGGTGGGGCAGGGCATTGCAGATTCATGGTGCTCAGACCCTGAATGATGGCCCCATCGCCCTGGACAGCGCGGGATGCGGGGTACAAAGGGGAGCAGTGGTCATGGCTTTGGTGGTGAGGTTGCACCCTATCTTGTGGAGATTTCTGGTGGGGATAGTCCAATTCAGCTGTGCAAAGGTTTGAATCCAGCTGTGCAAGCTGTGGTGATAAGTGATGCAGGTCCAAGGGGGACTCCAGAAGGTCCAATTAGCTGACGTCAACACCCATATGCAGGGGGCACTATGCATAATTAGTTGCATGAGGCCATTAAGGAGTTACTGTTGAGTAATTTGGAAAGCTTCACAGCTGGAGTGGAGGAGAGAAAGATGGATTTATGATCGCTGAGAAGCTTTTGAAAGCTAATGAACCTTTTGACCTGATGGGAAGAAAACACATCTGGGAGTTGAACCAGTCTGCCACCATCACTATGAGCTGTGAGGGAAGCCACAGGATTCAGAGAAAGGCATGCTGGGAACATTCAACCTGGCACCAACCTTTTGTCCCTCTGCTCCGACTCCTGCAGGGCCTGGATCTCCCTAAAAACAGAGACATGTTACCAAAAACCAGAACAAATCGAGAGAACCAAAATCTGCTAAATGCACAGCAGGGTGAACCCAAAGTACTCACCTGTGTTCCCTTCATCCCCTGGGGGCCTTGGATACCCGGGAGCCCCGGCTGACCCTGAAAGAGTTCCAAACATGTTGAAATAGTTAATGATCCATGAAATCCAAGAATTATCACCAGTGAGTGGGAACTCAGAGACATGGATGAGCAACCACTCAGTTTGACCACCTTTTTATGAGATCTGTGACCCAAAAATGACAATTGTAGCCAAGCCGCCCCTATTCTTGGGTCTGGCATTACCCGGTGTAACACCAGCGTCCTTTCACTAGGATCATCTTCACTGTGACCATAAGACCCCCAGAGACCAAAATCTCAGAGCAGATGACTCCCAATTCACATCTCTTCCAAGGGCCAGGTACACTAAAAGGCAACCAGAAGCATCCGGCGAGGGCAACTCTGCCAGCGGACAATCATTCTACCCTAGAAACATGATATCTTATGGGGGCCCGGCCCGGTGCCGAAATGCTACTGTGCTTGCGCCAGTAAAACTCCTTGCACCGACCAAGCCTGACCCAGAACCATCTTCGATTCACACTTAGTCCCTTCCCAGCCTGACCCAGAACCATCTACAATCCAAGCTTAGTCTATTCCCAGCCTAACCTAGAACCATCTGCGATCCAAGCTTAGTCCCTTCCCACACTGACCCAGAACCATCTGCGATCCAAGCTTAGTCCCTTCTCAGCCTAACCCAGAACCATCTGCGATCCAAGCTTAGACCCTTCCCACACTGGCCCAGAACCATCTGCGATCCAAGCTTAGTCCCTTCTCAGCCTGACCCAGAACCATCTACAATCTAAGCTTAGTCCCTTCCCAGCCTGACCCAGAACCACCTGCAATCCAAGCTTAGTCCCTTCCCAGCCTGACCCAGAACCACCTGTGAAGCAAGCGTAGTCCCTTCCCAGCCTGACCCAGAATCATCTGCAATCCAAGCTTAGTCCCTTCCCACACTGACCCAGAACCATCTGCGATCCAAGCTTAGTCCCTTCTCAGCCTAACCCAGAACCATCTGCGATCCAAGCTTAGACTCTTCCCACACTGGCCCAGAACCATCTGTGATCCAAGCTTAGTCCCTTCTCAGCCTGACCCAGAACCATCTGCAATCTAAGCTTAGTCCCTTCCCAGCCTGACCCAGAACCTGTCAGGACTGGCTGGGTTAGTAACAAGAAGAGTAACAGGATTAACATTGTGCTTTCAGAGCTGGCTGGGTTAGTTTTGCCTTCAGAAGTGGCTGGGTTAGTAACAGGAAGAGTTTGTACATAGAATTAACATTGTGCTTGCCCAAGTCAAGATGGAGCGAAAGAAACTTAATCTGATTGGTTAAAGGAACAATGATATGTTTGGTTTGCCTGATTGGTGGAGAGGACAATGGGTTTGATTCTTGGGAGGTGAGCAAGATTCTAAACTGCCTTTCATCCAGAGAAATTCAGTGGCTGGTTGTACGTTAGTTAAGCTCCTTAAGTAAGGCCTTTTCAGAGCTCATAAAATCTACCAAAGAAGTAAGAATATCGTTTGCTGATCCATTTTGAACAAGAAGACATCAGGTGGGATCGTTCTTTTAAAGATTTTAAGATTGTCACAGTGAACTTTCATTTTCTTTTACAAGAAAACTTAAAGAGTTAACAAGTTTCAAAATCATTTGAGAAAAGAGACATTTACAGTTAAAGTTATTATAAGGAAAAAACAAGCTTGAAGATAGTGCGTAGGAGTTTAAAGTTTATTAACTGCGTGTAATGTTCTTCAAGACTGTTAATGTGTGCGCAAGCTCGCAAGTCGTCGTTTACGTGTTTTTGAAAGCGCGTGTTGTTTTGCGATAGAGCGCGTGCCCAAATGAATTGCGCGAGTGAATTTTAGCGCGTGTACATTTTTTTAACGTGAAAGATGTCTCATGAGAAAGCGCGTGTTGGTTTGCGATAGAGCGCATGCCCAAATGAAATGCGCGAGTGAATTTTAGCGCGTGTACATTTTTTACGTGAAAGACGTCTCATGAGAAAGCGCGTGTGTTAAGACGGATTTCTGAACTCTGTCCTGGTGGCGCAGAAGTTCAGAAGGCCAACCTAATTACTTGGAACAGGGTAACCTCTGGACGAGCCAGACCAATCAAGGTAGCGATCGCGGCGGTCAAGACTAGGTCTCAAGAGGGGTGAGGGTGACTGAAAGCCCGCAATGAGCACACAAAGCAAGATCACTTACAAACTACTCCAAACAGTTGTTATATAACAAATATATACACATTTATTTCAAGGCCTTTAAAACAATGACCGTAGCGAGAAATTCACAATATAACGATAGTAAACCAACACATACCATATCAACACAATATATATACAAATACGACAGTCGCAAGCGTTATATGCACGAAATGTGCAGTCCACCTAAAAGGGAGGGAAAACAGGCAGTGCGAAATAATGCTTAGACCCAGTTCACCTTCAGAGGCACCTAACTAGATGGAAGTCCGAGCCCGGCGAAGAGTGGAGCCTTGTGCTCAAAAGTACCTGCACGCGCTGGTGCCAACGGGCAAAAGGAGAAGCTCTTCGAGGGAAATCAGGCAGTTCAGTTTAGTGCACAAAAGAAGAAGAACAAGTTCCGCGACTCAAGCGCAGCCTCCACAGTGGGCAGAAGCAGAGCGCGAGTACGGAAAAGGGTGCTGTTTTACACAGCGGGGAAAAGCAATGGGCTCCTGCAGGAGGGCGACCAGATCCTAGCTATGCTACTCACCGGTCCCCGATGCAAGCAGACCCAGGCTTCTCCGCGTCCGTTTCAGTAGCTGGCAGGTTCAGAAGAGCAGGGAACGCCTCGTCGTCGTGTTGAGTAAAAAGACGTCCCAATCGAAGAAACCCGCACAGTTTGTTACCACAGCAGGGCAACGGAGCGGCCGTGTGTATCTGAGCCAAATGTACACTACTCACTTCAGACTTGGGAACGCCAAGTGTACGAAGCGTGTGAGAGTGACAAGGACTCGAAATACTACACAACCTGGTGGCGGTTACAGAGCAAGACTCCCGTGTAAGCTGGTCAGTCAACTGGATGGCCCAGAGACGCTTCCGAAGGCTTACTGGCAGGAGATGGTGAAGATGCCGAGAATAGCTGTTCCCGCTATTCCAAAGGGTCGAAGTACCAGTACAGGCCTTCTGGTTCGATCAAAGGTGAAAAGGGTTTCACAAGGCGACAGCAGTGCAGAGGAGAAGTCCTTCAGCGGGTCACCAGCGATTCCTCGGTCCAGCCTCTTGGTTGCAGGATACTTGGCTCCTGTATTCCTTCGTTCGTGAGAACTCAGGAGATCGACATGGTAGTGGTGTTTCCAGCCCCCTCTTATCCACGGTTCCCTTCGCGCCAAAACGGAGGGGACCCAATGGGAGATCCGCTCATCAACACTCACACCATTCGTGGACCAATCACGGACCACGGTGGTCCCAGGCATTCACACCACCCTAGACTCTCTGGCACCCAGGATGTGTATTGGGACCAGACATCCCAGCCCACATCCTGGAGGCACACACAAGACATGTAGAAGCCCGCGAAAGCATCCGTGTTTCGCGGGAAAGTACATGCCCGAATAAGGAAGGCCCCGGGTCGGCTCGACCTGGGGAAGGTGAAGGGAGCAAGACGGCCAGCGGACAGGACAAAGGAGCCTCGTGGTCTGGCCATTTTGGGAGCCAGGCCACCATTTTGGGTTAAGCGCGAGAAACGCGCTTAGAACGCCAAAAGGAGCTCAAAACACAAGAAACGATCGCTGCCACCATTCCTGTCCCTGAATCACTTGCACCGATCAGATACAATCCTAAACGAGTATCTAGGGCCTGTAGAAGGCTAGAGACCCAAGAGAGCTGTAACTTAGCTTACAGGGCCCTCTTGTGTCATGTTGCACGAAATCCGCAACATGATAAAAGAAACTACGGGAAACAGCGTTCCCCGGTACTGACTGTCTTAAGGGCATGTCAGTTTCCCCGTAAGAAAGGAGCGAAAGCCCAGAGGAGTGCGGCAGAAGGCTGCAACTTCTCTGGCAAGTCAAGAACAAGGTGAAAAACAACAGCAAAAAGTTTAGGGTTGCCACATGGAAGGAAAATTACCTACAATTACGAAATCTTTCCTAACACTCGCCCCTCCAGACTATGGACAGGGGGAACTAATCCACCCCTGGATGAGTCTCTTGTTCAGGTCGGTTAAACATTCTGGACAACCATCAGCATTGCTATGTTGGACACCTGGCCTATGCTCAATAGTGAAGTCGAAGCCTTGTAGACGTATGGACCACCTAAGCAACTTTGGATTCTCCCCCTTCATGTTCATTAGCCACTTTAACGGCTTATGGTCAGTTTGCACAGTGAAGTGGGTCCCATAGAGGTAGGGCCTCAGCTTCCTTAGGGCCCACACAACAGAGAAACATTCTTTCTCTACCGTGGACCATCTGAGCTCTCTGTCCTTAAGCTGGCGGCTAATAAAACCAATAGGGTGTTCCTTACCCTTCTCATCTACTTGTGATAGTACAGCTCCTACCCCAGTGTCAGAGGCGTCCGTCTGCACGATAAAAGGTCTTTGATAATCAGGGGCCCTGAGGACAGGGGCCTGGCACAAGGAGTGTTTTAAGCCATTGAAGGCCTTCTCACACTCGTCGGTCCAAGTTACCTTCTTGGGTTTCTTCGGAGTTGTGAGGGCAGTCAGAGGGGCAGCTATGGTGCCATAGTCTGCCACAAAATTGCGGTAATACCCTGTGAGTCCTAAGAAGGCTCTCACTTGGGTTTGCGTAGTGGGGGTAGGCCAGTCTTGTACTGCTTGTACTTTACTGGGAAGAGGCTGTATCCTCCCTCCACCTACTTCATGTCCAAGGTAAACCACTGAGCCTTGTCCAATCTGGCATTTACTAGCCTTTATGGTCAAGTGTGCTTTCTGAAGAGCCTGGAGCACAATCCCGAGGTGTTTCACATGGTCTTCCCAGGTGGCACTGAAAACTGCTATATCGTCCAGATATGCAAGACAGAATTCATCCAACCCATTCAACACATGATTCACAAGCCTCTGGAAAGTGGCAGGTGCATTCTTCAACCCGAACGGCATTACCCGGAATTGGTAAAGGCCGTCTGGAGTAGAAAATGCTGTCTTCTCCTTGGCATGTTCTGCTAAAGCTATTTGCCAATAGCCAGCAGTGAGGTCAAACGTGCTGAGGTACTTGGAGGCACCCAAAGTATCCACCAGCTCATCTGTTCGAGGCAAGGGGTGTGCATCTGTCTTGGTGACAGCATTCAGCGCCCTGTAATCCATGCAGAACCTCAATTCAGAAGTGCCTGCCTTTGGAACCAAAACCACAGGCTGGACCAAGGACTACTAGGGGTTCAATCACCCCAAGGTCTAACATCTTGTTGACCTCGGTCTTAATATAAGACCGTACTTTGTCTGACATCCTGTATCCCTACTTTGGTAGGTACACTGTCTCCTGTGTCAATGTTATGTTTGCACCAAGGTGTCAAACCAGGCGACTGTGAAAACAGGGGGGAAAACTGCCTAAGCAAACTTTTCACCTCAGCCTGCTGATCAGAAGTCAGGTGAGGGGCCACTCGGACACCCTCAAAGGAGCTATCTGAAGGACCGCTTTGGAACAGGTCGGGGAGAGGTTCAGACTCCTCTTCCTCAACTTCTGAAGCCAGTAGCAGTGCTGCGATTTCGACTCTTGGGACGAAAGCCTTCAGCCTATTCACGTGGAACACTTTTGGAGCCTGTCCAGGCCTTCCAAGGTCCACTAAATAGTTAACCTCACCCAGGGGCTCCACCACTGTGTAAGGGCCTGACCATTTGTCCTGTAAAGCTCGAGGCCTTATGGGATTCATGATCAGGACTTGCTGACCAGGTGTAAAGTTGATGAGGGCAGCTTTCTGGTCATACCAATGTTTCACCAGCGCTTGTCCTGCCTCCAATTTATCACTAGCCAAGCCCATCAGAAGTACCATCCGTTTTCTGAGCCCTAGCACATGATCAACTACGTTGGTAGTAACAGGGGGAGTGGGCATCTCCCATCCCTCTTTGACGATGGCTAAGGGTCCCCGTACGGGATGACCGAACAGAAGTTCGAAGGGGCTGAAGCCAACACCCTCCTGTGGTACCTCTCGGTAGGCAAACAGTAAGCATGGTAAAAGAAGATCCCATTTTCTTCTCTGAGGTTCCTCCAGAGCCCCAATCATGCTTTTTAACGTTCTGTTGAAACGTTCCACCAGACCATTGGTCTGGGGGTGGTATGCAGAAGAGAACTTGTAGGTGACCCCACATTCTTTCCACATAACCTGCATATACTTCGACATAAAGTTGCTGCCACGATCCGACACAACTTCTTTAGGGAAGCCAACCCTAGTAAATATGCCGAGTAAAGCTTTTGCAACTGACTTGGCAGTTAAAGTTTTCAATGGGATGGCCTCAGGATATCTGGTTGCATGGTCGACCAGCACCAGGATAAACCTATTGCCCGAGGATGTTTGCGGGTCAAGGGGACCAACGATGTCGATCCCTACCCTTTCAAATGGTACCCCCACAACTGGGAGCGGTACCAACGGAGCTTGGATTGTCGCGCCAACCTTACCAGACAACTGGCAGGAGGCACAACTCCTGCAGTGACTTTCTACTTGCACCCCCATCTTGGGCCAGTAGAAGTGCATGGATAACCTTTGCTTGGTCCTCTTCATACCAAGGTGACCAGCAAGGGGAACTTCATGCGCCAACTGCAGGAGGAAGGGCCTAACAGCAAGGGGAACCACCAACCTCCTATGGTCTCCTTCTGTAGACTCTGTGGGCTCACTATACAGGAGTCCACCTTCCCAATAAATCCTATGCGTCCCAGGAGGTTCACCCTCAAGCTGGAGCAGGCCTGTCTCCTTAGGCCTTCCAGAGATGGGCACTCACGTTGGCCTTTACTGAATTCGTCCCTATCAGGACCTCCTTCAACTAACAAGTCTTTTAGTTCAGGATGATCGTTGGGGTCAAATACTTCAGGCATCGCCACCTCCTCGCCAGGCCGGGCGATTGACCAACTTCCTCCACCGCAGTGGTAGGCGAGCTCGGGGAATATTCTCTTTCCCTCGTCTTGACTTGTCGACTCCTTTCGCCTTGGGTTTCCCCTTCGGCTGGGCAGCGTATTGGTCTTGGCCAATGCTGCCCGTGCTTGAGACCGTGTGTAGGGTCTTTCGGCAGTGTCTCCTACGAGCCCTAAAGCTCTGAGATCATTACCTAACAAGACCTTTCCCGGGACGTTTCTCTGAATGCTCACTGGAATCCTGACTGATGTACCATTTAAAGTAAGATTTACAGGTATTACTGGGAACATACAGAGTGGGCCGTCAGCCAACTTAGTGGGCATCAGAGTAGCTTTGGCAACTTCCTCTGAGTCTACCAAGGTAGAATCCACTACAGTGCGACTGCACCCACTATCCCTAAGAGCTGGAGTATCTACTCCATTGATCAGCACACTGTCTTTAAAGTAGTGCTTGGTATTATCCGGAATCCTAGCATAAGCCTCTGCGACTTTAGGCTCCCAGGAACCGAGGGACACTAAAACTACCTCAGCCTCTATCCCGCTGGGAAATGAGTCTGAGGAGAAGGATGCTCCTGTAATCTCTTCTTCCTCGTAGGAGGAGAAGGCCAGATTAGCGGAGTGGACCCCCAAAGGTCTAACCTTACACCGGGGATCCCCCTTCACGTGGTCAGTTGCTCCACAAGCAAAACAAGATCCATTGGGTCTGTTTACATAGGGAGGCTTATTGTAACCAGAGTTCTGTTTCGGAGGCTGACCTCCACTACCCTGTGAGTTCTCTTGTGTCTTACCCTTATTTTTCTTTTTGTGGCCCTTATGAGAAGAAGATTTATCAGATGCTCCACCCTCCATATCTTTGGACTTTTTCCCTTCCTCCTGCTTACCAGGATGAGTTTTGTCCTTATGGGACACTCGATGTGACACCCATAAGTCGGCTGCAATGGCCAGCTTCTTAGGATCTATCTCCTTCGAATCGGCCAAATGCTGCTTAAGCTCCGGGGAAGAAGATGCAAAAATGTGTTCCAGCATGACAAGATTTATCATGCCTTCGAAGGTAGAAACCTTTTAACCTTCGACCCAGCCAGTTAAGTTTTTCAAGGATTCAGTGACATAAGATACCCAAGTACCACCTTCCTTTTTCTTATACTCTCTGAAACGTTTCAAATATTGGGCCGGAGTCTTCCCAAACTTTAAAATGAGAGTTTGCTTTAACATTGCGAAATCAGCTCGCCCAGCCTCGACATTTCCATAATGGCACTACAGCCAGAATGGGGCAGTCTGCTGAGTAACCAGGCAATCTTATCAGCATTGTCAACTTGTTGAACTTCGCATGCATACTCAAACGCATTCAGCCAGTCCATAATGTCATTCCTTTCCTCATATACACTGAGCAGATCTTTCGGAAACCGTGGATGAGAGGAAGCCCCAGACCCATGTCCAGGACCCTTGGATCCATTTGCAAACTGAAGCTTGGCCAGTTCCAACTGGTGATCCCTGTCTTTTTGTTTTTCTGCCTGTTCGATTTTTAGTTTGGCTATGCTGAATTCAAGCTCCTGCTGCCTAAACCGCAGCTCTTGCTTCTTGAATTCAAGCATAGCCTCCCCATCAGCACTGGCAGAGGAAACATTAGACATCTCGTCCTCCCTGTCCTCGTGGTCGCGATGGATCAGTGCAGCGGCAGAACCGTCGGTTCTACGAGTGAGAGCAGCCCCACCACCTTCCGCACTGTTCTCAGAAGTTATAGCATCAAGCTGCGCTTCTTGCCATGCCACGATTCTTTGGATCATTTCCAATTTAGTGCCTTGAGAGGAAACACCTCTCTCCGCACACATCTTTTTCAATGTTTCTGATTTGGAAGCATTTAAAGTTAACAAGGTATTTGTTTCCATACTGTTAGATAGGACTATGGCCTTTTTAAAGTTATACTACAACAATTCACTACGTGTCCTGGTTGGAATAACCTGAAATGCCTTAGTTCGTGCGCAACACTGGATACCTTCAGTCGTATCCCACCGCTGTACACCAATTTGTTAAGACGGATTTCTGAACTCTGTCCTGGTGGCGCAGAAGTTCAGAAGGCCAACCTAATTACTTGGAACAGGGTAACCTCTGGACGAGCCAGACCAATCAAGGTAGCGATCGCGGCGGTCAAGACTAGGTCTCAAGAGGGGTGAGGGTGACTAAAAGCCCGCAATGAGCACACAAAGCAAGATCACTTACAAACTACTCCAAACAGTTGTTATATAAAAAATATATACACATTTATTTCAAGGCCTTTAAAACAATGACCGTAGCGAGAAAATCACAATATAATGATAGTAAACCAACACATACCATATCAACACAATATATATACAAATACGACAGTAGTAAGCGTTATATGCACGAAATGTGTAGTCCACCTAAAAGGGAGGGAAAACAGGCAGTGCGAAATAATGCTTAGACCCAGTTCACCTTCAGAGGCACCTAACTAGATGGAAGTCCGAGCCCGGCGAAGAGTGGAGCCTTGTGCTCAAAAGTACCTGCACGCGCTGGTGCCAACGGGCAAAAGGAGAAGCTCTTCGAGGGAAATCAGGCAGTTCAGTTTAGTGCACAAAAGAAGAAGAACAAGTTCCGCGACTCAAGCGCAGCCTCCACAGTGGGCAGAAGCAGAGCGCGAGTACGGAAAAGGGTGCTGTTTTACACAGCGGGGAAAAGCAATGGGCTCCTGCAGGAGGGCGACCAGATCCTAGCTATGCTACTCACCGGTCCCCGATGCAAGCAGACCCAGGCTTCTCCGCGTCCGTTTCAGTAGCTGGCAGGTTCAGAAGAGCAGGGAACGCCTCTTCGTCGTGTTGAGTAAAAAGACGTGCCAATCGAAGAAACCCGCACAGTTGGTTACCACAGCAGGGTAAGGGAGCGGCCGTGTGTATCTGAGCCAAATGTACACTACTCACTTCAGACTTGGGAACGCCAAGTGTACGAAGCGTGTGAGAGTGACAAGGACTCGAAATACTACACAACCTGGCGGCGGTTACAGAGCAAGACTCCCGTGTAAGCTGGTCAGTCAACTGGATGGCCCAGAGACGCTTCCGAAGGCTTACTGGCAGGAGATGGTGAAGATGCCGAGAATAGCTGTTCCCGCTATTCCAAAGGGTCGAAGTACCAGTACAGGCCTTCTGGTTCGATCAAAGGTGAAAAGGGTTTCACAAGGCGACAGCAGTGCAGAGGAGAAGTCCTTCAGCGGGTCACCAGCGATTCCTCGTCCAGCCTCTTGGTTGCAGGATACTTGGCTCCTGTATTCCTTCGTTCGTGAGAACTCAGGAGATCGACATGGTAGTGGTGTTTCCAGCCCCCTCTTATCCACGGTTCCCTTCGCGCCAAAACGGAGGGGACCCAATGGGAGATCCGCTCATCAACACTCACACCATTCGTGGACCAATCATGGACCACGGTGGTCCCAGGCATTCACACCACCCTAGACTCTCTGGCACCCAGGATGTGTATTGGGACCAGACATCCCAGCCCACATCCTGGAGGCACACACAAGACATGTAGAAGCCCGCGAAAGCATCCGTGTTTCGCGGGAAAGTACATGCCCAAATAAGGAAGGCCCCGGGTCGGCTCGACCTGGGGAAGGTGAAGGGAGCAAGACGGTCAGCGGACAGGACAAAGGAGCCTCGTGGTCTGGCCATTTTGGGAGCCAGGCCACCATTTTGGGTTAAGCGCGAGAAACGCGCTTAGAACGCCAAAAGGAGCTCAAAACACAAGAAACGATCGCTGCCACCATTCCTGTCCCTGAATCACTTGCACCGATCAGATACAACCCTAAACGAGTATCTAGGGCCTGTAGAAGGCTAGAGACCCAAGAGAGCTGTAACTTAGCTTACAGGGCCCTCTTGTGTCATGTTGCACGAAAGCCGCAACATGATAAAAGAAACTACGGGAAACAGCGTTCCCCGGTACTGACTGTCTTAAGGGCATGTCAGTTTCCCCGTAAGAAAGGAGCGAAAGCCCAGAGGAGTGCGGCAGAAGGCTGCACTTCTCTGGCAAAGTCAAGAACAAGGTGAAAAACAACAGCAAAAAGTTTAGGGGTTGCCACATGGAAGGAAAATTACCTACAATTACGAAATCTTTCCTAACAGCGTGTTGGTTTGCGATAGAGCGCGAGTCCATTTTGATGAAGCACGAGTTGTTTTAAACGCATGAACTGTTTTACGTGAAATACGTTTCGTTTCTCCACGTGAGTTCGGTAACGATAGAGCGCGAGTCCATTTTAACTAGCACGTGTTATTTTTATCGCGTTCACGTATTTTTTCACGCGCGCGTGTTTGGTAAAGAATCGCATGTGTTTTTTGAACGCGAGGACAATTCTTCAAGTCTTCTGATTTCACGTGTTTATCGCACACGCGTATTAAGGAAGAAACTATACGTTCTTTGTGTAAATAAGGAAAACAATTCACACGCAGAAGGAAAGCAGTATTCCAGGAAGTTAAAGAATATTATTTAATGTAATTTATGCAAATGGAATTCAATACTTCAGAGAAAGACTGAAATTTATAATAGCATTGAAAACTGCATAAAGTTAAAAGAACTTTGAAGCAAGAAGAATATCTAGTTTTGAAAAGGTGTTTGCAAGAGTCATCACTTTAGGATTCTAAAGAGACTTGAGTGGCTTGAACTATATGCACAACACAAGATATTGTTTTCAAGATATTCCACACAGATTACTAGCCTCTAAGTCTTTTGCTCAGTTTTAAGAGGTAAAGAGTTTAGAGTTTATTTAGAATAATTTTAGAAAAGAAGTTTTTCTTATCATATAAGTAACCAGGTGTATTTGTTTATCACAGATACCAGAGCCTACCAGACGGTTGTAGGGCTGCAGTGTCTCCGTTGTTATTTTCTCCAAATTCCCCTTTCCCTTTCTTGGGGTTTTCAGCTCAGCTTATATTTAAGGGTTGAGAGGTGAACTCCTGGTGAGGGTCTGTGGGGCCAGCATCAGCTCCTGTGGAATTCTGTCAAGCCGGACCCTGACAGAACCACCTGCAATCCAAGCTTAGTCCCTTCCCAGCCTGACCCAGAACCTCCTGTGATCCAAGCTTAGTCACTTCTCAGCCTGACCCAGAACCATCTGCGTTCTAAGCTTAGTCCCTTCCCAGCCTGACCCAGAACCACCTGCAATCCAAGCTTAGTCCCTTCCCAGCCTGACTCAGAACCACCTGTGATCCAAGCGTAGTCCCTTCCCAGCCTGACCAAGAACCATCTGTGATCCAAGTTTAGTCCCTTCCAGCCTGACCCAGAACCATCTGCAATCCAATGTAAGCCCCTTCCCAGCCTGACCCAGAATCATCTGCAATCCAAGCTTAGTCCCTTCCCAGCCTGACCCAGAACCACCTTTGATCCAAGCGTAGTCCCTTCCCAGTCTGACCCAGAACCACCTGTGATCGAAGCGTAGTCCCTTCCCAGCCTGACCCAGAACCATCTGCAATCCAAGCTCAGTCTCTTCCCAGCCTGACCCAGAACCACCTGCAATCCAAGCTTAGTCCCTTCCCAGCCTGACCCAGAACCACCTGTGATCCAAGCGTAGTCCCTTCCCAGCCTGACCCAGAACCATCTGCAATCCAAGCTTAGTCCCTTCCCACACTGACCCAGAACCATCTACGATCCAAGCTTAGTCCCTTCTCAGCCTGACCCAGAACCATCTGCAATCTTAGCTTAGTCCCTTCCCAGCCTGTCCCAGAACCACCTGCAATCCAAGCTTAGTCCCTTCCCAGCCTGACCCAGAACCACCTGTGATCCAAGCGTAGTCCCTTCCCAGCCTGACCAAGAACCATCTGTGATCCAAGTTTAGTCCCTTCCCAGCCTGACCCGGAACCATCTGCAATCCAATGTAAGCCCCTTCCCAGCCTGACCCAGAATCATCTGCAATCCAAGCTTTAGTCCCTTCCCAGCATGACCCAGAAACAACTGTGATCCAAGCTTAGTCCCTTCCCAGCCTGGACCAGAACCATCTTTGATCTAAGCTTAGTCCCTTCCCAGCCTGACCCAGAACCATCTGCGATCCAAGTTTAGTTCCTTCCCAGCCTGACCCAGAACCATAAGCAATCCAATTTTAGTCCCTTCCCAGCCTGACCCAGAACCACCTGTGATCCAAGCTTAGTGCCTTCACAGCCTGACCCAGAACCATCTGTGATCCAAGCTGAGTTCTTCCTAGCCTAACCCAGAACCATCTGCGATCCAAGTTTAGTCCCTTCCCAGGCTTACCCGGAACCATCTGCAATCCAAAGTTAGTCCCTTCCCAGCCTGACTCAGAACCATCTGCAATCCAGGCTTAGTCCCTTCCCAGCCTGACCCAGAGCCATGTGTGATCCAAGCTTAGTCACTTCCCAGCCTGACTCAGAACCACCTGCAATCCAGGCTTAGTCCCTTCCCAGCCTGACCCAGAACTATCTGCAATCCAGGCTTAGTCCCTTCCCAGCCTGACCCAGAGCCACCTGTGATCCAAGCTTAGTCGCTTCCCAGCCTGACCCAGAGACATCTGTGATCCAAGCTTAGTCCCTTCCCAGCCCGACCCAGAACCATCTGTGATCCAAGCTTAGACCTTCCTAGCCTGACGAAGAATAATCTGTGATCCAAGCTTAGTCCCTTTCCAGACTGACCCAGCACCATCTGCGATCCAAGCTTAGTCCCTTCCCAGCCTAATGAAGAACCATCGGCAATTCAAGCTTAGACCCTTCCCAGCCTGACCCAGAGCCATCTACAAACCAAGGTTATACCCTTCCCAGCCTGACACAGAATCATCTGCAATCCATGCTTAGTCCCTTCCCAGGTTGACCCAGAACCATCTGCCATCCAAGCTTAGTCCTTTCCCAGCCTGACCCTGAACTATCTGCGATCCAAGCTTAGTCCCTTCCCAGCCTGACTCAGAACCATCTGAGATCTAAGCTTAGTCTCTTTCAAAGCCTGACCCAGAACCACCTGTGATCCAAGCTTAGTCCCATCCCAGCATAACCCAGAACCATCTGCAATCCAAGCTTAGTCCCTTCGCAGCCTATCCCAGAACCACCTGCGATCCAAGCTTATTCCCTTCCCAGCCTGACCCAGAACCATCTGCGATTCAAGCTTAGTCCCTTCACAGCCTGACCCAGAACCATCTGGAATCCAAGCATAGTCCATTCACAGCCTGACCCAGAACCAGCTGCGAACCAAGGTTAGTCCTTTCCTAGCCTGACCCTTAACCATCTGCAATCCAAGCTTTGTCCCTTCCCAGTGTGTCACAGAGTCATCTGTCTGCCAAGACCAGCTTCTGTTCAGTGTGACCCAAAGGCTTGGCATTCCCAAGGTCTAGCCATGACTAGTGTGCCCCAAGGCCGGCAACTCCTAAAGTCAATCCCCGTCCAACATCGCACAAAGTCATGGGAGCTCCAGGGTGTGGCCATGGTAATAGTGACCAAATGAGTTCCATTGTCACTCCCTGCCTAGTATGATGAAATGTCTTGCGAGCACAGTGGTATGTTCCTGCTGAGGGTATCCCAGAGGACTGAGAGTCCTGCGGTCAGGCCTTACCCAGCTAGATTAGAAATCTGGTATTTGCCAACATCTCCAAGACCAATCTGGTCCAGTGAGGGCCTGTCATTGCCATCTGTCATGTCCCTAACACTCTGTGTAGGCAGCGCTTTGGCGCTCATCAGAGACTGTCAATTTGTGTAAGACCAAGTGTAAGAAAGACTTGTCAGACCCTGCTTGCCCTCTTTGCCCAATGGTCTGGCACCATCTGGGATAATGCCAAGGGCTTCGGATCCTTGAGATCCGGCAATGGGCAGCGCAGATCTTTCACTTTGAGTTCCAAGTTCCGTCAATTGCTAGAATGTTGTAGCCATCTAGCACAGACATGAGCGAATGAGTGAGTTAAGGAGTGAGACCATTTATATGACAACAGATTCCCAATTATTCCCCCAAATCTTATTGGGGTTTTGGGGTTTTGGGGTTATCATAGGGCACTAGCCAGAGTGACCCTACACTTTACTTTTGTATTAAGAAAAATGGTGAAACTTACCGGTTTTCCTGGCTGCCCAATTCCCGCCGGTCCCTGGTCCCCTTTGGCTCCGGGCTTTCCTGGTATTCCAATGACGTCAGTGATCCCCTCAAGAGTGGTCGGGCAAACATCACACGAGTCACCCTGTAGTTGGGATGGAATCATGGTGTCAGGACCTTTGACTGTATTTAAATGATAAAACCAAGAATGTCAACACTTGCAATATTTTTTAAAACAAAGATGGTGGCGTGGGGGTGCAAAACAGCAGTAAGTGGCACCCACACAGTAGTCCGGCAACAGGTTACATCCACCTGCTTCACAGCGCTGTGAAACTTTTGCTTGTAACATTTCATCCCGTCATTAAATACACAGTGGAAAACTTTGGAGACAGCAACTTCGATGACAGGTCTGCCCTGAAGAAGCCCTGGATGTATGGAGCAAGTGCGAAACGTGTTGCCAATGCGCTTGCTGTGTGGTAATGATGGATAACAAGCAAGAGTACAATCATTCTGGGCTAAAGGTGTTTGCAGTTTGGGTCATTGGGCATAGTCTTTGCTTGGGGTGGTGGTCATGGGGCCTGTGTCTGCTGTGGGGGATCATAGGGCATAGTGTTTTCTTAGGTGTGGGGGTAATGAAGCATCATTCTTTCTTGGGGTGGGGCCAAGGGGCATAGTGCTTGCAGTGGGGGTCGTTGGGCATAGTGTTTGCTTGGGGTGGTGGTCATGGGCCTGTGTTTTCTGTGGGGGTCATAGGGCATAATCTTTGCTTGGGGGGGGGCTAAACCACCTACGCATCCGTCACGCTCCAAGCATGAACCCAATCATAAAACTAAAAGAGGCACAGTTAAGTGATGTACCTTCTTCACCTTTTGTGGAATACGGACCCAACGAAGGCCATAATCCCAAGAGCATGGCCAACCAAAACAGCAAAGTATAGCAGTCCAAAATAATGGAATGTCCAATCAAGGGTCAATAATATATATATCATTTAATTAAACAGACTAATTTAAATAGAAAAGACTACAAAAACCCACCCCCGTAGAAAGAATGCAGGATTGAAACAGAGGGAGAAAAGGCAATAAAAAACCCAGTGTTCAAAAAGTATATGTTCCTCAGTTGCAAAAAAAGGGGTTACTGTGGTCTAGCCAGTCTCCAGGACCTAAAATACCCCCCCCCGCCCACCCCACCAAAACAGGGATGGGAATGCTGTTTTCTTCACTCATCCCTGCATTCACCACCTGTGAGGAATTCGACCATCTGCACAGGGAGTGTGCGCTTGCCTGGGCTTTTTTTTGATATTTTTTAAAGACATTGAATGATGGGAGATCAACCTCAGAAAATGTTTGAGACAAATCCACACACATTTTCCTATGCTCGCCGTAAAACAAACACATGGTCAAGTGTACTCCGGGGGAGGCGGCCTACAGACACAGTCCTCCTGTCATGTTCAGCTGGAATGTGACAGCCACGGGTACATCAACGCATCTCAAGAAGGGGAAGGCAACACCTTCCTCCTGCCATGTCCAGCCTAATTAAATATAAGGGCCCATGGATTGGCCCTACCATTGCAGTTCTGTGTGGTGGCAGCACATACTGATGAGAGTACATTGAAGCAGGACTGCGAAGAGGCCTGGTCACAGAACTAATAAAGGGCAGGAAACCCCAACACCTCTTTGATATGCAATGTGCCAGCTTCAAGCTAGCTTCTACCCCTCTATATGAAGGGCAGTGAATATCATGCCTGGGTCAACTGTTTACAGTAGGCAACCCGTGCAGGGAAACCCCTTCCAGCGGGAAGAAGTATGTAATTTGATGGAGACAGAACGTCTGTTCTTGCCACAAACTTCAAGGGAGACCAGTGCTTTGATCAGGAGCAATAGAAAGCTCAATTAACCAGAGAGACACTTTCATTCACAACTGACAGGAAGATGGGTGGGACTTAGTAGTACATATTGTCACTCCTTACCTTTCCTGTTGCAAAGCACTCTGGTTATCACGCATAGCAGAAGATGGTTGTTGGAGACCCAGGATTGCTTCATTAAGGTAGGCTTAGTGTCAGAGTTTCCTCCACTGTTAGCCCATTTACCCCACGTTTTGCCCACTGTTTGTTTTCCCCTTTGTCAAAGTTCCCTTATTCTTGGGCATTAAAGTATGTTGGAGTCTCTCGGTTATTCATGTTATGTAAAGAACTGTCAGAAGACTTGCCTTTAGCAAAAGAAAACAAACATTCTAAAAAGGTTTATTTTGGGATCCGAAGGTTAATGTTTTAAAGAGGAAAGAGGTTTGTTTATGTTCTCATGTTATGTCGGCACATTTATCTTACTGAGTTTTTAAGTTTTAAATGATGGATTCACTTCGAAGTGAACCAGAGCTTCTTTTCAGAGGCCTGACGCTCCACATTCCATTTCGAAAGAACGCTGGAGCGTCTGAGGTCCTTCTGAGCGAAATCTTTCAAAGTTATGCGACTGGCATAGTTTCCAACAGGGGAGTTGCTAGGTCTGGAAAAGACCCGGGGCTAAGCTGATGTCGGAACTGTTGGGACTGGGGGCTAGCTAGTCTTTTGGCTGTAGATCCTGAGATTCTATCCGGGGCTACAACCACAAGATCAGGGGCTATAGCCCCCTTAGCCCCCCCCTAGCAACGCCCCTGGTTTCCAATAGGAACTACTTCGTTCATGTCGGTTGAGTAAAGCCACGCAGACTTGATTTCTCGGAACGAAGGAGATTCTTTTTATTGCGCGCTCAGTGCGGTTCACTTCCCTAGTGAGAGAAGACTGTAAATCTCCTGGCGTCGGCATTGTGCATGTCGACTTTTTCAAGTCCCTGGAGATTAGACAAGAGTGTGGGTAGCACGCAGACTGCTTTAGGTTTTGCCAGCGTTGGAGAGAGAAAAAAAGCTGACGGCATGTAAGGCGGAGCACTGGGAAAAAACACACCTTGTTCCCGGACATTTTACACTGTGGCAAATACAAACATTTCTTAAAGTGTCAGAGAAGTCAATTCACACAACTGCAAATAAGAGCATGTCTAAGAGCTGCGAAAAGACCGTTTACACAGCTGCAAGAACGAACATGTCAAAGTATAGAGGAAAGACAACAACAATGCAAGTGAGAGATTGTAAAAAGAAGTTAGCAGAATTTTCATAGTCAATGCTTAATACATAGGTTGAGTAAGAAGCTAAGAGCACACCTCATGGTGTGAAATTGAATTAACAGCTAAGGAATAGAAAGTTCAACTTTTGGAGTGCATTTCAGAAAAGATTGTTTAAGGAAGCAAACAAGATTAATTACCACACAGCAGGAGAGATGTGTTTCCTGAGCTACAGCAGAGGTTCCTCTAGGCAGATTACAGAGAACCAGGTAGTTAGTTAATATTGTAATCTGGATGTTGAAATAGTAAAGAGGAGAGGCTGTTGTTAATCAACTGTGTTGTCTCCTTTCTTCCCTCTGCAGATTTCCGAGAGAAAGCTGAAAGGAATCAGATGTTTTACTTTGTCCACTCTCCCTTTCCCCTGGAGGGTTTTGGCGCTCAGCTGTGCATTCTTGGTAGTTGAGTGCGTACCGCTTTTGAGGATCTGCTGGGGTTCTGCAGCTTCTGCTGACTTGAACTCAAGACTCAGCTTGACACTAGGCCTGCACCAATCACTGGACCCATTTGGCTTTAAAAGAGGGTTGGCCCCCTCTTTTCACAGGTCATCCAACGACTTTGAAAGGAGTAAAAAGACGGACCTTTTGGACCGTGGCTGAAGGTACAGACTGCCTTAAAGCTTCCGGCAGTGAAGGAATGCCAAGATTTCTAAGACAGAAGCAATATCCCGCCCCTAAACATCTCCCAGGGAACAGATGGAGATAGCAAATGCAGAGGACCCGTCCAGCAGCTCCAGAACTGGTATCTAGCCAGTACACAGCATGTCTTGCTAGGTTCTGACAGCAAGCCTACAAGGTGGGAAGTGCCAGAGAGCCTCTGACCAATGGACAAGGCCGTGGCCTGCAAACTCTCTCCTCAGCTTGGGCTGTCAGCCATAAAGAACAACACATCCCCAGAGAAGAAGCTAAGAGGAGTACCACAACAAGGATCAACTAATGTCCATCTTTTAAGCACATTTTTGAGGCAGTGGAGCCCTCGAACCGTGACCAGCTTCACCACTGACTGTTGTCACGCTGCAGTCACGAAAGCCGTCCAAGACGCCTCAACCAACATTCCAGATCCGCCAACCAGCACAGAGACAGCGATTCTTGACCATGAGCTGCCGTGTAGGCCAGCCTGCAGCTGTCAGTCCAGCCTCACTTGCATAACTGCCTGCCGCCTGATACCCGCAGATGTTGCCCGTCTTGAACTCTGTTGCAGGTGCTGGGAAGCGTCCTGCAACCAACTTCCATCAAGATCATCTCAAGCACTAGGTACATTGTGGTTCTGTCCCTCTGGTCCTTCTCTGAAGGCGCCTGGTGACATTTACAACCACTTGCTCCCTTGGTGCAGAAACCAAATAACCTTGAACAGTTAAGACTCATTGCTTTACCGACTACCCTTCTGTCAGTATCCAGAGTGCATCCCTTTCCTTCAGAGACTGTCTGTCCTCTGTGTTCCTTTACAGGATAGGTTGTATTTTGTAGGGTGCTAGAACTGTCTGTTGTAATAATGATATAGTAGATATTTGTATACAACCTTGACTGGACAGTCCCTTTTATCTTTGGATAATAATTGTATTTTTGCTGTAATGCAACTAACCAACGATACACAAACTTGCAGAGATATGCCTGCCGTTCCGTCCACATTACCAAAATTGTACAAGGAGGTTTATAATTTACTTGTGTTTCCAATCTGTTTGGATCCCTTCTGGTGCACTAGAGGTGTGGGGCTGATTGATGGTTGATTCATCACACCACCTTACTCTATTACGTAGCCGTTTGGTATGCTATGCAGCGTGCTTTTCTTGAAGCAAGTATCCGTCAGTAAGTTCATGAAAAGGTATTGCAGCGAGGGTATATTTTGGTCTGATCTTGTTCTTTTGTCGTTTCTAGGCTTGTCTAAAAAGTATATGATTTTTATATATTAAATACTTGGACCGTGGTAGTGGGGGCATAACAGTGGAGATCCTATCTGGCTGGAAATACCCTTGAACCTGCCCTTTACCCTTGGTACTCTATCTCTGCGCACAGGCCACAGTGTGCATTGCATCAGAGTTTGTGCTCTAAAGATGTCCCTGCCAATGTCCAGTGCCGTTAAAAAAAAGGAAATTTGACCAGGAGCACCGTCAGTTTAAAATTGAGTGGACTGAGAAGTTTTTTTTCAATGAGTCCACACCTGATGTGTACTCATGCATTATTTGCCACAAGCATTTGCAGTCCCCAATTAATATAATATCCGCCACTATTGCAAAACAAAACATTCACAATATAAAAAAATATAATAATAATTTGGCACTTATATAGCGCTACGAACCCTCAGGTATCTGAGCGCTGCTTATTATTACCCACGGTGTGTGGTGCTCATTTATCGACCTCGGAAGGATGAAAGGCTGAGTTTGGCCCCGCCGGGATTCGAACCTGCGTATGTCAAAGCGAGCGCTCTACTCGCTGTGCCACTTGACCGACATAAGGATGTGCAGGGTGAATTAGAATAAAGAAAGCAGGGCAGGTAAAAACACAACAGACTAAGCACAAAGGTGTTGTTAAGCAGAAATAAAATTATCTGAATCTGCCCCCTTAGCTAGTTATAGTTTGCGAAGTTTATTGCAATGTCAGTACAGCCTTTCACAGGTGGGGATTCTGTAAACGACTGCCTGATGGAGATTTGCGGGGCAGTGTGTAAAGAAAAGAAAGATGCTTTCATGAATGTTGCCCTTTCACGGATGAGTATCCAACAGCGTATTGTAGACATTGCTGCCAATTGTTACAGCCAAATGGAAATGCAACATAAGGACATACATTTCTGTTCAGCTGCCCTTCATGAGAGCAGAGATGCGAGTGACAGAGCCCAGCTGTTCATTTTTATTTGTGGGGTCAATAATGAATTCAACGTATTTCAGAAACTGGCTTCACTGGTATCTTCGCATGGCAGAACTACTGGTGTTAACATTTCTAATGCTTTTCAAAAACTCATCAATGATTTAAATTTGCCATGGGATAATCTGGTAGGTGGGACCACTGATAGGCCCAGCCATGAATGGAGGGGGAAATGGTTTTAATGGCTGCTTAAAAAGACCCCAGGGTGAGTAGGCTGTCCATTAAAAAAAATATCAATGCATTAGACATCAGGAGGCATTATGTGCAAAACATCTGCAATTCACAGAAGTCCATGACTTCATTGTGAAAACAGTTATTTTATCTGTGCACACTCTTAAAACCAAAGGCTGTTTTAGACGTTTTGCTTTACGACAGGAAATTAAAGCATTCCTTGATAAAAAGGGAATGGACGATTCTCTCATACAAGATATTGAATGGGTAGCTGACTTTGCCTTTCTGACTGACCTAATGGGTCCATTTGAAAGACTTAAATATATAGCTGCAAGGAAGCTTGAAATCTAATCTCTGATCTGTTTGAGGCAGTTTGTGCTTTTGAAATAAAGTTAAGACTTCTGACAGCCCAACTGGAATAAGGGCTGTTGGTACACTTCCCCGCATGTGCAGAGGCTTTCGGCCATGAGTGCTATGTTGGATGGCATTGGCATGGGAAGGTCCTAACTGAATTGCAACTTGTTTTTGGGAATCGTTTCTCACAATTTAAATCCCAGCTAGCCTCTTTTAAACTTTTTGCAGACCCTTTCTCTGCTGATGTTGAAAATGTGCCACCTGCACTTCAACTGGAAGGGATTGAATTTGAATGCTATAGTGCCCTCAAAAATAAACACACAGAAATGCCTTCATTAGCCTTTTACCAGTCTCTGAACACAGCTCAATTTCCCAATCTGTCCCGGGAAGCATTAAAGAGGGTGTCCATGTTTGGCAGTACCTACATTTGTGAGCAGGTTTTCTCTCAGTTGAAATTTCATGAAGCCAGTCTAAGGCCAAGGCTCACTGACCACCATCTCAATGCTATTCTGAGAGGTGGCACAGCATCACTGGAGCGTCAGATCCCCAAAACTGACATCTGAGAAACGCTGCAATGTTTCTCACTGATCAAGTATGTCTGCTGCACTGTTCTTCTCCCACTTAAAAAAAGAAACAGCATTTCCTAATCCTCACGGTTCATTGCTCACTTACAGCCGCGCCAGAAGCTGTGCAAAATGACAGAGCGTGTGCATTGCAAATCTAAAGCAGCCTAATGTGTGAAATGTTTGAGCGCAGTGTTTTTCTCCTGAATGATTTTCCTACTTTGTTTACTATTGCCAATATGTCCTTAGGAAAGAAATACATGATAAAAATGCAAATAGCGTAGTACAGAATTTAAGTTTGAAATACAAATAAAGACTGGTACACCTTTTTATTTTACAATGTGTTTATTAAAAATCAGGGGTTGAAAAACCGTCCTGCCAAGCCCTCGCCCTACCTACCACCCCGCCTACCGACCATCACACATTTACATTTCAGCCCCCAATAGGCAGCATGTAAGGTTCATTAGGGCCTCTGATAAAATCGGCTGTGCACCCCTGCATTAAGGTAACAAAAGACGCTACGTGCCAGACCAAAGGTAGAGTGGCGAGTAGTGACCGCAAGCGCGATGGGCTTGTGCGTCTGCCAATGCCCGATCTCGAGCGTGCAACGGTCGCTTCTCTGCAGGAGTGCACACCCAGGTTTCCATCACCCAAGGCAGTTCTGGCATCAGAATAAACGAAGCGCTGTCTATGAAAGAGACGTGTATACATATTGGTCCTGAGTAGTTAACACTTATCATGAATGCTAATAAAAAAGTGTACATACTTAGTAGACTGGAAAAAGTCATAAAATGGAAGAAAATATATGCACTGCAAATGGTTTTATTTTCTCAATGCTACAAGATTCAGTTAATGTCAAAAGAGGTAGGTGTTCGACCTTGTGGAATGAAAATGGAAGTGAAGAAATCCCTCAAACTGAGAGAAGAGGGAACACAGGTGCATCAGATAACTAAGGGAATAGTTTGGATGGGAGGCTAATTTGGAAGACTGGGAGAGTGCTTACAGATAAGAACACAATTGACTTGTATTTATTTTCCTCCCCCTCTGCAGATTCTCACTCCTCTGCAGATTCCCCACCCCTCTCCTGATTCCAACCCCTTGCAGATTCCCACCCCTCTGCAGATTCCTTACTCCTCTGTCGATTCTCTACTCCTCTACATATTCTCACTCCTCTGCAGATTCCCAACCCTCCGCATATTCCCACTCTTATGCACATTCCCACTCCTATGCACATTCTCTACCCCTCTGCAGATTCCCATCCCTCTGCAGAGTCCCTACTCCTCTGCAGAGTGTCTACTCCTCTACAGATTTCTACCCCTCTGCAGATTCCCTACCCCTCTGCAGATTCCCACCCCAATGCAGATTCCCTACCCCCTGCAGATTCCCTACTCCTCTGCAGATTCCCACCCCTGCGCAGATTCCCACTCCTCTGCAGATTCCCAACCCTCCACACATTCCCACTCTTATGCACATTCCCACTCCTATGCACATTCTCTACCCCTCTGCAGATTCCCATCCCTCTGCAGAGTCCCTACTCCTCTGCAGAGTGTCTACTCCTCTACAGATTTCTACCCCTCTGCAGATTCCCTACCCCTCTGCAGATTCCCACCCCAATGCAGATTCCCTACCCCCTGCAGATTCCCTACTCCTCTGCAGATTCCCACCCCTGCGCAGATTCCCACTCCTCTGCAGATTCCCAACCCTCCACACATTCCCACTCTTATGCACATTACCTACCCCTCTGCAGATTCCCACCCCTCTGCAGATGTCCTACTGCTCTGCAGATTCCCTACTCCTCTGCAGATTCTGACTCCTCTTCAGATTCCCACCCCTGCGCAGATTCCCACTCCTCTGCAGATTCCCTACTCCTCTGCAGATTCCTACTCCTCTGCAGATTCCCTACTCCTCTGCAGATTCCCACCCCTGCGCAGAGTCCCACTCCTCTGCAGATTCCCTACTCCTCTGCAGATTCCTACTCCTCTGCAGATTCCCTACTCCTCTGCAGATTCCCTAATCCTCTGCAGATTCCCACCCCTGCACAGATTCCCTACTCATCTGCATATGTTCTGCTCCTCTACAGATTCCCTACTCCTCTGCAGATTCCCTACTCCTCTGCAGATTCCTACTCCTCTGCAGATTCCTACTTCTCTGCAGATTTGCTACCCCTCTGCAGATTCCTACCCCTCTGCAGATTCCTTACGCCTCTGCAGTCTCTATTCCTCTACATATTCCCACCCCTATGCAGATTCCCACCCCTATGCAGATTCCCACCCCTCTGCAGATTCCCACCCCTCTGCAGATGTCCTACTGCTCTGCAGATTCCCTACTCCTCTTCAGATTCCCACCCTTTGCAGATTAGCACTCCTCTGCAGATCCCCTACCCCTCTGCAGATTCCCACCCCTCTGCGGATGTCCTACTGCTCTGCAGATTCCCTACTCCTCTTCAGATTCCCACCCTTTGCAGACTAGCACTCCTCTGCAGATCCCCTACCCCTCTGCACATTCGCACCCCTGCGCAGATTCACTACTCATCTGCATATGTTCTGCTCTTCTACAGATTCCATACTCCTCTACAGATTCCCTACTCCTCTGCAGATTCCCTACTCCTCTGCAGATTCCAACTCCTCTACAGATTCCCTACTCCTCTGCAGATTCCCTTATCCTCTGCAGATTCCCTACTCCTCTACAGATTCCTTACTCCTCTGCAGTCTCTATTCCTCTACATATTCCCACCCCTCTGCAGATTCCCTAACCCTCTGCAGATTCCCTACCCCTCTGCAGATTCCCACCCCTATGCAAATTCCCACCCCTCTGCAGATTCCCTACCCCTCTGCAGATTCCCACCCCTATGCAAATTCCCACCCCTCTGCAGATTCCCTACTCCTCTGCAGATTCCCACCCCTATGCACATTCCCACCCCTCTGCAGATTCCCTACTCCTCTGCAGATTCACTAACAGCTGCCTCACACTAGCGAGAGCCCTCGTACAGTCTGAGTTAGACTACTGCAACAGCCTCTACCTAGGTGTCAACCAAGCTATAATTAGTAAACTCCAAGGCATTCAAAACAATGCGCTACGAGCAGCACTAAACATTCCTAGGCGAGAGCATATCTCGGACATTAGAATCACATGCACATGGCTTACCATTCAACAAAAAATTGACCTTAAAACTCTCTGCCTCACATACAAAGCCTTCTACCACCTAGCCCCCCCTACTTTACCAGCAAATTCACCTGGAAGCAGTCCATCAGAACTACTAGATCTTCCAACACCCTATGCCTCATGGTACCCAGATTTATCTCTAAAAGAGCCGGAGGATCGAGCTTCACTGTCCTCGCCTCCCAACGCTGGAACTCCCTGCCACTAAACATTAAGTCGGCCAAATCTTTCCAGTCCTTCAGGAAACTTGCCATTGGGTGGCTATTGGCAAAAAGTCAATCAGTATGTTAGACACAGCCACTATCTGTATTTACTATACATGTATCACTTATGTCATTAATGGATGCCTTCATTGCCACTGTCTGTACTTTCTGTATATAACCCTTGCTAAAAAGTATCACTGTTAATTACAATGTATTGTGCTTTGTAACCTGTACCAGCGCCCATTTACTCCCGGGTCCGCAGCGCTATATAAATAAAATAAACAAACAAACAAACAAACTAACCCTCTGCAGATTCCCTACCCCTCTGCAGATTCCCACCCCTATGCAGATTCCCTACTCCTCTGCAGATTCCCACCCCTCTGCAGATTCCCTACCCCTCTGCAGATTCCCACCCCTCTGCAGATTCCCTACCCCTCTGCAGATTCCCACCCCTATGCAGATTCCCTACTCCTCTGCAGATTCCTACTCCTCTGCAGATTCCCTACTCCTCTGCAGATTCCCTAATCCTCTGCAGATTCCCACCCCTGCACAGATTCCCTACTCATCTGCATATGTTCTGCTCCTCTACAGATTCCCTACTCCTCTGCAGATTCCCTACTCCTCTGCAGATTCCTACTCCTCTGCAGATTTCTGGAAACAGCCTTAGAGGAAGAGTCTGTGAGTTTGTTTTGTTTTATCCCATTCCCTAGCTGCAGGCGCAACGCTCTAGTTGGTCTGTGGCGAGCAGCACCTTCTGTGGATTTTTTGCACCTGACACATGAATGCACTTTATAGTTTGAATGCAGCTTTAATATGGAGCCATCCTGCAATGACAAGAATTGGAGAGGGATGCGTTTTGGGTCAGGACTGGTCCTTCTTTAGGGCACTTTCTGCCCTCAGGATTTTCACGTAGAATGCAGGAATCTATACTGTGACCCGCTGAAAGTGAGTCAGATGAAGGGCAGTATTAATGTGATTTTCTTCGAAGTAAGGATATTCCAAGCTTAGGGAAAAGAGTGGACATCAATGGCAACCAAATGAAAGCAGGCTCGCCCACTATTTATTCCTACGCTTGGAGTTTCCCTGACCTACCACCCGTTCAGGCGCAGTGCCTGCTGGGAGATATGTTGGTTTCCTGATAGCCCTTCCTGCACAAGACAAGCTTAGAAACAACATTTTTCCTGGCACAATCCAGAGGGTTCAGCGAAGGATGCTACTATTTTCAGAGTGTGTGTGCAAAGAGCGATTTTGTCACAGGTGTAACCTCCCACGGCCATCTTACCCGCCTCCCCCGGCCCCCCCCGCCCCCCCACTCCCCCCCCGCCATACAGGCTTTGCGGATCTTCCACTATAGACGCAAACACCCCTAAGATAAACCGTCTGTCTTTAATACTCAACAGCCTGAAGCGTCCACACTCAGCTCAGAGGGCATATTACCTTCTCTCCCTTGATGCCGGACGGGCCACTCGTGCCTGGTTCACCTGCGAGCCCAGGTACCCCCGCTGTGCCTGGAATGCCTGCATCGCCAGGGTCCCCAGCACTTCCCTGGAAGGACAAATTCAGAGTGCACTGAGAAAGCAATACAGCCACACTAGCCAAATAGATCACAATAGGAGCTGGAGAAGGGGGGGGGGGGATTAAAACAGATCTGATGACAATGGGCCATAAAACCAAAGATAAGGACTGGGCATGACAACAGATTTGATGATAATGTGCAGAAGATCAGATCTGATGATTATGGGCCATGAATCCAGAAATTAGGATGACTGGGTATGATGCCAGGTTTGATGATAATGGGCCATGAAACCAGAATTTAGGATGACTGGGTATGATGCCAGGTTTGATGATAATGGGCCATGAATCCAGAAATTAGGATGACTGGGTATGATGCCAGGTTTGATGATAATGGGCCATGAATCCAGAAATTAGGATGACTGGGTATGATGCCAGGTTTGATGATAATGGGACATGAAACCAGAATTTAGGATGACTGGGTATGATGCCAGGTTTGATGATAATGGGCCATGAATCCAGAAATTAGGATGACTGGGTATGATGCCAGGTTTGATGATAATGGGCCATGAATCCAGAAATTAGGAGCCGGCAAGGATTTCTTTGGGGAATTCAGGGCAAATGTATTGCCCGATAGCACTTAAGGAGTCGCGGCGCAAGCGGCCTAGGATTACGCCACGCTCTGCACGCTCTACATCAGTGATGCCCAAGGTGTCTCACCTTCTGGCCCTTTGATCCAGATGACCCAGGTCTGCCCTAAACACAGAAAAGGATGAAAAGAAGCAAGTGTACAGTCAGTATCTTTCTAGTGCTTGCTGCACACAGAGACTTATAAACAACAGGCTTGGAACATACCATCCATTATACAGTAATGCAAACAGGTGCACAGGAAACTGAAGGTCATAACCCCCACCTCAGGAAACTGAAGGGTATAACCCCCACCTTACATCCAGCACAGGAAACTAAAGGGTAAAACCTCAACCTCACATCTAGCTAGCTCAGGCTGGACAGGAAACTGAAGGGTATAACCCCCACCTAACATCCAGCAAAGGCAGCACAGGAAACTGAAGGGTATAGCCCCCCACCTCACATCCAGCACAGGCCACACAGGAAACTCAAGGGTACAACCCCCAACTTAAATCCAGCACAGACCACACAGGAAACTGAAGTGTATAACCCCCACCTCACATCCAGCTCAGGCCACACATGAAACTGAAGACTATAACCCCCAACTCACATCCAGCTCGGGCAGTACAGGAAACTGAAGGGTATAACCCCCACCTCACATCCAGCTCAGACAGCACAGGAAACTGAAGTGTATAATCCCCACCTCACATCCAGCTCAGACAGCACAGGAAACTGAAGGGTATAACCCCCGCCTCACACCCAGCTCAGGCAGCACAGGAAACTGAAGGGTATAACCCCCACCTCACATCCAGTTCAGGCCACACAGGAAACGGAAGGGAATAAACCCCACCTCACATCCAGCAGAGGCAGATCAGGGAACTGAAAGGTATAACCCGCACCTCACATCCAGCTCAGGCTGGACAGGAAACGGAAGGGAATAAACCCCACCTCACATCCAGCACAGGCAGCTCAGGGAACTGAAGGGTATAACCCCCACCTCACATTCAGCACAATCAGCTCAGGAAACGGAAGGGTATAACCCCCACCTCACATCCAGCTTAGGCCACACAGGAAACTGAAGGGCATAACCCCTACCTCACATCCAGCAGAGGCAGCACAGGAAATTGAAGGGTGTAACCCCCACCTCACATCCAGCTCAGGCCACACAGGAAACTGAAGGGTATAACACCCACCACACATCCAGCACAGGCAGCACAGGAAACTGAAGGGTATTATCCCCACCTCACATCCAGCTCAGGCCACACAGGAAACTGAAGGGTATAACCCCCACCTCACATCTAGCTCAGTCCACACAGGAAACTGAAGGGTATAACTCCCACCTAACATCCAGCTCAGGCAGCACAGGAAGCTAAAGGGTATAACTCCCACCTAACATCCAGCTCAGGCAGCACAGGAAACTGAAGGGTATAACCCCCACCTAAGATACAGCTCAGGCAGCACAGGAAACTGAAGGGTATAACCCCCACCTCACATCCAGCTCAGGCAGTACAGAAAACTGAAGGGTATAACCCCCACCTCACATCCAGCTCAGGCGGCACATGAAACGGAAGGGTATAACCCCCACCTCACATGCAGCTCAAGCCACACAGGAAACTGAAGGGTCTAACCCCCACCTCACATCCAGCACAGGCAGCAATGGTAACTGAAGGGTATAACCCCCACCTCACATCCAGCTTAGGCCACACAGGAAACTGAAGGGCATAACCCCTACCTCACATCCAGCACAGGCAGCACAGGAAACTGAAGGGTATAACCCCCACCTCACATCCAGCTCAGGCCACACAGGAAACTGAAGGGTATAACACCCACCTCACATCCAGCACAGGCAGCACAGGAAACTGAAGGGTATAATCCCCACCTCACATCCAGCTCAGGCCACACAGGAAACTGAAGGGTATAACCCCCACCTCACATCTAGCTCAGGCCACACAGGAAACTGAAGGGTATAACTCCCACCTAACATCCAGCTCAGGCAGCACAGGAAGCTCAAGGGTATAACTCCCACCTAACATCCAGCTCAGACAGCACAGGAAACTGAAGGGTATAACCCCCACCTCACATCCAGCTCAGGCAGTACAGAAAACTGAAGGGTATAACCCCCACCTCACATCCAGCTCAGGCGGCACATGAAACTGAAGGGTATAACCCCCACCTCACATCCAGCTCAGGCCACACAGGAAACTGAAGGGTCTAACCCCCACCTCACATCCAGCACAGGCAGCAATGGTAACTGAAGGGTATAACCCCCACCTCACATCCAGCTCAGGCAGCACAGGAAACGGAAGGGTATAACCCACCTCACATCCAGCACAGGCAGCACAGGAAACGGAAGGGTCTAACCCCCACCTCATATCCAGCTCAGGTGGCAAAGGAAACTGAAGGGTATAACCCCCACCTCACATCCAGCACTAGAAAGTGAAGGGTATAACCCCCACCTCACATCCAGCTCAGTCAGCACAGGAAACTGAAGGGTATAACCCTCACCTCATGTGCAGCTCAGGCTGCACAAAAAACGGCAGGGTATAACCCCCACCTCACATCCAGCACAGACAGCACAGGAAACTGAAGGGTATAATCCCCACCACACAGACATCACTGCACTGCAATTATTATAGAAAGGGTATAACGCCCACCTGACATGCAGCACAGGAAACTGAAGGGTATAACCCCAACCCGACATCCAACACAGGCAGCAGAGGAAACTGAAGGGTATAACCCCCACCTCACATCCGGCACAGTCAGCAGAGGAAACTGAAGGGTATAATCCCCACCTCACATCCAGCACTGGAAAGCGAAGGGTATAACCCCCACCTCATATCCAGCTCAGGCAGCAGAGGAAACGGAAGGGTATAACCCCCACCTCACATCCAGCACAGGGAACTGAAGGGTATAACCCCCACCTAACATCCAGCACATCCAGCACAGGAAACGGAAGGGTATAACCCCCACCTCACATACAGCACAGGCAGCAGAGGAAACTGAAGGGTATAACCCCCACCTCACATCCGGCACAGGCAGCAGAGGAAACTTAAGCATATAACGCCCACCTGACATCCAATACAGGCAGCAGAAGAAACTGAAGGGTATAACCCCCACTACACAGGCATCATTGTACTGCCATCGTTATAGAAACGCCACCTCACATCCAGCACAGCCAGCACAGAAAACAGAAGTGTGTAAACCTTTTCCCCTTGGGCACGATGGAAACAGACCACTGGGTGCTGTGTAAACTGCAAGAACTGGAACTACCCGTGCGCAGGGCATGATGGAAACTTGGACTATCTTAACACTGGGTGCTGTGTAAACTGTCAGTATCTGCATGTTGCAGTGTTGCGGAAATGCCCGGTATCTCATCTGCTCACTGGCTATGGTGGAACTAGAAGCAGCTGCCCACACTGCAGTGTGGGTATTGCAGGTATTTGCAATGATAGGCCAGGGGCAACTGTCCGTATCTGCCCACATGAGATATTTGCAATGCATGCATACAAGGGTCTTCTGGAAACCGCCCATCCCTGTGTATTGGGGTGTCGTTGCACCTGCTAGTATGCCAGTGCAGGACCATAACGCCACATGCATTGGTGGAGAAAAGTAAAATCTACAGTCCACCTACCGGGGAATTTGGGACGGGACACGGCACCCCTTCTACGTGAAATAGACACTGCAGTAACTGGGGGACAGGACATCATGGAAAGTATCAATGCCAGAGTACTGGGCCAACATGAAGTTGGCCATATCCGAGTATCAGAGTACTGACACTGACTATTTACATGCACAGTGTTCACAGCTGTGGATTTTCGCGGGAGGAGCCCAGGTGCAAGCCCAGGCTATGAACTTGACATGGGCGGGATGTGGACCCTCTTCCTTGCTTGCACCTCCAATCCCATGTGTTGCTGCAGAATAGACTTCCCATCGTGCATCAGGGTATGCGTTACTCACTGGATTGCCGTCCAATCCGGGTTCACCTTTTTCCCCTTGCAGTCCAGGCCCTGCCACGAGCACCTCCCGGTCTGCACCGCTGGTGTTCACTATCAGTCCTGCACACTGCCCACAGGAGTCTCCCTAAAAGACAGGAGATTGTGTTAATACTAGCAGGAGGGCAGAAGCATAGCGCATGAGACAGAGCATTAATACTGCCTTTACTATTGGTTCAAGGAATAGTGCCCCAGTACCACTGCCACCGATACTGTTTCTACAACTACCCCTTGTATACTAGTGCAGCTGTTACTATTATAACTGTTGATGCCACCACTGCAACTACTACCAATACCACTACTGCTGGCAGTACTACTATTGTGATTACTATTACTACTGTTGATACTACTATTTCCACTGCAGGTATTTCTGCTATTACTAATACCACTACTGCTGATAGTACTGAGGGTACAATTAATACTGCTGCTGCTAATACATCTACTACTAATGTTACTATTGCTGCTACTGCTGTGATTACAATTACTACTGTTGCTACTACTACTTCCACTGCAGGTATTTCTGCTATTACTAATATCAATACTGCTGGCAGTATGGAGGGTACTATTAATAATGCTGCTGCTACCACAATGACTACTACTGTTACTACTGCTGCTACTACTGTGATTTCGATTACTATTGTTGATGCTACTACTTTCACTGCAACTACTTTTGCTATTTCTATACCACTACTTCTGGCAGTACTGAGGGTACTATTAATACTGCTGCTGCTACTACATATACTACTGCTAATGCTTCTACTGCTGTGATTACTAATAATACTGCTGCTGATACTACTTCCACTGCAACTACTTCTGCTATTACTAATACCATGTCTGCTGGTAGTACAGAGGGTACTGTTAATACTGCTGTTGCTACTACTACTGTTACTACTGCTGCTACTACTGTGATTACTATTAATACTGCTGCTGCTACTACTATTTAATTAGCACTGTTGCTACTACTTTGATTACTATTACTACTGTTGATGCTACTACTTTCCCTGCAACTACTTCTGCTATTTCTAATACCACTACTTCTGGCAGTGCGTAGGATACTATTAATACTGCTGCTGCTACTACATCTACTACTACTACTGCTTCTCCTACTGTGATTACTATTAATACTGCTGCTGCTACTACCATTACCACTGCTGCTACTACTGTGATTACTATTGCTACTGTTGATGCTACTACTTCCACTGCAACTACTTCTGCTATTACTAATACCATGTCTGCTGGTAGTACAGAGGGTACTATTAATACTGCTGCTGCTACTACATCTACTACTATTGCTTCTACTACTGTGATTACTATTAATACTGCTGCTGCTAATACTATTACCACTGCTGCTACTACTGTGATTACTATTGCTACTGTTGATGCTACTACTTTCCCTGCAACTACTTCTGCTATTACTAATACCATGTCTGCTGGTAGTACAGAGGGTACTATTAATACTGCTGCTGCTACTACATCTACTACTATTGCTTCTACTACTGTGATTACTATTAATACTGCTGCTGCTAATACTATTACCACTGCTGCTACTACTGTGATTACTATTACTACTGTTGATGCTACTACTTTCCCTGCAACTACTTCTGCTATTTCTAATACCACTACTTCTGGCAGTACGAAGAGTACTGTTAATACTGCTGCTGCTGCTCCATCTACTACTACTGCTGCTAATCCTGTGATTACTATTAATAATTCTGCTGCTAAACTAATGCTGCTACTACTGTGATTACTATTACTACTGTTGTTGCTACTACCTGCACTGCAATTACTTCTGCTACTATATTACCACTACTGCGGGCAGGACAGAGGGTACTATTAATACTGCTGCTGCTGCTGCTACTACTAATGTTACTACTGCTGCTATTACTGCAATTACTATTACTACTGTTGATGCTACTACTTCCACTTCAACTACGTCTGCTATAATTAATACCATGATGGCAGTACAGAGGTTAATATTAATACTACTGCTGCTACTACATCTACTACTACTGTTACTACTGCTGCTACTACTGTGATTACCATGACTACTGTTGATGCTACTACTTCCACTGCAACTAATTCTGCTGTTACTAATACCATGTCTGCTGGTAGTACAGAGGGTACTATTAATACTGCTGCTGCTACTACTACTGTTACTACTGCTGCTACTACTGTGATTACTATTAATAGTGCTGCTGCTACTACTATTACCACTGCTGCTACTACTGTGATTACTATTACTACTGTTGATGCTACTACTTCCACTGCAACTTCTTCTGCTCTTTCTAATACCACTTCTTCTGGCAGTATGAAGGGTACTGTTAATACTGCTGCTGCTTCTCCATCTACTACTACTGCTTCTAATGCTGCGATTACTATTAATACTTCTGCTGCTAAACTAATGCTGCTACTCCTGTGATTACTATTTCTACTGTTGTTGCTACTACCTCCACTGCAATTACTTCTGCTACTATAATACCACTGCTGCTGGCAGGACAGAGGGTACTATTAATACTGCTGCTGCTGCTGCTACTACTAATGTTACTACTGCTGCTACTGCTGTGATTACTATTACTACTGTTGATGCTTCTACTTCCACTGCAACTACTTCTGCTATTACTAATACCATGATAGCTGACAGTACGGAGGGTACTATTAATACTACAGCTGTTACTACTACTGCTAGTAATGTAATTACAAGTACTACTATTGATGCTACTACTTCCACTGCAACTACTTCTGCTATTACTAATACAACGTCTTCTGAAAGTATGGAGGGTACTATTAATACTGCTGCTGCTACTACTACTGTTACTACTGATGCTACTGCTGTGATTACTATTAATACTGTTGATGCTACTACTATTATCACTGCTGCTACTACTCTGATTACAGTTACTACTGCTGATGCTATTACTTCCACTGCGACTTCTTCTGCTATTTCTAATACCACTACTTCTGGCAGTATGAAGGGTACTGTTAATACTGCTGCTGCTGCTCCATCTACTACTACTGCTGATAATCCTGTGATTACTATTAATACTTCTGCTGCTAAACTAATGCTGCTACTACTGTGATTACCATTACTACTGTTGATGCTACCACTTCCACTGCAACTACTTCTGCTGTTACTAATACCATGTCTGCTGTTAGTACAGAGGCTACTATTAATACTGCTGCTGCTACTACTACTGTTACTACTGCTGCTACTACTGTGATTACTATTACTACTGTTGATGCTACTACTTCCACTGCAACTACTGCTGGCAGTACTGGGGGTACTGTTAATACTGCTGCTGCTACTAGCTTTTCTAGTACTACTAATATATGATGACTGCTATTTCTGCAACTACTTTGATACTATTAATACCACTACTGTTAATAGTACTGCCACTCTAATACTACTGCTACTACCAAATGCTAAACTACCCCACTATAACTATGCAGAGGTGATGGAACGAGAAAGAGGATACTAGGATGGTTGGGAGAGGGAGTGAGCACTCATGTTTCAGGACCCACACTTACCTTCTCTCCTTTCACTCCCTCTGGCCCTGGTAGTCCAGCCTCCCCTTGACTTCCCTGCAAAGAAACAGAAAACTGCAGTGAGGCGGCGCCCAGCACATGTTGTCATCTCCCCCTGACACTCCTTCTGTCCACTCTACTCTGTGAGGAAGAAGGTGCTGTCACAATCTGGATGGGTGTGGGGGGGGGCACTGCACTCACCTGGGGCCATGACTCACTGAAAGGACTGGGGATTCCTTGCGCTGTTGAGAGTAGAGTGTACGCCTCTAGTATGGAACTAAGGCCACTGGGGAAAACTGCAACCTTAAAGTTTGCTGTACGGAGCAGCCTGCCCATGCCTGCCTCAATTTAGTGAGGGCCTCAGTAAAGAAAGATACCAACCATTTTTCCCTACTCCTTGTTTCTTATATTTTTCTTTCGATGGGAGTACGTTGTTGCAATATAATTCCACACCTGCAGGCACAAACGTGTCAGCAGTTACCCAGCCACCCGCCATTAACCATGACCAAGGCCCCAGAAAATGGGCCTTCTGACGCCCACAACAGAGCCTCGAAAACAAGGACCCTCCGAGCGAGCAAACACAACATACACCGTACCAGCCAGAGCATCTCTCCTGGAGATCCACTACAGGAAACCACCAGGACAGACACAGCCGGCTCTTCGGGTTCCAGAAAGTAACCAGGAACCAGGGCCTCCTACCAGCAGGCAGAGACGCTCACTCCGACCAATATGCTCACTCTCCACTTTACACCAACAAACAAAAGAACGCAGCTATACCCCTCAATCAAGTAGGGCCTAGCTACCGGCACACCTATGCTACTTTTGTAACACTTTAAAGTATGTTAGAACAGAGTGGGACCCCACCAACAAATAGGCCTAACTGCACACATTGGGCCTCATTACAAGTGAGGCTGTAAGGGGTTAACGGTGCCGGTAAAGGTGCCGGTGCCATTAACCCCATACCGCCTCATTACGAGGTCCCCTCGCGGGACCCGCTCTGGACGTCTGGTCAGACCAGGCGTCCTTTGCGGGTCCCGCGAGGAGACCAGCATGCTAACAACGGGCCCGTCATTAACGGCCCGTTGTTAGCATGCTCCCCATTCCCATTGAGCCCTATGGGGGCTCAAATGGGAATGGGTATGGACCGGGTCCGGGTTCCCTGAATGCGGAAATACTGGGCCCTCCAAAGTCGGAATGGCCCGGTATTTCCCCATTCAGAGACCACGGACCCGAGTTTAGGGGCAGCCATGCCCTTACTAAGGGCATGGCTGCCTCCAAACCTGTAATGAGGCCCATTATCTCTTACACAGGCCCCAAGGCCGCCAGAATGCAGACACGGAAGCCATCTACCGTGTGCATACATTACACTGATCTCTCACAAGCACTGCACTGCACCGAGAATTAGAATGCGAACACCTCAACACAAAATGCACTGGCTGCACACATACCGAGTGCACCCGAGCACTATATAGTACCCAATTCTCTCCACTGACCTGGACCACGGTCCCCAAGGGCCTTCAACCCACAGCGCTTTGGGATCATACCAACGGTATATAAGGTGCTATACAAATACACAATACCAAAACATAACATAACATATTCAGTACCATGATGTCACGCCCCCCTCATTGCCTCTTCCGCTGACACTGCACTCGCTGTTCCCAAATGCCAGCCTCGTGTTCCTGTCATAAAACCAGAGTGGTGCTCACAAAGGGATGTTTGGTAAGGGTAGGATGAGGCAACTAAGCAGGGCTTTGAGTGGGCCAGGGCTAGCCAGGTCTCAGCCCCAGCAGTCTCCAAATATGGACCTTGAGCCGTGGCTCTGCAGTTTTTTTTTCCGGGCTGATTTTCCAGACCAGATCTCTCCTCTTGCAGTAATACAAATACGAAGCTGAGTGGCACTACAGGTTCTCGACCAGTAGATGACACTATCAGATATGATTATAATTACAACATCAGTTAAATGCATTTTGAATTCGGCTTTTCTAACCGTTTTCCTTAATGCAACACATTATATTAAATAATGGACATTACAATGATGTTAATTAGAACCTAGGAATCATTGAATCATGGATTTCTTTCAAACGATCAATGGGATTGTACGGTGCAGTGACCCAATTGAATTTGAAGTTCTATTTTATATACAAATATTTGTATTTTGGTCTTTTCAAGTGCACTTATATTATTTAATATATGTATTAAATTAGCATGCACTCCCTTTCATAGCATGCATGAGAACTCGATTGGGACTGTTGGGTCACTCTTAATTACGTAGGCCTTTGGGATTCGTGGACGTGCCAGACCTTTTTTAGGACCCACCCCCAAAAAAGTGCATCATGGCTTGCCCGTGGTCCCCCAAAACCCCTCGATTTCTTATCCGACTTAAAGCACTGTAACTGAGCTCACAGAAGTTTCACCGGCCAGTACCACCAGCCTGATGGCAGACAACCTGGTAGGGTTCTCTGGAGGGTATCGCTGCTCTAAGACCACCTGGTAGGGTTCTCTGGGGGTATTCCTGATGCCAGACCATCTGGTAGGGTTCTCTGGAGGAGGGTATCTCTGATGCCAGGCCACCTGGTAGGGATATCTGAAGGGCCCTGATGTCAGACCACCTGGTAGGGTTCTCTGTAGGATATTTCTGATGCCAGACCACCTGGTAGGGTTCTCTGTAGGGTATTTCTGATGCCAGACCACCTGGTAGGGTTTGCTGAAGGGTATCCGTGTTGCCTGACCACCTGGTAGGCTTCTCTGGAGGGTATCTCTGATGCCAGACCACCTGGTAGGGTTCTCTGGAGAGTATCTCTGATGCCTGACCAGCTGGTAGGGTTCTCAGTAGGGTATTTCTGATGCCAGGCCACCTGGTAGGGTTCTCTGGAGGGTATCTCTGATACCAGACCACCTGGTAGGGTTCTCTGGAGAGTATCCCTGATGCCTGACCACCTGGTAGGGTTCTCTGGAAGGTATCCCTGATGCCAGACCACCTGGTAAGGTTCTATGGAGAGTATCGCTGATGTCAGACCAGCTGGTAGGGTTCTCTCTGGGTATCCCTGTTGCCAGACCACCTGGTAGAGTTCTCTGGAGAGTATCCCTGATGCCTGACCACCTGGTAATATTCTCTGGAGTGTATTCCTGATGCCAGACCACCTGGTAGGGTTCTCTGGAGGGTATCGCTGATGTCAGACCAGCTGGTAGGGTTCTCTGGGAGTATCCCTGATGCCAGACCACCTGGTAGGGTTCTCTGGAGAGTATCCCTGATGCCAGACCACCTGGTAGGATTCTCAGTAGGGTATTTCTGATGCCAGACCACCTGGTAGGGTTCGCTTGAGGGTATCCCTGATGTCAGACCAGCTGGTAGGGTTCTCTGGGGATATCCCTGATGCCAGACCACCTGGCAGGGTTATCTGGAGGGTATCTCTGATGCCAGACCACCTGGTAGAGTTCTCTGGAGGGTATCACTGATGCCTGTCCAACTGGTAGGGTTCTATTGAGGGTATCTCGTGAAAATGTTGCAAACACAAAATCTCTCGGAATAATGCTGCAAAAAAAGTTTGCCATGGTAATAATGTAAGCAGGGAAAAATATCTCTGAGGCACATTTCTTTTTTAAAACACCATCCAGCACAAACATCCGGAAATACCAGGAAAGGATTTTAAATGGTCAATAAGTGCATTCCAAGAGCTTGTGAGAGGGCTTATTGACTTTGAAAACGACAAGTTGGCTTGGAGAGTGTTTGCTCTGGCGACGTTATTACCATGGCAACGTTTATGATTGTGACTTTACTGAGGCAACAGTGCTCATAAAGAACTATTTATAAAGGAACGCATTCCCAAGTATATCCTTCCGGAGATGGCACACACTACCATTCGTTGCCAAGTTTGTAAACCGCGAGCACAGAAACTGCTTGCACCCTAGGGTGTTGCGCACTTACAGACCTCTAGCACAAGAGCTTTGCTACCTGGCAGCAGAAAACAAGCATTGGCAGAGCCATCAGTTTTGGCTTGTGTGTAAGTATTAGGCATTTGTCAGGCAGTGCTATTGGATGCCCAGGTACTCGCACCATACGCCGCACGCAAACATCAATGGCCAGTTTATACCACTACGCCTGTGCCTGGTAAGTATCCATTCCCATGCCCACACAAACACCCAAACATTTGGGCTTGCCAATGCTTGTTTTAAGCACTTTTCATGGTATTGACATGCTGTGATGCATGTTTGGAGATTACTTGATGAGTCAATTGTGACGATTGACTTTGGGGGCCCATCCGTTCCCCTGAGCATGCACTGAGCGGAGCGTCAGCTTTATAAGCCCCCCCCCAGCTAGGGTGACCAGATAAAAAAAAAAAAAAAAAACGGACAGGCCATAGATATAGAAGTAGGACTAATATAAACAGAAATACAACTGTAGTCCTAGTTCTATGTCGCTGGGCTGTTGCGGGGGGCGGAGAGGGGGTGCAGGCACACTTCTCTCATTGGAGGAGAGCGGACAGGGAGGAAAAGGAGGAAGAAATGGGGACGTGTAAAGCAGCCACCATTTCACGCCCCCATTCGTGCAGGAAGAGTTGCGCCAGGCCCGATTTCGGGGTTTCAAAATCGGGTCCCGGCAAATACAGGAACCGTAGCCACCCACCCTTGCAAACCCAGGACAGGGTTTATAAAATTAAAAAACTTCCGGGACTCCGGGACGGATGGCGATTTCCCAGGACTGTCCCGGGAAAACCGGGACGTCTGGTCACCATACTCCCAGCCCCCGCCCCCACACAGGTTGGGATGGCATGGCATGCCTGCTCCTCCTCACAGGGATCATACATGTCAGCCTGTCTCAGTCATGCTTTCGAATGAATGAGAGTAACAGCAGAGAAGCTCTGATGTTTACCCTGGATGCCGGGCGGCCATGCCAGGACTCTGCCTCTCCTCAAAGCGATCATACATGTCTGCCTGATGATCATGCAAGCCTACAGTGTGGCATGGAATGAACAGACTGAAGAAGCAGCGATGTTTCTCTTGTAAGGCAAGCCTCAGCCGAGCTGTACTGCTGGGAAGGCGTCAATCAAATATCGCGTGATTCCTTCAACATGTTGAAGACCACCCCTCAGTGCCAGGGCAACAGCTGAAAGGGGTCGTACGTATTGGCATATCCTGATATAAATGACTGGGAATTGCAAATGTTCTGGGTGTCTTCCTCCAGCAACAGTCTGCATGCATCTCACCCTGACCAGACTCTGCAAGAAGAGGCTGCCCCATCTGTTTACCATGACATAAAGAAGCAGTGGAAACAAAGGGGGGGCGCAGTGCCTGTCACTGCTGCATCACCGTAGAGCGCTGAACTATTCCGAGCCCAGACACGGATAGGCAATCGAGTCCTGGTTTTATATGTGGATTCTGGTCATTGTAGTTCTGTCGTTCTGATTAGTGCATGACAAGCCCCAGAATGCAAAGAAAACATGCTTATGATTGATTGATTGATTGATTTATTTATTTATAAAGCGCTTTACACCAAGGCGCTGATGAGCAACCCAGGATCTGCCAATGGGGTTGGTGAGTGGCTGGACTCAATGGCCTTTCGAGGAATTATCTTGTTGGGTAGGGAACACACGGGAGTTCACATGCAAAAGTCAGGGGGTGTCCTATTGATGGCAGTAACAAGATCCTGTAGCATGCCTTTGGTTTAGGAGCACTATATAAATAAGTGAGTAAATAAATAAATTAATAAATAAAATAATTAAAGACACACTACCTTTATTTGAGTACCTGCCACTGCGGTCACAGAATAGGGGGTCAGGCATAAAATTAAAGAATCTAGGGGTCTCATTTTTTAGACATACTCAAATAATGATCTCAAGATGCCAGACTGCCAGTGAATTCAACAGATAAAGGATGATGGCTCTAAATGTCTGTTTACAAAGTGTAGGAAGGGCCATTGAATCTCAACAAAAAGGAAGCAACAGAAAGCCAGGTTTCCCCATGCTCCAAAGGAGACATATATATTCTCACTTCATGAGTTCAAAGTAATGTGCCAGATGATGGTGGCTACCGTCTTATCACCATGGAGGTTTGGACACTTTAGCAAGTTAAGGTCAAATATAGGCCATTGAACTATGTTGGCTTAACTGGCCACTATTATCACCACTCTTTCACTAGAGTGCCATTCAGCTGTAATGGTATTGTTAGTGCTATTCCGACAAACGTCACTGTCATAATTAGACATGTATTATTTCTCTCCAGAGAATGCTGCATGCAACATTTAGCATGCAATGCTGCATGCAACATTTAGCATGTCACGTCTTCAGAATACAGCATGGAGATCTGTTACAATTGCACAAGGGAATAAACACTGCCCAGCAAGAGCCTTTCCCATGCCCACACAAAAGCCCAAGCTGCTGGCATTGCCTATGCTTGTGTGTAGTGTCATTGGTTTCGAGGGACCAAAGGTGGCAGGACAGTAGAGTACATTAGAGCCATTACATATCGAGCATGCGTGAAGTGTGCAAACTAGGGCAACGCCCTCGCATAGCAAACAAGACGTTATTTTCTAGGAGGTCCTTTGTGTAGGATTGCTCATAGGTATTAACATTGCTAGATACTGCTTTTCCAAGGGCCCTAAAGCAGCTGGCACCCCTGGCCACATGTGCCTTTAGGTTTTCTATCTAGGAGCAGCGCTCAGTTCTGCCCCACCAGCGTCGCTCATCTTGAACCCTCTTCTGTCCACCTTCTCACGGCCATTGAATCAGAGTGGGCCGGGGTCATGCTTGCTACATCAGCAGGCCTTGGGCAGCTCTACACAGAATGCTACTCTGTGTACCTTTAACTTGTGGCCCTTTCCCCGAAAGTTATATGTGTCAGAGAAAGAATTTAAATATATATATAATTTCGCAAAGCTGTTCCACATCAGGGAGGGGTCTCCTTAATGGCCAAAGCCTACATTTAATAATTTGATGGGGGGCGGGGGGACGTGATTATTCCAGCATATGTACAGCATGCAAACATGTAACAGCTATAAAGCTGAACAACTACTCTGACATATGCAACCTGTTTTATGTATGAGGGGGGGGTTCTAGGATAGCACACACGTGAAGTGGGTGACATGTACATTCCTGTCACTTGGAAACTCAAGGATCGCCTGGACACTGCTGAGAGTGTGTGATGCGACTCCAACCCAACCCAGCATTAGGCAACACACACCTGCTGCCCAGCGCCTTCAAATAGGCCGTGGACACACCTTTCCTGGGGAAAGTGAACAGAGATCACGTGATTGCAGGTTCTCCCTCTCCCGGGGGTAATCATTGAGAAGACGGCGGTGACCCAACTAATGAGGTTTAGCAGGCGTGATCACCTGCCCCATTCTAAGCAATCAGGATTTCAGCCTCGTGGGAGCATGGAGAGGCGCCCACTCTGTGAGAAGAGAATCATCGAGGAAAGAGACCAGAGCAGGGCAGTGGGTCTTATCCCATCGCACTTCCCTAGGACCTATGAAATAGCTGGGCACGCCGAGATAAGAAAGAGAGTGTGTCCCAGTAGAGGACTAAATCGCAAAGTGCTGAATTAAGTGCAAAGTGCCCTCATGGCCCAGCCACTCAAGCGAAGACAGGGGGAGTTGCGTCTTACTTTGCACACTAAGTTTGTGGGGTCACACAGGGGTCTATAAACTTACTTTGGCTGGTTAATGAGTATGGCAAACCACTAGATGGTCTCACTGAATCATCCCCACCCCCCACCTACAAACACCCCCACGTGTCCTTCTTAGATATTACTGGTTATTCCACCCTGGGAGCCAGAAAATTCCATCATCGCTACTTTCTTTTAAATATCCTAGATTGGATCAGAGATCACAAGCTGTGTCCGAATGCTGAGAAAACAGAGATCTTGTGTCTGGGAAACCTAAACTAGGGGTCCCCCCTTTCAAGTGCCAACCCAGTGGGGAACATCACTCTACCTGGTGGCCAAGCACAAGAGGAACCTTGAGGCCTGCCCACCTTCTGGAATACTGAAGGGCCTGGCCTGGTGGTCTCTCCTTGGATGTGGGGGCCAAAAGCTGGAACCACACATCTCTTGAAATCAGGGCATAAGATAAGACCATGGCGGGCGATCAAAGAATACAGCAAACGCTTGGCGGCTCAATCGTGCTGTAGGGGGGGGGGCTTCGGAAGGGGTAGAGGTGATTATTTGGTTCACATTTGCAGCAACCAAATCATGACTTATTGGGACCCCAGGCGACCTTGACATCTGCATGTTTTGGGGTGTACTTGTGAATGCACCTGCTGCTCTTGCATTGCCATTGATTGTAAGCAGTGCTCCAGATAAGATTTTGGAGTGATAGTATTTTACTCCTTATTTTTTAAAGTTAAGAGTAAAATGATATTTAAGGAGTAAGAAAAGTAAGTCCCATTTGGAACAGGAGCTGTGTGGATGAAAACAGGGGACAGCCTCCTATGTGCCGGGTTCCTAGGTCATAGCGCATCCACAGAGCTGTGTGGATGAAAACAGGGGACAGCCTCCAATGTGCCGGGTCCCTAGGTCAAAGCGCATCCACGGAGCTGTGTGGATGAAAACAGGGGTCAGCCTCCAGTGTGCTGGGTTCCTAGGTCCAAGTGCATCCACAGAGCTGTGTGGATGAAAACAGGGGACAGCCTCCTATGTGCCGGGTCCCTAGGTCAAAGCGCATCCACAGAGCTGTGTGGATGAAAACATGGGACTGCCTCCAATGTGCCGGGTCCCTAGGTCAAAGCGCATCCACGGAACTGTGTGGATGAAAACAGGGGACAGCCTCCTGTGTGCCGGGTCCCTAGGTCAAAGCGCATCCACGGAGCTGTGTGGATGAAAACAGGGGACAGCCTCCTGTGTGCCGGGTTCCTAGGTCCAATATCCACGGAGCTGTGTGGATGAAAACAGGGGACTGCCTCCAATGTGCCGGGTCCCTATGTCAAAGCGCATCCACGGAGCTGTGTGGATGAAAACAGGGGACTGCCTCCAATGTGCCGGGTCCCTAGGTCAAAGCGCATCCACGGAGCTGTGTGGATGAAAACAGGGGTCAGCCTCCAGTGTGCTGGGTTCCTAGGTCCAAGTGCATCCACAGAGCTGTGTGGATGAAAACAGGGGACAGCCTCCTATGTGCCGGGTCCCTAGGTCAAAGCGCATCCACAGAGCTGTGTGGATGAAAACATGGGACTGCCTCCAATGTGCCGGGTCCCTAGGTCAAAGCGCATCCACGGAGCTGTGTGGATGAAAACAGGGGACAGCCTCCTGTGTGCCGGGTCCCTAGGTCAAAGCGCATCCACGGAGCTGTGTGGATGAAAACAGGGGACAGCCTCCTGTGTGCCGGGTTCCTAGGTCCAATATCCACGGAGCTGTGTGGATGAAAACAGGGGACTGCCTCCAATGTGCCGGGTCCCTAGGTCAAAGCGCATCCACAGAGCTGTGTGGATGAAAACAGGGGACAGCCTCCAATGTGCCGGGTCCCTATGTCAAAGCGCATCCACGGAGCTGTGTGGATGAAAACAGGGGACTGCCTCCAATGTGCCGGGTCCCTAGGTCAAAGCGCATCCACGGAGCTGTGTGGATGAAAACAGGGGACAGCCTCCTGTGTGCCGGGTCCCTAGGTCAAAGCGCATCCACGGAGCTGTGTGGATGAAAACAGGGGACAGCCTCCTGTGTGCCGGGTTCCTAGGCCCAATATCCACAGAGCTGTGTGGATGAAAACAGGGGACAGCCTCCTATGTGCCGGGTTCCTAGGTCCGACCGTATCCACGGAGCTGTGTGGATGAAAACAGGGGACAGCCTCCTATGTGCCGGGTTCCTAGATCAAAGCACCTCCACAGAGCTGTGTGGATGAAAACAGGGGACAGCCTCCAATATGCCGGGTCCCTAGGTCAAAGCGCATCCACAGAGCTGTGTGGATGAAAACCGGGGACAGCCTCCTATGTGCCGGGTTCCTAGGTCCAAGTGTATCCACGGAATTGTGTGGATGAAAACAGGGGACAGCCTCCTATGTGCCGGGTTCCTAGGTCCAACCGTATCCACGGAGCTGTGTGGATGAAAACCGGGGACAGCATCCTATGTGCCGGGTTCCTAGGTCCAAGTGTATCCACGGAGCTGTGTGGATGAAAACAGGGGACATCCGCCAGTGTGCCGGGTTCCAAGGTCCAAGCGTATCCACGGATCTGTGTGGATGAAAACAGGGGACAGCCTCCAGTGTGCCGGGTTCCTAGGCCCAAGTGTATCCACAGAGCTGTGTGGATGAAAACAGGGGACAGCCTCCTATGTACCAGGTTCCTAGGTCCAAGAGTATCCATAGAGCTGTGTGGATGAAAACAGGGGACAGCCTCCTATGTGCCGGGTTCCTAAGTCCAAGCGTATCCACAGAGCTGTGTGGATGAAAACAGGGGACAGCCTCCAGTGTGCCAGGTTCCTAGGTTCAAGCGTATCCAGTGAGCTGTGTGGATGAAAACAGGGGACAGCCTCCTATGTACCGGGTTCCTAGGTCCAAGAGTATCCACAGAGCTGTGTGTATGAAAACAGGTGAAAGCCTCCTATGTGCCGGGTTCCTAGGTCCAAGCATATCCACGGAGCTGTGTGGATGAAAACAGGGGACAGCCTCCAGTGTGCCGGGTTCCTAGGTTCAAGCGTATTCACTGAGCTGTGTGGATGAAAACAGGGGACAGCCTCCTATGTACCGGGTTCCTAGGTCCAAGCGTATCCACAGAGCTGTGTGGATGAAAACAGGGGACAGCCTCCTATGTGCCGGGTTCCTAGGTCCAAGCGTATCCACAGAGCTGTGTGGATGAAAACAGGGGTCAGCCTCCAGTGTCCCGGGTTCCTAGGTCCAAGTGCATCCACGGAGCTGTTTGGATGAAAACAGGGGTCAGTCTCCAGTGTCCCGGGTTCCTAGGTCCAAGTGCATCTACAGAGCTGTGTGGATGAAAACAGGGGACAGCCTCCAGTGTGCCGGGTTCCTAGGTCCAAGCATATCCACGGAGCTGTGTGGATGAAAACAGGGGACAGCCTCCTATGTGCCGGGTTCCTATTTTTGGTGGGAGTATTTTTAATCCCTATTTTTATTTTTGGTAGTATTTGCCTATTTTTACAGAGTAAACGTGGCTGATACACCCCTTATCTGTAGGGCTGATTATAAGTGTATAGTCTTCATTTTTTGCCACCCACAACCTTCCCCTGTGCCATTCTCTCCCGTACTTCCATGAGATTGTGCTGTAATTTGATGTGTTACAGCACAATTAAAATAAACTACAGTGAAAGAGTAATCCTGACCCACATTAACGCATCTTGGAAATGTAAGTATTAATATTTTATTGTATAAAGCAGAGAAATGATTTTATATAGGACAGGGAATGACCGAGGCAGTCCCATTACTGTGTGTTTTTATAATGGCCGGGAGGATAGCTGAGGGGCAACACGCTCGGCTTGGAAGCAATACGAAGCGGGGCAACACAGGTTCGATCCCTGGGGTCCGCGCTTAGCAACCTCTGGGTATTAAGTGCGCTATAAATAACCAATCACAATTACAATCTGGAGGGAAGAGGGGAGTCACTGTGGATGGGTCAGAGCGCAACACAGGCATAGGAAAGGATTAATGGAATAGGGGGGATGGAAGGGCATTTTATGGAGAAGGGTGGCATCAGTGGGCGTGGGGGCAACTAGGATTAACCAGAGGAACATGATGCAGAAGCACCCAATACTAGTCAGGGGAAAATTGGGATGGAATGATGGGGCACCCAGGACCAGCCAGGGAAAGAGGGGTGGGGGCAAAGTGAGACCCAGCCAGGGGAAGAGGGGCTGGGGGTTCCGAGGACCAGTCAGGAGAAAGGGTGGAGGTACGCAGGACCAGCCAGGGTAGGAGGAGGTGCAGACAACGAGGCTCAGCTACTGGAGGAGCGGGTGGGGGGGCACCCTCCAGCAGCTAGGGGAGGGGCGAGTGCTGGTACCAGAAGCAGCCAGGTGAAGAGGAGGGAGGAGGAGTAGGGGGCACCCAGGACAAGTCAGTGGACGAGCGGGCGCGGAGGAGTGGGTGGCTGTGCCCAGGGCCAGCCCAGGAAGATGGGCGAGGACATCGGGGCCCAGCCAGGGAAAGAGGATTGTATACATGCGTAGCCAGGGAAGGAGGGGTTGGAGGCATCCAGGGTTCAGCAGAAGGAAGGGAGTCGAGGACACTTAGTCCAAGTGAGGGAGGATGGGTGTCGCCCCCCAGGATCATACAGGGGAGGAGCAGGGAGCAGAGGAGAGGGGCACACCACGACGAGCATAGCAGAATGTGAGGCGTCGTGTACAGATGGTGTAGCTGGGTGCCATCTTTCCAGAGGCCATGTCAAAGGGAGAGGAGGGTGAACCTGGCAAACAGGCTAACGATGCACCCTTTTCACGTGGCCTTTGCCAGGCCCCTCCTCTCCATAAGCGAGCCATGCCTTCTTCTTACAGGTTACATTCCTACAGAGGTCCTGCAATAGCAGCAGTGCCACTGCCGTGCTGAGCAGTGCCCCTGCAGTGCTGAGAGATTGGCAACAACATCGGGTGCATGGATACGAGCAGGTGGGGGTCTGGGCGCTCCAGCAGAGCACAAAACCTCTAGAAGGGTAGTTCGGAGGGGCGAGGACTTAAAAGGCAGAGCAAATAGCTCTTGTGGAGGTGTGCTGTGAGGGCATTATGGGATTGGTCTCAGAGGAGGTGGGCAGTGAGGGCATTATACGGTTGGTCTCAGAGGCGGTGGGCAGTGACTGCATTATGGGGTTGGTCTCAGAGGATGTGGGCAGTGGGTGCATTTTGGGGTTGGTCTCAGAGGAGGTGGGCAGTGAGTACATTATGGGGTTGGTATCAGAGGAGGGTCAGTGAGTGCATTATAGGGTTGGTCTCAGAGCAGGTGGGCAGTGAGTGTATTATGGGGTTGGTCTCAGAGGAGGGGCAGTGACTGCATTATGGTGTTGGTATCAGAGAAGGTGGGCAGTGAGTGCATTAGGGGTTGGTCTCAGAGGAGGTGGGCGGTGAGTGCATTATGGGGTTGGTCTCAGAGGAGGTGGGCAGTGAGTGTATTATGGGGTTGGTCTCAGAGGAGGTGGGCAGTGAGTGTATTATGGGGTTGGCCTCAGAGGAGGTGGGCAGTGTGTGTATTATGGGGTTGGTCTCAGAGGAGGTGGGCAGTGAGTGTATTATAGGGTTGGCCTCAGAGGAGGTGGGCAGTGAGTGTATTATGGGGTTGGTCTCAGAGGAGGGGCAGTGACTGCATTATGGTGTTGGTATCAGAGAAGGTGGGCAGTGAGTGCATTAGGGGTTGGTCTCAGAGGAGGTGGGCGGTGAGTGCATTATGGGGTTGGTCTCAGAGGAGGTGGGCAGTGAGTGTATTATGGGGTTGGTCTCAGAGGAGGTGGGCAGTGAGTGCATTATGGTGTTGGCATCAGAGGATGTGGGCAGTGAGTACATTATGGGGTTGGCCTCAGAGGAGGTGGGCAGTGAGTGCATTATGGTTTTGGCATCAGAGGAGGTGGGCTGTGATTGTATTATGGGGATGGTCTCAGAGGAGGTGGGCAGTGAGTGTATTATGGGGTTGGCCTCAGAGGAGGTGGGCAGTGAGTACATTTTGGGGTTGGTCTCAGAGGAGGTGGGCAGTGAGTACATTATGGGGTTGGCCTCAGAGGAGGTGGGCAGTGAGTGTATTATGGGGTTGGTCTCAGAGGAGGTGGGCAGTGAGTACATTATGGGGTTGGCCTCAGAGGAGGTGGGCAGTGAGTGCATTATGGGGTGATCAGTGGGGAGGCTGTTCATTATGGGAGTGGCCTCTCAGGGGAGGATGGGGTGTATCGCAGAGTTCAGATCACAGGACAGGTGGGTAGTGGGTATATTAAGGGGGCAGTCTTTGCGCAGGTGGACAGAGCGCAAATGGCAGAAGTGCACTGTGGGTGTGCACAGGAAGTGGCCGTAGATGCGACGGAGATCCCTCTGGAGACCAGAGAAAGCCCACAGTGGAGGTTCCCTGTGTCCAGTGATGGAAGACATCGTGCATGAGAAACTTCAAGGAAATGCTCGCCTTGGCCGCTCTGAGTATTACAAAAACCACGAGGAGAGTTCTGAGATAAGACCACGATTCAGTTAATATCGGCGTCACGTTTTTAAACCCTTAGAAACGGCCCTCTGTGACCGACGTTGCACAGGCCGGAAGCCCTTACCACAGCCACACACCTGAGTGCTGTCACTGCAAGATGGCCGCAGAGCAGTGTTGACCCTTGCCCCCGGACTGGCCATTTCCCGGTGTTTCATTGAGACAGAAAGTCAGGGCGTGGCACTTACCGGTATGCCAGCAGGTCCGCTGTCTCCTAGATCTCCCTGGAAATAAAAGAACAGAGTCAGGCTGTGCTGTGAGCTTGAGGCGTATAGGAGAAGAAATGTACCCCACCTAGAGGGTAACTGTAGCAGTGGGGGGTTGTGGTGCAGAGTGGGGCAGTGAAGGCCCAGGGGCACCTTGGGGCAGGGACCAACCACAAGTTCACATCTTCAGCCTGGGAGGGACAGTACATGTTCAGTTAAGGTCAGAGACCCGCCGCCGGCCCATGCCACCAGGTGCCAACCTGCGCCACACTGGAGGAAGGTGCCGGACATGATGGCGCTAGGATCCATTCATTGATGTCTCACCTTGTCTCCCTTGGGACCTGCCAGCCCTGGAGAACCAGATCTGCCCTGTGAAGTAAAGAAAGAGATCCACATGATGTACTGTGCACATGTCAGAGCAAGTACACACACACACGTGTGCATGCATGCACACGTGCAAATGCATTCATAGCCGGAAAAGTCCATTCCACAAAGGCGCGTGTGTGTGTGTGTGAGCAAATATACAGATGTGTCACACACACAAGTGCATGCACACAACATATGCATACACACATGCCGACGTGCATACTTACACACATGTACAAGCACACACGCAGGTTGCCGCTTGCCGCTCCCCTACGACCAATACAGGATTGCAATTAAGGTGAAAGTTGAAGACTTATTTGGGAAGCAGCCCAATGAATACATGTATAGTACTACCGATGAGCCACTACTGGAACCATGCATCTGGACCAGGTGCTGCAGGCTGGCAGGGATGCCAGCAGAAGCCAGTGTGCATCAGGACCTCTCTATGCAAGGGCCCTATCCGACATGCAGTTTACCAGCACGGGTAGGCCAGGTGAAGACCCATCAAAGACTCCGCACTACTCTCCCATTCTGCATCCCAAGCCACAATATGCACAACAACTCGGCCACCCAAACTCTGCGATGGACCACCCCCTCCAAAAGACAGCACACATTGGAGTTCTGCACTTCTGAACCCAATGTGTACATCGCAGTCCCGACCACAGTCAGCTCCCGAGGCTCCCCCCGGACACAGGCCACTTAGAAGGTGCAGTCGAACTGCGCGCATTAACACAACAGCAGAGCTATCCTGCACGTTCTCTCTTTCTCACTAACCTTATCCACCTGGACTGAAAACATACATGCGTACATTCTACGGCACATCCGCCCAGTCACGTGCGACGGAGTCAGAAACAGGTCTACGCAAGTGATGCCTGCTGCCATCAGTGCCTGGCTGCGCCCCTTCTGAGCCAGCTTGCTTTCAGAGGAGAGACCCTTTCTGAGCCAGCCTGCTCTTAGCACCCATGAAAGGGGGCCAGAAAGCGCTACCCTTGTTCCTGATGCAAGCGAATAATGCGAGAGTCGATAAGAAGCAGAGTCTCACAATGTATGAATAATTTGCCACCCTTTGTGTCTTGTGGTCAGGGGCCACCCAGGTCAGGACTCGTAGTGCCTGTGCCTAGAAGCTGCAGGGGGCACTGGAGCTGGTCGCACCTGTCAGCAGAGAAGTGCTGTCCGAGAAGGTTCAAAGGCAAGGTTACGAGGTCAGGGGCCAGAAAGCAGAGGGAAGCTATTGCTGACTTTCCAGAAATGTCTTTGGGGCATTAAATGGATTGAAAAACCCTGTTTCATGTGAATGTTGGCGCACGCATGTACCCAACACCCGTTTGTTCAAACTCTTGCCAAAATGGAAGGAAAGCAGATACATAGTACGAGCAAAACATGACACAAAAAACTGCAAATACAAGACACGGCGACAGACACCAAGGACTAGGCGAGGTCTTGCGAATTGGGGGCACTCACCGGGATGCCAGGTAGGCCCAAACCTGGCTCTCCTTTTGGACCCGGTGGTAGCCTCTGCTGGCCCGCAACCCCTGGAGAAAGGGGTGCGCAGGAATCACAGGCGTCACCCTGAAAAAAACACAAGAACACACATGACTTCCACGTACTCATCACTTGTCACCCTAACATACAGGGACAGGCGAAAGGGATCTGTCTGTGGGTGCTTGTGACAGGTGGATTTCAGGGGAGTCCCTCTAACAGTGAGTGGTTCTTGGGAGTGGCTTACGCTCTGTCAACGGTGACTATATGAACAGCTGGCACTGAGTGAGGGTACTGTCATGGAGTCACTCTAGGCGTGAGCCTGTCAGAATGAGGCCACTGCAATATGTGTGATCAATTGGGGGCTGGGTGAGCACTCTGAAATGTGGGTTGCTGTGCTCTGGATCTCAGATCTCTGGTGCACTACCGGCCGGGAGGTAGAAGCTGGAAGGTCCGTGCTCGTGGTGCCTGTCCTGTGTATCCTGGTTTAGTTTCTACTCCAATGGCGCTTGTGCTGCAATTTAGTGTGCAAAAAAGCTTCTTATTATTTCCACTCAACTGAAAAGGTAGGTAGAGTCCACAAAATTTGTTGGTTTTTCAAGGGTTTTTATTGTTTAGTTCAATCGATTTCCCGATGGGTTAAATACAGTAAATACTTGTGGTTTGATTTGCATTGTTTAGCATGTGATGCTCAATCAATTTCCTGATGAGTTTAATCCAGTAACTATTGTGGTTTGATTTGCATTGTTTAGCATGTGGTGCCAACACGTGTTTCGACCATACTGGTCTTTATCAAGGCTGCCAAGATGATGTAGGTCCATAAGTTATCATATATTGCATTCTTTAATTATTTTTTTATTAATGTCCAGTGCAGGGGGAGTGTGAATAAAATGTGTGTGTGGCAGCAGTGCTTATCATAAAATACTGGGGCTCCCCACAGAGGGCAGCACAGTCCAGACCCTGCCTTTGTGGAGGTCAGAGAGAGTTGCTTGGGGCTAGTCCCTGTCTGTGCTGGAACCTGCACGCTGAGCCATATCACACCCGCTTCCCAGGGGCATTTCATCACATTTCCTATTGGGCTCCGTATTTCCAGAGTTCTCCTCTTACCTTCTCCCCTTTAATTCCGTCCACACCGTGTGATCCCTAAAATTGAAATAACAAAAGATTGGTGAGCAGTGTCCATGGCCCTGGGGAGCCTGGGTAGCAGAGACCTGTGTGCATCACATATTTACCTCTTAAGCATGTCAACCCTCTCCCCCCCTCCACCCCAGCCTCCTTTGCCCTGGATAATGGTCCTGGCTGTAGGTATCCTCACGCGCCCTGCAAGAGACCCCAGAGCTGCTTTCCATAAAGCCTCAAGCACAGCTCTGACCAGGCCAAGCCACGACCTGGCCTGCAACACACTCAGCACTGAGCGCCCCCTCCCCAACTGGGCTATATCTACTTTGGAGAGGTCTCCAGACCAAGCTGTCAGAGCGATGACTTTCCCTGTAGGACTTTCCCATGGCCCCACAAGAATGGCCAGAGACCCCCCACCCCAGAAGTGGCCCCTGCACACATATAACACTGACCCTATACACCTGTGATCAATAATCATCCCATGGCACCCCGATGAGCCTTCATTCTCCATTCCCTTTGCCTCCCCTCCCTGGATCTCTCTTCCATTTGCAGCTTCTGCCACCAGCATTTCCCCTTGACCTTCCCCTATCTTTGGTATCTCCCAAGCTCTTTGAAGTAGCAGTTACACCCGCAACCATCATGCCACCCCCAAAACTGGTTGGTGCCCTGTCTGGAGTTGCTGTTAGGTCTCCACGTGGCTGAATAGTCTGCAGGTCACCTCTCCCCTTAATAATGAGGACCCCATTTGCCCCCCCGCTGAGGCAGCCCCCTTAATGTTGGTCATACCCCCCACCGAAGTTCTCAGCCCAGTGCATTTCAATCATAGGTTCCTTCCCTAAGGCACTAAAAGACTTTAGCCAGCACTCAGGCCTAGATTCCAGATTCAGGACGACCTGAGAAAGCAATGTGTCTCGAGACGGTGGAAGGACAGGTAGCCCAGGGTGTAAAGAGTAGCCGCTACATGATACCATTTCACTTAAAACCCAGAGGTTTCTAAGCGCACACCCAGGGATCGAACCTGTGTTGCTCCATGTCGTTTTCCTTCCAAGGCAAGCACGTTTCCCCTGAGCTATCCTCCTGAAACAATGCAAACCACAACATACCCTTCCCCACAATTGCTTGCAAAGTCACTGAGTTCATTTAATGGTGAAAGAAGCGTCCAGAGGGTGTCTGTCTGCTGGCCAGGGGACCTCGATTTCTACTATAAGAATAACATGCCCCATCATACATGAGACCCCTGTGGGCCAGGGCAAGATCTTTCAGCTACTTCTCCCAGCAGAGAGGGGGGACATACGAAGCTGCGTGAGAACACGCGGGTGTGCATCTCACGCACACTCATACGATCACAGCCGAGAGGAGGTCGGAGTTCAAGATGATATGGCAAGGGTTTGCTACCCAACAAGATGGAGAAGAGCCATGAAGCACTCACCTGATCACCCTTGGGTCCACGGATCCCGTCTTTACCCTGTGGGGGAGAAAAGAACGAAGCATGAGAGAAGGGATAGGGCCACAATGCACCCCTCCCCCCCCCGAGTCTGTGGATCCCGAACTGAGGCTCAGCATTATTAAAAAAGGGGAACAGCTACCGAGAGGCGAAGCCCGAGCCGCTGCTTGCAGATGCTTCCCCTGCCCAGATGTTCCATCGAATTACTGGAGGAAGGGTTCCAAATAGAAAGCGCAGTGTGATATATCCAGGTCCATGGACGTACCCACAGGGGTCACGGTCATGGATTCTCGACAAAGGTCCACCCACCTATCCCCAGGGGTCACAGTCATGGATTCTGGACCAAGGCCCACCCACCTATCCCCAGGGGTCACAGTCATGGATTCTGGACCCAGGCCCACCCACCTATCCCCATGGGTCACAGTCATGGATTCTGGACCAAGGCCCACCCACCTATCCCCAGGGGTCACAGTCATGGATTTGGGACCAAGGCCCACCCACCTATCCCCAGGGGTCACAGTCATAGATTCTGGACCAAGGCCCACCCACCTATCCGCAGGGTCACAGTGATGGATTCTGGACCAACGTCCACCCATGCATCCATCTCCAGGGGTCATGGCAATGGATTCTGGAAAATGTCCATCCATCCATCCATCAATCCATCCAAAGGGGTCACAGTCATGGATTCTGGACCAAGGTCCACCAATGCATCCATCCCCAGGGGTCATGGATTCTGGACCAAGGTGCACCCACCCATCCATCCATCCATCCATCATCCACCTGCAGGGATCACAGTCGTGGATTCTGGGCCATGGTCCACCATTCATCCATCCCCAGGGGTCATGGTCATGGATTCTGGACCAAGGTCCATCAATGCATCCTTCCTCAGGGGTCATGGATTCTGGACCAAGGTCCACTCATTCATTCTTCTCCCGCGGTCATGGTCATGGATTCTGGACCAAGGTCTACCCATTAATCCATCCTCAGGGGTCATGGTTATTGATTCTGGACTAAGGTCCACCCATGAATTCATACCCAGGAGTCGTGGATTCTGGACCAAGGTTCACCCATTAATCCATCCTCAGGGGTCATGGTTATTGATTCTGGACCAAGGTCCACCGATGAATCCATACCCTGATGTCGTGGATCCTGGACCAAGGTCCACCCATTAATCCATCCCCAGGGGTCATGGTCATGGATTCTGGACCAAGGTCTACCCATCCATCCATCCACCTGCAGGGATCAAGGTCGTGGATTCTGGACCATGGTCCACCCATGAATCCATACCCAGGTGTTGTGGATTCTGGACCAAGGTCCACCCATTAATCCATCCCCAGGGGTCATGGTCATGGATCCTGGACCAAGATCTACCCATCCATCCATCCACCTGCAGGGATCACGGTCGTGGATTCTGGACCATGTTCCACCCATTAATCCATACCCAAGGGTCGTGGATTCTGGACCAAGGTCCACCCATTCATCCATCCCCAGGGGTCATGGATTCTGGACCAAGGTCTACTCATCCATCCGTTCACCCGCAGTGATCCCGGTCATGGATTCTGTAACAAGGTCTACCCTTCCATCCATCCAACTGCAGGGATCACGGCCGTGGATTCTGGTCCATGGTCCACCCATGTATCCATCCCCAGTGGTCATGGCCATGGATTAATGACCAAGGTGCACCATCCATCCATCCATTCCCAGGGTCACAGCTGTGGATTCTGGACCAAACGGTAATGTTCTAAATAGAACCAGGGTTACTCTCAGGTGTCAGGCTCCTCAGAAGTGCAGAAGCGCTTGGAGAATGGCTATGGCGGACCTGGGTTTCAAAGTGTAACACTTCCCTGAAGTGCCTTAGACTTCAAGTGTCTAAGTTATATATCACATTAAACCCCCACCACTCGCCCAGACTCTTCCCTCAGAGTTGTGGAGTTCTTTGGCACAAAATCTTGATGAAATCGCTGAAAATTGGCCAATAATTATGAAATGTTCCCGAGGGCCCCAGAACCATCTGTATTACAAATCACCAATGCACAAAATCAATGTATCCAGTGTAACTCATGGACCTACCGGGTTTCCAGGCTTCCCGATCCCCGGAGGTCCAGGCTCTCCTCTGGGTCCAGTTTGTCCGGGGAGACCAATAGCATTTTCAATGCTGGTGGCCATGGTCGGACACACCTCGCAGGGGTCTCCCTGAAGGGAAGAAGAAAGAGATTAGATGGAGAACAAGAAGCAGGCGAAGAGGTGTAGAGAGGATAGAGGGACTCCTGGCCCACGAATCACTTTAGACAAGAAAGGAACTTAGAAGTGCAGAGGTGGACAAGAAGGAAAGAGAAGGGGTCCAGCTGTCAAATGGAACGCCCACCTCCAGAACATCCCATGATCAACTAAACAAGGCATACCAGATACCACAGGTTAAACCTCTGAGGACACTCCCCAAACTTTAATACCACTTCTGTCTACCTATCAAAAGGTTATAGATCACACATTAAGCCATGTGCAGTCACTGAATATTGGTCATACAGATAACATCAGTGCAAATTGTTATGCAGCCTTCATTTATTTTGAATAGAATGGTAACTCTTTTTTTAATATATTATGTGTTTCATTTTGGAAAACTGGCATACAGAGCATGTTTTACAGTAAAACTAGCCTTTGCACATTTTAAGATGGTGTCTGGTCATTGGGTTCCCACAGAACCATCACGTCACCAGACTGTTGGCTTCCAGGCTCTACTTCCAGGGAATTATGGAACTGGCAGTTCTTACACAAGAAAGAGAAGTTACCAAGGAGAAAGAGTCAAAAAGGTCAGAGAAAGGAGGAGGCAACAGGAGAGAGTGGAAGCAAGCACGATGAGCAAACGATAAAGGAAGCCATAATGAAGAGTTGATAAAATGGAGACAACTGGGAAGAGGAGGCAATCCCAAGAACACAGGAGTGTGGCAGAAGAGCAGAGGAGTAGCCAACAGGAGCAGATGAGGAGTCAAGAGCAGAGGAGGAGCCAACAGAAGCAGAGGAGGAGCCAACAAGAGCAGAGGAGGAGCCAACAAGAGCAGAGGAGTCAACACGCGCAAAGGAGGAGGCAAAAAGAGCTGAGTAAGGGACCACATATGCAGGACAGACAACAAGAGCAGTAGAGGCGACTTCATGAAAGAGAAAATAGCTACAAAGAGAAGGAATCAACAGCAGAAGAGAGAGGAGTCAACAAGAGAGAAGAGGAGTTACTAGAACAGGTTGCCAGTAAGAGGAGATGGATGATGAAGCAAGAGGAAAGATAACAAGAGGAGACAGCAGCAGAAAGACGATGACAACAAAAGAGAAGCAGAGCCAACAGAAGAAATAGTAAACAAAAAGAGAGAGTGGAGGCGCAACAGGAGTTCGAAGATGCAAACAAGAGGAGCCAATGGCAGAGAGAGAATGACTCAATAGGGGGAGAAGCCCAGGAGTTCGAAGAGGAGGCCAACAAAAAGATGATTTAGTGAGTGCCGAGAGGAAGAAGGAACCAAGGAGCAAGAAGATCTGACAGAAGAGATGGATCATTGAGAACAGAGAGGGGAGGGGCATGGAAAGAAAATTAAATGATACACGGGAGAGTTAAAAGAAAGCAGAGAAAGAGGAGGGACAAAGAGAGACGAGGTACTGACACAAGAGGGCAATCACATAGAGAAGAGTAACCAAGAAGGCACAGAGGACAACACAAGAGAGAAATTAATAAATCAACGAAAGCAGAAAGCAGACTAAAAAAGAGCAAAGATGAACTGACAGAAGAGATGACTCAGTGAGAATGGAGATAGGAGGAACCAGGAGAGGAGAGGAGCCAACAAACAAGAGGATTCAGTGAAGGGAGAGAGAGAAGAGAAACTAAGAAAAAAGAGGATCTGACACAAGAGAGGACTCACTGAGGACACAGAGAGGCTGAACATGAGGGGAGAGGAGCCAACATAAGAGAGGATTCAGTGAGGGTAGAGAGAACAGAGGAACTAAGAAGGAATAGGATGTGACACAAGAGAAGAATCACTGAGGACACAGAGAGGCTGAACAGGAGGGGAGCGGAGCCAACATAAGAGAGGATTCAGTGAGGGTAGAGAGAACAGAGGAACTAAGAAGGAATAGGATCTGACACAAGAGAGGAATCACTGAGGAGACAGAGAGGCTGAACATGAGGGGAGAAGAGCCAAAACAAGAGATGATTCAGTGAGGGCAGAGAGAGCAGAGGAACTAAGAAGGAAGAGGATGTGACACAAGAGAAGAATCACTGAGGACACAGAGAGGCTGAACAGGAGGGGTGATTAAATCACGCGAGAGGTGTCAAGAAAAAAGAGTAAGTGGAGGGACCCAGGGTTACTAGGGATCACTAAGAGCAGAGGGAAGAATAACAAAGAAAAGCCAAAACAAGAGAGGATTCAGCAAATCATTGAGTGCATATTGGCAGGAGGAAAGGAGAACGGTGCAAACAGCCCTCGTAAACAAAAGATGAGAGGCTGAAGCAACAGATGGTGAGTGGCTCCAACAGAGGAGAGAAGGAGCCACATAGCACAGGGTGAAAAAGCAACAAGAGAGAGGAGGGACCAAGGGCAGAAGATGGTCACGAGAAGGTAACATAAGAGAGCATGAGTGAAGGTGAGAGATGAGCCCACAGTAGCTAGAAGCTCCAATGAGAAGGGTGATGACATAACCAACGAGACAAAGGAGGCTAGAACAGGAGAGACTAAGCATAGAAAAGGGGGGACACGGAGCGGGTGCTGAAGCCAGAGAGGAATGACAGGCAAGCTGCGCCATCTAGTGAAGGGAGACTGAGGAAGACGCCAACAACCCGGGCAGAGGCCAGCATTGAACCTCCACCTGAGAGCACGTTACCTTGTCTCCTTTCGAGCCGGTGAAGCCCGGTTTGCCCTTGGAAAATAAAAATAAAATGAAAGTTCAGTATTTCTGAAGCCAGAATTACAGACAGCTTTTGTTGCAATCACAGTGTGCCACAGATCCAGTTCTGGGGGTCGGACTTCCAGAGGGATTACTGGGTCTGTAACTCAGAATAGGGGGTATAGCGGGCAGATCGTCGCAGCCCTAAGCGTGGGGACATGGATTTCTTTACTGGGCCCTTCGAGGGCCTGGAGAGTGGCTTAGAGAAAGAAGAGCTCAGGCTTGGGCCGATCAGCGAATGAGAAATCACGGAATTTAGTACAATTCAGTAAAGTACTTACAGGTTTCCCGGTAGGGCCCTCAGGTCCAGGGGTTCCCGGAGCCCCCTAGAATAGCAAACAAGGGAAATGTAAGAAACAACAAGAGAAACCAATCGGAAATGCTGTGTGCCAACTACTGAGGGCTTCTTCCAGGGGGCTTCTGACAGGGGGCTCCTGACAGGGTCCTATCCCTGCCGGGCTTTGGAATGGAGATATGCAGCGAGGCGAGAGGTTAGGACCCTCATCTGCTGCCCAGTGGCAGGCGTAGATCAGTGCCAGGCCTAGATCAGTGCCAAGTGTAGATCAGTGGCAGGAATAGATCAGTGCCAGGTGTAGATCAGTGCCAGGCCTAGATCATTGCCAGGCCTAGATCAGTGCCAAGTGTAGATCAGTGGCAGGCATAGATCAGTGCCAGGCATAGATCAGTGCCAGGTGTAGATCAGTGCCAGGCCTAGATCAGTGCCAGGCGTAGATCAGTGCCAGGCCTAGATCAGTGCCAGGTGTATATCAGTGCCAGGCGTAGATCAGTGCCAGGCCTAGATCAGTGCGGGGTGTAGATCAGTGCTAAGCCTAGATCAGTGCCAGGCCTAGATCAGTGCCAGGCCTAGATCAGTGCCAGGTGTAGATCAGTGCCAGGCCTAGATCAGTGCCAGGCCTAGATCAATGCCAGGCCTAGATAAGTGCCAGGCGTAGATCAGTGCCAGGCCTAGATCAGTGCCAGGCCTAGATCAGTGCCAGGCCTAGATCAGTGCCAAGTGTAGATCAGTGGCAGGCATAGATCAGTGCCAGGCCCAGATCAGTGCAGGGCGTAGATCAGTGCCAGGCCTAGATCAGTGCCAGGTGTAGATCAGTGCCAGGCCTAGATCAGTGCGGGGTGTAGATCATTGCCAGGACTAGATCAGTGCCAGGCGTAGATCAGTGCCAGGCCTAGATCAGTGCCAGGCCTAGATCAGTGCCAGGTGTAGATCAGTGCCAGGCCTAGATCAGTGCCAGGCCTAGATCAGTGCCAGGCCTAGATCAGTGCCAAGTGTAGATCAGTGGCAGGCATAGATCAGTGCCAGGCCTAGATCAGTGCAGGGCGTAGATCAGTGCCAGGCCTAGATCAGTGCCAGGTGTAGATCAGTGCCAGGCCTAGATCAGTGCGGGGTGTAGATCAGTGCCAGGCCTAGATCAGTGCCAGGCCTAGATCAGTGCCAGGCCTAGATCAGTGCGGGGTGTAGATCAGTGCCAGGCGTAGATCATTGCCAGGCCTAGATCAGTGCCAGGCCTAGATCAGTGCCAGGCCTAGATCAGTGCCAGGCGTAGATCAGTGCCAGGCCTAGATCAGTGCGGGGTGTAGATCAGTGCCAGGCGTAGATCAGAGCCAAGCCTAGATCAGTGCCAGGCGTAGATCAGTGCCAGGTCTAGATCAGTGCCAAGTGTAGATCAGTGGCAGGCATAGATCAGTGCCAGGCGTAGATCAGTGCCAGGCCTAGATCAGTGCCAGGTGTAGATCAGTGCCAGGCGTAGATCAGTGCCAGGCCTAGATCAGTGCGGGGTGTAGATCAGTGCCAGGCGTAGATCAGTGCCAAGGCGTAGATCAGTGCCAGGCCTAGACCAGTGCCAGGTGTAGATCAGTGCCAGTCGTAGATCAGTGCCAGGCCTAGATCAGTGACAGGCGTATATCAGTGCCAGGCCTAGATCACTGCCAGGTGTAGATCAGTCCAGGCATAGATCAGTGCCAGGCCTAGATCAGTGTGGGGTGTAGATCAGTGCTAGGCATAGATCAGTGCCAGGCGTAGATCAGTGCCAGGCGTAGATCAGTGCCAGGCCTAGATCAGTGCCAGGCATAGATCAGTGCCAGGCCTAGATCAGTGCCAGTCCTAGATCAGTGCCAAGTGTAGATCAGTGCCAGGCGTAGATCAGTGCCAGGCCTAGATCAGTGCCAGGTGTAGATCAGTGCCAGGCCTAGATCAGTGCCAGGTGTAGATCAGTGCCAGGCATAGATCAGTGTCTAGATCAGTGCCAGGTGTAGATCAGTGCCAGGCCTAGATCAGTGCCAGGCCTAGATCAATGCCAGGCCTAGATCAGTGCCAGGCGTAGATCAGTGCCAGGCCTAGATCAGTGCCAGACGTAGATCAGTGCCAGGGCTAGATCAGTGCGGGGTGTAGATCAGTGCCAGGTGTAGATCAGTGCCAGGCCTAGATCAGTGCCAGGCCTAGATCAATGCCAGGTGTAGATCAGTGCCAGGCGTAGATCAGTGCCAGGCCTAGATCAGTGCCAGGTGTAGATCAGTGCCAGTCGTAGATCAGTGTCAGGCCTAGATCAGTGCCAGACGTAGATCAGTGCCAGGCCTAGATCAGTGCGGGGTGTAGATCAGTGCCAGGCCTAGATCAGTGCCAGGTGTAGATCAGTGCCAGGCATAGATCAGTGCCAGGCCTAGATCATTGCGGGGTGTAGATCAGTGCTAGGCATAGATCAGTGCCAGGCCTAGATCAGTGCCAGGTGTAGATCAGTGCCAGGCGTAGATCAGTGCCTAGATCAGTGCCAGGCCTAGATCAGTGCTTGGCCTAGATCAATGCCAGGCCTAGATCAGTGCCAGGCCTAGATCAGTGCCAGGTGTAGATCAGTGCCAGGATCAGTGCCAGGCCTAGATCAGTGCGGGGTGTAGATCAGTGCCAGGCCTAGATCAGTGCCAGGCGTAGATCAGTGCCAGGTGTAGATCAGTGCCAGGCCTAGATCAGTGCTTGGCCTAGATCAATGCCAGGCCTAGATCAGGTGCCAGGCCTAGATCAGTGCCAGGTGTAGATCAGTGCCAGGATCAGTGCCAGGCCTAGATCAGTGCGGGGTGTAGATCAGTGCCAGGCCTAGATCAGTGCCAGGCGTAGATCAGTGCCAGGTGTAGATCAGTGCCAGGCCTAGATCAGTGCCAGGTGTAGATCAGTGCCAGGCATAGATCAGTGCCAGGCCTAGATCAGTGCCAGGTGTAGATCAGTGCCAGGCATAGATCAGTGCCAGGCCTAGATCAGTGGCAGGCGTAGATCAGTGCCAGCTGTAGATCACCAATGCCCTGTGTGGCAGAAGTCTCACTTCACCTTAGGCAGTGCCCCTCCCTCCTTCCATCACTTTCTTGGCTTTGCATCCAAGACTCGGCACTTGGCAAGGGGCCTTTTCCCTTTCATGCAGTTCATTCTCCCTCTCCTGGAATGGAAGCACTCCTGATCTCGGCCACCTCCCAGTGGGTGTCCCCCAGAAATGTGTCCTGGGCCCTCTACCTTTCATGCCAACCATATTCCATCTACTGGACCGTGAACCCCTCTGATCCCCCCACCGCCCAGTGGTATCCCCCATTTACATTGCCACATACCCTGCCTTTGTCATACATTCACTTCGCTGGACATTTACAATGTCCTGCATTCCCTCTGTCCTCATCTTCACGTTGTGAAGATGGTAATGGATGTCGTTAGGGATAGCGTATAGTTACGTGTGGGGTCAAGGAGTACCAGGGGGGAAGAATAGGAGGTAGGAAAAGAAGCGGGATAAAGGGGGACCTCCCCTGCAATGACAAAGTAAATGTCTTGCAAAGTCAATGCAGACAAAGTAAATGTGTCAATGTGAAGAAATGCATCTCTCGCAGTGGGTGTCCCTCAGGGTTCTGTCCTAGGTATCTTACTTTTAACAAATATCACCCACCCACCCCATCTCCTAGAACACAAACATCTCTGATCTCGCCCAGAGGGTGTCACCCAGGATTCTGACCGGGGCCCGCTAAACCCTAAGCACCCCCCTCTCTGGGTTAATCCATCTTCTCCCTCGCTTGCGATACCCAGGTTGTCTTTTCCGTTCTCACCTTAAGCTCTGACTTCTGCCATCATGTGTCCGGCTGCTTCTCAGCTATCCGCTAATTGACGGCACTTCGCTGTCTACTGCTCAATTTCTTAAAAACGTAATCACCCCACATGATCCTCCGGTCCTCCTTACACTTTCCATTTCCTTTCCCCCTACACTCATCCCCCAAAGCATATACACTTGCGGTCCTCTTCGACAGCGATCTCACCAATTTATCACATCCTCTACGACTGCTGCACGGCTCAACCTTCTTGGTATCAAAAAAAAGTACCATCGTCCAACAAGAAGTATTACCAAAAACGCTTACAGTTGTCTATATCAAATAGGGCTCTTCCCCCGCGGCACGCAGGAAAATTCCAATGTATTCGTGCTGTAGGGCCATGGAAGTTTAGTCCTAAATAAACCATCCTTGTGTGGTTGTCATAGATCTGTGTGAGCCCTGGGAGGAAATTGTGTGAGTGTACAAGAATATTATTATTTAATTATTTTTTTCTTCACACTAAAATTCCTTTTTGGTCTGTTTCTGACACCGAGAAGGCCATAGTTTAGATGATTTGCTACTAAGCAGACACATTTTTGGACCAGCCAATGTTATTACTGTTTTTGGTAGCTCTTCTCATGTTTCATTCCCGAGGCACGATATTAACCGGCCAACCTTGAAATAGTGAATATTCTAAAACAATTGGGATTTTAGTTTATGTCATTATAAGTTCATAACAGGAATCCCCAGAACACACTGTCCTTCGCGTGTGTTGTGAATTTATTGGACAACAGGAAGACGCCTAAAAAAGAAAAAAAGAACTCCTTTGAAAACAAGAAAACATAGGACCAGTCCTGAGGAATAGCAGCCCGATACGGGGATATGGTTGAAACTGGAGTAGGGTTGACTAGGAAACGCCCCTACCTACCTGAGCTCGCTATAGGAGAGACATATTGAGTCGTTGTGTCTCGTCTGGTGGACTGCCGCTTTGATGGTCAGACGGGCTGTTTAGTCTATGGCATGGAATAACACACTTTGAGTTGTTTCTGTTCCATTCATGAATTCTTAATGATATATTTTAGGATTCTGCGGTTTGTGTTTTACTTGTTGCTTTTCACTTTGTAACTTTTCCTATTGGAAAAGGCCTTTAATTGTTGTGATTTATGTAAACACGTCGTGTCATTTCTTACAATTATGTATTGAGTGAATCATTCACACATGTATTGAATGTTGTGTCGAGGGGAGTGTACACCAATTGTTGGATGCATGTTTATTTTGGGGACTTTCAGTCTTCTGTATAAAAAGACCTTAAGCACACGTTTGTAATACTTCATGACATTTAGTCCCAGTGGTTGAGGTTGTTAATGGGGCGTGTGCCTACCTTTGTGTTTCACCATCCTCTAACGAACCACCTAAAACACTGATCTTGACCCACATAGTCATACGTTTTGACTATTGCCCGAGACTACTTCTGGGTTTCCCTCTCGGCCGCTTTGTTTCCTCAACAACAACAAAAATGTTACATTGGCTGTTTGTGCTCTCTACAAACTCTTAACTATTAGTTTGTAAATCTAGCCACGATCTTGCCCACCAGCTTACCTAGTGAACTCGATCACCCGCTCCTCCCTATCCTTTACTCCACTGCTCGACTCAATCACTCTACTCCCCACTCTCCCCTGTGTTACCATCCACTTTTACTCCTTCGTCTTCTTTGATTATGATAGGTTATTTATAACAGGGTTAATACACAGAGGTTTCCAAGCGCCGACCTGGGATTCGAACCTGTGTTGCTCCACGTCGTCTTGCTTCCAAAGCGAGCACGTTGCCCCCGAGCTATCCTCCCAAGACTATTTCCTCTGAATTTCACTGAATTCGCTTGCCACTGTGATTCCACGTTCTACCACAATCTCCTGTGCCCTTCTTGCGCTGCTCTTCTCATAGTGAATCCTAAGCAAGAACTATAGGGTCACTCATTTTAGGAGACCTTTAATGTCATATTATGAGGAGTGACCAAAAATTCACTCTGGCTCTCATAGAGGCACAGCCAACATGTCAACCGCCACGTCATCTTCCATCGCATTGCAGTAACTGGAACCTAACGTTATCTGGAACAAAAGCACAGCCTCCTGGCTCTCCACCTCCCAGCCCCCACTTTTGACCACAATGAATTCTAGGAGCGTTCACTCCCTCCCCACTCTCAGGCCGGAGGATCTTTTCAATGCATTGACTGCTTCCACCACCAGCTCTGGGTCCCAGGTCTCCCTAGCAGACAGACAGGACCACAGGGAGCAGTACCCTTCTCACCTGCTAGAAATCACCCAGAGGCCAAGGGTCACAGTACCACAGCATGGTGGCGCCACACCCCACCGAACAGTACAAGCAGCCATTATTTCCCGCGAATCATGAAGGATGTTAAGACCCATCCCCCTCAACCATCCATCGTAAGACCTTAAACTCAGAAGTCAACATGCGCTTCACCCAACACTGGTCCAGCCTGGTGCAGACCCAACCTCGAGACCCCCTCTGCCCCGGTGTCACCCACTGGGCAACTTGGTAAATGACCCCTCCCCGTATACTGTGCATACATCCAACAGCCCCCCTCCCACTTGGATGCAGGAAATAGAAAATAGACTTCAGCACCCATCCCAGCACCCATCCCAGAGCCCAGAGAGAGCATTCTTGGGTCACTTACAACTTCTCCTGGAGGACCTGGGGGGCCGCCGGGGGTGCCCTGAAAGGAAATGCAGAGACATCTGTTTATAAAGATTATTCACATGGAGTAGACAGACAGTCATCAATACCTGGGCAGGGTCACAGGACATCAGCTGACCAATGCCATCCCAAATGGTTTGTGCATGGATTACCCATGGAACATGTATGCGCAGAGCATGTAGGCAACTCCAAAGTGACCAACGCGCCAATAGAATTGCGGCGTTGGCTATACAGTCATGGCGTAAGAATGAGACAAAGAGACCAATAGCAGGTCCCGATGGGCAAAGGGTCTTGCAGTCCAGAAAGGCTGCATGCAGGTAGAGCAGGGCTGCAGGGAGGGAGTCTTACAGTACAGCAGGGCTGCAGGCAGGGAGTCTGACAGCACAGCAGGGCTGTAGACGGGGAGTCTGACTGCACAGCAGGGCTCGAGGTAGGGAGTCTGACAGCACAGCAGGGCTCCATGCAGGGAGTCCGACCGCACAGCAGGGCTCCATGCAGGGAGTCGGACTGCACAGCAGGGGTGCAGGCAGGGAGTCTGACAGTACAGCAGGGCTGCAGAGAGGGAGTCTGACAGTACAGCAGGGCTGTAGACAGGGAGTCTGACTGCACAGCAGGGCTCCAGGCAGGGAGTCTGACAGTCCAGCAAAGCTCCATGCAGGTAGAGCAGGGCTGCAGGCAGGGAGTCTGACAGCACAGCAGGGCTGCAGGGAGGGAGTCTGACAGTACAGCAGGGCTGCAAAGAGGGAGTCTGACAGCACAGCTGGGCTCCAGGCAAGGAGTCTGAAATCACAGCAGGACTGCAGGGAGGGAGTCTGACAGTAGAGCAGGGCTGCAGAGAGGGAGTCTGACAGTACAGCAGGGCTGTAGACAGGGAGTCTGACAGTACAGCAGGGCTGCAGAGAGGGAGTCTGACAGTACAGCAGGGCTGTAGACAGGGAGTCTGACTGCACAGCAGGGCTCCAGGCAGGGAGTCTGACAGTCCAGCAAAGCTCCATGCAGGTAGAGCAGAGCTGCAGGCAGGGAGTCTGACAGCACAGCAGGGCTGCAGGCAGGGAGTCTGACAGTACAGCTGGGCTGCAGGCAGGGAGTCTAACAGCTCAGCAGGGCTGCAGGCAAGGAGTCTGATGGTACAGCAGGGCTGCAGGCATTTAGTCTGACAGCAGAGAAGGGCTCCAGGCAGGGAGTCTGACAGCACAGCAGCGCTGCAGTCAGGGAGTCTGACATTATATCAGGACTGCAAAGAGGACGGCCAACTGTATGGCATGGCTGCAGGGGGTTGTCTGGCTGTAGTTCATGGTTTCGGACAAGAGTCTAACACTATAGAAAAGCTGCAGACAGGGAGCATGACAGTACAACAGTGCTCCAATCAAGGAGTTCGACTGTAAAGCATGGCTGCAGCCACGGAGTCTGACCGTACAGCAGTGCTCCACACAGGAAAACAGGGAGTCTAACAGTACAGCATGGATGCAGACAGGGAGTAAAACCGTACATAAAGGGTGCAGCGAGGAAGTCTAATTGCATAGCGTGACTGCAGAGGGGTTTCGGACAGCAAATGATGGATTCGGATAAGGAGTCTGACACTATAGAAAGGCTGCACGCAGGTTGGCTGAAGATTAACAGTTTGGCAGTCCAGCATAACTACTGGGAAGGAGTCTGCAGTACAGCCTAACTGCACACAGGAAGTCTAGCAGTGCTACATTGGTACAGCATGGCTTGAGAAAGGGAGTGTGACAAACAGTACAGCATGGCTGCAGGCAGGGAGTCTGACAGTACAGCAGGGCTGCAGGCAGGGAGTGACAGTACAGCAGGGCTGCAGGCAGGGAGTCCTACAGCACAACAGGGCTGCAGGCAGGGTGTCTGCCAGTACAGCATGGCTGCAGACAGAGAATCTGCCAGAACGTCAGGGTTTCACACCGGGAGTCTGACAGTGCAGCAAAGCGGTGACTAGGGAGACTGGCAGTACAGAATAGCTGCTGGTGGAGGGTCTGACCAGGTAGCAGGGTTGATATCTGCAACTAACATGCACATGGCATGCATTAACTCACCGGTTTCCCGGGAAATCCAATACCAGGTAATCCTGGTATTCCAGGCTTGCCAGGTTCTCCCGCAAGCCCCTCAGGTCCAACGTATCCGGGGTCTCCCTGGAAAAAAACAAAAGGGGTATTAAAATAACTGCCCGGATATGGAGAGATGCTTTACTAACTGACTGTTCTGAGGGTATATGGCACAATGGGCTTTCACTTGCATTCCACACCAAATTATTACAAATAAAGCAGAACACTGCAACAAACTAGCACCCCACCACCAAGGACCAGACTGATCAGACCTCTTCAATCCACTTTCCAGCCAAGGCATGGACACCTAAGCCTGACGGAACCACTCAGACCAAGCAGCTCCGCAAGGCAAATCCCAAAGCCTGTGGCACCAAGATGAAAGCCAGGACGAGCCTGGACACCATGGGCCCGATCCATGGAATTATTTGCAGGTGCGCGTGCAACTGCGTGCAAATCCACATTCGTCGGTTCATGGAATCGAATGTACGGTACTTTTCCTGGACTTGCGTGTAGTTCGCTCTGGCCTGGCACGTCTGTGCGAGCCATCGAGGGCCTTGCTCGAGAATCCACACAGAGTGTAGGTGTGGCTTGCGCAGAGGGCTGGGAAGGGGGCAGAACACCAAAAAGGGGAAGAACATGCGAAAAAGCGGGCGTACCGAGGGATGGCCGGCAGGCCGTCCCTTGCACGCCCACTATTACGTGGCACGATATGTATTCATTGAATCAATGGCGTAACCTCTCAGCCGGGAAATGTCCACGCAAGTCCTTCATAAAATCTGCAACCCGAAGGCAGGCGTAAGTACACTTGCGCGTAGGATTGGTAGCACAGAGGTGAGGTTGCATGTTGGATTTTAGGGGGCGTGTACTCAACCAGGGTTCCGATGTAACTTGGGGGTGAATGAAGCAGTGTAGCGGGGTGCAGGAATGGTTTACGTGGGTTCGCACACAGATTTTCCGAGTGTAGACCGAGTTACAATGTTTTATACGCAGCTGGTCGGGTTGCTGGGAACAGTTACAGGGGACCGTGTGCTCGGTCCCTGAGATGCAGGTGTGCTTGTGGGGGGCCACGTGCACTGTGTGAAGGGTGCGTGTATTCATGCCCGGGGAGCGCGCAAAGGTAGCTGATCTGGCTGTTTATGCTTGGTGTGTGGGTGTATCAGGGCGTTCCGGCAGCGACTTGCGAATACGGTCACTTTGCGCGAACATTTCCATGAATAAGCAGGGCGCACATTTGTTACTCTGAGCACAGGCTTGTGCAGTGTCCTTTTCGGTGCGCAGCCCTTGCAGGATTCCTGTGCACAGTTCCATAAATCAGGCCCCATGTCTGGACAGAGCACCAAACTTGAAAAAACAAAGATGGAACCCTACGGGGTCAACATAACCAACGCGTGCGGCAAATACGCAATGCTTAATCGAGGGCACTTGGAGATCACGTTCAGTTGGGTCCACCTCCTCAACTCCCACCCACATCAGACTGACTCCACATAACGATCATATAATGGAACCCAAAAAAATTAGAACACCTCATCCCAATAGGAAGAATAGGACACTATTGGTGCAACCTAGCCTCGAACACAAATACCATGAGTCCTCAAGCACCCTCAACCACTCTCCATTCCCCAACTAATCGATACACCTTTCTGCATTACAATGCACACACAAAACCCCATGCACACATGCCGCTGTCTGGCTGGAACCATTCCCATCACATGTATTTGGTGAAAATGCTGAGAGCCCTCTGCATGGCCCGCTACATATTTACCCCACCACATATCTCCACCGCTACAAATCAGTTGCTTACCCGCTCTCGAGGTGTATAGCAGATCTTGTGTTTTACCTTCCATAGGAAGCATCAACACAGGTGTCACTGCTACACGCCGTAACCAGCCAGACCGGCGTCCCGAGCTCGAGTACTTCCGGTCCGCACTCACCATCACCACAGGGTTCGCTCCTGTTTATCCCTCAACCCCACTATCGGTGCCCACTCTTCATCTTTGCAGGTCCACGTAGTGTCCAAAATATGGCAGAAGGGCGCTATGCAAGACCACTTTACATTATATTACCTAAGTTTCTATATGTGCCGCTCACGGCAACTATGAATTATGGTTTAGGTCTACTTGGTCGAAAATATTTGACCTTTTCACATTTGACTGAATTTATTTTGGTCATTTTTTGGTTGAGAATGCGGAGGGAGACCCACTGCAACCCCCCAACCCTCCTACTCTGTTACCCCACCCTATAAATATATTCAATTAAATTTGACCTACTTTCAACAAAGAAAACAATCAAAAATATGTGGTCTAAAGTAAAAGGTTGAATGTTTTTGGAATAAGTAGGCTAATACCGGAATTATGGCAGGGAAGTGAATTAGCATACAGATGTGAAAAACCCTGTGTGTTCTCTCCTTCAAAGCAAAGGCATGGCTAGGAGATATGAGTGTCAAGGACCATCCTTGGGCAAAGGTCATTTACAGGTCTGGTCTGCTCGGCATTGGTTGCAAACGTATTAATTATTATTATTGAGCACGGACCCAGCTCCGGGAAGCAATGGACCACTTTACATATATATCTAGATAGAGATGTGAATGTTAGCATGCGCCACACTTAGATGGAATTCTTAACTTTAGCTTGTGTCGCATCTAGATAGAAATGCGAATGTTAGCATGCGCCACACTTGGATGGAACTGTGAATGATGGTGAGTGCAACACTTCATTGGAATCGTGATCACTAGCCTGACTCACATCTAGACAGAATATTGAAAATTAACAACGATGGAATAGTGAATGATAGCAAACATCAGACATAGACATAACTGCAAGGACAGCAATGGCAACTAACCAATCCACTAACAATTTCACCCCTCTGCATACACTTCTCAAACTCTAACCAAACACAACCACAAGCCTAAAACGCAGCAATCCGCACTAACTTCACCACACTGCGACAACAAAACAAACCCCACATAGACTTGCACAACAGCACACGACGACTACCGACCGTAAAACACCCCAAGCCCAGCCGATGGACCCACCGGGCTGAGGCTGCCATCAGCACATCACTGCTCTCTTGCACTTTTCCAGCTTAGTCCCACTAACTCACCCCCCCTCCCTCTTTCAGAGCCTCCAGAGCACCAGGGGACCACTCCGGTGGTGACAGTGCGCGGTACAAATATCCTTTAACATCAACATTAACATTAACATTAACATATTTACATATTACGCCAACCGGCTCTCACACATGCTTGTACGTATATTTAAATAGCGTGAATTTAGCTAGGGAGCACTGGAGCGCTGTACGAACGTAAGAGCGACGGCACATCGCGGTAGTCCCCTAGAAGATGGGGGCATGCACGGATCAGGCGCTCTAAGGGCCCCCACGCTCTCTTGCTACATGTTCCTTGCATGTGACACTAGCTTCGGAAAATACTCCCAGCCGACTCGCCCAGGTCCGGTAACAATTACACCCATGCCAGGAAAATTAGAATTGCAACAAATAACCATAAACGAGAAGTAGCTCGAGATGTTTTATTGGCCCTTTAAAAATGTAACTTTACCCAGAGCCTTTTAATAAAAAAGCTGAAACTAAATTCACATGTGTATAAGCGCTATACAAATAAACTGTCATATCAGATGATAAATGGATTCAGAAGAACCCTTTCAGTGCAGCCTTTTTTTACTCTGTTTTTTTTCTCTTTCTTGTCTCTTTCCTTTCATTCTTTATTTTTTCATTTCAGCCCCATTTCTTCATCTTCAAGCTTTTGTTAAAACATCAGACTCATTAATCAATCGATGGTGTTTGCTTTTCAATGGTTACATCTTCTCTAGTGAAGCTCTTCTATTTTTACCTTACAGCCGGTAAGATAGCTCAGCGGGTTGAGTGCTCACTGCTGCGATCTATGTGTGATCTGCTGGTCGCACGTTCGAATTCCGTCAAGGCCAACTCAGCCTTTGATCCTTCTGAGGTCAACAAATGAGTACCAACTTCGGTTGGGATGATAAATGTATGTAAATATGTTCTCTGTAAAGGGCTTTGGCTTAAGGCGCTATGTCAATAACAAATCATTATCATTTACACCATTACTGCAAGAAGCAACGTATTGGGGGTTGTATCCTATGTGTGGTTGTTTCATAAAATGAGTACAAAGGGCATTAGAATGCATGACAGTGTTTAAGGACGACACAACAACACATTCTCATCAATTTTGGAATAACACCGACATTATAAGGAGGCAAGGTGGGTGTGTAATAGGGTCAGGGTGTCGTGAGCAACGAAAGCAAAGCAGCTGAGGGTTTCAGCCAGGACCCACACACCCCCCCCCCCGGCCTCACAGCATGTTTCATTTGGAAGCAGTTACCAAGTTGCGAGGATTAGGTGGTGACCGCTTCATACAAAACTAATCATGAGAGGCCAAATGCCCATGACAGTGGTGGTCGGCACATGGAAAAGAAGTCTTGCTCACTGCCCCTCAGACCCTCAGAACATTTTTTTGTTTTAGCACATATGGTGGCGAATCAGTGCCACCCTGTGGCACAATGAAAGATATAACACAAACAAACAATGGTGGGAACCTCCAAACCCGGCACCTAGAGGTAAAACAATACATATGAAACAGGTGGTGGTGCCGGAAACACGAGAGCAACTGAAGAACAAGGCAAAGGATATTACATCAAAAATTCATTTTATTTTGTTATAAATTGTAAAAAATCTTTAATTAATTCATTTTGTAAAACACATCCTATATAGCAGACATTCATACATTCATTCATACTAATACAGCTCTAAAAATAGTACATTTATATTTTTTAAAGGGAAATGAGAAGAAAATGTAACTAACTGTTCCATTGTTAGGATAAAAATTACGCTTTCTAGAAAAACAATTAATGGGATCAAAAGCAAAGAGATACAAATTCTGTGTAATGGAAATGCCAACAACACTTCCAATGTTCAATGATAATGGTTCACTCCAGACAAAAGTTATCGACTATTAGTGCCCAGACTGTTGATGCCAAGATAAATGAGTCTTCTTAGTCAAATAGGCTTCTTAATACATAGTTTCGACTTGGATAGTTATCTATGTCTTCATCAGGATAGGGATGAACCTAACAACATTTCTGAAAACCATACACCAGATGGTAAACTGGTCTTGTCTTGACCAGCTTCTCCTCTGTATTAGAGATGCTGGGTCAAATGCAGGTAGTCCTCGTTATAAAGCACACTCCAGGAAATTTGTAAACATCAAAATCCCTCAATAAAAAGGATAACTCTCCTTGACTTTGTATAGATGAAGTGTCGGCACCGTCTGTCTCTTATCTAGGCCGACTTCGTAGTGGTGAAAGAGGGATAGACAAAAAACTGTGACCGCCGTAACGTCCCCACTGTGTCGCAGTTCCTACTCTGCATGCGACGCAGCTTTCAATATATGGGGCGTAACACTCCCAAATGTCAAGGAGAGTTATCCTTTTTATTTATTATTACCCACGGTGTGTGGTGCTCATTTATCGAGCTCGGAAGGATGAAAGGCTGTGTTTGGCCCCGCCGGGATTCGAACCTCGGAAGGATGAAAGGCTGCGCTTGGCCCCGCCGGGATTAGAACCTCGGAAGGATGAAAGGCCGAGTTTGGCCCCGCCGGGATTAGAACCTGCATCCAGCAGGCTCTGCACAGATGTCAAAGCGAGCGCTCTACTCGCTGTGCACTGGCCCTGCATAGAAACTGCAGGGCCAGTGGCAGGTTTTCGCTGCATCACAGATGGTTATTTGTTGTGTCCTGCCTCTCAGCATGCTTTCTTCTGCCAACATGCTGAGAAGCAAAGAACTATAGCCAGGTAATGTAAGGAGTCTCGGTCACAGTCCCGCTTTGTCCCTCATCACTGCCCCTCGTCCTAGCCCACTCTGCATGTCTTTCAGTCTCGGATTCTAGTCCTAGTCTCCCATCCTAGGCCAGTCTCAGTTCTAGTCCTAGTCTCCCATCCTAGGCATGTCTCAGATACTAGTCCTAGTCTCCCATTTAGGCCAGTCTTGGATACTAGTCCTAATCTCCAATTCTAGACCAGTTTCAGTTCTAGTCCTAGTCTCCCATCCTAGGCCAGTCTCAGATACTAGTCCTAGTCTCCCATCCTAGGCCAGTCTTGGATACTAGTCCTAATCTCCAATTCTAGACCAGTTTCAGTTCTAGTCCTAGTCTCCCATCCTAGGCCAGTCTCGGATACTAGTCCTAGTCTCCCATCCGAGGCCTGTCTCGGTTCTAGTCCGTCTGTCACAGTTTCTATAAACAGTCACAGTTAGGTCTCTGTGTCTCACTCCCTGCGCTGCTTCTTCAATGTTTTCTTTGCTTCCCCGCTCCTTATGCCCCCTTTAGCTTTGGATAATTCCCTCTCTCTGTCTTTCTCGCTCTTTCCATCCATCTCACTGGGGATTGTGGTGCCAGTTGGGTTGTAAATATTGTTTTAAAAAAAGGGGGGAGAAAGAATTAAAGGCTGCATGGGGAATATGTAAGGGGCCTGGATTCTGAGAGTATAAAATATGATGTAAATGACTTACCCCGGGCATTAGACATGATGTAATCACCCCCCTCCCTACGCTGCATATGCTGCAGGTGGTAGTTTGACATTTCGCAAGTGAGGGTCTTGATTGGTTATGATTTGACATTTACAACGCGCCTATACATAAGTGTTTTAAGGTTGTAGGTTTTGAGGTATGCATGGAACTTAAGCTCTGTTATTAAGCATGAGACCTGCAGACAGCGGAGGAGTCAGGCAGCTGATTGGGCTGCCCCAGAGCTTAATGGTAAATCATGAATACTGCTCAGATGTTACTCAGGCAGAAATGAGCATATTGCATTCACGCTGCTGGATCCTTCTTTCATCACTTATAACTGGCATATTCACAGGGATTGCCCCAGAATGACTGATAAACGGGTTCTGGGTCTTGGTACCGAACAATATTCTCCTCTTGCTGCAAACGACATTCACCAGGTAGAATATCTCTTCCTACGCATGGCCGCATGTATCCGGCGTCTGTCTTCTGTGTCACACTTGTACTGCCCTACCTTTAGCGCTGTACTCAGGGGCGTTGCTAGGGGGGGTGGGAGGGGCTAAAGGGCTATAGCCCCTGATCTTTTGGTTGTAGCCCCGGATAGAATCTCAGGAGCTACAGCCAAAAGACTAGCTAGCCCCCAGTCCCAAAAGTTCCGACATCAGCGTAGCCCGGGTCTTTTCCAGACCTAGCAACTCCCCTGCCTGTACTAATATTATTTTCTAGAGTTTACCGTGTTCTGATGGACACTGTTTAAGACCCTGGGTAGTTGGGGCTTGAAAGTGTGTTTTAACATTAATGAGGATGTCATAACAGATGGTGCTGCGATCAAAAGCATGTTATGGGGCCCTGCAGCAGTCGGTCTAATCTGTAGACTCTGTGCCTCAGCTGATAGTAGACAAGGTTAGAAGTATTTAATCAGCCAGCAGAGGCGTGTAGCGCGCCTAATAATAGTCCCAGGACAGGATGATCGGCCCTTCAGCTTGCCTGCTGTTTTAGTTGGACTTTAATATAAATGCTCAAAGATGAATTCTCATGTTCCCAGCATCACTGCAGCGAGCATACCGAAACATCTAAAAGGGTGCAGCTGGAGCAAGGCGCGTGTGTTTGTGGGGGGAGGGTGTGGGCGTGTGTGCATGTGAGTCTGTGCGTGTGTATTCAATGCTGGCCTTTTAAGATGTATGTGTTTTGTCCGCAAATACATGTTTTTCCAAAATGTTAAAATTCAGTTTTGCTTTTTAAGCCTCACCTTTACATTCCTTTTTTGGGGGTGCTCTCCCCTCCCCCATAGAGTCACGATGGACGTCCACTTTCATTGCACAGTAAATAACCCTGTTCTACCCAAGTGTTTTTAATTGTGTAATTCTGCGTTCACACTTTGTATCTTGTGCGTGTGGGGGGGGGTGGGAGAATGGGAAATGGTAAAGTCACCGCACTCTTCCACTATCCCAGTTACACCACTATCCATGTGTGTTACTCGCCGACTGCCATGTCTAACAGTGCCTTATTGCCAAAACGCAAGCGTGCTATGTTGTAGCGCAAACTTCTTGCCTGCAGCTACGCTTCGACTTCCGCTGCATAAGATTGGCTGCTTCTACAGCCCTCGTTTCAGATCAATTTCCAGTTTGTTGCATCGTTTTATAGAGCAGCCTTGTCCGGAGATGCAGCTCGAGCAGGCGGAAGTAGCAGCATTAAGCGAGACGTCTCTCCCAGAACCCTGAACTAGCAGCAGTAAGCGAGACGTCTCACCCAGAACCATGGAATTAGCAGCAGTAAGCGAGACGTCTCACCCAGAACCATGGAGGTAGCAGCAGTAAGCGAGACGTCTCTCCCAGAACCATGGAAGTAGCAGCAGTAAGCGAGACGTCTCTCCCAGAACCGTGGAAGTAGCAGCAGTAAGCGAGACGTCTCTCTCAGAACCGTGGAAGTAGCAGCAGTAAGCGAGACGTCTCTCCCAGAACCGTGGAAGTAGCAGCATTAAGCGAGACGTCTCGCCCAGAACCGTGGAAGTAGCAGCAGTAAGCGAGACGTCTCTCCCAGAACCGTGGAAGTAGCAGCAGTAAGCGAGACGTCTCACCCAGAACCGTGGAAGTAGCATGCACAGCAGGCATTGTTTGTGTATCTTAGAATGTTTTCCGCTAGTATCTAGACTGAGCTCTTCCAGGCGTGAGAACGCAGTGTCTGCCTGTGACTTGTATGCAGAGAAACTCCAAACAGCCACCCGAAACACTCATGCAATGCCTGAACCACCCCTTCCATTGAAATGCATGTGTACTCTTCTGTATAAAAGCAGAGTGCACTGAGGGAGGGTTGGGGGAGGGGGTGCTGTGCCAAATCTCCTTCTGTTATAGGGTTGCTGATTGATCTGTGTATGCTGGCTTTGCTGACTGCTATTAAAGAGATCCACCAATCCACCTGAAGAGTCCGTGATTGATTATTCCCACGACATAACCAAGCAGCGTTTCTTGGATTTATGTCATTTTCACTTATTTTTAAATTTGTATTTGGTTGTTTATTTATTTATCACCACCCCTATTCTTGTGGACCCAATGCCGGCTTTGTTACACTAGCATATGACGGTACATTGTGTGACGCCATGTTATATTCACTTATAGTTTCTTATGTTGTGTCAAATTAATGTCATGCTACTTTGAACAAGGCCAGCCTTCTGTACTGACACCACCCACAGTCAAATGATCACAAACACCACTGCCTCCTTTCACCCCTGCGTCACCTGACATTACAAACATCTCGTGTTAGTCTAAAATCTGCCCCCTTCCCCTGTTCTCTCCTCCTATTGCCTTTTCCACTCCTTCGCCCCAGACGCGCACTATCCACTCTACCGAGAAGCCTTGGTGCCGCAAGACCACTACAGTGGTGACTGCGGCAGAACATAAGGAGTATTAGAACATACGTGTAAAGTGCAGTGAGGAACTGCAACACCCAATGGGGGCTCTGCCAATGCTTGTATTCCTGTCTAGCCTTTCATTGTAAAAACAATTCTGTGGGCCTTCTTATGCCCATGGCAGACCCCGCTGCAGCGTATACAGTTTCTGATTGGGCACAGGGCAGCAGTCACGTGCCAGCAGCCTGGTGGTCATTTCTCCTTTGATACAGTGAGGAATTGATGTGTCGGTGTTCCCACTCCAACTCACCACAACCCATTCTCAACCTTCCCCTTCAAACACTCCGCATCGCAAACATGCATGCCACATTCTACATTTACACGGGGATCACAAGTGGGTGCTGACGAGCCATGTAATAGCTTTTTAGCTGCAACACATACAGCCCACCAAGTTTGTAGCAGAAAAAAACCATCTGCATGGCACACCATGAAAATAGCCTCATTAAGCCCAGCAGTACCACCCACCCCCGAGAACCCACCCAGGCTTACGGTGCTTACCTTGTTTCCCTTGGGTCCCACGATGCAGATCTCCCCCGGCCGCCCCTGTCCAAAGAAAGAAGAGAAGGGGTCAAAGTTGGTGCTTAAAGGTTCCTGAGTCTGTCAACTTTACGATAGAACCTGAAACTCAGTGAGACAAGCCTACCCATGGGAGGTTCCAGTCTGCAAGAGGAAAGTGCCCCTAAGCATCATGGGGAGCCAATCCCCTATTAAACAAAGATGGCGGCTAAATGAATCCAAGGGTGCAGACCTTTCAAACCTCTTGGGCCCCAGATAGGAAAACAGGGAAAATTGGAGGTAGACAAAGAGATGCTAGAGAGAAAGAGAGAAAGAGTGAAAAAGAAAGGCACGTGAGTCATAGACAGACTGGTACTTCATGGTGAGTGGATGGCACAGATTTGACCACCTATCAGGCAACACTTGTCAAGTACACCGACCTGCTTCTCCGCAGGTCTATCCGCCTCGGGGGGAAGGGATGAGAGAGGAAAAAGCAGGAGAATGTGAGGTGAAAAGGGAAAGAGAGAACAGACAAGATGAGATTGAGTGGTTGGGAGCTTGGCGTTGGCCTTGTGCAGTGGGATAAGGTAGAGCGAGTTGACCACCACACAGTGGCATGGCATGCTGCCAGAGGACCTCTCTGTGCAACTCTAAACAGGAAACTCAATTATTGAACGAGCTTAACACCTCTTTCAAGGAAAGGATGCAATGCTGTCCGTGCAGGCCCTAGACATCGGCTTCTCTGGCAAGTCATTGGTAGCTTGAGCTTCCAGAAGGCAATGTCCAGGAGAGGCAGGTAGTGGGATCCAAGGAGATGTCCCCACAACCTCAGTCCACATATGAGGGACCTGTGACTGTCAAAAACACCGAGACCCACAGGAGGGAAGGCAAAACGAACAAAGGAGGATCAGGCCAGGGTCGCCTTCAAGATCAGGCCAGGAAGAGTCAGGTGCTCATTCCAATGGCTAGGCATTCTGGGACGTATCGCTCTAGAGGGCCCGGCAGGGGTCTCAAGAAGGCTCCTGGCCACTATAATGTGGCAGTGTTATTGGGAAGGAGGCTTAAAGCATTCATCTGGTCAGTGGGACTGGTGGTTTCATGGTGCTTACATCACGTCCTGGGTAACCGGATGCCCCCTTTACGCCGCCATCTCCTTTGTCACCTTTCTCTCCCTATGAAAATAAAACAAAAACACATGTGCACTCTGGGAATAAATGAACACAGATGGGCAAGTACATACACACAAAGACAAGCACACGTCTTCTCACTGCTCAGTGTGTCCTCTGTCCCACACTGCCGCCCTACCTGGCAAGGTAATGCCACGCTTCCCACAGTCTCAGCATAGACAGCGAGTACTTCCTACTCAATCACACCACAGTGGGCGTAGAGGAAAACCCACAAGAGAAAAAGAAATACGCCACTGCGACCCGCTGGAGTCAAAATGGCCACAGGAATACCTTGGGCAGGGGCGAGAGGAGGCAAGGTGAGGTTTGCCGTTCCATGAAACTCCCACCACCGCAAAGCAATCCAGGCTTCATTGATTTGTTGGAGTGCAATTCGACAATCCCATATCCCGCATTCAGCCCTATGAGGTTTTGCAAAAGCTCGGTTTGGAGAAGTGTTCAGATTCTGATTCAGGTCGGTTGCTGGTCTGCACCCCACCTTGCTGAGTGCATTGCTTGCATGGCCCACCCAGATATTAAATATGGAAGGCCAGTCTGGTTTTCAAGATAGCCACCCTGGAAAGTACTCCATAAAATGTAAGGCATTTCAGGGGGAGCAAATCTACAGCATTTGGTGCTTCTGAGGGCGGGACTGGATGGTGCTGTTCGGTGACTCGATGACCCAATCCTCTGCCTCTTTGATTGGTGGTCCAGCATTGAGGGGAGTCTACTTGAGTTGCAGCTCACGGGCGTCCTGAGCTTCCAAGGCATAGACAAGCCCCTGGCCCGGTGTGATATCACTCCCAGACGTGCCCACTGCCCTCCATTCCCCCAGATCATGTCCAAGTGAACTAGCCCTCCCTATGGGATGGGGCACCGCGCATCCTTTCCCGGGCAGCCTCAGTGGGGCAGGTCATGACGCCTGTGGGATTGGTTGCAGCGTCGCTAGCACCTGGGTCCCTCCACACCAAGTTATTCATCCAGGTAAGGGGTGTCAATATGTTGACCTATTTAACTGGTTTCTAACTGTGCTGGATGGGAGATGTCACTCGTGTGGTGTGAGCCCTTGATGTTCTAATTGTGGAATTGCTCCGTATAGCGCGAGATGATATACTGGGCCATACATACGCTTTTACTCTGTTGCGCTAATCCCCATGTGCCGATGTTATGATTTTTCCATAGACTTTGTTATTTCGCTATTTGGCTCCTTGCTATCCCCTCACTGCACCATAAGTCGTGCTTGACTTCACTATTCCATAACAATGCTTTATTAGGCTGTGCTCGATTTCCAAGTGTCCCCGTTCAACATTGACTTTCGCTCCTTAGTTCCGCCCCATTCTTTTGCTCTGCACCTGGTTCCCCTCCCAGGGTCTTTCAAACTGTGATTTCTCACCCGAGTTATCCACATTGCTGTTTTCTCATAGACAACAACCAGGCACCCACAGTGGGTCTATCCTTGTGTTGTGACCCACTGCGCTCACCCAGAGGGAACCTGGCTGTGATCCACTGTATTCACCCAGAGGGATTCTATTCCTGGGCTGTGATCCCCTGTGTTCACCCACAGGGATTCTATTCCTGGGCTGTGATCCACTGTATTCACCCAGAGGGATTCTATTCCTGGGCTGTGATCCCCTGTGTTCACCCACAGGGATTCTATTCCTGGGCTGTGATCCACTGTATTCACCCAGAAGGATTCTTTTCCTGGGCTGTGATCCCCTGTGTTCACCCACAGGGATTCTATTCCTGGGCTGAGAACTACTGTGTTCACCCACAGGGTGGGTTTGGGAAAGAACTGAGTCACCCGGGCTCCGGCTCAGTAATCTTATTGTTGACTGTGTAATTTAGATTGGACTCTTAAGAATAAATGAAAATTCTCGTCACTTGATGTTTAGGGTGATTTATTAAGACACTTAAGCCGACACGTGTTTCAACCCAACATGGGTCTTTTTCAAGGCTTTGGTGAGAATACAAGGTAAAGTGAACATTTGTAGTAATAAGCAAACACCTGAGTGGGGCAAACTGATGTGATTTGGATGGAGGTGAAAAGTGTTCAGGGTGTGAGGGTTGGTGATAGTGTGACTTTTGAATATAGGAACGCCGTTTTGATGCATGAGGCATGTTTAGGCATGTTGATTGCATTGCATTGGTAGTTGTGATTGCGGTGACATTAAGTGTACAGACTGTACATCAGATGAGATGGGTGAGACAATGCATGAAATTGCATGTCGTTACAGTATAATGGATGTTGGCATGGTTATAGAAGTGGGAGCAGAAAATGCACAAGTCAAATGAAGGGTAGCACCAAGGAAAGGGTGAAAGGAAGAAAAGAGGTTATGTTAGTGAAGTGGGGTCTGAGGACACGGCCAGGTTGGGCCAATGGAGTTGTGTGTGGTGTGGGTATGTTCCCTTACCGTGTGTGGTGAGCACATAGATATAAGCTGGTGGTAAGCTCAGCCTGGGGCTCTGGCCCGTTAACCTGTGGGGGAAAATGTACAGATAACTTATGTAGGTGTTAGGCCAGTAAGTACCGGGCTGTCAAGCATAGATGCTGTTCTCTGCGTGGCGAATATTCGATTGGGGTTAGTAAATCACTCTAAACATGAAGTGACGAGATTTCTCATTTATTCTTAGGAGACCAATCTAAATGACACGTCAACAATACGATCTCTGAGCCGTCGCCTGGGTGACTCGGTTCTTACCAGAACCCATTCTAAACCTCGCCAAGACGCAAGAGCACTGTCTTATAAGAAACCCTCACTGGCAGAAGGATCTACTAACTCATTACAATGATGAGCACAGTGATCTGCACATTCTAGTGATCTACCTAACTTGTATTTTCACCCACAGGGATTCTATCCCAGGGCTGTGATCCACTGTGTTCTGGGATTCCATCATAAAAGTTCTGGCCCCTTCTCGGTTTTGTCCAGCTGGGTTCTCCACCCTCTCTCTGCTCCCATTGGTGGCTTTGTTGCTAGGTGATGGCGCATCGTTGACTCGGGTAACCCTCCTTAATATTTACCATCTTTCTGTATGTTCTTGCGTGGTCTGCTTCTCGGCTTTGTGATTTTGGCGCTAGAGTGATACTCAGTTGATAACGGGGTACATGGCACTCCCTGCTCTTCTTCGTGGAGTGCAAGGCTTCTTTGCTGTAAATACTCCAGTTGGGTTTAGTTACATTTTAATTGTTACTTATTACTTAAAGTAGGTTACATCCAGTCAATGTTGGGAATCGTTCAGTTATTCTGCATTAAGGCGCTGTGTGTGCATCTTGCACTATATTACTAGATCAGCCCATGAAGACGTTACGGACCCACATACCTCATCACCTCGTATCGTAGTTATACATTCGTGCTACCCAAACACCACCTACTCTAGCACAGGGAAGTTTGGTTTCATTATGGGAGCAAGTCACCTCTTCCCTTAAATCGGTCATTCTCTGAGGCTACATTAGGTAGACTCAGGCTCCAATGAATCGAGTTCTCCGTGCGACTCCTCTGAGATATTAGTTACTTTTCTTTATCTCCCATGGAAAATGTATCGACTCACTTGATGTGGAAATTCTACCGGGGGCCTTTTAAATGTCTCTTCCTCAAAGAGATCCTCAATTGCAAAACTATAAGTTATTCCCTCCATGCTTCCGAAGAATACAGGTTATTCTCCATGTGCTCCTCTAGACTATAGACTATTTTCCCCAGGATCAAGACTATAGGCTGCTCTCTCCATACTTCTCAAGATTGTTGGCTATTCTCCTCATGTTCCTCGAGACTGTAGGCTACTCTCCCCCAACTATAGGCCAATGTTGACTATGCCCCTCAAGACTATAGGCTATTCCATCCATGCTCCTCACAACTACAGGCTATTTCCCCATGCTCCTCAAGACTATAGGCAACTCTCCCCATACGCCTCAAGACTATATGCTGCACTCCCCATGCTCAAGACTATATGCTACTCTACCAGTACACCTCAATACTATAGGCTATTCTTTCCAGGCTCCTCAAGATGGTAGGCTACTCTGCCCATGTTCCACAAGACTATAGGCAACTCTACCCATGCTAATCTCGGCTTTAGGCTATTTTCCCCATGCTCCTCAAGGCTGAAGGCTATTCCCCCAATGATCCTCAAGACTATAGGCTATTCTCCACAGAATCCTCTGGACTATAGGCTACTCTCCCCATGGTCCACAAGACTATAGACCATTCTCCCGATGCTCCTCAAGACTATAGTCTACTCTCCCCATGCTCCTCAAGACTATAGGCTATTCTCCTGATGCTAATTTCGACTTTAGACTATTGTCCCTATGCTCTTCAAGACTGATGGTTATTCTCCCCATACTCCTCAAAACTATCTGCAGCTGTCCCCATGTACCACAAGACTATAGGCCTTTTCTCACATGCCCCTCGAGACTATAGGCTACTCTCCCAAACTCCACAAGACTATAGGCTGATCTCCCCATGCTCCACAAGACTATGGGCTATTCTCCTGATCTTAATCTGAACTTCAGGTTATTCTCCCTATGCTCCTAAAGACTATAGGCTATTCTCCCCATGATCCTCAAGACTATGGGCATTCTCCCCAGGCTCCTCAAGACTATAGGCTATTCTCCCCATGATCCTCAAGACTATGGGCTATTCTCCCCATACTCCTCAAGACTGAGGGCTATTCTCCACATGCTCCTCAAGACTGAGGGCTACTCTAACCAGGCTCCTCAAGACTATAGGCTATTCTCTTCAGGCTCCTCAAGACTGAACACTATTCTCCCCATGCTCCTCAAGACTGAGGGCTACTCTCCACATGCTCCACAAGGCTATAGGCTTTTTTGCACATGTCCCTCGAGACTATAGGCTACTCTCCCCATACTCCTCAAGGCTATAAGCTACTCTCCCCATACTCCTCAAGACTATAGGCTACTCTCCTGATGCTAATCTTGACTGTAGGCTATTCTTCCCATACTCCTCACGGCTGAGGGCTACTCTCGCCATACTCCTTAAGGCGATAGGCCATTCTCCCCAGGCTCCAGATACAGCTTGCATTAGTAAAGGTGTCCACCCTAAGCGGCCATGAATGTCTGGCGCATGGAGGGCTGATTAAATCTTTTTCCCCTTACATTATCCCCACCGCCCCCCCCCCCTCTGTTCCCCACAATCACCTTTTGGTACATAGCCAATTATTGTCTGTGACACTTCTGACAGTGGCCGGCATGCCAGATCATCTGCCAGGGGTCTCCAGGGGGAACCTGTAAATGCTATCAGACAATTCTGGCCGCACCCTTCTGTGGCTCGCCTAAGCACAGCTAGAGGCCATCCCAGATCCATGCTTCCAGCCAATCTAATACATGACTAGAAAATGCTCATTACCAAAATAGGCCTTATTTTGCCCTCTTCCCCGCGACAATGTCTGGCCAGGCCTCTTGGTCTTACTGAGGATCATCTCAGCTTCAGGCGGGCTGTGAACACCTGGCTTTTTGCAGCCTAATCTTTGCACTTGTTCTGCAGCTTTTTCATTCTGACTTTGTGTAGTTCTGCCTTAGCGCCATGATGCCCCCTGGGGTGAGAGTTTGTGCTTTATAACTGGTTTAACATAACATACACAATCATATTCCCTCTACGGGACCCTTTCAAGTGCATGCCTTTCCTATTCCCGCTTCAACACCCCTGTTACTTTTACCCCACAGACTACGGTCTGGTCACCCCAGGCAGGAACACAATACGCCACTTTCTCCAACAAGGTACCAGCTAGGAAGGTGAATGGCACGGTATAATACCTTGATGGCATAGCATCACGTAAGTGCTTGGGTGAGTGCTAGGTGAGGACCAAAGCTCTGTCCCTCTTTACCCCACATGGCCTCTCTCCCACGCGGGGAGGGGTTATCCATGCCATCTGCCCATATCACTGCTCTCTGCCACGCTGGGCAGAAACTAGACTCTGCACCCAATTCCCTTGTGTTACACAGAAGACGTCCTTACCTTCTGCCCCCCAGGTCCCTCAGGCCCGGATGATCCTTTCAGCCCCTGGAAGGAAAGCATTCACAATCATCATTATGCTTTGGGACATCAGAGACTGGGGACAGTGCAAAAGCACCACCCCATGTCATTATGCGCATAATGGGTCGGAAGATTTTCCAAAGATTTGATAACTTTCAGTTGCCTCTGTGGAGCACACACTGAGCTATAACACATGAAGGAAGAGGGCAGGTAAGGACAAGGGTGCACAATGAAAGGTACATTGGGGACCATATAAGCTTGGCCAGCTAACGACAAGGCTACGGCAGGTTTTAGTTTGAGGGAGCAGAGTAACATTGCTAGTCACAGGGGCCGGAAAAGAATGATAATCCACACAGGGAGCATTAAGAGTAACATTGCTACTCACAGGGTCGCCCCGCTCTCCCTTCTCTCCGGGGTCACCAGCTGCACACTATCAGACAGAAGGAAAGTCATGAAAAGGTTAATATCTGAGGACATCATTCGATGGCTACGCTCGGCTTCAGCAGACAACCCAACAACAAAAAGCAGAAACTACACAGTGTCCCATGCAGAACAACACACCATCAGAGGTGAAGTAAGCACGCACAAGGAACTCCCGGACACAGAATGAGACAACGCAAGGCCTTGCCAACATTAAGATCACTGCCCATGTATCTACGGTGTCTCCTGTGCAGAGAACACAAGCGACACCCACAGTAAGGCTCGGGCCGCCTTTAGCACGCATCTGCGACGGCAGCCAGCCCACCTGAAACCCAGAACATTCACCTTGCACCCCTTGGAAGGTCTCAGAGGCACAGCACAACAGACACACACACACATACACACGGCACACCCTGGCATGGCTCACCTGAAGCGGCGCCTCCTCGGAGATCCGGACACAGTCTACACCCTAAGGAAACAAATGGCAGCTTAGAGAACTGTATTCGTCTGGGGAACCCCTCAATCTGGCTGCAGACTCCCCTGTCCCCTTCAGAGTGGGGGGTGACAGCACTGGAGTAATAATGCTTTGCAATGATGGCCGAGTGGGGAGACCTCAAAAACACGAGTGCTGGTGCGGTAGTGCAGTGTAGTGTGATCCTGCGAGGTCGGTGTGCTGAAAACACGTGTAGTGGCGCTGCCGGTGCAGTGTGATGCAGTGAGGCCACTATGGACAGAGAGCTCATAATGCCAGTGTGTGTGCGCTGTGGTGCGGTGCAGGCGGAATCGTGAGAACTCATAGTGGCAGTGCTGGAGCAGTGGGATCTAGTAGTGTCAGTGTGGTGAGAACTCACAGTGGCAGTACTGGAGCAGTGGGATCTAGTAGTGTCAGTGTGGTGAGAACTCACAGTGGCAGTACTGGAGCAGTGGGATCTAGTAGTGTCAGTGTGGTGAGAACTCACAGTGACAGTGCTGGAGCAGTGGGATCTAGTAGTATCAGTGTGGTGAGAACTCACAGTACAATTGATGGTGCATTGTGATGCAGTATTGGCGGTGTGGTGAGAACTCATAGTACCAGTGCTGTAGCAGTGAAATGCAGTGATGGTAGGCTGGGATCCATCACCCCGAGTCTGTGTCAGAAGGAGAAGTTTGTAGAAGGTAGGCTGAGGTCCATCGCCCTGGGTCTGTGTCAGAAGGAGAGGATGTAGAAGGTGGGCTGGGGTCCATCACCCTGAGTCTGTGTCAGAAGGCGATGTTTGTAGAAGGTGGGCTGGGGTCCATCACCCTGAGTCTGTGTCAGAAGGAGAAGTTTGTAGAAGGTGGGCTGGTGTCCATCACCCTGGGTCTGTGTCAGAAGGGGAGGTTTGTAGAAGGTGGGCTGGTATCCATCACCCTGGGTCTGTGTCAGAGGAGAGGTTTGTAGAAGGTGGGCTGGGGTCCATCACCCTGAGTCTGTGTCAGAAGGAGAAGTTTGTAGAAGTTGGGCTGAGGTCCATCACCCCGGGTCTGTGTCAGAAGGAGAGGTTTGCAGAAGGTGGGCTGGGGTCCATTCCCCTGGGCCTGTGTCAGAAGGAGAGGTTTGTAGAAGGTGGGCTAAGGTCCATCACCCTGGGTCTGTGTCAGAAGGAGATGTTTGCAGAAGGTGGGCTGAGGTCATAACCCTGGGCCTGTGTCAGAAGGAGAGGTTTGTAGAAGGTGGGCTAAGGTCCATCACCCTGGGTCTGTGTCGGAAGGAGAGGTTTGTAGAAGGTGGGCTGCTGTCCATCACCCTGGGTCTGTGTCAGAAGGAGAGGTTTGCAGAAGGTGGGCTGAGGTCCATCACCATTGGTCTGTGTCAGAAGGAGAGGTTTGCAGAAGGTGGGCTGAGGTCATCATCCTGGGTCTGTGTCAGAAGGGGAGGTTTGTTGAAGGTGGGCTGGTATCCATCACCCTGGGTCTGTGTCAGAGGAGAGGTTTGTAGAAGGTGGGCTAAGGTCCATCACCCCGGGTCTGTGTCGGAAGGAGAGGTTTGTAGAAGGTGGGCTGCTGTCCATCACCCTGGGTCTGTGTCAGAAGGAGAGGTTTGCAGAAGGTGGGCTGAGGTCCATCACCATTGGTCTGTGTCAGAAGGAGAGGTTTGCAGAAGGCGGGCTGAGGTCATCACCCTGGGTCAGTGTCAGAAGGGGAGGTTTGTAGAAGGTGGGCTGGTATCCATCACCCTGGGTCTGTGTCAGAGGAGAGGTTTGTAGAAGGTGGGCTGCTGTCCATCAACCCGGGTCTGTGTCAGAAGGGGAGGTTTGTTGAAGGTGGGCTGGTATCCATCACCCTGGGTCTGTGTCAGAGGAGAGGTGTGTAGAAGGTGGGCTAAGGTCCATCACCCCGGGTCTGTGTCGGAAGGAGAGGTTTGTAGAAGGTGGGCTGCTGTCCATCACCCTGGGTCTGTGTCAGAAGGAGAGGTTTGCAGAAGGTGGGCTGAGGTCCATCACCATTGGTCTGTGTCAGAAGGAGAGGTTTGCAGAAGGCGGGCTGAGGTCATCACCCTGGGTCAGTGTCAGAAGGGGAGGTTTGTACAAGGTGGGCTGGTATCCATCACCCTGGGTCTGTGTCAGAGGAGAGGTTTGTAGAAGGTGGGCTGAGGTCCATCACCCTGGGTCTGTGTCAGAGGAGAGGTTTGTAGAAGGTGGGCTAAGGTCCATCACCCCGGGTCTGTGTCGGAAGGAGAGGTTTGTAGAAGGTGGGCTGCTGTCCATCACCCTGGGTCTGTGTCAGAAGGAGAGGTTTGCAGAAGGTGGGCTGAGGTCCATCACCATTGGTCTGTGTCAGAAGGAGAGGTTTGCAGAAGGCGGGCTGAGGTCATCACCCTGGGTCAGTGTCAGAAGGGGAGGTTTGTAGAAGGTGGGCTGGTATCCATCACCCTGGGTCTGTGTCAGAGGAGAGGTTTGTAGAAGGTGGGCTGCTGTCCATCAACCCGGGTCTGTGTCAGAAGGGGAGGTTTGTTGAAGGTGGGCTGGTATCCATCACCCTGGGTCTGTGTCAGAGGAGAGGTGTGTAGAAGGTGGGCTAAGGTCCATCACCCCGGGTCTGTGTCGGAAGGAGAGGTTTGTAGAAGGTGGGCTGCTGTCCATCAACCCGGGTCTGTGTCAGAAGGAGAGGTTTGTAAAAGCTGGGCTGAGGTCGATCCCCCTGGGTCTGTGTCAGAAGGAGAGGTTTGCAGAAGGTGGGCTGAGGTCCATCACTCCGGGTCTGTGTCAGAAGGAGAGGTTTGTAGAAGGTGGCTGTGGTCCATCACCCCAGGTCTGTGTCAGAAGGAGAGGTTTGCAGAAGGTGGGCTGAGGTCCATCACCATGGGTCTGTGTCAGAAGGAGAGGTTTGCAGAAGGTGGCCTGAGGTCATCACCATGGGTCTGTGTCAGAAGGAGAGGTTTGTAGAAGGTGGGCTGAGGTCCATCACCCTGGGTCTGTGTCAGAAGGAGAGGAGAGGTTTGCAGAAGGTGGGCTGAGGTCCATCAGCCCGGGTCTGTGTCAGAAGGAGAGGTTTGTAGAAGGTGGGCTGCTATCCAGCACCCCGGGTCTGTGTCAGAAGGAGAGGTTTGTAGAAGGTGGCTGTGGTCCATCACCCCAGGTCTGTGTCAGAAGGAGAGGTTTGCAGAAGGTGGGCTGAGGTCCATCACCATGGGTCTGTGTCAGAAGGAGAGGTTTGCAGAAGGTGGCCTGAGGTCATCACCCTGGGTCTGTGTCAGAAGGACAGGTTTGTAGAAGGTGGGCTGAGGTCCATCATCCTGGGTCTGTGTCAGAAGGAGAGGTTTGTAGAAGGTGGGCTGAAGTCCATCACCCTGGGTCTGTGTCAGAAGGAGAGGTTTGTAGAAGGTGGGCTGGGGTCCATCACCCTGAGTCTGTATCAGAAGGAGAGGTTTGTAGACGGTGGGCTGAGGTCCATCATCCTGGGTCTGTGTCAGAAGGAGAGGTTTGTAGAAGGTGGGCTGAGGTCCATCACCCTGGGTCTGTGTCAGAAGGAGAGGTTTGTAGAAGGTGGCTGTGGTCCATCACCCCAGGTCTGTGTCAGAAGGAGAGGTTTGCAGAAGGTGGGCTGAGGTCCATCACCATGGGTCTGTGTCAGAAGGAGAGGTTTGCAGAAGGTGGCCTGAGGTCATCACCCTGGGTCTGTGTCAGAAGGACAGGTTTGTAGAAGGTGGGCTGAGGTCCATCATCCTGGGTCTGTGTCAGAAGGAGAGGTTTGTAGAAGGTGGGCTGAGGTCCATCACCCTGAGTCTGTGTCAGAAGGAGAGGTTTGTAGACGGTGGCCTGAGGTCCATCACCCTGGGTCTGTGTCAGAAGGAGAGGTTTGTAGAAGGTGGGCTGGGGTCCATCACCCTGAGTCTGTGTCAGAAGGAGAGGTTTGTAGACGGTGGGCTGAGGTCCATCATCCTGGGTCTGTGTCAGAAGGAGAGGTTTGTAGAAGGTGGGCTGAGGTCCATCACCCCGGGTCTGTGTCAGAAGGAGAGGTTTGTAGAAGGTGGGCTGAGGTCCATCACCCTGGGTCTGTGTCAGAAGGAGAGGAGAGGTTTGTAGAAGGTGGGCTGCTGTCCATCACCCCGGGTCTGTGTCAGAAGGTGAGGTTTGCAGAAGGTAGGCTGAGGTCCATCACTGCGGGTCTGTGTCAGAAGGAGAGGTTTGCAGGAGGTGGGCTGGGTCCATCACCCGGGTCTGTGTCAGAAGGAGATGTTTGTAGAAGGTGGGCTGAGGTCCATCACCCAGGGTCTGTGTCAGAAGGAGAGGTTTGCAGAAGGTGAGCTGAGGTCCATCACCCCGGGTCTGTGTAAGAAGGAGAGGTTTGCAGAAGGTGGGCTGAGGTCCATCACCCCGGGTCTGTGTCAGAAGGAGAGGTTTGTAGAAGGTGGGCTGCTGTCCAGCACCCCGGGTCTGTGTCAGAAGGAGAGGTTTTCAGAAGGTAGGCTGAGGTCCATCATCCTGGGTCTGTGTCAGAAGGAGAGGTTTGTAGACGGTGGGCTAAGGTCCATCATCCTGGGTCTGTGTCAGAAGGAGAGGTTTGTAGAAGGTGGGCTGTGGTCCATCACCCTGGGTCTGTGTCAGAAGGAGAGGTTTGTAGATGGTGGGCTGAGGTCCATCGCCATTGGTCTGTGTCAGAAGGAGAGGTTTGTAGAAGGTAGGCTGGGGTCCATCACCCTGGGTCTGTGTCAGAAGGAGATGTTTGCAGAAGGTGGGCTGAGGTCATCACCCTGGGCCTGTGTCAGAAGAAGAGGTTTGTAGAAGGTGGGCTAAGGTCTATCACCCTGGGTCTGTGTCGGAAGGAGAGGTTTGTAGAAGGTGGGCTGCTGTCCATCACCCCGGGTCTGTGTCAGAAGGTGAGGTTTGCAGAAGGTAGGCTGAGGTCCATCACTGCGGGTCTGTGTCAGAAGGAGAGGTTTGCAGAAGGTGGGCTGGGGTCCATCACCCCGGGTCTGTGTCAGAAGGAGATGTTTGTAGAAGGTGGGCTGAGGTCCATCACCCAGGGTCTGTGTCAGAAGGAGAGGTTTGCAGAAGGTGAGCTGAGGTCCATCACCCCGGGTCTGTGTAAGAAGGAGAGGTTTGCAGAAGGTGGGCTGAGGTCCATCACCCCGGGTCTGTGTCAGAAGGAGAGGTTTGTAGAAGGTGGTCTGAGGTCCATCACCCCGGGTCTGTGTCAGAAGGAGAGGTTTGTGGAAGGTGGGCTGAGGTCCATCACCCCGGGTCTGTGTCAGAAGGAGAGGTTCGTAGAAGGTGGGCTGAGGCCCCTTGCCCCGGGTCTGTGTCAGAAGGAGAGGTTTGTAGAAGGTGGGCTGCTGTCCATCACCCTGGGTCTGTGTCAGAAGGAGAGGTTTGCAGAAGGTGGGCTGCTGTCCAGCACCCCGGGTCTTTGTCAGAAGGAGAGGTTTGCAGAAGGTTGGTTGTGGTCCATCACCCCAGGTGTGTCGGAAGGAGAGGTTTGCACAAGGTGGGCTGAGGTCCCTCACCCTTTGTCTGTGTCAGAAGGAGAGGTTTGCAGAAGGTGGGCTGAGGTCCATCACCGCGGGTCTGTGTCAGAAGGAGAGGTTTGCACAAGGTGGGCTGAGGTCCCTCACCCTGGGTCTGTGCCAGAAGGAGAGGTTTGTAGAAGGTGGGCTGAGGTCCATCACCCTGGGTCTGTGTCAGAAGGAGAGGTTTGCAGAAGGTGGCCTGAGGTCATCACCCTTAGCCTTTGTCAGAAGGAGAGGTTTGCAGAAAGTGGGCTGAGATCTATCACCCTGGGTCTGTGTCAGAAGGAGAGGTTTGTAGAAGGTGGGCTGAGATCCATCACCCTGGGTCTGTGTCAGAAGGAGAGGTTTGTAGAAGGTAGGCTGAGGTCCATCACCCTGGGTCTGTGTCAGAAGGAGAGGTTTGTAGAAGGAGGGCTGAGATCCATCACCCTGGGTCTGTGTCAGAAGGAGAGGTTTGTAGAAGGTAGGTTGAGGTCCATCACCCTGGGTCTGTGTCGGAAGGAGAGTTTTGTAGAAGGTGGGCTGTGGTCCATCACCCTGGGTCTGTGTCAGAAGGAGAGGTTTGTAGAAGGTACGCTGAGGTCCATCACCATGGGTCTGTGTCAGAAGTGGAGGTTTGTAGAAGGTGGGCTGTGGTCCATCACCCTGGGTCTGTGTCGGAAGGAGAGGTTTGCAGAATGTGGGCTGCTGTCCATCACCCTGGGTCTGTGTCAGAAGGAGAGGTTTGCAGAAGGTGGGCTGAGGTCATCACCCTTGGCCTGTGTCAGAAGGAGAGTTTTGTAGAAGGTGGGCTAAGGTCCATCACCTTGGGTCTGTGTCGGAAGGAGAGGTTTGTAGAAGGTGGGCTGCTGTCCATCACCCTGGGTCTGTGTCAGAAGGAGAGGTTTGCAGAAGGTGGGCTGAGGTCATCGCCCTGGGCCTGTGTCAGAAGGAGAGGTTTGCAGAAGGTGGGCTGTGGTCCATCACCCCAGGTCTGTGTCGGAAGGATAGGTTTGTAGAAGGTGGGCTGAGGTCCATCACCATGGGTCTGTGTCAGATGGAGAGGTTTGTAGAAGGTGGACTGAGGTCATCACCATGGGCATTTGTCAGAAGGAGAGGTTTGTAGAAGGTGGACTGAGGTCCATCACCCTGGGTCTGTGTTAGAATGAGAGGTTTGTAGTAGAAGGAGAGGTTGTAGAAGGTGGACTGCTGTCCATCACCCTGGGTCTGTGTCAGAAGGAGAGGTTTGCAGAAGGTGGACTTTCTCCAATGCAGAAGAGAGCCAAAGGGTCTGTTCTGGATGAGGACTGTGTTGGTGTGAGTGGATAGAGGTCTCTCAGGATGTGGATGTTATGAAGAATCCCTTTCATGGGATTGTCCCATTGTGAGGAGACACTGGGTTCGAAAAGTCATCGCCCCAGGTTGATCCAAAGCCACTCCCCATGTCCCACCACTGAAGACACCCGTGTGCTGCGTCTGCGGCAGCACAGGCCGAGCAAGGCTGGCTTGTGAGGGCCATTATCACTACTCACCCGGTTCCCCTTCTCGCCCTTCGGTCCATAGCTACCAGCTGACCCTCTCTCTCCCTTCAGGCCCTGTATGATGGCAAAGGGACAGAGGGTGAGAGCGGTTGGCACAACATTCACGGTATAACTGTACAGCACTCAGAGAAATCACAACACATTGAAGACCAATGCAGGCTACACAGACACACACAGCGACAAGCACACATATTCAATTCTATATAATAAATACAATCTTGAACCGACATGAAAAACATCACCATTAAGCCTCACACTTGGTCTTATATAACACAACATTTGTGAAGGTGCACACTGCTCCTGTCACAAAAGCATATCCTGGCTGTCATCATCTACACACTGATGGGCATGCATGAGGGTCAGGAGGAATAAGACTCAGGCTTGGGGACCACCTTGAAAGCAATGCCAGCAGAACAGGACTCTCTAACACTTACCCTTGGTCCTGGGGGCCCCAGAGTGACCTGCAGAGACACAGAAACAAAAGGGGTCACAAGATTAGAGGAAGTCATGGGTGTGAGCACAACTCTTCCCTTATCTGGGGGTGGGTATAATCTCTGGCATGGCAGAAAACTAGGCTGGCATGAAGAACCTGTCCAGTTCAGCACAGGAGAGCATGTGACGCCCACCAATATCTGAGTCCACCTCTGAGGGGGTGGGGGGCTTGGGTTAGCCCAGGACAGCGTGTGATGGCCACCAATATCTGAGTCCACCTCTGAGGGGGTGGGGGCTTGGGTTAGCCCAGGACAGCGTGTGACGCCCACCAATATCTGAGTCCACCTCTGAGGGGGTGGGGGCTTGGTTAGCCCAGGACAGCGTGGATGGCCACCAATATCTGAGTCCACCTCTGAGGGGTGGGGGGCTTGGGTTAGCCCAGGACAGCGTGTGATGCCAATATCTGAGTCCTCTTCTGAGGGGTGAGGGGCTTGGGTTAGCCAGGACAGCGTGTGATGGCCAATATCTGAGTCCACCTCTGAGGGGTGAGGGGCTTGGGTTAGCCCAGGACAGCGTGTGATGGCCACCAATATCTGAGTCCACCTCTGAGGGGGTGGGGGCTTGGGTTAGCCCAGGACAGCGTGTGATGGCCACCAATATCTGAGTCCACCTCTGAGAGGGTGGGGGGCTTGGGTTAGCCCAGGACAGCGTGTGATGGCCACCAATATCTGAGTCCACCTCTGAGGGGGTGGGGGGCTTGGGTTAGCCCAGGACAGCGTGTGATGGCCAATATCTGAGTCCACCTCTGAGGGGGTGGAGGGGCTTGGGTAAGCCCAGGACAGCGTGTGATGGCCACCAATATCTGAGTCCACCTCTGAGAGGGTGGGGGCTTGGGTTAGCCCAGGACAGCGTGTGATGGCCAATATCTGAGTCCACCTCTGAGGGGGGGGGGCTTGGTTAGCCCAGGACAGCGTGTGATGGCCAATATCTGAGTCCTCTTCTGAGGGGGTGAGGGGCTTGGGTTAGCCCAGGACAGCGTGTGATGGCCACCAATATCTGAGTCCACCTCTGAGGGGGTGAGGGGCTTGGGTTAGCCCAGGACAGCGTGTGATGGCCACCAATATCTGAGTCCACCTCTGAGGGGGTGAGGGGCTTGGGTTAGCCCAGGACAGCGTGTGATGGCCAATATCTGAGTCCACCTCTGAGGGGGTGGGGGGCTTGGGTTAGCCCAGGACAGCGTGTGATGGCCAATATCTGAGTCCTCTTCTGAGGGGGTGAGGGGCTTGGGTTAGCCCAGGACAGCGTGTGATGGCCAATATCTGAGTCCTCTTCTGAGGGGGTGAGGGGCTTGGGTTAGCCCAGGACAGCGTGTGCGTGAGATGGCCAATATCTGAGTCCTCTTCTGAGGGGGTGAGGGGCTTGGGTTAGCCCAGGACAGCGTGTCATGGCCAATATCTGAGTCCTCTTCTGAGGGGGTCGAGGGGTAGGTTTCATCCAAGGACAGCATACGATGCATGTGGATGTCATATGTGTTGGGCTTAGCCCAGGACAGCGCGTGATGCGTGTGAACGTCTGAGTCCACCTCTGAGGGGGTGGGGGGCTTGGCGAGCGTGTGATGCGCCATTTGCCACCCAGGCTGCTGCTCCATGGATTGGAACCATGCACGGAATTGTCCATTTGTTTTGCAGATATTCTGAGGTAATCGCAGAAGAGCACCGAACGCCCCTTTCAACCAGTGTCTCCCTGATGGCTATCGCAGAGGTCAAGTCAACCCCGGGGAACGTATTTAAACAAGGGTCCCCTCTCGGTCCTTCCCTCCTACACCCTCCACTTAAGATATTAAGTTCTAAGGGGCACCTACTGCGCCTCAAATTTGTATTTTGATAAATATTTTGTTCACAGCTGAATTAATTTCTTAAGATCTTAAAAAAGCAGATGTGAAGCTCTAATTGAATAAAACCCTTCCTGGATCCCCAGGTTCCATTCCATGTCTCTTCTGCCCATTGGTGCTAAAAGTTGTGAGAAAGCCAGCACTGGGCAAATAGTTGATTTATTAAAAAAAGCGTTAAGTCATTGAAATTGCTAAGAAGCTGGCGCCTGACTAGTGTCAGTGGTGTATCGTCTTTGAGACGGATGGCGGCCCTCATATTAGTTGGCCTATCAGTGACATTCAACACCATCGACTACCCTTGTCTGATCCATCGTTTTACTAAAGCGGGCATTGATGGGATGGCCCTCAAGTGATTGCCTTCAGCAGAGAGTGTTCATAACATCTATCATATCTCCTTTCTCCACTGCTATGTGGCGTCCCCCAGGGATCGTCTTTGTTCCCTGTCATATTTAGCAGCTATGTTTAATTATGTCTGGTGCTTACGCACACTTAAGGTTTCCATATTTCCCATATGTGGATCACACCAGATCTCCTCAGGAGATTAGACGGGGACCTAGAGGCCCCCTCAGTCTGACACACCCAATGGTTGGAGGTTAGGAAACTATGGATGCACGTCAATGCCCACCTCGAAGGGGTCTTGGTGTAGCCTGCAGGAGCATGGGAGGGTTCTTAGGTGTAACCTGGGGGAGCAGGTGAGGGATCTTAGGTGAACATCTTACCCCACCTGAAAGGTGTCTTGGTGTAGCCTGGGGGAGCAGGTGAGGGATCTTAGGTGAACATCTGAGACCCCCTGGAAGGGTCTTGGTGTAGCCTGGGAGAGCAGGTGAGGGATCTTAGGTGAACATCTGAGACCCCCTGGAAGGGTCTTGGTGTAGCCTGGGAGAGCAGGTGAGGGATCTTAGGTGAACATCTGAGCCCCCCTGGAAGGGGTCTTGGTGTAGCCTGGGAGAGCAGGTGAGGGATCTTAGGTGAACATCTGAGACCCTCGGAAGGGTCTTGGTGTAGCCTGGGAGAGGCTGTGAAGGATCTTAGGTGAACATCTGAGCCCACCCGGAAGGGGTCTTGGTGTGTAGCCTGCGAGAGCAGGTGAGGGATCTTAGGTGAACATCTGAGACCCCCTGGAAGGGTCTTGGTGTAGCCTGGGAGAGGCTGTGAAGGATCTTAGGTGAACATCTGAGACCCCCTGGAAGGGTCTTGGTGTAGCCTGGGAGAGCAGGTGAGGGATCTTAGGTGAACATCTGAGCCCCCCTGGAAGGGGTCTTGGTGTAGCCTGGGAGAGCAGGTGAGGGATCTTAGGTGAACATCTGAGACCCCCTGGAAGGGTCTTGGTGTAGCCTGGGAGAGGCTGTGAAGGATCTTAGGTGAACATCTGAGCCCACCCGGAAGGGGTCTTGGTGTAGCCTGCGAGAGCAGGTGAGGGATCTTAGGTGAACATCTGAGACCCCCTGGAAGGGTCTTGGTGTAGCCTGGGAGAGGCTGTGAAGGATCTTAGGTGAACATCTGAGACCCCCTGGAAGGGTCTTGGTGTAGCCTGGGAGAGCAGGTGAGGGATCTTAGGTGAACATCTGAGACCCCCTGGAAGGGTCTTGGTGTAGCCTGGGAGAGCAGGTGAGGGATCTTAGGTGAACATCTGAGACCCCCTGGAAGGGTCTTGGTGTAGCCTGCAGGAGCATGTCAAGGAACGCTGGTTGGCATCTGAACCTGCTTGGAAGGGGTCTTGTTACATCCTAGGGAAGTTGCAAAGGATCGATGGTGGATGTCTGAGCCCACCTGGAAGGGGTCTAGCCTGTGAACGCATGTAAAGGAACCTCTGTGCAGGTCTGAGCTCACCTGGAAGAAGTTTTGTTGTATCCTAGAAAAGCATGAGAAAGTTCATAGGTGGACCTCTGAGCCCATCGGAAAGGGGTCTTGATGTAACCTAGGGCAGCATGTGGGGGATTGTGGGAGAATGTCTCAGCGGGAACTGGTATTGGGAACGTCTTGGAAGGACAGAGAAGATTAGAAATATGTTATTTCTGTGCCCAATGTGAATGGACATTGTGTTTTTCCCAGTGGAAGGTCAGTGGAAAATACTAAACAGAGGCAGATGCCAGATTTTTTCTATACGGCGGAGGTGATTTAAATGGGGCACAAGAGAGGGTGAGAATGTGGATCACTTAAGAGAGATTTGGTAGTAAGAGAGGGGTGTAGGTTGAACAAGGCTATCATGCTGTAGGGGAGCACTAGCTCTCCTTTGTGTTGCTCGATTTTCTCCCCCAGCTCAAAATGCCAAACAACCTTTCATCGTGACCTCTTAGAATTACATGACGCCTTTGGCACTGTCGATCACACCATCCTCTAGTTCGTCCAAAAGATCTCTGTACCTTGTCTCTCACTTGTCTTTTTGCCCCATTCTATTTCAGTCACCATGAATGGTTGTTTATCTCTACCTGTTTCGCTCCCCTCTGGCATTCCTCAGGCCCATGTCCTGGGTCCTCTGTTTTTAGTTCTCTATCTACTATCTCTTTGGCAGATGTCATTTCTTTTTGCAGCTCCCAGTCTCATTTATGCCTGGGGCATTCGCAGATCTACCTCCTTTCTCCACTGCTATGTGGCGTCTTTGTTCCCTGTCATATTTAGCAGCTATGTTTAATTATGTCTGGTGCTTACGCACACTTAAGGTTTCCATGTTTCCCATATGTGGATCACACCAGATCTCCTCAGGAGATTAGACGGGGACCTAGAGGCCCCCTCAGTCTGACACACCCATTGGTTGAAGGTTAGAAAACTATGGATGCACGTCAATGCCCACCTCGAAGGGGTCTTGGTGTAGCCTGCAGGAGCATGGGAGGGTTCTTAGGTGTAACCTGGGGGAGCAGGTGAGGGATCTTAGGTGAACATCTTACCCCACCTGAAAGGTGTCTTGGTGTAGCCTGGGGGAGCAGGTGATGGATCTTAGGTGATGGTAAAGTTTGACCGGTGCCATGATTTCTGCATTCAAAATGGTGGTTCCTTCCTGATGCTTCATACCCGAACACCTCTTCTCTTCACATCCATCCCGTCTTTTGATACTCCACTCTCCCCTGCTACTCGGAATGTTAAGTTCAATTTAATCAACTGCTTCATTTCTAGGAACAAATTGCCCAGGTTTTGCCAGTCTTGTCACAGTCAGCTTTTTAATACGAAAAGAACTCGGTAATATGGTCATGTTTCTTATTTTAAAGTTATTCGTCACACTCTTTTTTGGTTCCGATCTTAACTGCAGGTCAGCGCCCTTTGTTGGTCCTCCATCACAGGAGTCTCCAACCTGCAGCTCTTCAAATGTTTCTGACGAAACCTCACAAGATCCCTCATTGACAAAGCTGTCTATAGCTGATGGGATTTGTAGTCCAAAACATCTGCAGAACCAAAGGATGCAGACTACTGATGTAGTCCAGGCGATCCACTTTCTTCAAACTACTCTGAATTCTTCAATGCAGGTATTGTCAGATTACCAAACTTCTCATGTTTACCCGTACCTTGCATGTTTCTTATCCTTCACTATCCAATCTCATCAACCTTACCAACACCCTCTTGTGCTACACTCTGCATCTCGTTATCTCTTTGGAATACTCTCATGGCTTGCACGCCTTCAAATTCTGTCCCTTTACCTGCTCCCAAATCATGCAATACTCTCCCATCTCATATCTGACTATCCACGATCAATACTCTATTTGCACTTATTTCTATTTATTTTTTGCATTTATAGCAGCACACTTAGCCCATAGGTATCTAGGCGCTAGATCTAGGCACTTACATCTCACCTAGCCTTGCAACAGAGTTAATGTTGCATGTTTGCTTGTAGAATCTGTAGAGATTCTACCTTACATCTGTAGAGAGGAAGAAGTACACATCATCTCTAGTGCCTGCCCCCTCACCTCCATCATATTGGAATAGTAGCAAAAGAGCACGCTCTGTGACACCAGGTATCGTCCCAATACTGCATTGAAAAGATGAGAGACATTATGCACTCAGACAACCATAGGGAAAGTACCCCTGCACTGATGTGGTGGACCCCTCTGGACATAGAAGAGCTATAGGAGACATCAGACCATGGTACAGTGACATCACAAAGAGAAGATGTAAGGACACATTGAAATGATATGCAAATATTTCACGAATAAAAGTGTAATTGAAGAAGCAAAATGACCATGTACTTGAGTGAAAAGAAACCATGTATTGAAAGAAGATAAGTAACCAGATGAGTAGTAAATGTATATACGCAGAAACGCAAGGTAGATAAGTCACACAGAAGCTTGGTGCAGTAGTAAATATAACACAGGTAAGGCAGCTATGTTGAAAAGATGGACGTCGGGCTCGTGCTAAGAATGACCAGAAGTTACTTCAGAAACTGGTCAAGGGTGCAGAGCTGAAAGGCGCTGGAAAAAAGCTTTGTGCGAAAAACAAATAATGTCTTTTGGCCTGGGATCAAGGATGTCACCTCAAGGAATAATTGCAAGGCACAAGGGGAGTCAAAAAGATAAGCCTTGTACTTAAGACATATTTCTCTTATATTAAACACAGAAGAAAACATCTGCAAGTGCCAAGCACTGAACAATTAAAGATGCAGGAAGCCTATGTGTGACGGAACAGCCAAGTCTCCAGAGGCCAAGAGGAGTAATAGCACCCAGAATAATTGAATCAAATAGCATCAAATAAAAGGACGAAATGGACAAAATTATGGTCTCCTCAAACGTGATTCAAAACGCGAAAACAGGGGCTATTCATTAGGCTCGAACTGAAGATAGCACTGCACCTACACTCCGTCCCAGAGAAGAGAACAAGCTGCAAGGACAACTACAAAGAGAAGCCTTGGCTTGGGGCCGGACCGATGAGAGATGATGGACTAATTGGGCAAGTGGGTAGTAGTCTGACATTGTTCTCTGCACCTGGGTTTCGTTTTGCTTATGTGCTGTTAAAGAGCCGAATGTCCAAAGTTGGGAGAGAAGGCCAAAAATCATAAGGGCCTATTCAATAGTGAGTATACTTTGTTGCAGGAGCCAATCCGCTGTTGTTATACTGCCATAGTCTGCATCATACGTAGTTCAAGGGAGATTCAAGGTATGCCTGCCAGATGAGGGGCAGCCAATCATGTTACTAGCACTTATATAAACTATAAGTAGATATGCACCCTTAACCAATCCCTCTACCAGATACATTTTACTAATTGCCACATAGGATGATGTTATCGGTGACGTACATCCAAGTATAAAGCCTTTGAATAACCAAAATATCGCAGAGAGTGTGTGGGCTACTATTCGTTGTTCGCCAGGATTCCCTACTTCATTCAACTGATAATAAAGTAGTATTTTGCCATATTCTCTGAGTCGGTCTGGTTATTTGGGTCCGAGATCATTATGGTAATCCCATTCTGCACTTGGAACGCCCAAAGGTGCGACTGCCCACTCTGTGGTCATGCCTTCATCTTCCTTGTTTAACTGTAAACTTTCTACAATTAGTGTAAAACGCTTTGGGGTGAAAGAACTGAGCAAAGCAAATGTAAAACACATAAGGAAGCTGAGAGAGGGCGAGAGGGAAAGGTTCAGGAGAGAGCAATAGTTGACGTCAAGATTGTAATCCTGGAAGATAAGAGAGGATCCATTGAGAAAAGAGTATACAAAGCAAAATAATGGGACAGTGCACTTTAGGAGAAGTGGGGGCACAGGAGAAAGGTGTAACAGTCCGTAGGGGAGATCAGGGGCAGGTTGAGGATGCAGGATAAGCGGGGAGAGAGAGAGAAGGTCCCCAAGCTTGGAAGAGGTAGGAGAGTGTATCACCAGTGTGGAGAGTACTGCCACAGCTGAACACACTAGTGCAGAAAGAACACACTGTGTGGATGCTGGCGATGAGTAGACGTCGGAAATAATGTGTGTGCGCACCTGATCTAAAAGGCGCGATTGCCCCAGACGGGCTGCGCCTTACTGACGACCCCCGGAGGCAGGCACGAGACGTCTGCTCTGAGGAGGCAGTGGAAAGCTCGTTCCTGCCCTGCATGACATTCCTTCCACACTAGCTCACCGACAGGTCTGGACGACACTGGTAGCACTGAGGCGGTGAGGTTCAAGGCAGCAGCGTGGGCCCTGCAGAAGAATGCTGCCACCCTCCCCTCCAAGTGCCCCACCCCAGAGAAACCTCAGAATTCGTCGGGTGGGACATGGGCAGTCCCCACCTCCTGTAAACAAGGGAGGAGAATGGTAACACAGGGATGGTCTAAAGGGAAACTGTTACTAGAAGGCGAGCAGCCTGCATTAAAATGTATCCTAGACAGGCTCTTTATCCCAGCCCTTGGCCCTTGTGAGATGCATGGAGCTTTTACCACTTCCCCTGGGCCTCACGATATGGACTGAACCTATATGACAGCCCCATGAGCCCCAAATGCTATACAGACCCTTTATCCCATCTCCCATCCCTCGTGAGCTAAACAGGCCCCCTTGTACCAGCGCATGAGCATCATGAGCTACATAGACCCTTTAACCACACAGCCACACATGCTAAACAGGCCCTTTATAGCAGCACATGGTCCTCATGAGCTAGAAATGTCCTTTATACCACTTCCTCAGCCTCAAAAGTTAGGTGGGCCTTTTATCTCAGCCTCTGAGGCTCACAAGATAGATGGGACCTTTATCCCAGTCCCTGAGCCTCACAAGCTTGAGGAGACTTTTATACTAGCCCCTGAGCCTCATGAGTTGGACAGGCCCTTTATAACAGCCCCTGAGCCCTCTGAGCTAGATAGACCCTTTATCCAAACCCTTGATCCTCGGGAACTAGACAGGCCCTTTTTACTAGCTCCTGAGCATCATGAGGTACACAAACCATTTTTCTCCTCCTCCACACAAGCTAAACAAGCCCTTTGTTCCAGCACCTGAGACTCCTGAGCTAGACAGGCCCCTTTGTACCAGGGCATGAACATCATGAGCTACAGAGACCCTTTCCCCACAGCCACACATGCTAAACAGGCCCTTTATGGCAGCACATGATCCCCATAAGCTAGACATATCCTTTATACCACTTCCTCAGCCTCACAAGTTAGGTGGGCCTTTTTTTCTCAGCCTCTGAGATGCACAAGCTAGATGGGACCTTTAACCCAGTCCCTGAGCCTCACAAGCTTGAGCGGCTTTTATACCAGCCCCTTAGCCTCATTAGTTGGACAGGCCCTTTATAACAGCCCCTGATCCCTATGAGCTACACAGACCCTTTATCCCAACCCTTGGTCCTCGGGAGCTAGACAGGCCCTTTTGCTCCTCATCCACACAAGCTAAACGGGCCCTTTGTTCCAGCTCCTCAGCCTCATCAGCTAGACAGGTCCTGAATAACATCCCTTGAGCCCCATGAGCTAGACAGACCCTTTAGCCCAACCCTTGATCCTCTGAAGCTAGACAGGCTATTTTTACCATCTCCTGAGCATCATTAAGGTACACAGACCTTTAGCTCCTCAGTCAAACACGCTAAACAGGCCCTTTGTTCCAGCTCCTGAGACTCCTGAGCTAGACAGGCCCTTTATCCCAGCTCCTCAGCCCCATCAGCTAGACAGGTCCTGAATAACATCCCTTGAGCCCCAAGAGCTAGACAGACCCTTTAGCCCAACCCTTGATCCTCTGAAGCTAGACAGGCTATTTTTACCATCTCCTGAGCATCATTAAGGTAAACAGCCCTTTAGCTCCTCAGTCACACACGCTAAACGGCCCTTTGTTCCAGCTCCTGAGACTCCTGAGCTAGACGGGCCCTTTATCCCAGCTCCTCAGCCTCATCAGCTAGACAGGTCCTGAATAACATCCCTTGAGCCCCATGATCTAGACAGACCCTTTAGCCCAACCCTTGATCCTCTGGAGCTAGACAGGCTATTTTTTACCATATCCTGAGCATAATTGAGGTACACAGCCCTTTAGCTCCTCAGTCACACAAGCTAAATGGGCCCTTTATCCCAGCCCCTGAGACAGGCTGTTTAGCCCTGCAGCTACTCAAGCTAGATGGGCCCTTTATCCAAGTACATGAGAATCGTGAGCTAGACATGTCCTTTATCCCAGCTCCTCAGCCTCACAAGTTAGGCAGGCATTTTTTCCAGTCCCTGAGCCTCACAAACTTCACAGGCCCTTTATCCCAGCCCCTGAGTCTCACAAGCTTGACGGGCCCTGTATCCCAGTCCCTGTATCTTATGAGAAAGACGGGCCCTTTATCCCTTCAGCCACACAAGCCAGATTGGGCATTTATCCTTGCACCTGTGTCTCATAAACTAGACATGTCCTTTATCCACGATCCTCAGCTTCACAAGCTAGACAAGCCCTTTATCCCAGCCTCTGAGCCTCACAAGCTAGACAGGCCCTTTATCCCAGCCCATGAGCCTCACAAGCTACACAGGCCCTTTTTCCCAGTCCCTGTGCCTTATGAGATAGATGGGCCCTTTATTCCTTCAGCCACACAAGCCAGATTGGGCCTTTATCCTTGCACCTGCGTCTCATAAACTAGACATGTCCTTTATCCCAGTCCTTGAGCCTCACAAGCTAGACGGGTCCTTTATCCCAGCCCATGAGCCTCACAAGCTAGACGGGCCCTTTATCCCAGCCCCTGATCCTCACAAGCTTGACAGGCCCTATATCCCAGCCCCTCCGCCTCACCAGCTAGATGGCCCCTTTATTCCATCCCCTGAGCCTCACAAGCTTGACAGGCCCTTTATCCCAGCCCCTGATCCTCACAAGCTTGACAGGCCCTTTATCCCAGCCCCTCCGCCTCACCAGCTAGATGGCCCCTTTATCCCATCCCCTGAGCCTCACAAGCTTGACAGGCCCTTTTTCCCAGTCCCTGATCCTCATGAGGTGGAGTGGACCTTTATCTCACCTCAATGGGCTGCAGGTTCAAAAGGTCAGTACAATGTGTAAATATCCCAGAAGAAAATGCAGAGTAATACATGTGTGGAGCCTAAGTGTTTGACTATGTTGTTATGGTATGTCAAAATGTCAACCTCCACCACCAACGCCTCTATTGCCATTATTAGAAAATGTGGGAAAATGGGTCCATGAAGACCCCATTTTAACCACCCTTTGAAAATCACCTGAAAAATAAAGTGTATTCATTAGGGAGTACCCTATGGTGTGGCGGGCTGGACCAGGCAGTAACAGGCCACTAGCTAAGTTAACATGAGAAAGCAAAACAAGGGCCTTTAACTTGGGCGATGGTGGGCCATTGCGGGTTCCAGTACAGCCTACCACACAAGGCATCCATCCCCTGGCCGTAAAATGGCAAGTGTGCCAATGGTTCCTTTGTTGGGGATGATTAAAATGCTCAAGCAGTGAGTGCAAAACTTTAAAAAAAACTACAAACAAGATGGCCACCATGGAAATGGCAAACAAAACTATAGGAGGAGCCCCTTCTCCATTTCCATGGCATCCAGAGATAGAAGAGAGTGCAAGGGGGAAGGAAAAGAGGAGAGAGCATTTTATTTTGTGTTTAATAGTTTAGTGGTCAGCAGTACGGGGAGACAGCTAGAGAGGGGAGCAAGACGCAGTAGCCTAAAGCATGTTTGGACTGTATGCTCAAACAGATATGTATAAAACAAGAAGTGATAGGTCGCCTACCCCTACCTCAAGACCCTGAATCACCAAAGGTTATGTCCAAGGTAGCCTTATATAATTTTCAGGTTACACACACCAACCCTCATACAAACGGTTATTATTCAATATTCAATTTATTATTCAAAAAATTAGTATAGAAAACATTAATATACAAAACAACGCCTAAGGAAATATAAAAACCAAACTGTGCTAATCACTTACAATCTAGATGGTGACAAAGCACCAGACCTTTCAAAACGTCAGTGACCATAGTGAAAGGTAATGGGAAAAAACAGTATATCTTACTGTGGGTATGTGCATGTGTACTTTCAGGGAAGAGTCAACATATATTGTGGTCTCCCAACTTCTAATGAATACCTCAAGGGTGTTTAACCAGAGTGAATGATGTAATGTTATGTTCTTAATTGGGTTAATCACTCTGTGTAAGGTAACTTATGTGGATACAGGGTAGCAGCGGGTGATTTAGTACACGCCAGCTATCCTATCATGGTTGAGAATAAACCATGATAGGATAGCTGGCGTGTACTAAATCACCCGCTGCTACCCTGTATCCACATAAGTTACCTTACACAGAGTGATTAACCAATTAAGAACATAACATTACATCATTCACTCTGGTTAAACACCCTTGAGGTATTCATTAGAAGTTGGGAGACCACAATATATGTTGACTCTTCCCTGAAAGTACACATGCACATAGCTATCCTATCATGGTTTATTCTAAGTGAGAGATAGGAAGCTATCTCTCACTTAGAATAAACCATGATAGGATAGCTGGCGTGTACTAAATCACCCGCTGCTACCCTGTATCCACATAAGTTACCTTACACAGAGTGATTAACCAATTAAGAACATAACATTACATCATTCACTCTGGTTAAACACCCTTGAGGTATTCATTAGAAGTTGGAGACCACAATATATGTTGACTCTTCCCTGAAAGTACACATGCACATACCCACAGTAAGATATACTGTTTTTTCCCATTACCTTTCACTATGGTCACTGACGTTTTGAAAGGTCTGGTGCTTTGTCACCATCTAGATTGTAAGTGATTAGCACAGTTTGGTTTTTATATTTCCTTAGGCGTTGTTTTGTATATTAATGTTTTCTATACTAATTTTTTGAATAATAAATTGAATATTGAATAATAACCGTTTGTATGAGGGTTGGTGTGTGTAACCTGAAAATTATATAAGGCTACCTTGGACATAACCTTTGGTGATTCAGGGTCTTGAGGTAGGGGTAGGCGACCTATCACTTCTTGTTTTATACATATTAGTCTCCCACCGATAGTGCCGCCCCCTCGATAACAAAAAATTGGGAGTACCCAATCATATAATCTTGCTCAAACAGATAGACTCACCCCACTTTCCAAGCTTCCTTATTGGTAGCAATTTAAGCCCCGGGGGAACCAATTATTTAAAAATACGTTTTTTACAAAATGTTTTTAACTCTATATTATTTCTCTGGCATTCTGTCTGGTTCCCTGAACCTCGGCCTGACCCCTTGTATTGTAATGTTGACACGGGCCCGCATACTCACACACTGCTTCACTCCCTACCCAACCATAACCCCTTACTCTACCCAGTAGGAGAAGCGCGTACTCAACAGCATCCGACCAGCGTACCCTCTTCCTCAAGAAAACATACTATGCAGGGTGGTGTGGGGTCTCCCCACAGCCATGCACCCCTACTCCACTCTAGCTCATATCCTTAATGGTCTGACATCACAGCCATGCACCCCCACTCCACCCCAGACACATCTTTAATGGTCTACCCACAGCCATGCACCCCACTCCACCCCAGCCACATCCTTAATGGTCTACCCACAGCCATGCACCCCCACTCCACCCCAGCTCACATCCTTAATGGTCTATCCACAGCCATGCACCCCCACTTGGTCTACCCACAGCCATGCACCCGCACTCCACCCCAGCTCACATCCTTAATGGTCTACCACAGCCATGCACCCCCAATCCCCCCAGCCACATCCGTAATGGTCTACCACAGCCATGCACCCCCAATCCCCCCCAGCCACATCCGTAATGGTCTACCCACAGCCATGAACACCCACTCCACCCCAGCCACATCCTTAATGGTCTACCCACAGCCATGCACCCTCACTCCACCCCAGCCACGTCCTTAATGGTCTACCCACAGCCATGCACACCCACTCCACCCCAGCCACATCCTTAATGGTATGACCCACAGCCATGCACCCCCACTCCACCCCTGCCACATCCTTAATGGTCTACCCACAGCTATGCACACCCACTCCACCCCAGCCACATCCTTAATGGTCTACCCACAGCCATGCACACCCACTCCACCCCAGCCACATCCTTAATGGTCTACCCACAGCCATGCACACACACTCCACCCCAGCCACATCCTTAATGGTCTACCCACAGCCATGCACACCCACTCCACCCCAGCCACATCCTTAATGGTCTACCCACAGCCATGCACCCACACTCCACCCCAGCCACATCCTTAATGGTATGACCCACAGCCATGCACCCCCACTCCACCCCTGCCACATCCTTAATGGTATACCCACAGCCATGCACCCCCACTCCCCCCCGGCCACATCCCGAATTGTCTGACCCACAGCTGTGCTGGGATGTGACCCCCGTGCCCCAACCAGCTATTGTCACATACACTTATATTCCTGACCCACAACAATGCTGAGATGGAACCACAACCGGTCAGGGCTGTCGCTTGTTTTCACTTCCCAGAGTGCCCTCGTTTTTCCCACCCTGCACCTACATCCGCCCAACACTGCAGTGCTGGTGGAAGCATACAGAACTCGCCTTCTCCTTCCACCTGCCCACAAGATATGCTTCAGAGATGATCTATGGGCGGTCTGAAACCGGAAAGTGTGCAGATTTCTTTCCGGTGTGAATTGATACACTTCTCTGAACTATTACCACGTGAGCGTCCTGGGGAGTGCATCCGGGTGAGCAGGGAGTTAGTGCCCAGGGGTACAGGAAGAGGGGAGCAGGGCGGCAACACCCATGGAGGGTTGAACAGACAGCTAGGAGTTGGTGCCCCAATGTGGGTAGATAAAGAGGTGAACACGAAAGTAGTGCATCGGAAGGGTGGAAAGAAGGGGGGTCAAGGAACTGGAACTAGACGGTGAATCCCAGCTAATGGGACACCCCCGAGGCGGTGCGAGATGAAGTAGGGGAGCAATGCCCCCTGGAGGCTTGGGAGCAGCGGTGGGTAGGGAAGTAGTACTCAAGGAATGGTGGACAGGGCAGGTGGGGGGCAACTTGGTGAGGGTTGAAACAGCATAGTGGTAGCTTTCTAGGGATAGGAGACCCAGCAAGTCGCTTTTTGGGGAAGGGGGGAATAGCAGAGATGTAGACACCTGGCAAGGGATATAACAGGGAACTGAAGGGGGTACCCTAGGGTGGATGGAGTTGCATTGAATTGCCCGCCTAGGGAGCGTGAGAGCAACGGTGCACAAGGAGGTGGTACTCGGGAGCAGTGGAAAGCAGCAAGTGGAGTGGCTGTGTCCGAGAGCAAGGAGCTGCACTGGCACGAGGTGGGTGGAAGGTGCTGGGATGGTAACCCTGGGCTGGACGGTTGCTACAGGCAACTGCTGCACTTGTGTCAACTTCGGCTGCAGGTTAAGGTGGTGAAGAACTGTCAAGGTGTGCAGAGAATCCTGTGCGGTGCAGCCAGCACCCCAGACACGCCCCGAGGTGTGGAGATCAGAATCAGCTGTACTTACATTAGCCTCAAGCAGCTGGTGGGGACAGGTTGGGCACTGCAAAGAAAAGAAGATACCATTATCACGAAACATTTAATGGACGTTAGCACGAGGTCATTGTACAGGATAGGCAAAGGTGTGCAACAGCTCAGTCTGCTGGTGTCAGTGTATCCAGGGAGTTAGTAACAGACTGGTGTGTTAGGGGGTGTCCGTGTGCATGGGAGGAAACAGTGTGCAATAAGCCAGTGTGCAGGCAGGATTTAGTGTGGTGCATAAGAGGTCAGTATGGAGCGAGGTCACTCTGCTGGAGCATCAGGGTGCATGCAAAGCAGCAGTGTGCAGTGGGGTCAGTGTGTAGGGAGATCAGTGGTGTGCAAGAAGTCAGTCGCCTGGAGTATCTTGGTGCATGGGAAGCAGCAGTGTGCAGTGGGGTCAGTGTGCAGAGAGGTCAGTGGTGTGCAAGAAGTCGGTCTCCCGGAGCTTCAGGGTTTATGGGAAGCAGCAGTGTGCAGCGAGGTCAGTGTGCAGGGAAGTCAGTGGTGTGCAAGAAGTCATTCTCCTGGAGCATCACGGTTTATGGGAAGCAGCAGTGTGCAGCGGGGTCAGTGTGCAGAGAGGTCAGTGGTGTGCAAGAAGTCGGTCTCCCGGAGCTTCAGGGTGCATGGGAAGCAGCAGTGTGCAGCGGGGTCAGTGTGTAGGGAGGTCAGTGGTGTGCAAGAAGTCGGTCTCCCGAAGCATCAGGGTTTATGGGAAGCAGCAGTGTGCAGCGGGGTCAGTGTGCAGGGAGGTCAGTGGTGTGCAAGAAGTCATTCTCCTGGAGCATCAGGGTTTATGGGAAGCAGCAGTGTGCAGTGGGGTCAGTGTGCAGAGAGGTCAGTGGTGTGCAAGAAGTCGGTCTCCCGGAGCTCCAGGGTGCATGGGAAGCAGCAGTGTGCAGCGGGGTCAGTGTGTAGGGAGGTCAGTGGTGTGCAAGAAGTCGGTCTCCCGAAGCATCAGGGTTTATGGGAAGCAGCAGTGTGCAGCGGGGTCAGTGTGCAGGGAGGTCAGTTGTGTGCAAGAAGTCGGTCTGCTGGAAGGTCGAGGGTCTTAGGATGCAGTGATGTGCAGTAGGCAGACTCGGACTTGCCTATAGGGCAATAGGCCCATGGGCTTCAAAAATGCAAAATGCTGGTGTAGGGCAGTTTTGTTTGATCAAAGTGGGCCACTTCTTTGGCCAATGTGGGCCAGTTTGATGAGTTATTTCACTATGTGGCTAGTAGTTTGGACCATTGTTGCTAAATAAATAGTCTTTAAAATGCACAATTTGCATCACATTGTATCGACAAAACTCCCCCTTGGGCACTATTCCAACAGCCTTTCCACAAAAGGAATGAATAGCCATTTGCAACTGTGAGCCGCGTTTCTATTGGTGCCATAGACAATGCTATGGCCCAGTCGGACCCTGGCAGTAGGGCAGGGTGCAAAGGGGGGTGCGCGAGGGGGGTCGACGTGTAGGTTAATCAGGATGGGGTAGATTCAAAACCATGCTGTAAGTCTGGAGAGGAGCAGCGCTGGTCATTGGGCCGGCTCTCACCGGATCCGAGATCCGGCACCAGATGTGCAGCCGGATCTCGGGATCCGGCCAGAGTCAGCTGCTCCAAACCCATGCTCTGCGCTGGGTTACAACAAAAAAAAATACATAACAAAAAAAAGAAACGAACAAAAAGGAAACAGCTCCTTGCCAAGCCCGCGATCTAATCTGCCATGTACTCTTTGTGCACAGTGCTCTGCTCGCACAGGGCGCATTAGATCTCTGAGCCCCCACCCTGGTGGGCTCGGAGTCTAATCTCTCCCCCCCCCCCGTGCAAGCGGACTGTGCACACTAGACAGAGCATTTTTGTTATTTTGGACTCTCCTCTCGTTTGCTTTAATTTTCATTGTGCACCTGTTTCCTTTATCTCTCTGGTGTTTATTCTTAGCATGTTATACTTATTTGTATAATCAACTAAGAACAAACACCAGAGAGACAAACGAGCCAGCATACATTCAAATCTGACCTCTATAACATCAGATACGTTATATATTTTGTGATGTGCTGCATTTTGCAGAGGCCAGATTTAAATGTGTGATGGCCCAGGTGAACCTGTGTAATTTGCCTTGTTTAGGATCCTGCACGGAGTAAAAGTGTGGTTTGTGAATGATGCTGTGGGCAAATGTTATGCGTCTGCATAGGACTGGGGCATGAAATTGTCTGGACCCCAATGCAAAAGTGGCCCACAGTTGCACATGAACATTCATTCCTTTTGTGCCCGAATGTTTGATATGGCTGTTTTAAACAATTATTTTGGACATTTCCTTTGATTGGAGGTCAACTGCCAGCTCTGCCCCCTCTAAGCTCCGGCTTCACAGACACCGCCCCCGGCCCAAAATCCACCCCCATCCCAGTCCTTGTGGGATCCCCATCACTGGAGAGGAAGCAGCAAGTACTGCCACTGTATGGGTTAGAGTGCAGGTAACAGTGAGGGAAACAGTGCACAGACATGTGTGAAGTGAGGTCATGTTAAGCGATGCTACCATGGATGTAGTGGACATTGTGGAGGGGCCACTGTATAAGGGGGGGGGGACAGGAGAGTTATAAGACTGGTCTGTGCACAGGATGTCAGTATTCCGGGGAAGACCCTGAGGGTAGAGAAGGGAATGTTCTGAGGGCAAGCTACACAATGTGCAGCAGAGGCGCCACTAGGCACGGAGAGTCCGTGTGCAGTGGGGCAGAAGTGGACCCTGGAGGACGCAGTGCACAGAAGATGTTACTGCTACAGGGTTTAAGGAGGAAGCAGCAATGGGTAGAGTGGGCAGTGGGCAGCGTACACAGCCCCACAGCCCCACAGCCATGACTATTAAAGTGCAGCGTGACATAGGCCCTCATTACAAGGGGGGCGCAAAGGGATACCGGGCACCAGTAATGACACCGGTGCCGGTAATCCCTTTGCACCCTATTCCGAGGTCCCTTTGCAGGTCCCTCCCTTAATACCTGGTTATAGCAGGCGTTAAGGACAGGACCCACAAAGGGATACCGGGGTCAATAACGGTACCGCAATTTACGGTACCGTTATTGCCGCCTTCCCATTGAGCCCTATGGGGAATGGAATTTCAAATGTGGACTTACCAGTCCCGCAAAGGGTGGAATGGACCGGTAAGTCCCCATACCACCACGTCGGTGGCGGTACCGGTATTGGTGCTAGTCATGGCGCTAATAGCGCCATGACTAGCACCAACCTCGGAATGAGGGCCATGATCTTGAGTCTGCTACTTCCAGTGCCTTATGCACCTAAATGCTGCACTGCACACCACTGGATACTCCGGCCTGCATTCCCAGAATACAACTGACTCTCAAGACATGCCCGTGCGCATGCGCAACTCCGCCGAACCATCGATTCAAGTCATGGGGCCTCATTACGAGTTTGGAGGCAGCCATGGTGCTATTAGCTCCGTGGCTGCCTCCATTCCGGGCTCCATTACCGGGTTCCTGCAATGGGGACTTACCGGGTTACTCCGACATAGGAGGACCCGGTAATTCGTCCTTGCAGGAACCCATCCCTTGTGGGATTGCAGTTTATATCTGGCCCGTTATTGCCTCCCTCTTCCCCTCGCGCGACCCGGAAAGCACGCCTGGTTTTACCAGCCATGCGATCCGGGTCCCGCGATGGGAAGCTCGTAATTGGCGCTCCCGGAATGAATGGGGCCGATCACGTACCTGCCCCCTTCATTCCGGGAGCGCAAGCCTTATAATGAGGCCCATGAACTGTTTAATAGTAACATTTTCATGCAAACATGTTTTTTTGCAATAAACTCACAAGGCATATAAAAATATTTTAAATGACAATACTTATAATCGATGTCAGGCTCTCAGTTAATGAATTTGCTTAATCTTCATTAATTTACTTTTGAATTTTCCAATATTTTTCAATCCTTCTAAAAAGGTTTTAAGTCAGCAGTTGTTTTATAAATGGATGCTCTTGATCAAGCTCACATTGTTTATTTTCCGGGTTTCGTGGGGGTAGACTGAGCTGCAAAGTTGCAAACACTCAGTGAGTGTGTGCTGTCCGGCGCGGTACTCTTAAAACGGGACTGTGCTCCAGTGCTGGGCTCCTGTCTCCTGTCCTTATGAATTGCGCTTTCCCGCCTGAATGCAGATCCTGGCCAGCAGGTGGCAGTGCTGCTCCGCTAAAGACAGCTTTTTAGTAGAAAAGATGTGTAAATAAAGTCGGCATCCTAAGATGATGCGACCACCCATCGCCTCGTTATAAAAACCAGCCTCAATTTAGACCGCCATTCCTCAGTGCCTCCGCCGAGACAAACGGATTACGACTCTCTAATTCTTACTGGATGACCCCCGCCCCGCCCCCAGTCCCAGTCCCGTCTGAAGTGCTTAGGGTCTACCCCCTACAGCTTACCCAAAGGTATAACATATCCCACTTTGGAAGACCGCAGTGTGAAATGCCACCCACGGGTTCTGTGTGGGAGGTGTGTATTTATTTATTTTTCTATGTGCCTTTCCTCTTAGAAGCAGACTGTGCCTGTACCCAGCGGGCATCGCGCCACTCAGTTATGAAGACTCATTAAAACCAACGTAACAATAAAGTTAATAATGTGTTATTTCTATAGCGCGTACGCCGAAGCGCTTTACATAGAAAAAACATGCATGCAATATCGCCCGTCCTACGTTGGTACTCATTTATCAATCTTGGAAGAAGGAAAGGCTGAGCTGAGCTGGCCTTGCCGGGTTACGATCCTGCGACCTGCAATGTAACACACAGATCGCAGCAGTGAGCGCTCAACACCCTGGGCTATCTTACCGGCTGCATTTTTGCTCACAGTTGTTTCAGTGGGTAGACGCATAAACCAACCCGGCCGTCAGCCTTACCAGCATGGCAGCGCTGCATCACTGGTGACAGCCAAACAGTGACTGGAGTCCTTGGTTTCTGGCCCCGCCCATACCTTGGATGCCATGTTGGCCCCTTGCCATCTTGTTTATATCTACCCCTGGCCAGACTGTGAACTGGTGGGATCACTCGCTAATCCCATGCGAGGTGACTTGCTCAAAACATTAAAGGGAAATTGGACAGGCGGTGAGGCTTTTGCGTTTGCACAGCAAGGGGAAATGGTAAAAAAAAACTATGACTGATCGCAAAAATGAACTACCCAGGTCCATCACACCTGAGATCGAAGCCCTACAATATCTTCAGAAAACACCCCAAAACACTGCTGTTTGGCTAACTTTCCTCTTTCCCCCTTTCATTTTTTCCCCTCTATGCAACCAGAACCCAGATGCCCATGGGCTTTGCGCGCTGAAACACATAAATAAATAAATAAATAAATAAATAAATAAATAAATAAATGACTATTTAAGAAACAACAAACTCTGTATCATAGTGCGGTAAAATTGGCTGCACGTACCTATTTGGCTACAGACATCCATTCAGCGGTCAATACCTGCTAGCCACTGTGAAAGACTCGCTCCTTCCTGGATTGGCACCATGGACTGACATCACAACACTGGTCTGATAACTTAATCCAGCTTTTTCATAAACAAAAAGGAGTCTATCCGAGCTATGATTGGAGGAACAAGGTGGTTCTTGCCCTTCTGTTAGGACATCGCTACTCGGAGAAACTGACACCCCATCTTGATCAATTCTGTGGAAGTAATTGATGCCTTGACGCGCGCTCACTTTAAATCTATTGCCGTGATGTTGGATGACACTTTAGCTGCGGCAATTAATTCTTCCCTCACATATGGCCAAATTCCCGCACCGTTGGAACATGTCCTGGTCTGGTACTATTTGCTTCCCAAATGTATGAAATTACTCGAGGCAGTTGTACCTCCCCAGGTTGGGTCCTTTCTAGAAGATCACCTTATTCTAGACACCTACCAACCAGGATTCAGTAGCCTTATGGGCAGGGAGTCAGTGTTGGTACCGGTGCTGGATGATCTTGCCTGTAGAGGGGTCAAGGTGGCATAGCAGGTCTGAGTTTATTGAATGGTATTTGATACCATTGATCACGCCATTCTCTTGTGCAGGCTGCACGATATTGGTATTTCTGGTTCGGTCTTGGATTGGTTCCAAGCCTTTCTTTCTCCTCGTACCCAATTAGTCTCTCTTTCCCCTTTTCGCTCTTCCCCTACTCCGGCTGTCTGTGGAGTCCCTCAGGGCTCTGCACTTCCCCCATTGCTTTTTAATATTTACATACAACCCTTGGACCAGCTTATACACTCCCACAGCTTCCGGTTGGTTTCTTATGCTGACATACACTGCTTCTGTTTCAAATCGGTCTTGATCGTGGGAGAACAGTATTAAGATTACGCGATTGTCTTGTAGCCGTGAGAGGGTGGATAGCCTCAAATTGGTTATAACTCAATGGGGAGAAAACGGGGGTCTTAGTTGTGGCCCCCCTGAAGCTTCTGTTCTCTGGATGGATGATTTTGGCCGCCCTCGTTGGGCCCTTTACCAGTTCCCGTTAATACGGTAATAATGTTGGGCCTAAAGATGCCATCCTTGCTTCTGCAGAAGCCCAGATCAGGGCCATGTTTAGCACTGAAGCAATTTAGCAAGGCATTACCTTTCATCCCAGATTGCTTTCATGCACCGGTCATAGCGGCTTCTATTAACGGTAGTTTGGACTACTGTAAAGCCACCCTATTGGCCCAACCTGTCTACCTTCTTAACCGACTGCAGATATTGCAGAACTCAGCATTTCGTCCAGCCCCGAGTATTCCCGATGGTTATCCCGTTACAGCAGCTCGGCAAGATCTTCAATTTCTCACCAGTTCCTCGCGGATTTAGTTATCGAGCATTGCAGGAAAAAGTCTTGCCCTGCCACCCATGACGGATGCTGAGTTCTACCTCCACCTTCTCAATGGCAGTTCTATCGTTTAGATTGATGTGGTGGCAGGGCCTTTTCTGTAGCTGGCTCGAAACTCTGGAATGCCCTTCACCTGCCTTTGGGCGATGCACTTCGGTATTTGATCTTTTTAGGGCCAGACTTAAAAGTCATCTATTTGCTTCAATCTACGTAGAGTCTGTGTTTGTCTCCCTGCATCTGTCAGTGCCTTGATGTGTTTGGTGATTTTGTTGCGCTATACAAATGCTGATAGATAGATACATAGACAGACAGACAGATAGATAGATAGATAGATAGATAGATAGATAGATAGATAGGTCAGTAGATAGACAGACAGACAGACAGACAGATAGGATAGATAGATAGATAGATAGATAGATAGATAGATAGATAGATAGATAGATAGATAGATAGATAGATAGATAGATAGATAGATAGATAGATAGATAGATAGATAGATAGATAGATAGATAGATAGATAGATAGATAGGCCAGAAGAAAGATAGATAGATAGATAGATAGATAGATAGATAGATAGATAGATAGATAGATAGATAGATAGATAGATAGATAGATACATGTGATATAATAAACTACTTAAGGGGGTCATCGGGTGGCTAAAGGAAGCCATCCAGTGGCTCATGGAATCTTTTAACAGTTGTAGGTCCTCCATTGGTTTTACAGAGGCATGTAGTGGCTCAGGGTGTCATCTAGGAGCCCAGGGCATTATCTAATGGCTTGGGGGGGAGGGGCTTTGAGGGTCATTCGGTGTCATGAGAGGTCATTCATTAGCTCTGAAGATTGTTTAGTGGCCCAGGAAGTCATCCAATGGCTAGGAGGGTCTTCATCCAGTGCACAGGAGGTCATCCAGTGACCTAGAATCTTATTCAGTGTTTCATGAATTCCAGCAGTGATGTGCTCTAGCACCTTGAAGCCTCTCATGTGCTCGGTGGAATTACCAATAATGATCTAAGACCCAAATAACCAGACAGACTCAAAGAATATGACAAAGTACTACTTTATTGTCAGCTCAAATAAAGTAGGACAATCTGGCGAACAACAAACTAGGGTCCACACACTCACACTTCAATTTTGATTACACAAAGGTTTTATAACTCAATGCATGTCAGCTATGACGTAATCCTACGTGGTAGACTGTAAAACCGATGGAATATAGGGATTGTTTAAGGGAACAAATATGCCTAAATATCATATAAATATTAATAATATCACTGGATGCCCCTTATCTAGTAGGCAGCATTGAACCACCTCGAAATACGTACAATACAGATAATACCAGAATAACAGCAGCTGATTGGCTTCTGCAACGATGTATAGTCCATCATCACATAGGCGCTCATGAGTGACTGGCTATCTCTTCCAACCTTGGACATTCGGCTCGTTAACAGCACATAAACAAAATGAAACTCAAGTGCTGAAAGCAACGGCACACTACTACCCACTTACCCAAATAGTCCCGTATCTCTCATCGGTCAGGCCCTGAGCCAAGGCTTCTCCTTTGTAGTTAACCTTGAAGCCTGCTCTCTTCTCTGGGACATATATGGGAGTGTAGGTAGACCATTATCTTTGCCTGGAGCTTAATGAATAACCCTTGTTTTCAACTTCTGAGTCACGTGTGAGGAGAACACAATTTTGTACATTTTGACATTTTATTGACTAATATTTGATTTATTTAAGCTGGGAGTCATTACTCCTCTTGGTCTCTGGAGACTTGCTCATCCCACCTTGCATAGGCTTTTCGCATCTTTGATTCTCCAATACTTGACGCTTGCAAAGGTTTTCGTCTTTGCTTAATCTAAGAGAAATATGTCTTACGTACATGGCTTATCCCGTTTGACTCCCCTTGGGCCTTGCAATGATTCCTTGATGTGGCCGCCTTCATCCCAGGCCAAGCGGCTCCTCTTTATGCCTCACAGGAAGCTGTTTTTCCAGCGTCGCCCAACTCTGCATCCCTGGTCTGTCTGTGAAGTAGCTCGATTGGTTTTAACATGAGTCCAGTGCCCATCTTTTTCTCATGGCCGCCTTAGCCACGCTGTGTTTTCTTCTGCAGCAAACTTCTATATATCTCAGCTACCTTGTGTTTATGCATATGTACATTCACTTCATCTCTCCTCACTTATTTCTTTGGTGTATATGATTTCTTCGTCTTCGATGACATGTTTCTCTTATCACTCCAGTTACATCTGCATCCTTTAAGCATTTGCATATCATTTCTATGCGTCTTTGTGTCTTTTCTTCATAACATTACTCTGCCCATGTCCAATTTCACTTATAACTCTTTGATGTCCAATGGTGTCTGCAAACATCGTTCCACCCGTTGAGTGTGGGGGCACATTCGATACAGTTGTCTGAGTTCCTATCATCTCTCATACACTCTAAGTGGTATTGGGACAATACCTGGTGTCTCAAATCGGGCTCTTCTCCTGCTGTTCCAATACGATGGAGGTGAGGGAGCGTGAACTATGGATGACGTATCCATCTGCTCCTCTAGAGCGACTTAGCAATTCATGCAGTGGCCACAGAGGTCATTATCCAGTGACACAAGGCAGGGGGTTAGCCAATGCCCTACAATCTCATGCAGTGATTTAGTAAGTCAATCCAGTGGCTCTGGAGTTCATCAACCAGTGACACAGGACAGGAGATCATCCAGTGACCTAGCAACTCCTGCAGTGTTTTAGGAGGTCAATCAGTTGCTTAGCATCTCATCCACTGGTTCAGTGAGTCAGCATCATGTGACTCACGACAGGAGGTCATCCGGTGAACTAGCAACCCATGCAGTGTTTTATGAGGTCAATAAGAGGCTTAGTATGTCATCCATTGGCCCAGACGGTCATCATCCATTGGCTCAGGGAAGGAGGTCATGCAATGACCTAGCATCTCATTCAATGTTTTATGAGGTCATTGCCATCCGCTGGCTTGGTGAGGCACTCAGCTCTAACATAATTTATTGAGTGCACATTCACCACAATGGGGTTTCCTGGTGGTGAGTCCCATGGGGACAGAGAGTGAGGAAGGTTAAGAAGTAGGCAACAGTGAGTTACTATTGCAAAGGAGATGGAAAAATTGAACGCCCAGAGAAATGGTAGGTGGGAATGTACCTACAATGAAAAGCGGGGATGAATATCCAGAGAGTGGGGGCAAAGGTTGAAAATCCACGGCCTCCTTGAAGCATGTGGCGGAGGTTACGATGCACCGTGAGCAGACAGGCAAGAGTGATGCATGCACCATCTGGTGAAGTAAGGGAGGAGACGTGAAGACAAAAAAGCAAAACCATAGTTAGAAAGGCATTGGCAAATAATACAGAGGATCTTCACTTGCACCCTCTGTTTGTATGGGGAGCAATTGAAGTCTGGGCTGAGTAAGGTGTGATGTGAGCAGTGCCGCAACGACTGAATGAACAGCAGCATTCCGAAGCAGCCTAGGTCAGCGGAGTAGAACGTTTGGAAGGCCAAAAAAGAAAAAATGGAAATGATGTAGACATACCCAAAGAGCAGATGCAGCAGAGATGTGCCCGGAGAGGATGAGTACCTGATGAAGAAGCCGTATATACACATGGCAAGAAGGAGAAGAGAGATGCTTGATCAGAGGAACAAGCGAGAGATCATAGCTCAATATGACTCCGAGGGTCTTGACAGATTTAACTGGATGTGGGGAAATCTCTATAAAGGGGCCATCTATAGGAGTTCCAGATATCAGGGGAGCCCCCAAAGACTTTGACCTCTGATTTGCTGGAGTTGAGTTTGAAAGAGTTGCCTCTGCCAACAAACAGGACTGGACCAGGAAGATCAATAACCAAGCTCCTCGATGAGTAGGACGTGGAACTGGGTGTCAGGGGCGTCAGTGTAGGCGATGGACCCAAAGTAAACAGTCAGAGTAGCAAGGGGCTGGACATACAGATTGAGAAGAACAGGGTGAGGAGAAGGTCCCTGGGGGACACCACAGTGAGAGAATGAGGAGAAGTAGAAAATGGTGATATGGTGACTATCCAGAAGTGGGCGATAAGAAAAGATGTGAGCCAAGAAAGAGCACTGCCTCTGACACCGAAGGTGTCACAGCGCCTAGGAAGGAGGAATTGGTCAACAGTATCAAAGTCTGTGAAGCGATCCAACTTTATCAATGTAATCACTGCACCTGAGTCATGGGCCAGCTGAATATCATCAGAGACTGTAAGGAGCACCAATGCCACAACAAACTGCGAGAACAGAGCAGAGAGGGCCTGTTCTAGATGTTGGGTGGAAAAGATGGGATGGAAATTGGACAGAATCCCTGGATCCAAAGGCAGCTGTTCATGAGTGTGTGAGACCACAGCCCTATAAGAGATGGGGGAACAAGGCCATGGGTGAGAAAGGAAATAAGACAAGAAAAGGGGGGTAGCAACCCCTCCCACCCTCCTCCTCTGCCACAGCACCCTCTCCCCAACTCAACAAACAACTGAGCTCTATCCCTCGCCAGGTGGGAAAGGTGTATTATAGAGCTCATTTTATGGAAGGAGTTCAAGAGAAGCCTGAAGGATTCATAAACTGAGCTCAACATATAATATCTCAGCAACAGTTACTTAACCCGCTGTGCTACCTTGCAGCTTTCTGCTTTGGAAAACTGCCAATCAACTTTATTCAGAATTGCAGGTGGCTGCTTGATTCTGCTGAAAGCCCCTGCATTTGCAGCAGTGCAGTTCCTGTACAAGGCTTAGAAGCCAGTCCTGGTGTATCTCCTGCAGTCTTGACACAGTGTGCAGTCTCATTTGGGAAGAACAGTTAGCAGCAGAAAAGTGCAAATGTCTCTAGTTACAGTGGCTGGCCCCCTGTGGTCGGCGCCTGTGGTCGGAGGATACTATTTGGCACTGCCAGGTGTCACATGGATAAGCTTGTCCAGAGGTGATGAAATGCAATGGATGAAAGAATCCAGACCAGACATAGGGTGTTGAGAACATAGTGGCAAAGACTTGACAACGTTAAAAGGAATTGGGTCTTTCCAAGGGTGGGTAGACGCAGGGTAGGGCGACAAGCCTCCATCCAAGGCATAGCAGGGGTTTGCGATAATGTGAGCAGCGACGGTGGTGGCCATCTTAAAAGATGCAAAAAGAACGAGAAGATCTGGGAGGGTCCATGCACAATGACTCAGCATGATATCCAAAGTCTCCTTATTTTCTCTCAGAGTCTGACCAGGACATGCAGTGACTTCACACAGGGGCTTGGGAGGACACTTGCTTACCTACTCTTTCGTCCAATGACTCTGCATCGTGTGTAGTGGCTGGGGAGTTCACACTATGACTCAGCACAGCATGCAACGGTTTAGCATGGAATACAAGAGTACATCTAGGTCAAGGGTCTGTAATCTTTGTCTCCCCAGAGGTTTTAGACTATAACTCACATAGTCCCTCAGCATTAAATATTCAGGCTATGATTGGTGGGAGTTGAAAACATATGGGGAGCCAAGGGGTGCTGAGAACTCAGCACATCGTCTGGAGGCGCGTTGCTTCATCCTGTGAAGAAACAAGTGGCAGTGTCAAACATCCTTCCACCCCACTGTATCCTGGACGATACAACATCATCAGAGGAAAGGGTTTGCCTGTCTATACACGTGTTAAGATGTGAAATGAGTTTTCAGAGGCCGTGGGGGGACAGGGGAAGGGTGTGTGTGTTTTTGGGGCTCACAATAATCGATTCAGAGCATGGACAAGATGGTGTTAAGGGAATAGTGTTTCCAATTCAGTGACTCATTGGCACAAGCTGAGCTTTACTAGGTGGTATTCTGTAGGGAATGGGTTAGTCAGAGAGAAAGCTGTGCTTAGGACTGTAACTCTGGACCAAGGGAATCATGGGCAGAAGACTGTTCAGTGACCCAGGATTACAACCTGGACAGCACAGAGGTTTGAGGATGGAAAATGGGTCAAGTCCTATATAGCTTCTGTGCCGTGTGCAACTACACAGAGGTTTCAGATCACATACTAATAAGGCCTTCATCCTTTTAGGAATTGCACAAATATTTACAGACATACATTAATCTGCTCGGTGACAATCTCAAATATTGGCGTTGAACGCTGTCGCTGATTCACAACCCTAATATTGTGTCTGCCCAATACTCATAATAACTGCAACTAAGTATTGAGGGGGTTGGTTACTGTGCCTGACAGTGAAATCTACCAAAGTTCTCCATTTTTCTAAAAATAAAATAAGAGCCGTACTTCTTTCTTGGTGATAGGTTACAGGTTTTATTGAAATTAAATTGAAATATTTCTCAATATTGATTCTTTACACGTGTTGTCAAATAAAATATTTCCTTCTTTATTAATTCATGAACATTTCCAAGATGTGTTTGTCTTCCTGGATTGTCTGAGACCATTATCTGCAGTTCCGGGCAGGCTTTCCATGCAGAACGCCATTCGGGAAATACGTTTTGGACTGGATTATCAAGTTCAGAGGCCCAGATCGGAAATTTTCATGAAGTAATGAAGAAGCAAATCTTTGATTTGACAACACATATGCAGAATCAATATCGGGAAATATTTGAATTTATCTTTACATATAAAGCTGAATGTATGTACGCGTGTGTGTATGTTTGTCCGGCTATACAAATCCACACCGTTGAACCCACTGCTATCAAATTCTTCATGGATTCCTCGTGTGTCTGGGGCAAGATTGTGGTCTATGTTTGGATGCAAAAAATGTACTCCGTAGACACCCTCATTTACTGATACTCACCCCGATTCACTACAGTAGGTACTTGAAGGAGGCAACATTTGGAAAAGTGTCTAAAGAAAAATGTTTGATATGTTGGGTATTCCTTTAAAATGTATTACTACTGTATATAGTTCAAAACTGCTTAATTAAAGCAGTTTTAAAGGGAATAAACAAAAAAGTATGCACATTTTCTTTTGAACACGCCACTCCAAATATGGGAAATGGCAAGTTTACAGTTTACTTAAGTTCATTCACGAGAAGAGAGCACAATTAATCAATCTTTCTTGGACATTTTCTAAAATGTGCTGAAGCCATTCAGTGACTGAAACACGCCGCACAAAAAACGAACATCACTTGGAAAAGTTCCATCTGATGCAAAGCGAAAATCAATATCAAAAGCTTCTGAAACACAACAAACAACAGCAGCACGACTTGCCGACCAGAGGACAAGAGCAACATCCTCCAGGACACATGAGACACCAGAGCAAACTGAAGCAAGACTTGGTGACAAGAGGACAAGAGCAACATCCTCCAGGGCACATGAGACGCCTGAGCAAACTGAAGCAAGACTTGCTGACAAGAGGACAAGAGCAACATCCTCCAGGGCACATGAGACGCCAGAGCAAATTGAACCAAGACTTGCCGACAAGAGGACGAGAGCAACATCCTCCAGGGCATACGAGACAGCAGAGCAAACTGAAGCAAGACTTGCTGATATGAGGACAAGCATAACATCCTCCAGGGTACATGAGGCACCAGAGCAAACTGAAGCAAGACTTGCCGACCAGAGGACAAGAGCAACTTTCTCCAGGGCACATGAGACAGCAGAGCAAACTGAAGCAAGACTTGCCGACAAGAGGACAAGAGCAACATCCTCCAGAGCACATGAGACACCAGAACAAACTGAAGCAAGACTTGCCGACATGAGGACAAAAGCAACATCCTCCAGGGCACATGAGACGCCAGAGCAAATTGAACCAAGACTTGCTGATATGAGGACAAGCATAACATCCTCCAGGGCACATGAGGCACCAGAGCAAACTGAAACAAGACTTGCCGACATGAGGACAAGAGCAACATTCTCCAGGGCACATGAGACACCACTCGATCAGGACACTATCAATACCGGGTACCCCAGCTATTTTCAATGACACCTATATCCTATCACCAAGAAAGAAGTACGGATTATATTTTATTTCAAGCAAAAGGAGAATTTTGGTACATTTCACTAACCAACATTTGCAGTAATCAACCCTCAAAATACCTAGTTGCAATCCTTTCAGTAATGCACGTGGATGGAAATCTTGGAAAACATTCTCCTGTCCGCGCAACCGATCCCTTTTCCCCATACTGCTACTATGCTGGAGAAGTTGCTCTGGCCACACATTACAGCGTCTGGCTAGTGTGCCCTTATTTTCTCTTAATTCTTTATTTTGCCTTTAACAGAAATATCCATACTTTCAAAATCCCTACGCCCTATGGTTTTTTAAGCATTCCTCTCATGTGTGGAAGCACACTAAAGACTGAACTGCTTTAACTATGAAAAGGTGCACGTTCTTTCTTTTTTTTAAACAGTACATATTTTATCTGCTTTGTCTGAAAGCAAACGGTTTTGTAGTTTAGATTTATAGCTCCAAGATGAGACGATCACAGCGCTGCATTCCATGCATTCAAGCCTCGGTGGTAAAACTCTCTTTGCTGTTTCCATCTCCTCACACAATGAAGAATGTCTTTACAACTTCAAAGCTCATGTAGTATTTCATCTCAGCATAACATGTGCACTTAGTCCAAGAAAAGGTCCAGAAACTCGAGCCAGTGATGCTTCGTTTTGGAGCTAGCCTTGAAGACCATTGTCACTTGTTCTAGTTCTCAAGTTATTCAAAGGGAACACACCGGAAGCAATCCATCCTTCAACGCTCTCCAGGCCGGATGTCGAGGTTGCTGTTTCTCTCTTGAGTGACATGCCAGGCTATATAAGACTGGAAATTATATATAAAACCTAATGGCTCAGATGGAGTTTTAGCTGAAAATTGCAAAGTAAGGCCAATTATACATTTTGTAAACCCTGAGACTTTGAACCACCCCTTAGGTTCCCAGAGGACAGTGATGGAGGGGTGGCTGAAAAGACCCCCCAATCACTCTCATATTTGTGTTAGATTTTAAAGCTGTTTCCCACACCAGCAACTCTTTGGGCACTCTGACCACCTCTGCTGATCCAATGGTGTGGCCAGGACTCTGAACAGTGAGCACACTGCTTGTGTGATGAGGAACGCACGCTTTCTGTGGTCCGTGGTGGTGCAGAGATCACTAACCGTGGCATGCATTTCTGAACTGCAAAAAGGCACATCCAGGATGTTATTGGAGTCCATGAAAGGCAACCATGAACAAGATATCTTGTTTATTTTCTGTGATTTTGAGCTCAAGTGTGGGCTGTAAGAGCCATTAGGAGCCCCGGATAGGTGAAGGTTAGAGTTATGAGATCTGAAACCCATGGAGAGATATTACCCACAAAGGATTTAAGAAAAAAGGCAGAGCTAGGGTCCCCTGGAGAAGCTGTGGGCTGGCTGCTTGGAATGGGTGGTCCCTTTCCTTGGTTCTGTGGCCATTTGCAGAATTGTGCTCTTCAGAAGCACATGAAGGGTTTGGTGTGAGCCTAGAGTGAGGGAGACAGCAGGATGATTCATATAGCACGCATTGTGCACTTAATCGCCTCTTGGCGCTGTTCGTTACTGCTGTGACACATGACATATAAGGTGAGACCTAGAACTTAAGAAGGAAACAGAAAAGACTTACAATGATGCCAAGGCTCCTGTCTCATGTTATCAGGCAGGCTGTTCCAATGATTGGGATCCTAGGTAGAGAAACAGCGATCTCCACGGGAGACAAAACACTATTGGGTAACAGTGAGAAGGTTTCTGTTGACCGGTCTTAGGTCACGAGAAGGACCGTACCGATGACTCAAAGAGTTGAGATAGGATGACGCTTGTCCCCATAGACACTTAACAATGAGACACAGTTACTTGAACAAAGGTCTTCTTACTTTTGAGATGTCACATTTGCTGAGACTGGCGACAAGCCTCGTCGCTGCATTTTGAATGGCCCGTAGGTTATGGATAGACAGTTCTGGCAGCCCAGCAAAGAGCATTGGTATAGTCAGGTCATGGCTCCCATCAATACTTCCCCATCCTTCTTAGGGAGAATGGGCAGAATCCGACTGGGACTTCCCATCAGGAGGCAGTAAGTCTGCCTAATTTATATAATGCGGGTAGGAGAGAAATACTGATGTCCATGAGGACCCCTGGATGTCTTACCAGGTAATTGATATGGGATCTCCAGACTGAATACGTAATAGCCGAGTCTCAGGGGTGATCTGTTCTGCAGTTCCTGGGGGAACAATGGAGTAAGACTTTAGGTTTGGACTCATTCAGCAATTATTAATGTCTGCACCTCTGGTGTGGGAAGGCGGTAAGGCAGCGGATAAACCGCTTGCGCACAATCACAATAGCGCTCAAACTTAAGAATGAGCTGTGTGTCAGCATATGACAGATATATCATATCATATGCTTGAATGATGTTATGACGAGGGCATGTGTAAAGGTTAAAAGTAAGGGTGATCCCTGGGGCACCCCATCCAGGCTTTCAGAAATAGCCGCACAACAAGAGTCGAGAACCACCTTTTGGGATCTCCCAGTCAAGAAGGAAAATAACCAGTCGATGGGATAGCTGCCTGTGTGAACCACAGTGATAAGCTTTTGATCCAAATGCCGTGATCCGCTGTATTGATAGCCGCAGAGAGGTGCAGCAAGCAGACGAAGGGACACCAACCCTGGTCAGCTGCTTTGAGAGGTGTATTCCAGATGGAAAAAAGCGCAGATTTGGACCCGTGAACAGATAAGAATGCAGAACAATTGCAATTGATTTGTTTATTGATCAATACAACGTTTTGAATCTGAGTGGTGATGGCAAAGGATTCTAGTAGTTTGGCCATCAGTAGACGTTTGGCTCGGTTTGCTAGATCCAGATTCTGCTTTAGGATTCTAGGAGTAGAAGATTGGCGATAGGCCTATATTTGGCTCGGTTTGCTAGATCCAGATTCTGCTTTAGGATTCTAGGAGTAGAAGATTGGCAATAGGCCTATATTTGGCTCGGTTTGCTAGATCCAGATTCTGCTTTAGGATTCTAGGAGTAGAAGATTGGCTATAGGCCTATATTTGGCTCGGTTTGCTAGATCCAGATTCTGCTTTAGGATTCTAGGAGTAGAAGATTAGCAATAGGCCTATATTTGGCTCGGTTTGCTAGATCCAGATTCTGCTTTAGGATTCTAGGAGTAGAAGATTGGCAATAGGCCTATATTTGGCTCGGTTTGCTAGATCCAGATTCTGCTTTAGGATTCTAGGAGTAGAAGATTGGCAATAGGCCCATGTTTGGCTCGGTTTGCTAGATCCAGGATCACATTTTTTTAATCAATGAACAAATTGGACCGTGCTTGAGACAGTCAGGAAAGGCTTGCTCCCTGAAAGAGGAATTGGAAATATTGGTCAGAATGGAGGAAAATGCAAGTCTACCCATCACCAAGACATTGATGTAAATATAATCATCATGACAATACATTGGCGTAAGCTTAATCATCATGACAAGCCTAATCATCATGATCAGAATTTGGCGGGAGTCTAATCATCATGACAAGCCTAATCATTATGACAAGGAATTGGCGTACGTCTAATCATCATGACAATCCTAATCATCATGACAAGAAAGTGGCGTACGTCTAATCATCATGACAAGCCTAATCATCATGAACAGAATTTGGCGTGAGTCTAATCATCATGACAAGCCTAATCATCATGACAAGAAATTGGCGTACGTCTAATCATCATGACAAGCCTAATCATCATGACAAGAAATTGGCGTGGGTCTAATAATCATGACTGCTTCGGTTAAGTCTACTCATAAAGAGACATCCTCTCATTCCAAATCAGCCGTCTAGACATAGAATGGAAAATGCCTTATGATAAAGAGATGATAGTACATCTCATAAACAAGTCTTCATCTTCGACAGCATCAGGCCCAAATGGCCTTTCCAACTCAATATTAAAATTAAATCCTGATCTCTGGGCCTCCTTTTTGAAGGTGGTATTCACCAGAGTATTGAAATCCTCCACGCTTCCTTGTTCATGGAAGTTGGCTATCGTGATACCTATCTACAAAAAGGGATATCCGGCTGATCCTGCCAAGAATCGCCTGATCATCCTTTTGGATGCAGATGGCAAGATATTAGCAGCAGTCGCATTAAACATCGGGTAGACTGGATGACTAAGGACATTCTATCCAAATTGCAGATAGGTTTCAGAAAAGGCCTTTCCACCTTTCTAAATGGTCTATTCATGTCAATCCTCACACAATCAGCAGCTATGGAGCTTGGTTGGATCTCTCCAGAGCTTTTGATACCATCAACAGAGAGCTTGTCTGGGCAAAATTACATCTTTGGGGTGTTCTGCGCAGCCTCCTGGCCATCCTAAGAGGCCTGCACACAAATACAACCCTTCGAGTTAGATTAAATTCCCAGGGGGACTTGTCTGGAGAGGTACCGACTGAAAGAGGGATAAGACAAGGATGTATCTTTGCTGCGTGCCTCTTTAATCTCTATCTAGCTGATGTAAACAAAGCATTAGAACAACAACCATTAGCAAGTCCTAGAATTGGTAAACAATTACTGGATTGGATCGCTTGTGCTGATGATGGTGTCTTGCTTGATTATTCTCCTAGAGGGTTACAACGTCTTATTTCCGTCTTCGGTTCATATGCAGAAGCAAATGATTTAATGGTGAATCCATCAAAAACAAAAATCATGTCATTTAGGAGAACCCATAAGACTCCCAGTAAGTTCAAGTGGTCGGTCCAAGATCAAACTGTGCCTGTGGCCACGGTACCTATCTATTTAGGCATAAAACTGTGCTCAGTTCACACCAAAATGTTATAGGACCAAAATCTTGAGCTTAAAATAATCCTGCTTGTAGCTCAGATGAAAAAGATCCACAATACCTACTGCAAATGTTCTATATCTCTGCTGATCAAATTCTATTAGGCCAAAGTTATCCCTTCCCTACTCTATGGCCTTAATACAGTACCCTTCTCTTATACACTCAACCAAATGCGTTTAGAAGGCAGAATTTGGAAAACAATTCTCCATGTTCCATCAAGCTACCTTATTGCATCCTTGAGGTAGAATTAGGGCTTCACTACCTAAACTCACATCCCGCATGGAAAATATCAAAACTCTGCAGGTCACTGTGGTCTCCCAGTAAAGATTCTCTTTACATAGACATAGCGGTAGAGCTTCAAAGCGGAACTAGCCTCTTTCCACAGGATTTATCCAATCAGGCGAAACAAATGCTGGAGCAATGTGATCGATCTATAGATGATCGTTTCCAAAATCCCACTGCTGTTAAACGTGCCCTACTGCGCAAAGACTGGATATTCACCTTAGAACAGATGCGAGAGCGATCAACATTCTGTTCACTGCCCATTTTTGATAAACCAAGTGGTCATCGACCGAACTACCTTGCCTGTTTTCCAAGTTCCCATATGAGAACCAAATTCCTCATAGTGAGACTAAATTTAAAAAGAACAGGGGAGATTCAATCGATATATGACAATATCACCTCTAAAACAGCAACCTGTTCTCTATGCAATGGAATTCTTACACAGAACTTACAGCTCCTTCTTATTATCTGTGAAGGCACTAGAGAAGTTCGAGAAAAATATTTTGTTGGCTTTGTCGATGATCAAATTTGGATTTCCACAAATGCATTCTGGGAAAGACTAATTGCGGGTCATGAAAGATGTTTAACTATTGCTGTTTTAAAGACCTTGGAAAAATTGGGTTTTAATGTACTAAAATAAAATATTTTATTTCTCTTTCTTTGCATCTAATTTTAAATTTCCGATGAATATTAATGTTTGTTATTGAATGTTATAGATTTTATTGTCCTGTTTTTACTCTATCTACTTATGTTTTGTGAAAAGCCCTATAGCACGGCAGTAACACAATACAAAAAAAGAGACATCAGGATAAGTCTAATGAACATGATACCCTTGGCGTATATGTAATCGAGGTGATGGCCTCTGTGTAATGGCAATCATCATAAAGGCCTTAGTGTAAGTCTAAGTATCGTGGAGGTCTCACTGTGAGCACAATTATGTGTAGGCCAATGGCGTAAGCTCAGTTATCAAGGAGTTCTCAGTGTATGTTTAACGCTCCCGGTGTGAGTCTTATCATCAGTGTGTGTGCTCCATTATCATGGACACCTCAAATTAAGTCTAATGATCAAAAAGCCCTCAGTGTTAGTCTAATCATGATGTAGGCCTCATCTCAGCCTTCTCAACAGAGCACATATCAGTGGTTGGCTAGCTTAATTAGCACCTCAGAGCTTGACCCTCTAACCACCAATGTTCTATTCCAAAACCTAGCAAAAAATATGAAACAGGATCTTTAAAATCAAGTGGCTCAGACATGGCTTCTATTTCTTACAAGTAAAACAGTTCCATCCGTGTCACGGTGGCGAGGGCCAGGGTCAGCATCTGTCAGGGTTTGCAGGTGTAGGTGTCCGATGACTATACACATGATGGGGGATGTTTGTCTAAGAATAGGTGTTAGTGGGTGATGTTGGGGGTGATGTATGCTGTCTTGCTTTCCTTAACACTAGTTGTACAGGAATCCCAAGCTAAGATGGCAGAACAGTGAAGACGGAGCTGATTGGCTAGAAGGGCAAGAGCAATCACCCTGGAATGTTCAGAACAATCTCCAACTGCCTTTCATCAGAGCATTTCCAGAGACAGGTTGTGCTTCTAGTTGACCCCTTAAGGTAGGCCCCAAGAACCTTTGTACCAGCAGAAGACTAAAGGAGTAAGCGGAAATAAGAAGGGAGAAAACAGCTAGAAATTCTCAGGTGGCCGCGCAGCTTTTTAGAGTGAAGCAGAGCTCGAGTTTATTTATCTAAGAAGTATTCATGTAAATATTTTATGGCATGTTGTGTGGCGGTAGTTAAAATGCTGACATTTTGTGTAAATACTTGTTTTGCCAAAAGACTTTGCCAAGGTTGCAGCAGCGCAGAGTAGGACAGTAAAGGATCTACAAACTCTACAACTCTTACAGAGTTAGAATTGTCAGCCACTCGTTAATTTCTGGACTGGTGTGTACATTCACAGAGACTTCATTAAACGGTTGAGGCTGTGCTACGGGCCCGTCCAATGAGACTTTGCGCCGGTCGAGGATAGCACAGGTCGGGAATAGCACGGATGTCGAAGCGATAGCTCTTTAGGATTCATTACTTGCATTTGCGCGTGCGTCGACATCGCTGATGTCGGTTCCCTGCAACGACTAGATACTTGGATACGAGACTGCAGCTCATCATCACACATGCGCATAACGCCCGAAGACCGACACTGGGGAGGGCTGAAGGAGAGGCATCTTCCTCGTCCCAGTATCTTCTCAAGGATTTCCAGGAAGTGACTTGAGCCCTCCTCCTGGGTGGAATAAGAAGGAATTAGATGAAGAATAGTCTAAAGACTCTATAACTGTAAACTAGTTTGTTTTATGACTAGTTCAGGGTTAGGGATCTGAATAAAGATTTTCTTAAGAAGAGTGCTTCAAAGAGAAAAAAAGGGAAGTCTTCAGAGAATAAGAAGAGAAAAAGAACAAAAACGAGTTTCACTACAAATTCATCTCCGAGCTATTAGAGAAGGTGTGATAGGAAAGGGAAACATGTAATGAAGCATTTTAAGGTCATTTTAGCTATGGAATGATTTAATCTTGTTATTTCTTGTCCTAAATGCAGATCGCTGAGACCAGAGCCATCCAAGGAAGCAACGGTCTTCTTTGTTATTTCATCCACTACCCCTTTCCCTGGGGTTTACTAACTCAACCCTAGAAAAAGAGTTTGAGTTGGAATCGCTTGGAGGGGGTCTGTGGGATTCATCAGCTCCTGCGGATCAGGCAAGACCAACCTGAGAGTATCCATGTAGTGGACCGGGCATGCATTCCACCCCAACTGGAAGACAGATTGTCCACCACCAGTCCCTCCACTTGATTGGGAGAGATGGCATTCCCCAAACTCAATGAGGCTGCATCTCTCTGGCCAGCCAGGTTGTGCTGGACCTATTGGCCAAATCGGCACGGGAGGGTTCCGTGTGCACTGACTGGCCTGGATGCCTTACTTTCCAGCCAATTGGATTGCTGGCATTCATCCGCCATTTTGACTGGCGGGAACGCAGGACATTCAATCCAATCTTGGCAGTCATCCGTACTCAGTACCGGGGGGCGGGGGGAGAAATAGGGAAGGCCTTTTAGGCATTTCTCTTCAGTAGGTGGTGTGGTGTGGCATGCAGTTTGCAGAAAGTGCCAGTTCTCTTTCGTCAGCAACAGGTTCCTCCACCCTGACTGGGAAATTACCCGGCAGCATCTGAGGCACCTGGGAAGTGGGTATGGAGTGAAGGAATGGGGCCTCCCGTTTCCCACTCATGTGGCTGGGCCGGGCCCATGCCAGGAGCGAGACATGTTTACTGAGGCAGGGTTAGGGCTGGGCTCCTGCCCTCCGAACCTGTCCTCTGCTTTTTTTGTAAACTGCCTCTCATGGCATCATGCACAGCTCAGGGGCATCGTCAGCCAGGTTAAGGAGTGCAAGAGGCAGCATGCCAGCTGGGGCTAGTGCAGCATGCCTTAGACCTGGGTGTGGCGGTGCTCAGGAACTCTTCTGTTTCTGCCTGTGGGTGGGAGTGTGCCGCTCTGCACGGACGCATCTCTGTCTACCAGTGGATGGCTCTGTTTAACTACGTGTGTGTGTGTGTGTGTGTGTGAGTGCCTGCTTGCAGGGTTGTTAGCACTTATAATTATAATTGTTCTTTTATAACTCGCTTAATACCAGAGAACAGTTTCTAAGCGCGAGACCAGGATTCAAACCAGTGTTGCTCTGCCTTGTCTTGCTTCCAAGGTGCATTGCCCCTGAGCTATCCTCCCAGCTATCCTCCTGGCACTTATGTTCGATGTGTTGTAGCCTTTGCGTTTGGATGAGTGTGCCTTGTGTGCCTCTGGCGTATAGGACTGCATCTTTAGTGTGTGCACATGTGTACCTGTGTTTCCATGAATGTGTGTCTTTTATACGTTTGCATTTGTGTGTGTGTGTGTGTGTGTTTGTGCGTTGTATGAATAATGTAGTGTGTGGTGTTATGCAGCATGTAAGTCAGTGTGCCGTATGTTTCAGAGAGTGCATGCATTACCACGTGTGTTTCAGTGTTCGCTGGCACGTTTCTGTTAGTTTCTATGCCTCTTTAGGTAACCTTACTGCTTCTGTGTTTGTGTGTGTTATGTTATGTTAATATACTTGTGTACTGTGGCAAATAACCCCCACAAAATTGTCAGAGTGCCCAGGCCTGTCCGTGGAGCTGTATACTGGGCCACACTAGGTGTAACCCCGAAGTGTGTTTGTAAAAACAAGCAAGGAAGAGTGAGTTGAAACTGAAACTAAGCATGATAGATTTTTCACTGAGTCTCATCATTTTTAATGTATCCTGTTTTTTGTAAAATGCAAGAGAACTATCTGACCACAGGACCAGCAGAGAAATGGGCCAGTGCTATTACGAATCTCTTTCTACCCATCTGCGAAGAGCAGAAAGTGTAGTATTTCTTTAGTTTTCACAATTTAGCAAGAGAGGCCCTTAAAATGCATGCCACCGTGAATTGTGACCCTCGCAACGGAGCAACGTGGCCTGCAGGACCCCAGCCCCCATCTTCGCCTCCAGGGGTGTTGCTCGGTCTGGAAAAGATCCAGGGCTACGCGAATGTCAGGACTCGGGGCTAGCTAGCCTTTTGGTTGTACCCATGAGTTTCTATCCGGTGCTACAACCCATAGACCCGTGACTATAGCCCTCTCAGGCGCCGCGTAGCAATGCCTCTGCTTCGGAGTTGAAAGAGAGAGTTAACTGCTTTTAACATTGAAGCGGCATTAGAATAGTCTCATTAGAAGGCATAAAGAAGTTAGATGCCCCCAAACAAGGGTGCCCTTCCCCCACAGCCTCTGAAGTTAGCCCTCTCTCCCAACAGTTGAAGGGTTGAGACCTCCCCTGAAATTGTATTCTAATTGCCCCCATGTTGGCGAGAGAGGTGTTAATGAAGGAGAAAATGTTAGAAGGCTTTGCATGGTGAAATACTGAAATCACCAAAAAGGCCTTGGCACTGGGGGGAAAACCCATGGCAGTTAAAAAACAGGCAATGGTTGACAGGGAAAGGAGATAGCGGGGTCTAGCTTCATGGAGGGGGGGGGCAGGTGGGGAATGGGTAACAGGGACTAGAGGGTGGAGAGTGTCCTCTAGCTTCGAGGGTCTATTTTTCAGGGTTGGTGTGATTTTGAATGTTCAGATGTGTGTTTGCCGTGTTTTTCTCTACATGTATGCTTCTTCTCTGTACCAGTATGCATGTATATTTGACCATGAATGTATGCTTTATATGCAAATGTATCTAGGTTCTAATGCTTTCATTGGTGTGAGTGTGCATGGGGTAATACATGCAATTTGTATCTGTATGTTTTAGTGTGCACACTGTCTGCACATATGTTTTTCAGCGTGGGCATCAGAAAATATGCCTATTTCCGCATATACGAGTGCTCAACTAAACTGTCTTTTAGCATGTGTCAGTACTCCTGCGTGCATGTGTCTGTCTGTTTAGTGTATGTGAGTTTGTGTGCCTAAAATTGCTAGGTACTTGTGTATGTTCATACGCCTGTATGTCTCTGTGTGTCTGTGTTCATGTGTGCGGTAGATTGGCTCTGTGTATGTGTGAGTTAATGACCCTCAATATATGTGTATGCAAGAGTTCGTGGCTCTATCTGCATGAATACTTCAGTGCGTGTGTGTGTGATAGTGTGGCTGCGTGTGCTCGAGTGTGCACGGGTTGCGTGCAGTGCAGGATTCCTCAGTGCCGTGTCATTCTGCGTGTCCTTGCCCTCACTTGCCCGAGGCACTGCGGCCACTTGTCGGATTCCTGGATGTCTCTTGTTTGACATGCTGTGAAATACAGCTGTCAGAGGCACTCCCTGTGTGCAGTCAGCCATGCCTGCTCTCTGCGGTATGCGCCTTGCCTTCAGCACCTGGTTGGGAATCATCCATGAAAGTGCAGCATAGATATCGTGTTTGTGTTAACACTGTGTGCTTGTTGTGTCTGCTCGATGTGTGCAGTGTGAGGGCCGTCAGTGTTCAGAACTTGGGTGAAGGGAAGTCAGCAACTAGGAGGGGGGAGAAGGAGTTCGACCTTGTGGGTCTAGAGGAACCAGTAGTCAGAACTTTGTGGTATGGGAGTGTCCGCAGTCAGAACTTGCGGGTGTGGGAGAGTCAGAGCTTGCGGGTGTGGGAGAGTCAGCGGTCAGAGCTTGTGGGTGTTTAGGATTCAGCAGTCAGAGCTTGCAGGTGGTGGAGAGTCTGCAGTCAGAGCTTGCGGGTGTTTAGGATTCAGCAGTCAGAGCTTGCAGGTGGTGGAGAGTCTGCGGGCAGAGCTTGTGGGAGTTTAGGATTCAGCAGTCAGAGCTTGCAGGTGGTGGAGAGTCTGCAGTCAGAGCTTGCGGGTGTTTAGGATTCAGCAGTCAGAGCTTGCAGGTGGTGGAGAGTCTGCGGGCAGAGCTTGCGGGAGTTTAGGATTCAGCAGTCAGAGCTTGCAGGTGGTGGAGAGTCAGCGGTCAGAGCTTGCGGGTGTTTAGGATTCAGCAGTCAGAGCTTGCAGGTGGTGGAGAGTCTGCAGTCAGAGCTTGCGGGTGTTTAGGATTCAGCAGTCAGAGCTTGCAGGTGGTGGAGAGTCAGCAGGCAGAGCTTGCGGGAGTTTAGGATTCAGCAGTCAGAGCTTGCAGGTGGTGGAGAGTCAGCGGGCAGAGCTTGCGGGAGTTTAGGATTCAGCAGTCAGAGCTTGCAGGTGGTGGAGAGTCAGCGTTCAGAGCTTGTGGGTGTTTAGGATTCAGCAGTCAGAGCTTGCAGGTGGTGGAGAGTCTGCGGGCAGAGCTTGTGGGAGTTTAGGATTCAGCAGTCAGAGCTTGCAGGTGGTGGAGAGTCAGCGGTCAGAGCTTGTGGGTGTTTAGGATTCAGCAGTCAGAGCTTGCAGGTGGTGGAGAGTCAGCGGTCAGAGCTTGTGGGTGTGGGTGTGGGTGAATCTGCGGGCATAGCTTGTGGGTGTTTAGGATTCAGCAGTCAGAGCTTGCGGGTGTGGGATAGTCAGTGGTTAGAGCTTGTGGGTGTCAGCGGTCACAGCTTGGCAGGAGTCAGAGTTTAAGTGGTCAGTGGTCAGAGCTTGCAGGGTGGGGTCATGAATATGCTTTCGTTGGGAACATCCTGTAGTTCTAGCCGTTTCTAGAAGGTGGGCTGGTTTCTTGGTCACAGGTTTCTTCGGGTCTAAGTCAGCTAAAATTCCTTCTATTAGTGTCTGATGCAGTGGATGTAGGACCAGTTCCAAAATAGGTCAAGTCTATGCAGATGCCCCGGCGCTATCAGCAGGGGGCGTAGGGCAGATCAGTTCTGCAGTCTGTGCATCTGATCCTAAGGACTTGAAACTGCGGCTAATCATGGCGTATGTGGTAGCTCTCTGCATTCTCCTACACTGGTCTCCTAATATGGGGGCTGGGGATTTGAGATGTATCTGTATTTAGCTAGAACAGGAGTCTGCAACCTTCCGCTCACCAGGTGTTTTAGACTTCAACTGCCATCATCCCATGCCAGCATTGTCAATGGTCTGGGATCACGTGACTCATAGCTCAAAACATCTGGACGGCCACAGGTTGCAGACCCGAGCTAGAACCTCGTGATCGGCCGAAGATAGTAGGCAGATAACAGCTTGCTTGGAAAGATAGGAGACTACCCCCTTGAGAAAGGTTAGATTTATATGTTCTGAGATTTTGTGGGGTTAGGGTATTGTAAGGGGTGCATTGAAGCATAATGTTTGGGTCTTTAATCTCGCTTCATCAAAAGTAATCATCTAAACCTTGACCAAGGGGTTGAAAGACAATGAGGATAAATGCATTGTGGCAGGGAATTCTGAGGTTGGGGAGGGGAGGTGGTCTCACTCTCTTCCCAGAAATATCTATCTTGAGGTAGACACATCTGGACAAGAGAGTGAGGCCAACATGTTTAAGGCTCCTCCTTTAAGCTGCAGTGAAAATGATAAGCCGTGTCCCTTAGTTCGTTGGCTTGTTCTGTTACGTGGGGACTTCCTTGATGTGATTGTTTTGCTATTTCCACTTTGCCTGTTAACCGCTCTATCGTCCATTCTTCCATGTATTATGCATTGTATTTTCATAGTTCGTCACTCTGCCTCACTGGTGTTCCTGGTGCTTCCCCAATCTTCCCAGGGTTTTCTGCTTAAATTGAACCATTGCCAATTTGCATGGTGTCTGTTATTTTCTATCAAGTGGGTCAAGGCTGCAAATAACAGCAGTTATATGAGCGAAATTAAAATGTTGCTACAAATATTGAGAGATCTTATAGAAGAAATGAAAATAGATTCTGTGACGGAAAGTAATGAGCTAAGCTCGTAAATGCCTTCAGTTGCTCTTTCCTCTTCTGGTTTCAAAGCAATGACCAACATATGTGATAAAGATCTTGTAGTTGTTGATCAATTTTTGTTTCCTGTTGATCAGCTTTTGTTTCCTGTTGATCAGCTTTTGTTTCCTGTTAATCTGCTTTTGTTTACTGTTGCTCATGTTTTTTTCCTGTTGACCATTTCCTTTTGATCAGCATTTGTTTCCTGTTAGTCAGGTTTTGTTTCCTATTGATCAGGTTTTGTTTCCTGTTGATCAGGTTATGTTTCCTGTTGATCATATTTTGTTTCCTGCTGATCACGTTTTGTTTCCTGTTGATCAGCTTCTGTTTCCTGTTTCCTGTTGATCAGCTTTTGTTTCCTGCTGATCAGCTTTTGTTTCCTGTTGATCAGCTTTTGTTTCCTGTTGCTCATGTTTTGTTTCCTGTTGATCAGGTTTTGTTTCCTGTAGATCAGATTTGTTTTCCTGTTGACCATTTCCTTTTGATCAGCATTTGTTTCCTGTTAATCGGCTTTTGTTTTCTGTTGATCAGCTTTTTTTCCTGGTGATCACGTTTTGTTTCCTGTTAATCACGTTTTGTTTTCTGTTGATCAGCTTTTGTTTCCTGTTGATCAGGTTTTGTTTCCCGCAGTGTGGCTAATCAAGTGTCTAACGTTCCAATTAATGGTATCACGACAGTGAATTTATATAAACCCAGGTGTTCCACTCAATCCCAGTATAAGGGGGTTGGATTTGGATCAGAACAAAGTGATAAATTGTCTGCTTCTACTTCTAAAAATCTTCCTTGTAACTCTTCACAGCCTTTGAACTTGGTGAGTGGTTTAGAGAATTGTAATGCGCAAAAGGTGAAGGGATTGACAGTTTCCTGCACCCTTCCTCCAAATCAACTTGATGATAGGCGGACGCCATATCAAGCTTTGAAAACACCTTCCCTTGTCCGACCATTGTTCACATCTCATTCATGTTTGGTAAAGGATGTCTATCAACCATCACGCACTTATTTAGTTCGCGCATATCTACACACAACCTTAGATCACCTGAGCTCTTTTTAACGATCACCACTGGGGATAACCACTCAACTCCTCCGGCTCTCTCAATGACTCCCATTTGAATTAACTTCTTTATCTCATTCTTCACCCCTTCCCTCAATGATAAAGGCACAGGCCTAAGTTTTGCCGTAACAGGCATACTATTCCTTTTCAAAACAATTTGATGTTGAAAACCTTTCACTCTCCCCAAAGACTCTTCAAATACTTTAATGTTTCGAAACATACTTATTTTGGCTCATGCAACACGACGATACTTGGAGTACTTGCTCATCTTGGTTTGGGTCCAAGCGGATGGCCAAGTTTTTCTGTTCTCTCCATCCCAGTAAGGACTGACCCCTTTTTGTTATGTACAACTTGCCTTTACATCTACGCCCTTTAAATTCGGAATTTCCCCAAGTATAACCCAAGAGTTCAATTCTATCCCGATTATACCCTCTGGGGTTAATATCCGGTTGCATAAGATCATCCAGCACCCCCTTCAACTCCCTCTCAAACACATCTCTAGATACCAATGTGACCTTTGAAACTGAGTCAGCCATCATAGATACTTTATGGCCATTCACATTCAACACCGCATACGGACGTTCGCAATCATCCCTGCTCTCACTTTCAGAGACAACATTGATGGTATTAACCACAACATTTTGAATTGGGATTCTGGATTCTTCGTCTGATGATGATCTCCCATCTTCGCCTTCATTCACATAGAAAACTTTCTTCTGACCAAATTGGCCAAATTGGAAGTTCCTGCAGCAATTCGCGAAGTGCCCCTTCCTTTTGCACTTGGCGCACGTAGCCCTTCGACCTGGACAAACGATGGAAGATGCAAAGTGCGAACTGCTCGCACACCTGAAGCTGAGTTTCTCATCTCCCTTTTCTGTCTTTTGAGGTACTTCAGAATTTTTCTTCCCTTCCACCGCACCTCGATTGTTCTGTTTATTCTTCCCCTTTCTTTTGCTTTTCGCATCCACCACGTTTAATATTTCAGTCTTGGTTTCCTTTGTTTCACTCATTTCGTTCCTTGACAATTTGGCGACACATGCTAACGAATGTTCTACACGCTTGGCAATGTCCAATACCTCATCCAACTTTGGGTCATCCCTCAACCATAGTTCTTCTCGTATTTTATTGGCTTTACATTGGGTCATGAACTGGTCGCGAATATGTTCATCAAACGCCTCTTGAAACTTACAGGATAATGCCAGGTGTCGTATTGCTGTCACATATTCTTCTACCGATTCTCCCTGAGCTTGCACCCTCATGTGAAAGTTGTACCGTTCCAGTATTGTGCTCGTTTTGGGGTTGAAATGCTTGTCCAATTTCAGCAAGGCTAGATCAAATTCGTTCATGTCATCACCGCTGCCGTCTCCCACTGGTTGGGGAAGTGTTTTGAATATTCTCTGGCCCTCATAGCCTAAGAAATGGAGCAACAATGATAGTTTCCTTTCACTTGAGTAACGTTCCGCCAGCTGCCTTCATGTAGTGTAGGAATCCTTTACGCCATTGGGCCCATAATATCTTTGCTGGACCCGGAACTGGCATAAATATTGGAGGGCCTGCAATTCCAGGTAAGCCTGCCATGTTCTGGTTATTCCCACAGGCCAAAAACACAAATACTAGTTGTGCTTTCCAGTTGGTGAGAAGGGTAACCGGGCCACAGCTGAAAAAAGGCCCACAGTGTTTCACTCAGTCGGAGGGGGTTTGGAAGGGTGTTCTAAAGGTAGGAGATAATGGTAAAAAATGGTGGATGTATGTATGCAAATGGAGGGATGTTGTAATGTTGTTCCAATTGAGGGAACTATGAGTAATAAAATGGATGCCACCTGTTTGGTTGGTATTTGGCAAAGTTCAAGAGATAACTGCAGAAAAGATCTGCAAGTGCCTTTGACCTGTCTATGTTAAGCTGGATGAAAAGCCCCTGAGAGAGTAATAAGCCAGCTTTTATCTGTGGACCCTAACAAATCTGTGGTCGAGGTATCTGAGGGAATTTTTAGTCAATCATTACCCATGGCACCTAATCCTAAATTCCCTTTGGATATTGGTAATCGTTCAGTAGAACCACAAATCAAAAACTCAATATTTGTTGAGGCTGTGTCGATTCTGGATAGGAATGTTATACTGAACCAATCGACTATTCTAAAAATGTTTGATGAGATTCCTGCTCTACACCGGCTATCTAGTGATGATATAGAATATGTCTTGTTTCCTGATGATGCTCGCACCAATTTTGTGGAGGTCGGTTTGAGATCTGGACTGATCGTGAATATGATATGGCGTCATAAATGCCATATCATATCATATACTCTTGGGCGAAGTTAGCGCACACCGTGGTTCAGGATGCGACTTCTATCAAGATCATAAAGGTTGGAACATTTCTTAATAAAAACGACATAGGTCAACTCCCTGTTTGCAAGCTCGGAGACTCGCTAGTCTTAGAGGAAAGAATGGATTATGCCGAGGGTGGTAGGAACATTAATGTTGAAGCAACAAAGGTAATTGATTCAACTGGTCCAAAGGGGGCCGATGAGTTGTCCTGGTTATTGCGTATTTTGCATCGGGAGTTTGAAAGAAAAAGACGGGTGATAGTCGTCCTGATCTCTAGATATATAGAATTTAAATGGCTGAGTTGGATTAATAGGCGCTTTTGAAGGTCATGTGTAGCGATGCTAGGACTGACTTTTTTGCAAATTTTATTTTGTTATGATCAGGAGACATGGCTGACTTCAGGTTTAAATATGCATAGTTTTACAATCGCGCACCAATATGCGCAAAGGTCCCAGAGATCGCCCAACTGGTGGCTTACTGTTAGCACCAAGGAATTCTGTATTTAGAAATGTCGAGGTGATCTCCTCCAAACATCCAGGGATTCTCGTAAAACAAAAGTTAATGATGTAGAAGGAGGGTTGCGTCAAAGCAAACTTGTAATTAACCTTTATTGGAACCCAGCAGAGACGACCTTGTGTCAGGACTGGCTGGGTTAGTAACAGGAAGAGTAACAGGATTAACATTGTGCTTTCAGAGCTGGCTGGGTTAGTTGTGCTTTCAGAGCTGGCTGGGTTAGTAACAGGAAGAGTTTGTACATAGAATTAACATTGTGCTTGCCCAAGTCAAGATGGAGAGAAAGAAACTTAATCTGATTGGTTAAAGGAACAATGATATGTTTGGTTTGCCTGATTGGTGGAAAGGACAATGGGTTTGATTCTTGGGAGGTGAGCAAGATTCTAAACTGCCTTTCATCTATAGAAATTCAGTGGCTGGTTGTACATTAGTTAAGCTCCTTAGGTAAGGCCCTTTCAGAGCTCAGAAAATCTACCAAAGAAGCAAGAATATCGTTAGCTGATCCAGTATGAACAAGAAGAAATCAGGTGGGATCGTTCTTTTAAAGATTTTAAGATTTTCACAGTGAACTTTCATTTTCTTTTATAAGAAAACTTAAAGAGTTAACAAGTTTCAAAATTATTTGAAAAAAGAGACATTTACAGTTAAAGTTATTATAAGGAAACAAGCTTGAAGATTGTGCGTAGAAGTTTAAAGTTAATTAACTGCGTGTAATGTACTTCAAGACTGTTTAATGTGTGCGCGAGCTCGCGTGTCGTCGTTTACGTGTTTTTGGAAGCGCGCGGGTATTCAGAGTGATAGAGCGCGTGCCCAAATGAATTGCACGAGTGAATTTTAGCGCGTGTACATTTTCAACGTGAAAGACGTTTCATGGGAAAGCGCGTGTTGGGTTGCGATAGAGCGCGAGTCCATTTTGATAAAGCGCGAGTTGTTTTTAACGCGGAAACTATTTTACGTGAATTACGTTACGTTTCTCCGCGTGTGTTCGGTAGCGATAGAGCGCGAGTCCATTTTAACTAGCGCGTGTTATTTTTATCGTGTTTACGTATTTTTTCACACGTGCGTGTTTGGTTAAGAATCGCGTGTGTTTTTTAAACGCGAGGACAATTCTTCATGTCTTCTGATTTCACGTGCTTAACGCACACGCGTATCAAGAAAGAAACTATACGTTTTATGTGTAAATAAGGAAACAATTCACACGCAGAAGGAAACCAGCATTCCAGAAAGTTAAAGAGTATCTATTTAATGTAATTTATGCAAATGGAATTCAATACTTCAGAGAAAGACTGCATTTTATAAAAGCATTAAAATTAAATAGAGTGAAAAGAACTTTAAAGCAAGAAGAATATCTAAGTCTGTAAGGTGTTTGCAAGGGCCATCACTTTAGGATTCTAAAGAGACTTGAGTGGCTTGAACTATATGCACTACACAAGATATATTTACAAGATATTCCACACAGATTACTAGCCTGTAAGTCTTTTGCTGAGGTTTAAGAGGTAAAGAGTTTAGAGTTTATTTAGAATAATTTTAGAAAAGAAGTTTTTCTTATCATATAAGTAACCAGGTGTATTTGTTTACCACAGATACCAGAGCCTACCAGACGGTTTCAGGGCTGCAGTGTCTCCGTTGTTATTTTCTCCAAATTCCCCTTTCCCTTTCTTGGGGTTTTCAGCTCAGCTTATATTTAAGGGTTGAGAGGTGAACTCCTGGTGAGGGTCTGTGGGGCCAGCATCAGCTCCTGTGGAATTCAGTCAAGCCGGACCCTGACACCTTGTAAGCTTTTTTTACAATAGCTGTCATCAATTCTAGTGGAAGATATGATGTCTACTGACATATTGAAGATAAATCTGGCTGGTGATTTGCAGTCGAATTGCTCATCAGAAGATCCCCCTGGAAAGTGGACAGAGTGGAAGGAGTGGGAAGCGATTTTTTTTAAAGATGTGGGGTCTATTATTGGTTAATGGCAATAAAAACGGGTATAAACTTAGTACATTGTGATGGAAATTTTGTATCGGGTGCGCACAATTTGTTCTATTTTGTGATGTTGTTCAAGGTGTTGTAGAATTCAGTTTTCTTTACTTCACTGAGTTGTCTGAACACAATGGCGGTTAGCTGGGTATTCTTATTAGAGGATCCTGTGGCACGTATGATGTAAGCATGATGAACAGTGAGCGGGGCACCCACGCGAAGCTACTTTATTTCAACTCGGACGGGACTCCAAATGTCCAAAATGACTTGTACACTGTTAAATTAGAGCTGGGTCTGCGACCTTTGGCTCTCCAGATCTTTTGGACCACACATCCCATCAGCACTGGCCACCTTAGCCAATGGTGAGGGATCATGGGAGTTGTAGTTTGGTATATATGGAGAGACACACATATCAGACCCCAGAATGAGGAAAGCAGCACTTTGCAGTGCAACCCCCCTAACCCTCCGCACCTGATGCTTTTCTTTGTGGCATCTGGTCCTCTCTCACTTTACCGCAACACCCAACCGTTTGCTATGAAACTCTATAAATTACTCTGATGGACACTGGAAAGCGCGCAAAATGTCTGACATATATTACAACATTCAAAGATGCTGGTCTTACAATATTCCGAAATATTATGTGCTACCATTGAGGCTCAAACATTGGCGTTTCCATGTTGGAAGCAGGCATCCTTAGCTATTCTGAAGATATACCCTTTGCTATATTAATGCCGGGGGCTGGCTGCCGTGTTGCTTGTCATGGGCAATGTACCCACTGAGTAATACAAAACGTGATAGATGGAAAGCTTTGAAAGAATCATAACCTATGGCATTTGCTCTGAGTGGGTTTCCAGTCCATTCTTTTCCAGTCAGGAAACTGAGGATTCATAAGAAAGTCAGGATTATTTCCACCCCAAAACAGAACGTCCAGCCCGAACCGCCGGCTCATATTCCCTCTGCATGGGACCACAAGCAGCCCTGGAGATATTTCAGCCTGATTGGATGCCATCATTCAGGCATAGCTCGTGAGTCTATGTGCAGCAAGTTGGACTTCTCCGATTTCTGCAATACCAAGTCAATTTTTTTTTTCCTGAGAGAGGGTGCCTCCGGATTTGGGTCATTTTTGTTCCATGAGGGAACAAAGGTGCAGATCCCGGGTGAGGCCCAACAAGCCTGAAACATGCGCGGAGTTTCTCATGTTCCTGTGCCTGTTTATACGATAATATGAGAAAACAGGCAAGGAATGAAGTGCATGGCAGCAACTTGCACAGAGCCACTCGTAACCGACGATGATGGTAATGCGTGTTCGTCCTCGCCCCCCTTCCCCACCGTAGCCACATACTCACCCGTTCCTGATTGAATGCTAATGTGCAGAAAATGCAGCGTCCCTGCCAACATTTCAAGACCATCAGAAGTAATCATTGACTGGGGCCTGCTTAATTGTACAATGTCCCGGAAACAAGAAAAATCCATTTTTGTGCTAGTGAGATAAAAGACATCGCTTTGATAAAATGGCTGCGAGTTAATTGATTTTGACCCCTCTCTGGCTCCCTCGGCGCCTCTCCTTGTGTTAATTGTTGTCATAGTTACCCCTTTCAACATCTTTCTTTCATGCAATCAACACGAGAATGTGATGTCTTCGTGGAGAGCCAGTGCTTGTGTCTAGGGGGTGAGATGCAGTGCACGAGTGGAGTGGGGGGGGGGAAGGTGGGGGTGGTGTGCAAACACTTCTTTAGAAGTTAGAAAGCTAGGATAGAGTAGGCACAATCCTACCCCCCAGGACCAAGGTGTGCACCGGGGAGCTTCCTCCAGGAGGCGAAGGCGTGCATACACTCCTCTACAAGTTAGAAAGCTAGGATAGAGTAGGCACAATCCTACCCCAGGGCCAAGGTGTGCACCGGGGAGCGGCCTCCCAGGAGGGGAAGGTGTGCATACACTCCTCTAGAAGTTAGAAAGCTAGGATAGAGTAGGTACAATCCAACCCCCAGGACCAAGGTGTGCACCGGAGAGCTTCCTCCCAGGAGGGGAAGGCGTGCATACACTCCTCTAGAAGTTAGAAAGCTAGGATAGAGTAGGCACAATCCTACCCTCCTGGACCAAGGTGTGCAACGGGGAGCTTCCTCCCAGGAGGGGAAGGCGTTCATACACTCCTCTAGAAGTTAGAAAGCTAGGATAGAGTAGGCACTATCCTACCCCCCAGGACCAAGGTGTGCACCGGGGAGCAGCCTCCCAGGAGGGGAAGGCGTGCATACACTCCTCTAGAAGTTAGAAAGCTAGGATAGAGTAGGCACAATCCTACCCCCAGGACCAAGGTGTGCACCGGGGAGCTGCCTCCCAGGAGGGGAAGGTGTGCATACACTCCTCTAGAAGTTAGAAAGCTAGGATAGAGTAGGCACAATCCTACCCCCAGGACCAAGGTGTGCACCGGGGAGCTGCCTCCCAGGAGGGGAAGGTGTGCATACACTCCTCTAGAAGTTAGAAAGCTAGGATAGAGTAGGCACAATCCTACCCCCAGGACCAAGGTGTGCACCGGGGAGCTGCCTCCCAGGAGGGAAGGCGTGCATACACTCCTCTAGAAGTTAGAAAGCTAGGATAGAGTAGGCACAATCCTACCCCAGGACCAAGGTGTGCATCAGGGAGTGGCCTCCCAGGAGGGGAAGGCATGCATACACTCCTCTAAAAGTTAGAAAGCTAGGATAGAGTAGGCACAATCCTACCCCCAGGACCAAGGTGTGCACCGGGGAGTGGCCTCCCAGGAGGGGAAGGCATGCATACACTCCTCTAGAAGTTAGAAAGCTAGGATAGAGTAGGCACAATTCTACCCCCAGGATCAAGGTGTGCAACGGGGAGCTGCTTCCCAGGAGGAGAAGGTGTGCATACACTCCTCTAGAAGTTAGAAAGCTAGGATAGAGTAGGTACAATCTTACCCCCAGGACCAAGGTGTGCACAGGGGAGCTGCCTCCCAGGAGGGGAAGGCGTGCATACACCCCTCTAGAAGTTAGAAAGCTAGGATAGATTAGGTACAATCCTACACCCCAGGACCAAGGTGTGCACAGGGGAGCTGACTCCCAGGAGGGGAAGGCGTGCATACACTCCTCTAGAAGTTAGAAAGCTAGGATAGAGTAGGCACAATCCTACCCCCAGGACCAAGGTGTGCACCGGGCAGCGGCCTCCCAGGAGGGGAAGGCGTGCATACACTCCTCTAGAAGTTAGAAAGCTAGGATAGAGTAGGTACAATCCTACCTCCCAGGACCAAGGTGTGCACCGGGGAGCTGCCTCCCAGGAGGGGAAGGCGTGCATACACTCCTCTAGATGTTAGAAAGCAGGGATAGAGTAGGCACAATCCTACCCCAGGACCAAGGTGTGCATGGGGGAGCAGCCTCCCAGGAGGGGAAGGCGTGCATACACTCCTCTAGAAGTTAGAAAGCTAGGATAGAGTAGGTACAATCCTACCCCCCAGGACCACGGTGTGCACCGGGGAGCTGCCTCCCAGGAGGGGAAGGCGTGCATGCACTCCTCTAGAAGTTAGAAAGCTAGGATAGAGTAGACACAATCCTACTCACAGGACCAAGGTGTGCACCAGGGAGCGCTCCCAGGAGGGGAAGGCGATGCATACACTCCTCTAGAAGTTAGAAAGCTAGGATAGAGTAGGTACAATCCTACCCCCTGGACGACGGTGTGCACTGGGAGCTGCCTCCCAGGAGGGGAAGACGTGCATACACTCCTCTAGAAGTTAGAAAGCTAGGATAGAGTAGGCACAATCCTACCCCCAGGACCAAGGTGTGCACCGGGAGCTTCCTCCCAGGAGGGGAAGGCATGCATACACTCCTCTAGAAGTTAGAAAGCTAGGATAGAGTAGGCACAATCCTACCCCAGGACAAGGTGTGCATGGGGAGCAGCCTCCCAGGAGGGAAGGCGTGCATACACTCCTCTAGAAGTTAGAAAGCTAGGATAGAGTAGGTAGAATCCTACCCCCCAGGACCACGGTGTGCCCCGGGGAGCTGCCTCCCAGGAGGGGAAGGCGTGCATGCACTCCTCTAGAAGTTAGAAAGCTAGGATCGAGTAGACACAATCCTACCCCCAGGACCAAGGTGTGCACCAGGGAGCGGCCTCCCAGGAGGGAAAAGACGTGCATACACTCCTCTAGAAGTTAGAAAGCTAGGATAGAGTAGGCACAATCCTACCCCCCAGGACCAAGGTGTGCACCGGGGAGCTGCCTCCCCGGAGGGGAAGGCGTGCATACACTCTTCTAGAAGTTAGAAAGCTAGGAAAGAGTAGGCACAATCCAACCCCCCAGGATAAAGGTGTGCACCGGGGAGCTGCTTCCCAGGAGGAGAAGGTGTGCATACACTCCTCTCGAAGTTAGAAAGCTAGGATAGAGTAGGCACAATCCTACCCCCCAGGAGCAAGGTGTGCATGGGGGAGCAGCCTCCCAGGAGGGGAAGGCGTGCATACACTCCTCTAGAGGTTAGAAAGCTAGGAAAGAGTAGGCACAATCCTACCCCCAGGACCACAGTGTGCACCGGGGAGCTGCCTCCCAGGAGGGGAAGGTGTGCATGCACTCCTCTAGATGTTAGAAAGCTAGGATAGAGTAGGTACAATCCTACCCCCGGGACCGAGGTGTGCACCGGGGAGCTGCCTCCCAGGAGGGGAAGGCGTGCATACACTCCTCTGGAAGTTAGAAAACTATGATAAAGTAGGCACAATCCTACCCCCGGGACCAAGGTGTGCACCGGGGAGCAGCCTCCCAGGAGGGGAAGGTGTGCATACACTCCTCTAGAAGTTAGAAAGCTAGGATAGAGTAGGCACAATCCTACCCCCCAGGACCAAGGTGTGCACCGGGAGCTGCCTCCCAGGAGGGGAAGGTGTGCATTCACTCCTCTAGAAGTTAGAAAGCTAGGATAGAGTAGGCACAATCCTACCCCTAGGACCAAGGTGTGCACCGGGGAGCTGCCTACCAGCAAAGGGGAAGGCGTGCATACACTCCTCTAGAAGTTAGAAAGCTAGGATAGAGTAGGCACAATCCTACCCCCAGGACCTAAGGTGTGCATCGGGGAGTGGCCTCCCAGGAGGGGAAGGCATGCATACACTCCTCTAAAAGTTAGAAAGCTAGGATAGAGTAGGCACAATCCTACCCCCAGGACCAAGGTGTGCACCGGGGAGTGGCCTCCCAGGAGGGGAAGGCGTGCATACACTCTTCTAGAAGTTAGAAATCTAGGATAGAGTAGGCACAATCCTACCCCCAGGATCAAGGTGTGCACCGGGGAGCTGCTTCCCAGGAGGAGAAGGTGTGCATACACTCCTCTAGAAGTTAGAAAGCTAGGATAGAGTAGGTACAATCCTACCCCCCAGGACCAAGGTGTGCACAGGTGAGCTGCCTCCCAGGAGGGGAAGGCGTGCATACACTCCTCTAGAAGTTAGAAAGCTAGGATAGAGTAGGTACAATCCTACACCCCAGGACCAAGGTGTGCACAGGGGAGCTGCCTCCTAGGAGGGGAAGGCGTGCATACACTCCTCTAGAAGTTAGAAAGCTAGGATAGAGTAGGCACAATTCTACCTCCAGGACCAAGGTGTGCACCGGGGAGCGGCCTCCCAGGAGGGGAAGGTGAGCATACACTCCTCTAGAAGTTAGAAAGCTAGGATAGAGTAGGTACAATCCTACCTCCCAGGACCAAGGTGTGCACCGGGGAGCTGCCTCCCAGGAAAGGAAGGCGTGCATACACTCCTCTAGAAGTTAGAAAGCTAGGATAGAGTAGGTAATATCCAACCCCCAGGACCAAGGTGTGCACCGGGGAGCTGCCTCCCAGGATGGGAAGGCGTGCATACACTCCTCAAGAAGTTAGAAAGCTAGGATAGAGTAGGCACAATCCTACCCCCCAGGACCAAGGTGTGCACCGGGGAGCTTCCTCCAGGAGGCGAAGGCGTGCATACACTCCTCTAGAAGTTAGAAAGCTAGGATAGAGTAGGCACAATCCTACCCCAGGCCAAGGTGTGCACCGGGGAGCTGCTCCAGGAGGGGAAGGCTGTGCATACACTCCTCTAGAAGTTAGAAAGCTAGGATAGAGTAGGTACAATCCAACCCCCAGGACCAAGGTGTGCACCGGGAGCTTCCTCCCAGGAGGGGAAGGCGTGCATACACTCCTCTAGAAGTTAGAAAGCTAGGATAGAGTAGGACAATCCAACCCCAGGACCAAGGTGTGCACCGGGAGCTGCCTCCCAGGAGGGGAAGGCGTGCATACACTCCTCTAGAAGTTAGAAAGCTAGGATAGAGTAGGCACAATCCTACCCCCAGGACCAAGGTGTGCACCGGGAGCAGGCCTCCCAGGAGGGGAAGGCGTGCATACACTCCTCTAGAAGTTAGAAAGCTAGGATAGAGTAGGCACAATCCTACCCCAGGACCAAGGTGTGCACCGGGAGCTGCCTCCCAGGAGGGGAAGGTGTGCATACACTCCTCTAGAAGTTAGAAAGCTAGGATAGAGTAGGCACAATCCTACCCCCCAGGACCCAGGAGTGCACCGGGGAGCTGCCTCCCAGGAGGGGAAGGTGTGCATACACTCCTCTAGAAGTTAGAAAGCTAGGATAGAGTAGGCAAATCCTACCCCCCAGGACCAAGGTGTGCACCGGGGAGCTGCCTACCAGGAGGGGAAGGCGTGCATACACTCCTCTAGAAGTTAGAAAGCTAGGATAGAGTAGGCACAATCCTACCCCCAGGACCAAGGTGTGCATCAGGGAGTGGCCTCCCAGGAGGGGAAGGCATGCATACACTCCTCTAAAAGTTAGAAAGCTAGGATAGAGTAGGCACAATCCTACCCCCAGGACCAAGGTGTGCACCGGGGAGTGGCCTCCCAGGAGGGGAAGGCATGCATACACTCCTCTAGAAGTTAGAAAGCTAGGATAGAGTAGGCACAATTCTACCCCCAGGATCAAGGTGTGCAACGGGGAGCTGCTTCCCAGGAGGAGAAGGTGTGCATACACTCCTCTAGAAGTTAGAAAGCTAGGATAGAGTAGGTACAATCTTACCCCAGGACCAAGGTGTGCACAGGGAGCTGCCTCCCAGGAGGGGAAGGCGTGCATACACCCCTCTAGAAGTTAGAAAGCTAGGATAGATTAGGTACAATCCTACACCCCAGGACAAGGTGTGCACCAGGGGAGCTGACTCCCAGGAGGGGAAGGCGTGCATACACTCCTCTAGAAGTTAGAAAGCTAGGATAGAGTAGGCACAATCCTACCCCAGGACCAAGGTGTGCACCGGGGAGCGGCCTCCCAGGAGGGGAAGGTGTGCATACACTCCTCTAGAAGTTAGAAAGCTAGGATAGAGTAGGTACAATCCTACCTCCCAGGACCAAGGTGTGCACCGGGGAGCTGCCTCCCAGGAGGGGAAGGCGTGCATACACTCCTCTAGAAGTTAGAAAGCTAGGATAGAGTAGGCACAATCCTACCCCAGGACCAAGGTGTGCATGGGGGAGCAGCCTCCCAGGAGGGGAAGGCGTGCATACACTCCTCTAGAAGTTAGAAAGCTAGGATAGAGTAGGTACAATCCTACCCCCCAGGACCACGGTGTGCACCGGGGAGCTGCCTCCCAGGAGGGGAAGGCGTGCATGCACTCCTCTAGAAGTTAGAAAGCTAGGATAGAGTAGACACAATCCTACTCACAGGACCAAGGTGTGCACCAGGGAGTGGCATCCCAGGAGGGGAAGGCATGCATACACTCCTCTAGAAGTTAGAAAGCTAGGATAGAGTAGGTACAATCCTACCCCCTGGACGACGGTGTGCACTGGGAGCGGCCTCCCAGGAGGGGAAGACGTGCATACAATCCTCTAGAAGTTAGAAAGCTAGGATAGAGTAGGCACAATCCTACCCCCCAGGACCAAGGTGTGCACCGGGGAGCTTCCTCCCAGGAGGGGAAGGCATGCATACACTCCTCTAGAAGTTAGAAAGCTAGGATAGAGTAGGTACAATCCAACCCCCAGGACCAAGGTGTGCACCGGGGAGCTGCCTCCCAGGAGGGGAAGGCGTGCATACACTCCTCTAGAAGTTAGAAAGCTAGGATAGAGTAGGCACAATCCTACCCCAGGACCAAGGTGTGCATGGGGGAGCAGCCTCCCAGGAGGGGAAGGCGTGCATACACTCCTCTAGAAGTTAGAAAGCTAGGATAGAGTAGGTACAATCCTACCCCAGGACCAGGTGTGCACCGGGGAGCTGCCTCCCAGGAGGGAAGGCGTGCATACACTCCTCTAGAAGTTAGAAAGCTAGGATAGAGTAGGCACAATCCTACCCCAGGACCAAGGTGTGCACCAGGGAGCTGCCTCCCAGGATGGGAAGGCGTGCATACACTCCTCTAGAAGTTAGAAAGCTAGGATAGAGTAGGTACAATCCTACCCCCAGGACCAAGGTGTGCACCGGGGAGCGCCTCCCAGGAGGGAAGGCGTGCATACACTCCTCTAGAAGTTAGAAAGCTAGGATAGAGTAGGCACAATCCTACCCCCAGGACCAAGGTGTGCACCGGGGAGCTGCCTCCCAGGAGGGGAAGGCGTGCATACACTCTTCTAGAAGTTAGAAAGCTAGGATAGAGTAGGCACAATCCAACCCCCAGGATAAAGGTGTGCACCGGGAGCTGCCTCCCAGGAGGAGAAGGTGTGCATACACTCCTCTAGAAGTTAGAAAGCTAGGATAGAGTAGGCACAATCCTACCCCCAGGACCAAGGTGTGCATCGGGAGCTGCCTCCCAGGAGGGGAAGGCGTGCATACACTCCTCTAGAAGTTAGAAAGCTAGGATAGAGTAGGCACAATCCTACCCCAGGACCACAGTGTTGCACCGGGAGCTGCCTCCCAGGAGGGGAAGGTGTGCATACACTCCTCTAGAAGTTAGAAAGCTAGGATAGAGTAGGCACAATCCTACCCCCAGGACCAAGGTGTGCACCGGGGAGCTGCCTCCCAGGAGGGGAAGGCGTGCATACACTCCTCTAGAAGTTAGAAAACTAGGATAGAGTAGGCACAATCCTACCCCAGGACCAAGGTGTGCACCGGGGAGCTGCCTCCCAGGAGGGAAGGCGTGCATACACTCCTCTAGAAGTTAGAAAGCTAGGATAGAGTAGGCACAATCCTACCCCCAGGACCAAGGTGTGCACCGGGAGCTGCCTCCCAGGAGGGGAAGGCGTGCATACACTCCTCTAGAAGTTAGAAAGCTAGGATAGAGTAGGCACAATCCTACCCCCAGGACCAAGGTGTGCACCGGGGAGCTGCCTCCCAGGAAGGGGAAGGCGTGCATACACTCCTCTAGAAGTTAGAAAGCTAGGATAGAGTAGGCACAATCCTACCCCAGGACCAAGGTGTGCACCGGGAGCTGCCTCCCAGGAGGGGAAGGCATGCATACACTCCTCTAGAAGTTAGAAAGCTAGGATAGAGTAGGCACAATCCTACCCCCAGGACCAAGGTGTGCACCGGGGAGTGCCTCCCAGGAGGGGAAGGCGTGCATACACTCTTCTAGAAGTTAGAAAGCTAGGATAGAGTAGGCACAATCCTACCCCCAGGACCAAGGTGTGCACCGGGGAGCTGCCTCCCAGGAGGGAAGGTGTGCATACACTCCTCTAGAAGTTAGAAAGCTAGGATAGAGTAGGACAATCCTACCCCCAGGACCAAGGTGTGCACCGGGAGCTGCCTCCCAGGAGGGGAAGGCGTGCATACACTCCTCTAGAAGTTAGAAAGCTAGGATAGAGTAGGCACAATCCTACCCCCAGGACCAAGGTGTGCACCGGGGAGCTGCCTCCCAGGAGGGAAGGCGTGCATACACTCCTCTAGAAGTTAGAAAGCTAGGATAGAGTAGGCACAATCCTACCTCCAGGACCAAGGTGTGCACCGGGGAGCTGCCCCAGGAGGGAAGGCTGGCATACACTCCTCTAGAAGTTAGAAAGCTAGGATAGAGTAGGTACAATCCTACCCCCAGGACCAAGGTGTGCACCGGGGAGCTGCCTCCCAGGAGGGGAAGGCGTGCATACACTCCTCTAGAAGTTAGAAAGCTAGGATAGAGTAGGTACAATCCTAACCCCAGGACCAAGGTGTGCACCGGGGAGCTGCCTCCCAGGAGGGGAAGGCGTGCATACACTCCTCTAGAAGTTAGAAAGCTAGGATAGAGTAGGCACAATCCTACCCCCAGGACCAAGGTGTGCACCGGGGAGCTTCTCCCAGGAGGGGAAGGCGTGCATACACTCCTCTAGAAGTTAGAAAGCTAGGATAGAGTAGGCACAATCCTACCTCCCAGGACCAAGGTGTGCACCAGGGAGCTTCCTCCCAGGAGGGGAAGGCGTGCATACACTCCTCTCTCTAGAAGTTAGAAAGCTAGGATAGAGTAGGCACAATCCTACCCCCAGGACCAAGGTGTGCACCGGGGAGCTGCCTCCCAGGAGGGGAAGGCGTGCATACACTCCTCTAGAAGTTAGAAAGCTAGGATAGAGTAGGCACAATCCTACCCCCAGGACCAAGGTGTGCACCGGGGAGCTGCCTCCCAGGAGGGGAAGGCGTGCATACACTCCTCTAGAAGTTAGAAAGCTAGGATAGAGTAGGTACAATCCAACCCCCAGGACCAAGGTGTGCACCGGGGAGCTGCCTCCCAGGAGGGGAAGGCGTGCATACACTCCTCTAGAAGTTAGAAAGCTAGGATAGAGTAGGCACAATCCTACCCCCAGGACCAAGGTGTGCACCGGGGAGCTGCCTCCCAGGAGGGGAAGGCGTGCATACACTCCTCTAGAAGTTAGAAAGCTAGGATAGAGTAGGCACAATCCTACCCCCAGGACCAAGGTGTGCACCGGGGAGCTGCCTCCCAGGAGGGGAAGGCGTGCATACACTCCTCTAGAAGTTAGAAAGCTAGGATAGAGTAGGCACAATCCTACCCCCAGGACCAAGGTGTGCACCGGGGAGCTGCCTCCCAGGAGGGGAAGGCGTGCATACACTCCTCTAGAAGTTAGAAAGCTAGGATAGAGTAGGCACAATCCAACCCCAGGACCAAGGTGTGCACCGGGGAGCTGCCTCCCAGGAGGGGAAGGCGTGCATACACTCCTCTAGAAGTTAGAAAGCTAGGATAGAGTAGGCACAATCCTACCCCCAGGACCAAGGTGTGCACCGGGGAGCTGCCTCCCAGGAGGGAAGGCGTGCATACACTCCTCTAGAAGTTAGAAAGCTAGGATAGAGTAGGCACAATCCTACCCCCAGGACCAAGGTGTGCACCGGGGAGCTGCCTCCCAGGAGGGGAAGGCGTGCATACACTCCTCTAGAAGTTAGAAAGCTAGGATAGAGTAGGTACAATCCAACCCCCAGGACCAAGGTGTGCACCGGGGAGCTGCCTCCCAGGAGGGAAGGCGTGCATACACTCCTCTAGAAGTTAGAAAGCTAGGATAGAGTAGGCACAATCCTACCCCCAGGACCAAGGTGTGCACCGGGGAGCTGCCTCCCAGGAGGGAAGGCGTGCATACACTCCTCTAGAAGTTAGAAAGCTAGGATAGAGTAGGCACAATCCTACCCCCAGGACCAAGGTGTGCACCGGGGAGCTGCCTCCCAGGAGGGGAAGGTGTGCATACACTCCTCTAGAAGTTAGAAAGCTAGGATAGAGTAGGTACAATCCTACCCCCAGGACCAAGGTGTGCACCGGGGAGCTGCCTCCCAGGAGGGGAAGGTGTGCATACACTCCTCTAGAAGTTAGAAAGCTAGGATAGAGTAGGCACAATCCTACCCCCAGGACCAAGGTGTGCACCGGGGAGCTGCCTTCCAGGATGGGAAGGCATGTATACACTCCTCTAGAAGTTAGAAAGCTGGGATAGAGTAGGCACAATCCTAACCCCAGGACCAAGGTGTGCACCGGGGAGCTGCCTCCCAGGAGGGGAAGGCGTGCATACACTCCTCTAGAAGTTAGAAAGCTAGGATAGAGTAGGCACAATCCTACCCCCAGGACCAAGGTGTGCACCGGGGAGCTGCCTCCCAGGAGGGGAAGGCGTGCATACACTCCTCTAGAAGTTAGAAAGCTAGGATAGAGTAGGCACAATCCTACCCCAGGACCAAGGTGTGCACCGGGGAGCTGCCTCCCAGGAGGGGAAGGCGTGCATACACTCCTCTAGAAGTTAGAAAGCTAGGATAGAGTAGGCACAATCCTACCCCCAGGACCAAGGTGTGCACCGGGAGCTGCCTCCCAGGAGGGAAGGCGTGCATACACTCCTCTAGAAGTTAGAAAGCTAGGATAGAGTAGGTACAATCCAACCCCCAGGACCAAGGTGTGCACGGGGAGCTGCCTCCCAGGAGGGGAAGGCGTGCATACACTCCTCTAGAAAGTTAGAAAGCTAGGATAGAGTAGGCACAATCCTACCCCCAGGACCAAGGTGTGCACGGGGAGCTGGCCTCCCAGGAGGGGAAGGCGTGCATACACTCCTCTAGAAGTTAGAAAGCTAGGATAGAGTAGGCACAATCCTACCCCCAGGACCAAGGTGTGCACCGGGAGCTGCCTCCCAGAGAGGAAGGCGTGCATACACTCCTCTAGAAGTTAGAAAGCTAGGATAGAGTAGGCACAATCCTACCCCCAGGACCAAGGTGTGCACCGGGGAGCTGCCTCCCAGGAGGGGAAGGTGTGCATACACTCCTCTAGAAGTTAGAAAGCTAGGATAGAGTAGGCACAATCCTACCCCCAGGACCAAGGTGTGCACCGGGGAGCTGCCTCCCAGGAGGGAAGGCGTGCATACACTCCTCTAGAAGTTAGAAAGCTAGGATAGAGTAGGCACAATCCTACCCCCAGGACCAAGGGTGCACCGGGGAGCTGCCTCCCAGGAGGGGAAGGCGTGCATACACTCCTCTAGAAGTTAGAAAGCTAGGATAGAGTAGGCACAATCCTACCCCCAGGACCAAGGTGTGCACCGGGGAGCTGCCTCCCAGGAGGGGAAGGCGTGCATACACTCCTCTAGAAGTTAGAAAGCTAGGATAGAGTAGGCACAATCCTACCCCAGGACCAAGGTGTGCACCGGGGAGCTGCCTCCCAGGAGGGAAGGCGTGCATACACTCCTCTAGAAGTTAGAAAGCTAGGATAGAGTAGGCACAATCCTACCCCCAGGACCAAGGTGTGCACCGGGGAGCTGCCTCCCAGGAGGGGAAGGCGTGCATACACTCTCTAGAAGTTAGAAAGCTAGGATAGAGTAGGCACAATCCTACCCCCAGGACCAAGGTGTGCAACGGGGAGCTGCCTCCCAGGAGGGAAGGCGTGCATACACTCCTCTAGAAGTTAGAAAGCTAGGATAGAGTAGGCACAAATCCTACCCCCAGGACCAAGGTGTGCACCGGGGAGCTGCCTCCCAGGAGGGGAAGGCGTGCATACACTCCTCTAGAAGTTAGAAAGCTAGGATAGAGTAGGCACAATCCTACCCCCAGGACCAAGGTGTGCACCGGGGAGCTGCCTCCCAGGAGGGGAAGGCGTGCATACACTCCTCTAGAAGTTAGAAAGCTAGGATAGAGTAGGCACAATCCTACCCCCAGGACCAAGGTGTGCACCGGGGAGCTGCCTCCCAGGAGGGGAAGGCGTGCATACACTCCTCTAGAAGTTAGAAAGCTAGGATAGAGTAGGCACAATCCTACCCCCAGGACCAAGGTGTGCACCGGGGAGCTGCCTCCCAGGAGGGGAAGGCGTGCATACACTCCTCTAGAAGTTAGAAAGCTAGGATAGAGTAGGCACAATCCTACCCCCAGGACCAAGGTGTGCACCGGGGAGCTGCCTCCCAGGAGGGAAGGCGTGCATACACTCCTCTAGAAGTTAGAAAGCTAGGATAGAGTAGGCACAATCCTACCCCCAGGACCAAGGTGTGCATCGGGGAGTGGCCTCCCAGGAGGGGAAGGCGTGCATACACTCCTCTAGAAGTTAGAAAGCTAGGATAGAGTAGGCACAATCCTACCCCCAGGACCAAGGTGTGCACCGGGGAGCTGCCTCCCAGGAGGGGAAGGCGTGCATACACTCCTCTAGAAGTTAGAAAGCTAGGATAGAGTAGGCACAATCCTACCCCCAGGACCAAGGTGTGCACCGGGGAGCTGCCTCCCAGGAGGGGAAGGCGTGCATACACTCCTCTAGAAGTTAGAAAGCTAGGATAGAGTAGGCACAATCCTACCCCCAGGACCAAGGTGTGCACCGGGGAGCTGCCTCCCAGGAGGGGAAGGCGTGCATACACTCCTCTAGAAGTTAGAAAGCTAGGATAGAGTAGGCACAATCCTACCCCAGGACCAAGGTGTGCACCGGGGAGCTGCCTCCCAGGAGGGGAAGGCGTGCATACACTCTCTAGAAGTTAGAAAGCTAGGATAGAGTAGGCACAATCCTACCCCCAGGACCAAGGTGTGCACCGGGGAGCTGCCTCCCAGGAGGGAAGGCGTGCATACACTCCTCTAGAAGTTAGAAAGCTAGGATAGAGTAGGCACAATCCTACCCCCAGGACCAAGGTGTGCACCGGGGAGCTGCCTCCCAGGAGGGGAAGGCGTGCATACACTCCTCTAGAAGTTAGAAAGCTAGGATAGAGTAGGCACAATCCTACCCCCAGGACCAAGGTGTGCACCGGGGAGCTGCCTCCCAGGAGGGAAGGCGTGCATACACTCCTCTAGAAGTTAGAAAGCTAGGATAGAGTAGGCACAATCCTACCCCAGGACCAAGGTGTGCACCGGGGAGCTGCCTCCCAGGAGGGGAAGGCGTGCATACACTCCTCTAGAAGTTAGAAAGCTAGGATAGAGTAGGCACAATCCTACCCCCAGGACCAAGGTGTGCACCGGGGAGCTGCCTCCCAGGAGGGGAAGGCGTGCATACACTCTCTAGAAGTTAGAAAGCTAGGATAGAGTAGGCACAATCCTACCCCCAGGACCAAGGTGTGCACCGGGGAGCTGGCCTCCCAGGAGGGGAAGGCGTGCATACACTCCTCTAGAAGTTAGAAAGCTAGGATAGAGTAGGCACAATCCTACCCCCAGGACCAAGGTGTGCACCGGGGAGCTGCCTCCCAGGAGGGGAAGGCGTGCATACACTCCTCTAGAAGTTAGAAAGCTAGGATAGAGTAGGCACAATCCTACCCCAGGACCAAGGTGTGCACCGGGGAGCTGCCTCCCAGGAGGGGAAGGTGTGCATACACTCCTCTAGAAGTTAGAAAGCTAGGATAGAGTAGGCACAATCCTACCCCCAGGACCAAGGTGTGCACGGGGAGCTGCCTCCCAGGAGGGGAAGGCGTGCATACACTCCTCTAGAAGTTAGAAAGCTAGGATAGAGTAGGCACAATCCTACCCCCAGGACCAAGGTGTGCACCGGGGAGCTGCCTCCCAGGAGGGGAAGGCGTGCATACACTCCTCTAGAAGTTAGAAAGCTAGGATAGAGTAGGCACAATCCTACCCCAGGAACAAGGTGTGCACCGGGGAGCGGCCTCCCAGGAGGGGAAGGCGTGCATACACTCCTCTAGAAGTTAGAAAGCTAGGATAGAGTAGGCACAATCCTACCCCAGGACCAAGGTGTGCACGGGGAGCTGCCTCCCAGGAGGGAAGGCGTGCATACACTCCTCTAGAAGTTAGAAAGCTAGGATAGAGTAGGCACAATCCTACCCCCAGGACCAAGGTGTGCACCGGGGAGCTGCCTCCCAGGAGGGGAAGGCGTGCATACACTCCTCTAGAAGTTAGAAAGCTAGGATAGAGTAGGCACAATCCTACCCCCAGGACCAAGGTGTGCACCGGGGAGCTGCCTCCCAGGAGGGGAAGGCGTGCATACACTCCTCTAGAAGTTAGAAAGCTAGGATAGAGTAGGTACAATCCTACCCCCAGGACCAAGGTGTGCACCGGGGAGCTGCCTCCCAGGAGGGGAAGGCGTGCATACACTCCTCTAGAAGTTAGAAAGCTAGGATAGAGTAGGCACAATCCTACCCCCAGGACCAAGGTGTGCACCGGGGAGCTGCCTCCCAGGAGGGGAAGGCGTGCATACACTCCTCTAGAAGTTAGAAAGCTAGGATAGAGTAGGCACAATCCTACCCCCAGGACCAAGGTGTGCACCGGGGAGCTGCCTCCCAGGAGGGGAAGGCGTGCATACACTCCTCTAGAAGTTAGAAAGCTAGGATAGAGTAGGTACAATCCAACCCCCAGGACCAAGGTGTGCACCGGGGAGCTGCCTCCCAGGAGGGGAAGGCGTGCATACACTCCTCTAGAAGTTAGAAAGCTAGGATAGAGTAGGCACAATCCTACCCCCAGGACCAAGGTGTGCACCGGGGAGCTGCCTCCCAGGAGGGGAAGGCGTGCATACACTCCTCTAGAAGTTAGAAAGCTAGGATAGAGTAGGCACAATCCTACCCCAGGACCAAGGTGTGCACCGGGGAGCTGCCTCCCAGGAGGGGAAGGCGTGCATACACTCCTCTCTCTAGAAGTTAGAAAGCTAGGATAGAGTAGGCACAATCCTACCCCCAGGACCAAGGTGTGCACCGGGGAGCTGCCTCCCAGGAGGGGAAGGCGTGCATACACTCCTCTAGAAGTTAGAAAGCTAGGATAGAGTAGGCACAATCCTACCCCCAGGACCAAGGTGTGCACCGGGAGCTGCCTCCCAGGAGGGGAAGGCGTGCATACACTCCTCTAGAAGTTAGAAAGCTAGGATAGAGTAGGCACAATCCTACCCCCAGGACCAAGGTGTGCACCGGGGAGCTGCCTCCCAGGAGGGGAAGGCGTGCATACACTCTCTAGAAGTTAGAAAGCTAGGATAGAGTAGGTACAATCCTACCCCCAGGACCAAGGTGTGCACCGGGGAGCTGCCTCCCAGGAGGGGAAGGCGTGCATACACTCCTCTAGAAGTTAGAAAGCTAGGATAGAGTAGGCACAATCCTACCCCAGGACCAAGGTGTGCACGGGGAGTGGCCTCCCAGGAGGGGAAGGCGTGCATACACTCCTCTAGAAGTTAGAAAGCTAGGATAGAGTAGGCACAATCCTACCCCCAGGACCAAGGTGTGCACCGGGGAGCTGCCTCCCAGGAGGGGAAGGCGTGCATACACTCCTCTAGAAGTTAGAAAGCTAGGATAGAGTAGGCACAATCCTACCCCCAGGACCAAGGTGTGCACCGGGGAGCTGCCTCCCAGGAGGGAAGGTGCATACACTCCTCTAGAAGTTAGAAAGCTAGGATAGAGTAGGCACAATCCTACCCCCAGGACCAAGGTGTGCACCGGGGAGCTGCCTCCCAGGAGGGGAAGGCATGTCATACACTCCTCTAGAAGTTAGAAAGCTAGGATAGAGTAGGCACAATCCTACCCCAGGACCAAGGTGTGCACCGGGAGCTGCCTCCCAGGAGGGGAAGGCGTGCATACACTCCTCTAGAAGTTAGAAAGCTAGGATAGAGTAGGCACAATCCTACCCCCAGGACCAAGGTGTGCACCGGGGAGCTGCCTCCCAGGAGGGGAAGGCGTGCATACACTCTCTAGAAGTTAGAAAGCTAGGATAGAGTAGGCACAATCCTACCCCAGGACCAAGGTGTGCACCGGGGAGCTGCCTCCCAGGAGGGAAGGCGTGCATACACTCCTCTAGAAGTTAGAAAGCTAGGATAGAGTAGGCACAATCCTACCCCCAGGACCAAGGTGTGCACCGGGGAGCTGCCTCCCAGGAGGGGAAGGCGTGCATACACTCCTCTAGAAGTTAGAAAGCTAGGATAGAGTAGGCACAATCCTACCCCCAGGACCAAGGTGTGCATCGGGGAGCAGCCTCCCAGGAGGGGAAGGCGTGCATACACTCCTCTAGAAGTTAGAAAGCTAGGATAGAGTAGGCACAATCCTACCCCCAGGACCACGGTGTGCACCGGGGAGCTGCCTCCCAGGAGGGGAAGGCGTGCATACACTCCTCTAGAAGTTAGAAAGCTAGGATAGAGTAGGCACAATCCTACCCCCTGGACGACGATGTACACTGGGGAGCGGCCTCCCAGGAGGGGAAGGTGTGCATACACTCCTCTAGAAGTTAGAAAGCTATGATAGAGTAGGTACAATCCTACCCCCAGGACCAAAGTGTGCACCGGGGAGCGGCCTCCCAGGAGGGGAAGGCGTGCATACACTCCTCTAGAAGTTAGAAAGCTATGATAGAGTAGGCAAATCCTACCCCCAGGACCAAGGTGTGCACCGGGGAGATTCCTCCCAGGAGGGGAAGGTGTGCATACACTCCTCTAGAAGTTAGAAAGCTAGGATAGAGTAGGTACAATCCTATCCCCCAGGACCAAGGTGTGCACCGGGGAGCTGCCTCCCAGGAGGGGAAGGCGTGCATACACTCCCCTAGAAGTTAGAAAGCTAGGATAGAGTAGGCACAATCCTACCCCCAGGACCAAGGTGTGCACCGGGGAGCTTCCTCCCAGGAGGGGAAGGCATGCATACACTCCTCTAGAAGTTAGAAAGCTAGGATAGAGTAGGCACAATCCTACCCCCAGGACCAAGGTGTGCACCGGGGAGCTGCCTCCCAGGAGGGGAAGGCGTGCATACACTCCTCTAGAAGTTAGAAAGCTAGGATAGAGTAGGCACAATCCTACCCCCCAGGACCAAGGTGTGCACCGGGGAGCTGCCTCCCAGGAGGATAAGGCGTGCATACACTCCTCTGGAAGTTAGAAAGCTAGGATAGAGTAGGCACAATCCTACCCCCAGGACCAAGGTGTGCACCAGGGAGTGGCCTCCCAGGAGGGGAAGGCGTGCATACACTCCTCTAAAAATTAGAAAGCTAGGATAGAGTAGGCACAATCCTACCCCCTAAGACCAAGGTGTGCACAAGGTAGCTGCCTCCCAGGAGGGGAAGGCGTGCATACACTCCTCTAGAAGTTAGAAAGCTAGGATAGAGTAGGCACAATCCTACCCTCCTGGACCAAGGTGTGCAACGGGGAGCTGCCTCCCAGGAGGGGAAGGCGTGCATACACTCCTCTAGAAATTAGAAAGCTAGGATAGAGTAGGCACAATCCTACCCCCCAGGACCAAGGTGTGCACCGGGGAGAATCCTCCCAGGAGGCGAAGGCATGCATACACTCCTCTAGAAGTTAGAAAGCTAAGATAGAGTAGACACAATCCTACCCCCAGGACCATGGTGTGGACCGGGGAGCGGCCTCCCAGGAGTGGAAGGCATGCATACACTCCTCTAGAAGTTAGAAAGCTAGGATAGAGTAGGCACAATCCTACCCCCAGGACCAAGGTGTGCACCGGGGAGCTGCCTCCCAGGAAGGGAAGGCAGGCATACACTCCTCTAGAAGTTAGAAAGCTAGGATAGAGTAGGCACAATCCTACCCCCAGGACCAAGGTGTGCACCGGGGAGCTGACTCCCAGGAGGGGAAGGCGTGCATACACTCCTCTAGACGTTAGAAAGCTAGGATAGAGTAGGCACAATCCTACCCCCTGGATGATGGTGTGCAGCGGGGAGCGGCCTCCCAGGAGGGGAAGACGTGCATACACTCCTCTAGAAGTTAGAAAGCTAGGATAGAGTAGGTGCAGGATGAGCGTCGGAGGATGGCACCTCCACCCTCTACAACATGGCCAGTGGCCTCAGGAAACGGATATTGTACTCATCGTGCTTCCCATTGGAGCAGGGGAAGAAATCTAAGGGACCTCCCATAGCGCACGTGGCCAGAGGATCCACCTTGTAAAGTCCTATAAGACCGGACCCGCATGTATCCAACAATAGAACCCCAACTTTGGTCCTAGAAGTGTGAGAAGATCCTTGGTACCTTCAGGGGAAAGCAGCAGCCCACCTCCCCAGCTCTCCTGCTCCGTGTACGACCACTCCAAGGATAGCCCAGCCTTCTTGGACACACTGTCTACGCAACTTACAACCAGTTGCTTGCATTCCAGGAGATATCGTGAAACAGTGTTACTTTTTATGTTTGCCAAACCTGGTATGGAAGACAATGTCTTCCATACCAGGTTTGGCAAACATAAAAAGTAACACAGATTCACGATGTCACAATGTCTTCCATGGCCCTCATGGGCTTAAGGGAGAACCGTGAGAGTGGAACATCTCGGCCCAACCCATTTGCCAACCAAAGTGGACAAACCTTTTAGTCTTGGAAAGTCTACCTTTAACTTTACTATTGGTAAAGATGGCTGCAGGCCTTGACCTGAGCTTGTTCTAGAGAATAATTGTTCATTGATGGGTCCTGGCTTGTGATTGATAATAGCTTTTACCTCCAGAACTTCGACTGGGAAGATATTAACTTCTACTCGTCGCAGTACCGGTCACCGCCAAGAGACTGTGCATACATTCCCCTCCCACTGGCTACTCAGGGGTCAGTACTGCTCTTAGGAGAGGCTCTAGGTACCCTCTTAACCTCAGCACCTCAAAACAGTGGCACCCATGCATGCTGCCGCAGCCACTTGCAACCCGTTGCACGCCACACCATTGTGGGATCTGCCATGCTGCGCTAGGAAGTGGAAGCGGCTATGCGTTGAACTCCAGCCCCAGCACCACGATAACTAAGAGCTCCACCAAGGTCTAAAGGCCAGGGCACAGGGCTTCACAATTCGGATGTGTAGGTACACATAATGAATATTGTTGGACTTCGCCTTAGCTGGTGTGCCTGTACAAGTCTTGTGCAAATGTCACTGAGTGTCATAGCCCTTTATTCCTCCATGCACCAATTTTCTTTTTGTTTTTTTATTGATATAGTTGGAATATAACTTTTCAATATTTCTAATTTATAAAATACAAAAATATATCAGAATTTCATACAATAGCATTAAAAATAGAACAATTCATGTATCACGCATAGGCATGATATATAGGAATAAAAAATACACATCACATAAGATTTAGAAAAAAACATCACCATGATCACTATTTGATTAGTTAGAGAGAAAGTAAAAAATAAATACAACAAAGGAAAAGCAAGAACAATTGAAATGCTGAACTATACTCAATTTTCACAAGGCCAGTGGAATGACAACGTGGCCAACATCTTTTTACCAAACAATTCGTCAGTATTGTTGACATTGTTTCACACATTCTTTGAATCTTCTGTACTATATGTTTCTAGATCAAGTGCTATTAAGTAATTTACAATTGCAATTCTATTTTTATTAAGAGACGTATTATACAAGGTAAGCCATAATTGTTCAGCAGTTGTAATAAGCAAACCCTCAAAGTGATGTTTAAAGTGTTTTATGCGATGATTTAGCAGCATAGGACAACTTGTTACTAAATGAAGTAATGTCTCTGTTTCACTTGGATTTTTACAAAAGCGACAGATGTTTTGCAGTGGTGGAAGTAATTTCCATTTAGCCAGAGTTGCTCTTGTATGCCAAACATCCAATCTAAATCTGATGAAAAGATCTCGAAATCTCGCATTTGGAAATTGCACCAAGTACGATTCTGGTGTTCTGACTTTCTTAATTAAAGTGCAAAAAACCTTTGAGTGCTTAGTTGCAAGACATTGAGATCTTGTTTGAATCCAATCTGAAAGCATTATTTTTTCCTTGGCTTTTTCAGGATTATTAATCAGCAACTCCTCAGTGACATTTGATTCAAGTAGATACTTTTTAGTTTCTAATTGCCATTCTTTCATGTTTCTGTGAGTGGTTTCTTCCTTGTACGTAGACATAATGTTGAGTAGTGTGCCTTCTTTTGAGGCTATGATGCATTTCCGATAGAGATAGCAGATCTTCCATATCTACATAGCATACAGGGACGTTAGTCCTAATTCATATCGTATCAAACACATTGGTACAGATTTGGGTAAACGCAATAGCTTTTTCCAGAACGAGCCTTCTATGATTGTCCAGAATGAAGAATCGCGCCATGCTCTTTTGTCAGAGCCATATAGCACCGTCGGTATGGTTTTCTGGCAATAAAAAATTAAAGCTGGCTTCATGGAAAATTTGCCATATTTGTGGTTTAGTATTCTTGCCTGTGATGTGGCTGTGTTCATTTTGGTCCTGATTTCATGATAGTACGGTGCATCAGAAATAACGTTGTTTACATTTAGGCCCAAATACTTATACTCTGATACAATCTCCAGAGGTTTCTTCTGCATGTACCACAATTGCCGAGTTCTTCGCTTTGCGTTGTTAGTAGCCACAATCATAATTTTAGATTTCTCCAAATTTATGGTCAGTTTATTCTTGATAACATAATCGTGTAATTGATCCAATAACATTTGAAGTCCTCTTGCTGTTTTTGCTAAAAGTACGAGGTCATCAGCATAGAATAGATAAGGTATTGTATAATTTAGCAAACGAGGGGAATCAGATGTTATGTTCATAAAATGGTTCATTATATCAGATATGTAGAAGTTAAACAGAGAGGAAGCCAACAGACAGCCTTGCTTCAATCCTCTATATGTGTGTATGCATTTGGAAAGTTTTCCATCCATAGAGAGTCTTATCTGGATTGAGGTGTCAGTGTGAAATTCTCGTATCCAATGCTAAAGATGAACAGGGCAATTGCTTTTCTGCAGTTTGTCAAAAAGAAGGTTTCTGGAAATTGAGTCAAATGCCGTTTGTAGATCAATAAAGGCCATGAATATTGGTTGTTTTAATTGCTACTCTTTGTGTTTGATGGCATGCAGAATATGTAAATTAACAGATGTTCCTAGGCCAGCAATAAAACCTGCTTGGTATGGATCGTTAATGTTGGATTTATTTGACCACTCAACAAATTCGGCCAAGATTAGTCGGGCAAACAGTTTTCCAGGCACATCAAGTAGCGCTATCGGCCTATAGCTTCTGGGATCTTGTCTGTTATGTTTTTTATAAATAGGGAGAATGATGGATTTGCGCCACGACTGAGGTATTCGTTGAGATACAATTATTTGATTGAAAATGACTCTTAATATGTTAGCCCAGGCTTCTGGCTGGGATTTTAGCATGACATTAGATAGACCGTCTGGCCCTGGAGCTTTAGACATACTGAGTTTTTTTTATGTTCCTTAATATATCGCTAGGATCTATTTCTAAATGAATCAAGTTATGTGGAGGCATATAGGTGGGTTGGTTGGTCCATGGGAAGTCTGCATAGAATGAACTATAATATGCGACCCACACTTCCTCAGATACTGCATTGAGTTGTACAATAGATTGTTGGGGGGTATAGATGGTCTTGATTAAGCCCCAAATCATGGCTGAGCTTTTTCAAGCTATAGTTCGCAGCATTAACTGTGTATCTTTTAGTTGCATGCTAGCTTTATGTCGTTTCAGCCAGTTGGCATATCTGTTTTTGATTTCTTTTTTGCAAAATTCTTTGATCTAATGACAGATATTTTAAGTCTCGAATTTGCTTCCTCATTATGGCTTTCTCTTTCTTAACTAAATCATCCAGAGTATGCCTATGATTTTTCTTTGTCTTAGCAGAGTTCATAATTGTGCTTGTTCTTTGCTCAAAAGTCTGTAGGGCTGCAACATAAGTTCCATCTCTGATGATGATGTCGGGACATAAAATGTCTGAAGGAAAGGAGATGATTTGAAGTAATTCATTCGGATTTGTGGGGGTCCATTTATATTTGAAACCCGCTGATGCAACTGCAATCTGGGTGTTATACTTTTCAGGTAGGATTATTAAAGGAGATATTGACCATTCCCAGATCATTTCCAAGATGTCATGATCACTAATGTGTTGTTCAATCACATTAAAGGATGTTAGAGCGGAAAGAAGACTGGCATCAACAAAGATGTAATTTATCAAGGATGCTTGCTTGCCTCTCTTCCAAGTATTTTTCGGAGGAGCATCATGGGCTATAGAATCATTTACCATGTAGAGGCCTCTCTCCTTCATAAGGTGACTCCATCTTTTTATTGCATTTTGGTACTTGTTGCCTGATTTCTTTAAGCAGTTCATATTAAGATCTCCTGCTAAGATGGTGTGATCTATTTCAGGGGCTGCGGCAATGATGTCCAGGCATTTTTCTACACACTTAAAAAATTGTTCATCTCGAATGGATATATGATTCCAGTATAAGTTCAGGCAGGCTATCTGTCTCTTGTGAATGCTAAGTCGAGTTAACTGTATGTGATTACTTGGGGCTGCCCAGAAGGTGACAGTGAGATCTTTGGTGCTTTTTACAGCTGTTATAAGTCCTGCCATGGGTCTTCCTCTGAGCACATTTGAGGCTGGATTTAACACTAGTTGATGGTTTTCCCAAACTGGTGCAATGGTTAACCAGACTTCTTGAAGAAATATAATGTCATATTCTGCCAATAAGCTCATCGATGTAGTTGTTAGATGTTTATTGCCACGAGTATTCCATGAGGCCATGCTTAATTGGACTTCCCGAATTGGGTTTGGATTGTTATTGTTGATCTTCCAGCAAGTGGTTATTTGGGAAGGATACTGTTCGCGTGCTGCTTTGATTTGTCGAGGAGCAAGAGATTGTCATTGCTGTGGGTGGCCAGGATTTTCCTGAGATTACATTTTGAAGCTTAGATGGACTCTGCGCATCCTCCATGGCTTTGTCAGTAGTGTTCAACAGCATATACCCCAGCTGATAAAGCTCATGTCTAGCTTGCCATATAATATTCCTCACCAAACCTGACGTCATCCATAATTTTACTACAGATGTGTGATGTGGATGTATAAATTCTACTTGAGGTTTATCAGTTGTCGTTACATCTTGTAAGCTATCTATGTTGCTCATGAGATTCAAAACTGCAGCTCGGTTAAGATTACATAACCTGTAATCACTGGTGCAGCTCTGTAGTATTAAACTAAAGCACGCGGTACTTTGATGTTTGTTCCGTCGGTTTTCCATTTTGGGATTAGTCATCTGATTCCCTTGTTGTGATTCTTTAATTATATTAGTTGCCGTGATTTTTGGAGTTTTTGCATCAGAATTTGGTTGGAAAGTTACATGTTTTGTAATACTCATATTTGATTGATCAGACGTGAATCATTCTGTATTTGTGTCTGTTGATTAATCATTTGCAACGGTTTAGACATATATACTTTAAGTGATTTTTAAATTTCTTCTCTTTTTTTTTCTAGTGTTGTTAATGAAGTGTCATCTGGAGGCGACTGTTCGGATTTTGGAGCAGAGAGGATACCAGATGTGACAGTGTGTGTAGGCACAGCTGTTATAAGAGCCTGTTTTCGTGCTTCATTAATCAAATTATCCAGAGGAGGATACATTACATCCACATTAGGTGTGGGTTTGTTAGATGTATTATCCATACTCAATTTAAGTAAGGAAGCTTTGTGTTTGGATATTGTTGCATATTTTCTAATAATAGCAGCTCTTTTGTCATTCGTTCTTCTGTCAGGCATTGAGATCGATTTAATGAATTGTTGAGTATTGTTCTTTTTTTGACCCTTCATGATTTGTTGATTTTTAGATTTTTTGAGCGATGTTCCATTGTTCAATGCATTTCTGGGTCCACCTTTTTGAACAAATATGTTGAATGGTAGTTTATTTGTTGTATTTTGATCTAATGAAGGTTCTCCAGATGCTTTAGTAGATGGTAAGTTGAGAGATTCGGTTATTTCAGCTTTAGGTTGATCATCATGGACACAACCTGACCGTTGTGAGTTCTTCAAGGTTTTTTTCTGTGGATTTTGTGTCTCTGCCGTTTGCAATTTTTCAATGGTCGCTGTTTCTAACTCGATTTCATTCTTTGTTTCACTCAGTTTGATATTCTTGGAATTTTCTGCACACTTTCCGGAATAATCTTCCTCTTGTGGATACAGCGTTTTATCACTAACTCTAGCTTGTTCTAACGCTCGAGAGTGTTGATGGATTGTTGTAACTGGATTCAATGACAGGGTTGTATGGCATTTGGTTTCTAATATTTCTTTTAAAAGAAAATTCTGATCAACAAGACGTGAATCCAAGGTTTCATAGAGTTTAGCTAAAGAAAATAAAGCAGTATTCATTGCTTGTAAAGTTACGTTTGCAGAAGAAGTAACATCCGGCGATGTTGCTAACTGAGGGTGAGGTTTTGACTGCCTGGGAGTTGGCTGAGTAAAAGAAATAGATAGAGCAGAAGACTCATTAGGTGAATGAGTAAACATCACAGGTGACTGAGATAAATGATCATAATCATGTGTCTCATTTATTTGTTTAGGTGAGGTTAAGGGTGATTGACACGCCAGATCTTTTGTCAATATTGCAGTGAATGTTTCTGAGTCCTTTAAAACAGATTAATGATTTGTACATCTGGGGTTATCAGGACTGGGTGACCATCATTATCTTCAGCATGAAACTGGGCTAACGTTGTGGCTTTGTTTGCAGATGGCAAAGCGAAATCTCCCAGTAGATTGGTTTCTGAGAACGCAGCTAGTAGCGAGTCTGAGAGTGGACATAAATCAATTTGCGGATTTAAAGACGTTTCTGTAGATGGAATGATAGAACTTGCTTGAAGTAAAGGAGTATTGCTTATGATCTCAGACATGACTTTCTCTTTTATAGATATTTTATCAGGGTAGAATTTGCGTATATCTGCTAGACAGGACGTTGATCTTGGGCGTCCTGCTAGTTTATTTGTCTTTGTTCGAGTTGGACGTTTAGGTGTTTCATTATTTGAAAAAAGCGCAATTGCCACTTGGTCTGGTGGTGGCATATCAGACATAAGGGTATATAGTTTTACCATATGGTTGCCCAAGTATAAATGGTCGGTGAACAGCAGACACAAGGAACAAATTCAACAATACAATCCTGAATGGCACAGAGTAAGTAAAAATGGAAATTAAAAGATTCAATGAATATTCCCAATTATTTCATGCTAAATTGTGCTAATGACTGGAATAATAGCCAGTTTCACTCGGAAACAAAAGGAAAGTATGAACAGACCTCCGCCTCCACGCCCTCCAGCCACAACAGCAATAACAGCCCTTAGTGAAGCCCTTGCTTGAATGCGCGTGCGCTCAGATGATATATGGCTTCTGGGAAGGGGAGGTGGAGACTTTGTGTGTCACTATAAGATGAAGCAGAAAAATAGAATTTAGCAAATATTGCTATTTTAGTGTCTTAGTGTCCACTGCTATAGACTGCTAAAAAATTCTCTTGCTGTAGAGTGCATGAAAGTCAATACCGTGTTTTCGGTTCCAATTTGGACACAACGATGTGGACAGCAGCCAGAAGGAGCAGGAAAAAGCACGTCCAGCAACCGCAATAACAGCCCTTAGTGAAGCCCTTGCTTGAATGCGCGCGCGCGAATGCGCGTGCGCTCAGATGATATAGGGTTTCTGGGAGGGGGAGGTGGAGACTTTGTGTGTCATGTGTTTTCGGTTCCAATTTGGACACAACGACGTGGACAGCAGCCAGAAGGAGCAGGAAAAAGCACGTCCAGCAACAGCAATAACAGCCCTTAGTGAAGCCCTTGCTTGAATGCACCAATAGTGTAGTTAAAGCAGCTGTTTGCTCACTTTTCACAGACCTTATAGTGTGTTTGGGTAAAGAAGTGTCATTGATTTCCTGGCAAGGCCCAGAAAATCGGAGTGTATGATGTAAGGTGTGCATGCCAAGTAAGGTTGTCAGTCTTTTCAAGGCATGCAGCCCAGACCACCACCACCACCCCCTTTCTTGCCCACACTACCCATAGGGCATTACCGGCATATCACATTAAATTGTTGTAAAACTCTGGTGCCCAACCCTCTCTGTGGTGGGCGGCACCTACCAGAAATGGTGGCTATTGGTGGTTCTCCTGGTGGCACCCCGATTGTGCCACAATAGCACACTGCAAATTGCTGTGCAAGATGTGGACTAGTTGTGAGGCAGGTCCTGGGCTGCAGGCCGCTCTGCTCCCCTCCCCCAATTCTCAATTACTATAAATACACTTTACCGGACTGATGGACGCTCTGGAGGACATGTGCAGTCACTGACAGAGCGTATATGCCACGACCATTCCAGACTCACAGTACTGTGCTACTGTTAAAAGATGCCATTCCAAACGCTGGCTCCCCGCACTCTGTAAAGCGCTCCACAGTACTGTGCTACTGTAAAAAGATGCCATTCCAAACGCTGGCTACCCACACTCTGTACAGACCTCCACAGTACTGTGCTACTGTAAAAAGATGCCATTCCAAACGCTGGCTACCCACACTCTGTACAGAGCTCCAAAGTACTGCGCTACTGATAGAAGATGCCAGCCCATGCACAGGCTACCCACACCCTGTAACCCACACCCTGTATAGCGCTCCACAGTACTGTGCTACTGTTAAAGGATGCCAAACACAAACACTGGCTACCCACACTCTGTACAGTGCTCCACAGTACTGGTGCTACTGTTAAAAGATGCCATCCCAAACGCTGGCTCCCCGCACTCTGTAAAGCGCTCCACAGTACTGTGCTACTGTAAAAAGCTGCCATTCCAAACGCTGGCTACCCACACTCTGTACAGAGCTCCAAAGTACTGCGCTACTGATAGAAGATGCCAGCCCATGCACAGGCTACCCACACCCTGTATAGCGCTCCACAGTACTGTGCTACTGTTAAAAGATGCCATCCCAAACGCTGGCTACCCACACTCTGTACAGGGCTCCACAGTATTGTGCTACTGTAAAAAGATGCCAGCCCATGCACAGGCTACCCAGACCCTGTACAGCGCTCCACAGTACTGCGCTACTGTTAAAAGATGCCAGCCCATGCACAGGCTACCCACAGTCTGTACAGCGCTCCACAGTACTGCGTTACTATTAAAAGATGACAGCCCATGCACAGGCTACCCACACTCTGTACAGAGCTCCACAGTACTGTGCAACTGATAGAAGATGCCAGCCCATGCACAGGCTACCCACAGTCTGTACAGCGCTCCACAGTACTGCGTTACTGTTAAAAGATGCCAGCCCATGCACAGGCTACCCACACTCTGTACAGAGCTCCACAGTACTGTGCAACTGATAGAAGATGCCAGCCCATGCACAGGCTACCCACACTCTGTACAGCACTCCACAGTACTGTGAAACCGATAGAAGATGCCAGCCCATGGACAGGCTACCCACACTCTGTACAGCACTCCACAGTACTGTGCAACCGATAGAAGATGCCAGCCCATGCACAGGCTACCCACACTCTGTACAGCACTCCACAGTACTGTGCAACCGATAGAAGATGCCAGCCCATGCACAGGCTACCCACACTCTGTACAGCACTCCACAGTACTGTGCAACCGATAGAAGATGCCAGCCCAAATGCAGGCTGCCCACACCCTGTACAGCGCTCCACAGTACTGCGCTACTGTTAAGAGATGCCAGCCCAAATGCAGGCTACCCACACCCTGTACAGCACTCCACAGTACTGTGCAACCGATAGAAGATGCCAGCCCATGCACAGGCTACCCACACTCTGTACAGCGCTCCACAGTACTGTGCAACCGATAGAAGATGCCAGCCCATGGACAGGCTACCCACACTCTGTACAGCACTCCACAGTACTGTGCAACCGATAGAAGATGCCAGCCCATGCACAGGCTACCCACACTCTGTACAGCGCTCCACAGTACTGTGCAACCGATAGAAGATGCCAGCCCATGCACAGGCTACCCACACTCTGTACAGCGCTCCACAGTACTGTGCAACCGATAGAAGATGCCAGCCCATGCACAGGCAACCCACACTCTGTACAGCGCTCCACAGTACTGTGCAACCGATAGAAGATGCCAGCCCATGGACAGGCTACCCACACTCTGTACAGCGCTCCACAGTACTGTGCAACCGATAGAAGATGCCAGCCCATGCACAGGCTACCCACACTCTGTACAGCGCTCCACAGTACTGTGCAACCGATAGAAGATGCCAGCCCATGCACAGGCTACCCACACTCTGTACAGCGCTCCACAGTACTGTGCAACCGATAGAAGATGCCAGCCCATGCACAGGCTACCCACACTCTGTACAGCACTCCACAGTACTGTGCAACCGATAGAAGATGCCAGCCCATGCACAGGCTGCCCACACTCTGTACAGCTCTCAGCTGCTCCAGGCTTCAAACAATAAAGTATCAAATAAATAATGTGAAAAGGGCATGTTAGGATTCAAGGGGGGGTGTTGCATCGGGCGTGGGCTTTTATGTAAATACCCCACCACCTCATGGTCTCTTCCTTCATCCAAAAAGAAAGAACATGTGCAGGGAGATGGGTGGTTGGAATGGAGTGGGCACACATGTGGCACAAACTTCTAAACAAATCGCTTCTACCTACGAACAAGTGTGAAAGGGTGTTTGGGGGGTGGAAGGGAGCTTCAGAGGGGCCAGAAAACCTGGGAGAGTAATGAAAGAAAATACTGAAAAGAGTTCAATTCAAGGCAATGTCGTAGGAGCATGTGGTCTGACCTCTCTCCTGCTCTGAGGTCTGACTCCTCTCCTGATCTGTGGCGTGACTACTTCCGTGCTCTCAGTTCTGACTACTCTACTGCTCTGAGGTCTGACTCCTCTCATGACCTGTAGTCTGACTACTTGCATGCTCTCTGGTCTGACTCCTCTGCTGCTCTAAGGTTTGGCTACTCTCCTGGTCTGAGGTCTGACTCTTCTCCTGATCTGAGGCGTGACTACTTGCGTGCTCTAAGGTCTGGCTCCTCTCCTGCTCTCAGGTCTGACCACTTTCATGCTCTGAGGTCTGACTCCTCTCATGACCTGGGGTCTGACTACTTGCATGCTCTCTGGTCGGACTTCTCTGCTGCTCTAAGGTCTGGCTCCTCTCCTGCTCTCAGGTCTGACCACTTGCATGCTCTGAGGTCTGATTCCTCTCATGACCTGGAGTCTGACTACTTCCGTGCTCTCTGGTCTGACTTCTCTGCTGCTCTAAGGTCTGGCTCCTCTCCTGCTCTAAGGTCTGACCACTTGCATGCTCTGAGGTCTGACTCCTCTCATGACCTGGAGTCTGACTACTTGCATGTTCTCTGGGCTGACTACTCTGCCTCTCTAAGATCGCCTCATCTCCTTCTCTGAGGTCTGACCCCTCTCCTCGGAACTCTGACCTCTATCCTGCTCTGAGTTCTACCTCCTATCCTGCTTGAGGTTTGGCTCCACTACTGCTCGGAGGTCTGAATCCTATCCTGCTCTGAGGTCTGACTACCTGCATGCTCTCTGGTCTGACTCCTCTCCTGCTCTGAGGTCTGACTACTTTTATGCTCTCTAGTCTAACTCCTCTGCTGCTCTAAGGACTGACTCCTCTCCTGATCTGAGGTCTTCCTACTGATGTGTTTTTAGGTCTGGCTTCTATCCTGCTCTGAGGTCTGACTACTTGCATGCTCTCTGGTCTGACTCCTCTGCTGCTCTAAGGACTGACTCCTCTCCTGATCTGAGGTCTTCCTACTAGTGTGTTATTAGGTCTGGCTTCTCTCCTGCTCTGAAGTCTGACTGCTTGCATGCTCTGAGGTCTGACCACTTGCATGCTCTGAGGTCTGACTCCTATCCTGCTCTGAGGTCTGACTACTTGCATGCTCTCTGGTCTGACTCCTCTGCTGCTCTAGGGACTGACTCCTCTCCTGATCTGAGGTCTTCCTACTGGTGTGTTTTTAGGTTAAGTGACTCTGCTCCAGCTCGGATGTCTGGCTCCTCTTCTTCTCAGCGGAGGAGGGGAAGAAAGGCAGATAGACATAAGCTAAATTGAGGCTGAATTGGAAGGCGTGAGAGGTGCATGCAGTGGCAGAGGATTGGAAGGGTGTATCGAGAAGGAGAAGGGAGAGGTTAGGGAACATATTAAAGTGAAAAAAGAGACCAGGGGAAAAGGATAGGGTAAGAAGTTATGGAGGTGGCTCATCGCCAGGTGAGTGCTGGTCTTTCTGCCCCATGGTTGTGTGTGCCACGAAGACGGATTTGTGACCTTCTGGGGTAGATTTCTGGGGCAAACACCCTTGGATTCTGGACCCTGTCCCGATCGCTTCATGAACGCCTGATGAAAGCAATCATGTGCTAATGGGCACTTCCCTGATGAGTGAAAGATTAAACTAAATTCCCACTGGGCGCAGCACCTATCCAAGATAGGGTGAGGTCTGCGATGGCTCTCAACCTCCCCTTAGAGTACTCAGAAATAAGAAACAGTGACCTCCATTTTACATTTCTTGGGCCACTCTTTCTCGCAAGTCAAATGTTTATGCCTCCCAGGCACCCTAACTCTGCATTCCAAGGAATAGCTGCTCCCTGACACCTGGGTTCACAGGCCCACCCCAAATGACCTGGGACTCGGTGATCTGCTCCCCAATGTCTCCACCCCTGGTTGCTTGTAGATTGCTTGCTGCCAATTGCCCACCCTCCCCCTCTTGTTACCTCCCCACCCCCTTTTTCTCTGCTTCCCTTAATGGCCTCTTCCCTTATGATTGTAAAGCGCTCTGTCGCTTCCCGAAGCTAGGTCCATGCTCAATACATACCCTGATAATAAGAATAACTTAGGGGAGTCCCCAGTCAGCCCTCATTGGCACCAACTGCTTCTAATTGTACATTCCGTACAATGTATGTATGTATGATATGATAGGATAGGTTATGTATGACGCACTTAATACCCTGCGGTTTCGAATCCGTGTTGCTCCATGTCGTCTGGCTTACCAGGCGAGCACGTTGCCCCTGAGCTATCCTCACGAGCCCCCATATAAGTGAAGGGGGTGAGAGTTTGATACCCTCAGAACAGGAAAGTGTTCATTAATAGAAGCAGTCTGTAGAGGCACTGGTGAGGAGGGACAGTGTTCCTTTTTATGCCTTCTTATGCTTAGTATGTATTGCCATGCCTTTACAGGCCTGGGCATGCCCTGTTATGTCTTGCTAAGATGCATCATGTGAAGTTAAGCTATGCCGAGTGGTAAGCAGGGACCTACACACGGTTAGCTTTTCATGTTTCTTTTTTTAGGTCGAAACGTTAGCAGCAGCCCCAGATCTCAGCCCCTCGTCTATTCCTGTCCTCTCCTTTCAAATATCAACATTCTACCTTCTAACAACCTGGACTCTAGTGCTAGAACACTTCTTTGCTCTCCCCATTCCCTATTGCTGCTATATCCTTATGTATTTATGCATACCGTACACGTTGCTATGTTGACAGAAATGTAACCCACCTCCTACCTTTTATCGTTTCATGACCACAATCTTCGACCTTGTCTCACTAGCACTTTCGCCACTCTCTCTTTACCCCGCACCTCTCAATTCTCCAACCTCACTGCATTCTTCAGGTCTCCCTTCACAACCACGGCCCTTGAAAACCTAGACATGCCTCTCGCCACTCGCCGCCTCCGCTTCACTTTAACCATGGTCCCTGCAACCGTGGGTTCATCCCTCACACTCTTTAATTTATCACATCTCTCTTTTGCCAACATCTCCTTCCTTTCTCCTCTAATCCTCATCTCTGCATCATTCGCCCTCACCATCCTTGCCCTGTTTAAGCACCCAGAGCACAGCCTTGTGTTAGGGTGTCTTCTTCTCAGCCTCCCAAATGGCGACACCCCGGTCGTATCATGCAGTGCCAACCTATATTGGAGTACCCTCTCCATTACTGCACTTACCCAATCTCCTCCCAATTCGCACCGCACCCATTATAGTTGTATTGAACCATTCCACAATTGCAAGACCTCTTGGATGAAACGAAGCAGTCGTGGCGTGCTGAATCCTTTTTTCTTCCAAGAACTCCCCCAATTCCTGGCTCACAAACTACGGACCATTAGCAGCAATAATCCTTTTTGGAAAGTCCTCACTCCAGAAGACGGCTTCCAAAAACGGAACTATCTTCCTTGCGCTAATTCCTCTCATCACGCACACCTCAGGCCACTTAGTCAAGACATCGACCCACACCACCACATAATTCCCCCTGAGCTCGCCTCATGGCCAACGGCCCCAATATATCTAATGCTACAACATTTCAGACCACTTCAAGTGCAGGTGGTAGACTCATGAGGGAAGTCTTAATGCTCAACACCTTATCACTCCCACCACACTCCTTGCATCCTCTGAACATCTTCTCTAACACAACACTCCTCACATCCTGTGAACATCTTCTATAGCACCAGACTCCTTGCATCCTCTGAACATCTTTTCTAGCACCACACTGCTTGCATCCTCTGAACATCTTCTCTAGCACCACACTCCTCGCATCCTCTGAACATCTTCTCTAGCACAACATCTTCTCTAGCACCATACTCCTCGCATCCCCTGAACATCTTCTCTAGCACCACACTGCACACATCCTCTGAACATTTTCTCTAGCACCACACTGCTTGCATCCTCTGAACATCTTCTCTAGCACCACACTCCTCGCATCCGCGGAACATTTTCTCTAGCACCACACTGCTTGCATCCTCTGAACATCTTCTCTAGCACCACACTCCTCGCATCCGCGGAACATCTTCTCTAGCACCACACTGCTCACATCCTCTGAACATCTTCTCTAGCACCACACTACTTGCATCCTCTGAACATCTTCTCTAGCACCACACTCCTCGCATGCTTGGATCATCTTCTCCAGCATCACACTGCTCGCATCCTCTGAACATCCTCTCTAGCACCACACTGCTCACATCCTCTGAACATCTTCTCTAGCACCACACTGCTTGCATCCTCTGAACATCTTCTCTAGCACCACACTCCTCGCATCCTCTGAACATCTTCTCTAGCACCACACTGCTCGCATCCTCTGAACATCTTCTCTAGTACCACACTCCTCTCATCCTCTGAACATCTTCTCTAGCACCACACTCCTCGGATCCTCTGAACTTCTTCTCTAGCCCCACACTCCTCGCATCCACTGAACTTCTTCTCTAGCACCACACTCCTCGCATCCTCTGAACATCTTCTCTAGCACCACACTCCTCGCATCCTCTGAACATCTTCTCTAGCACCACACTGCTCACATCCTCTGAACATCTTCTCTAGCACCACACTCGTTGCATCCTCTGAACATCTTCTCTAGCACCACACTCCTCACATCCTCTGACCATCTTCTCTAGCACCACACTGCTCACATCCTCTGAACATCTTCTCTAGCACCACACTCCTTGCATCCTCTGAACTTCTTCTCTAGCACCACACTCCTCGCATCCTCTGACCATCTTCTCTAGCACCACACTGCTCGCATCCTCTGAACATCTTCTCTAGCACCACACTCCTCGCATCCTCTGAATATCTTCTCTAGCACCACACTCCTCGCAACCTCTGAACTTCTTCTCTAGCACCACACTCCTTGCATCCTCTGAATATCTTCTCTAGCACCACACTCCTCGCATCCTCTGAACTTCTTCTCTAGCATCACACTCCTTGCATCCTCTGAACATCTTCTCTAGCACCACACTCCTCGCATCCTCTGAATATCTTCTCTAGCACCACACTCCTCGCATCCTCTGAACTTCTTCTCTAGCACCACACTCCTTGCATCCTCTGAACATCTTCTCTAGCACCACACTGCTCGCATCCTCTGAATATCTTCTCTAGCACCACACTCCTCGCATCCTCTGAACATCTTCTCTAGCACCACACTCCTCACAGTTTCTCAACATCTTCTCTATATCTTCGTCAATACCATGGCACCAATAATCCTCTCTAATGAATGACTTGGTCTTGCTCAAACACAAATGACCCTCATGTTTAATTTCCAGTATCCTCCCTTTCTTTCCTTCAGGAAACAGAATCCCCTGCCCACCAACCCCCCTCTAAAAACCTTCCCCAGTTCATTCTTCACCCTATGCCATCCTTTGAGCTCTTCACTTATCTTGTCCCTGGGCCAGCATCCCATCACAAGCTCAACAACTTTCAATTAGTTTTCATCCACTTCACAGCACTCCACCCATGTCCCCTCTTGAACTACTGAAGTATTCAGGAAAACCTCCCCATCCTCTTCCTTAAAAAATGCTCAAATCCTCCTCAGCTTTGTAATTTCTCCCTTCGAGTAGTATAGCTCGATGGCAACGCGCTCATCTTGGAAGCCAGATGATGCAGAGGAACACAGGTTCGAATCCCGGGTCCGCACTTAGGCAGAGCAAGACCGTTTCGAATCCCGGGTCCGCGCTTAGAAACCTCTTCTGTATTAAGCGCGTTATAAATCAACAATTCTGTGTTCCTAGACAGTGCATTAGCTAGTCTTTTTGCAGCTGACCGCGCTTAGAAACCTCTTCTGTATTAAGCGCGTTATAAATCAACAATTCTGTGTTCCTAGACAGTGCATTAGCTAGTCTTTTTGCAGCTGACGGAAAGGATTTGCTACTGTCTCACTGTGTAGGTCATGATGGGCAGAAAATGTACACAAGGCTGCTGCAACTGCCCGACCCAGAATGTGTCGATTTAAATGCTTTCGAGGTAAGCTTGATAAGCACTACAGAGTGAAGGAGAATAATCACTTTGCCACCAGGGAACACGAGTTAAACGAGCCCATAGTAGTATTTGCCACACTGTGCTTTGTCAGGCCAGCAAATGTCAGGGCACAAACTCAGGACCCACAATGTGTATTCAATTGTGGCCTCCCTTCCAAGTGCCCACTGATGTCTCACAGATATTCCCTACACATCATCACTCCGCCATGCATGAGGGGACCACACAATACGGCAGGGCACGCGCCAGGTAATGGCAACTGACTAGCCAAGCACACGCTGCAGACAAGTACTGGTGCCCGTTTGCCAGTACAAGAGCATGTTTGCCACTCTGCAATTGTTGTACTTTATGTCATTTATCATGCACTGGTAGACCAGGTAAGTGGTAGGCACCTGAGGCAGCGCCCCTTGGCACCACCTGGCACCAAATCCAGTTCTGCCAGCTAACCATCCAGCCTGTGACCATAACCGACACCCCATTCCTCTGCACCACATGAAACACTCCACCACAAACACCAATGTTCACAACCTCAAAACATGAACCCGGCTGGGTCACCACAAGAACTCACACTTCTTACCAAACATACCCGCCCCTCACCATCAGGGCCTTCTGAAGATGTGTCAGGGCTTATGAGGAACCATTTTAAGGTGATGTTTGGGAGATCTTTTGCCCACAGCTGGGATTATCAGCCTGAGCCTCCCCAAGGTGCTTAATTTATAATGGGGACATAAAGTTATACAGATTATCGCGAAACAGAATGCCCACTGTAAAGCTATTCCGGAGTAACAAGGCGAGCAGGTACAACAAACCCTGCTTGATACTGCAAGAGGCCAGAGGGAGGTGAAGGCCTAAAGGCACCACCAAATGCAGCCTGTATCATGCATGCTCGAAAGCACACATCCAATGTTCGGAATTAACTAAAAGTTTTGTTTTTTCATTAGACTGCCATCATGTGATTAGCTGCTTGTGTGCCCCACCGGGGCTTAGGGGCCATTTCAATGGAAAAAACAGAAAAACTCTGACATCCCCGCACTGTACTTCCCAAACCCATGCATAGAGTCCTGTTCCTTTCAACCTTCACGCACCAACACTGCAGCGTTATCCACCATGACGCCTTACCAGGGACGCGTCAGAGCCTTCCAACTTTTTCAAATGAAAGGGACCTAGAGCTGCAGGGGGCCCCAGAAACTGCCCCCATGTTGCCAGTTACCAGTCCTGTAACAAGCAAGATATATTGATTTCTCTATTTTCGTTCTGGGGCTTCAAATGTGTGCTTTGCGGCACTCACATTACAAGTTGCGTTTTCTTTTCACATGGGTTAAACAGAAGTGTTATCACCTCATTGCCATCTAACACTGGTTCCTCCACATCATCCCCTTACTAACAAAGATAGTTTTAGAGCTATTCAGTGGGCATTTAGTGTTTAAGCTACTGGCTCCTTGCTGGCTGGCCATCTTGTGCTAATCGGTGGCTATTAACCTTATCTTTGCCGTCATCGTAATGTAAGTACCCAACGGGTGCATCAGACTGTTTTCGCTCTCCACAGGGGAGGGACGACTCCTTAGGAGTCGCCAGAGATTGCAAATGTGACCTATGAGGTCTCCCTTGCGACCTATGTGATCTCCCATGCGACCTCTAAAAAATAATAATATCGTTGTAATGCAAGCTCCTGGGCTGTGGCAAGCCCCATGTGGCTCTGTACTGCTGCAGTGGCTGGCTTTCTTGTTCAGGCCCCTTAGAAAAATGAAAAATAAGAACAGGAGTGCCACAATTCTAAGACTTTCAGCACTGACTCTAAATAAGAAAGAATAGGAATACCAAATAATGTGTCTTTCTGGAATTCTATACAATAATTGCTGGACTCATGAAAGGTTTATTTGAGGCACATTTCAGGGGTGAGTCACTGATTTAGTCTGCTCTTAACCACCTCAACTCAGCCTTTCATCCTTCTGAGGTCGATAAATGAGCACCAGCACACGTTGGGTGATATTGTATGTTATGTGTTCTATATAAAGTGCTTAAGGGTCAGTGCTATATAATAACACATCATTATCATTTGGTCATGGACGTCTGCTTGGATTCACAGTAATTTGGTAATATGGGCCTATACACATTGGTCATAATGATACATATGGCGATCCATTCTTGTATGAAATGTACATCACATTACAATGATATTGTAATCATATTTTTCGTAGTGTACAATGCTATGTGATGATACTTCCTGTTTTGTCAACGGGTGAAAGGTTGTGTTCCACCGCTTCCCGTGATATCACTTTGGGGTGGGGTCAAATGACATCACTTCCTGTGATGTCATCAGGGGTCAAGGGTTGTGTGATGTCACTTCCGCTACCACTGGCATTTTGGTGAAATGACGTCCCTGCGCAGGGGGACACCAACCATCATGTTGAAATGAGCCCCCACACCTGCTCCTTACCTTACCTTTCTTCAACGAACTTCCCACGCAAGGCAACAGAAGCCTCAGTTCTCTAAGTGCCAAGAATCCATACCAATGGCAGAAGCTGTGCTATGTAAGAGCCAGTAACATACTGCTTGACAGTTACAGCACAATCCAAACTTGGATGGCTGTAAATGGACTATGGTGCAGTCGTTAAACGAGCAATGAGATGTCCTCGTTTTTAGGGGCTTGTTGGGAGAGGACTCAGCCAAATACAACATTAGCAGGTAGTTTGTTGTGGACCTTGTTTGTTTGACATGTAAATGGACTATGCCCGAACTCAGACAAAACTGAGCTACTCCTAGTTGGCACCAGCAATACACTCAGGAACCTAGACCTCAAGTTCAGCCACTTCAGCATCGAAAATATCAAAATCCCTGTTGCCAGCACCGTAAAAACTCTGGGAGTCTACCTTGACTCTAAACTATCAATGACAATGCAGGTCAATGCCATATCACGCCAAACCCATTACAGCAGCCAGACCATTCCTAACTAAAGAAAACTCAATTACCATCGCACGAGCCATTACTGGATGAAGATTGGACTACTGCAATGTCCTCCTCCTAGGTACCTCCACAAAACACCTGACTAAGCTACAGGTGATTCAAAATAATGCCCTACGAGCAGCCCTAGGCATCCCTAAAAGACAGCACATCACAGATGTCAGAACAGAAGCCCACTGGCTTCCTATCAAAGAAAGGGTCATCTTCAAAGCCCTTGCACTGACTCACAAATGTATTCACCAAACCGCTCCCACCTACCTCTCTGAGAAAGTGCACCCCATCCTTACATCCAGACCTACTGGAGCTCTCTATGCGCACATGCTCACAGTGCCCACATTTAAGAGCGTTTGAGCTGGTGGCACCAGCTTCCCCTGTCTAGCAGCTACACAATGGAACACACTGCCACCTACACTCCGAGTCGAAAACTCCTACCTAGCCTTCAGAAAAGCGGTCAAAACACTACCCTTCACATAACCACTCCATACCACAGCTACCTAATCGATCCATCATGAAAGCACAATGCAATGTACCGCCTCACCTAAATGCATAATCTAATGTACTTTTCCTGTAACTAAGTGTAACTATTAATAACAGCGCCGCGATGCCTAGGGGCTGCCTTGTGCGCTATACAAATGTGAAATAAATTACATAAATAGATACTGTGAACTAGAAAGCAGTGATAGAGAGGGGGCTACTCAGAAAGTGAGGCGGGCCGGGGGAAGGGGGGGTAGAAATATAGCAGAGAAGTGGGAACAAGGAGGGAGAAAGGAAGAGGAGAGGCAGAAATGGAGCAGGAGAAGATGGGTGGGCGATAGGGCAAATGAGGAGAGTGATGAGGAGGGGAGGGTGCGCATGACAGTACTTCAAAGCCTATCCTTTCCTCTCGCTCACTCTTTCTTGAGGCCGAACACTGCTTGGTGCCCTGCTGCCTGCCCAGCACCCTGAGCGCTGTGCTAGACGAGTGAGCAGGAGGGCCCCTGAGACACTGCTGGGGATGCGGCAGCCAAGAGGCCGAGATGGATTCCTAAAGAGAAAAGCCCGGGTACACCAGGGACTGGAAACCCAGCTCCTGGGCAAATCTCCCGCCACGCCAGACACTGTGTGCTGCCAGCTGGAGCAGCGCCACACTGAACAGCACCGGGAAAGAGAGGTGGGGTGGGGCCTGCCGATAGAGCACAGCAGTGTGTGTGTGTGAGAGAGAGAGGGGCACACACATACTCACACCGCTAAACACTCCCACTTTCCCTTGACGCGCTGTACACACACACACACGCAGGCACCCACACTCTCCCCATCAGTAGTGCATGGTTTCATCAACCTTAGTTAGCTCGAGCACCTTTTTTTCGACTCTTGTTGGTGGCATGACCAACATATGTATATGTGTATGTAAATAGAGGGGTGGGAAGGGATGGACTCGGGATTAGGGGAAATACAAGGCACAGGTGAACCTCGTTAGTAAAAGCAAAGTAACATTTTCGACCAACAAGAGTTAAACAAAAGGTGGTTGCGGTAAATTTGGTTAATGATCAACCACATAGATCGCCACCCCATGCACTCCACCACAATCATGCAAATGTACACCGAGTTTTAAGTGGGATGCGAAATCGAGGGTGTAGCTGAAGGTTGGGCATGGCCCTAACAGCGATGCAGCGAAATAGTGACGTGTGTGACATAAAGGGGACACTGCATGACCCACACAATGCACCCCGAGCTCCCGCAAACATGCACCGTGGGTCACTCAGCATGGCCTCAGGTGTGCATTGTTTTCATCCAGTCTGCATAGTGTAAATCAATTACTCTGAGCTTTATAGATGAGTCCCCCTCCCCCTTAATCATCCTCATTCTGTCATTACCTTACCTACGGGAAAGGGGGGGGGGCAAATGGCACCAATGTGTCACTTGGATAACATCAAATAGCGTTCTTTTAAGATAAGAATGACCAGAGAATTGTATATTTAAAATGGGTCTGTGATAGTGATTCGCGCATGAAACCCTTCTGAGCAGGCAATGCAAACTGGGTTCTCTGCTCATTGCATTTCCCATAACACACACCTTAACAATAAGTGTCTGCAAAACATATATAAAATATATAGAATAATTATATAATATTTCTAATGAGATGCTAATAGGGGGAATGAAAAGAAATGCAATTAGGACCAACGGTTCACCAATTCCACTTGCATTGACAGATCTGAGCAAGAAAACCGGGAGAAAACGTAGCACATCATACTTACATCATTGTCAGGCGCTCCCTGCAGGCGTGGAGAGACAGTGGACTTCTGTAAATAGATAAAGGAACACATCTGGGTTCAGTGCCAGTACAGAGAACTGAACACAGCCCTGTGATATCTCTCATGCAGTGCTAATACCCGACAGAGAAAGCTGGGACAATGCACACAGTCAAGGAAAAGCATGGACCCACAGCCTCCCAAGTGTGAGGCTTAATCACAGCCTCCAAAGCTCAAATATAAACTCCTGCCACCAAAGCTTGTGATTAGTTCGTACTCGTATCTGTACCAGTCATTGTTTTGCAGTTTCCAGAGAAGTCCAAGTTGCAGCTGTGCCGCCTTATCTGGAGGTTAAACTCTATCCACCAAATCAAAATGATAGATTATGGCCATCAAAGCTATGGGTCCCACTCCTTCGACTAAAGCCAAGCTTGAAATCTACCACTAAAGCTCTGGGTCCCACTCCTTCCACTAAATCCAAGCTTGAAATCTACTACTAAAGCTCAGGGTCACCCCTGCCACCAAGACCAAGCTTGAAATCTACCACTAAAGCTCAGGGTCACCACTGCCACCAAGGCCAAGCTTGAAATCTACCACTAAAGCTCAGGGTCACCCCTGCCACCAAGGCCAAGCTTGAAATCTACCACTAAAGCTCAGGGTCACCCCTGCCACCAAGGCCAAGCTTGAAATCTACCACTAAAGCTCTGGGTCCCACTCCTTCCACTAAGTCCAAGCTTGAAATCTACCACTAAAGCTCAGGGTCACCCCTGCCACCAAGACCAAGCTTGAAATCTACCACTAAAGCTCAGGGTCACCCCTGCCACCAAGGCCAAGCTTGAAATCTACCACTAAAGCTCAGGGTCACCCTGCCACCAAGCCAAGCTTGAAATCTACCACTAAAGCTCAGGGTCACCCCTGCCACCAAGACCAAGCTTGAAATCTACCACTAAAGCTCAGGGTCACCCCTGCCACCAAGACCAAGCTTGAAATCTACCACTAAAGCTCAGGGTCACCCCTGCCACCAAGGCCAAGCTTGAAATCTACCACTAAAGTTCTGGGTCCCACTCCTTCCACTAAGTCCAAGCTTGAAATCTACTACTAAAGCTCAGGGTCACCCCTGCCACCAGGACCAAGCTTGAAATCTACCACTAAAGCTCAGGGTCACCCCTGCCACCAAGACCAAGCTTGAAATCTACCACTAAAGCTCAGGGTCACCCCTGCCACCAGGCCAAGCTTGAAATCTACCACTAAAGCTCAGGGTCACCCCTGCCACCAAGGCCAAGCTTGAAATCTACCACTAAAGTTCTGGGTCCCACTCCTTCCACTAAGTCCAAGCTTGAAATCTACTACTAAAGCTCAGGGTCACCGCTGCCACCAAGACCAAGCTTGAAATCTAACACTAAAGCTCAGGGTCACCCCTGCCACCAAGGCCAAGCTTGAAATCTACCACTAAAGCTCAGGGTCATCCCTGCCACCAAGGCCAAGCTTGAAATCTACCACTAAAGCTCTGGGTCCCACTCCTTCCACTAAGTCCAAGCTTGAAATCTACCACTAAAGCTCAGGGTCACCCCTGCCACCAAGACCAAGCTTGAAATCTACCACTAAAGCTGAGGGTCACCCCTGCCACCGAGGCCAAGCTTGAAATCTACCACTAAAGCTCAGGGTCACCCCTGCCACCGAGGTCAAGCTTGGAATCTACCACTAAAGCTCAGGGTCACCCTGCCACCAAGGCCAAGCTTGAAATCTACCACTAAAGCTCAGGGTCACCCCTGCCACCAAGGCCAAGCTTGAAATCTACCACTAAAGCTCAGGGTCACCCCGCCACCGAGGCCAAGCTTGAACATCTACCACTAAAGCTCAGGGTCACCCTGCCACCAAGGCCAAGCTTGAAATCTACCACTAAAGCTCAGGGTCACCCCTGCCACCAAGTCCAAGTTTGAAATCTACCACTAAAGCTCAGGGTCACCCCTGCCACCGAGGCCAAGCTTGAAATCTACCACTAAAGCTCAGGGTCACCCCTGCCACCAAGGCCAAGCTTGAAATCTACCACTAAAGCTCAGGGTCACCCCTGGCACCAAGGCTACGCTTGACATCTATCACTAAAGCTCAGGTTCACCCCTGCCACCAAGGCCAAGCTTGAAATCTACCACTAAAGCTCAGGGTCACCCCTGACACCAAGGCTAAGCTTGACATCTACCACTAAAGCTCCGGGTCACCCCTGCCACCAAGGCCAAGCTTGAAATCTACCACTAAAGCTCAGGGTCACCCCTGCCACCAAGGCCAAGCTTGAAATCTACCACTAGCTTGAAAAAGCTTGAAATCTACCACTAAAGCTCAGAATTACCCCTGCCACCAAGGCCAAGCTTCAAATCTGCCACTAAAGCTCAGGATTAAACCTGCCACCAAGGTCAAGTTTGAAATCTGCCGCTAAAGCTCAGGATTACTCCTGCCACCAAGGCCAAGCTTGAAATCTGCCGCTAAAGCTCAGGGTCACCCCTGCCACCAAGGCCAAGCTTGAAATCTGCCACTAAAGCTCAGGATTACACCTGCCACCAAGGCCAAGTTTGAAATCTGCCACTAAAGCTCAGCATTACCCCTGCCACCAAGGCCAAGCTTGAAATCTGCCACTAAAGCTCAGGATTACCCCTGCCACCAAGGCCACGCTTGAAATCTGCTACTAAACCCAAGGATTACCTCTGCCACCAAGGCCACGTTTGAAATCTGCCACTAAAGCTCAGGATTACCCCTGCCACCAAGGCCAAGTTTGAAATCTGACACTAAAGCTCAGGATTACCCCTGCCACCTAGGCCAAGCTTGCCATCTGCCACTAAAACTCAGGGTCACACCTGCACCAAAGCCAAGCTTGAAATCTGCCACTAAATCTCAGGGTCACCCTGCCAGCAAGGCCAAGCTTGAAATCTGCCACGAAAGCTCAGGGTCACCCCTGCCACCAAGGCCAAGTTTGAAATCTGCCACTAAAGCTCAGGATTACCCCTGCCACCAAATCCAATCTTGAAATCTGCAACTAAAGCTCAGGATGCCCCTGTCACCAAGGCCACACTTGAAATCGGCCACTAAAGCTCAGGATCACCCCTGCCACCAATGCCAAGCTTGATATCTGCACCTAAAACTCAGGATTGCCCCTGCCATCAAGGCCAAGCTTGAAATCTGCCACTAAAGCTCAGGATTACCCCTGCCACCAAGGCCAAGCTTGAAATCTGCCACTAAAGCTCAGGGTCACCCCTGCCACCAAGGGCAATCTTGAAATCTGCCACTAAAGCTCAGGATTACCCCTGCCACCAAGGCCAAGCTTGAAATCTGCCACTAAAGCTCAGGATTACCCCTGCCACCAAGGCCAAGCTTGAAATCTGCCACTAAAGCTCAGGGTCACCCCTGCCACCAAGGCCAAGCTTGAAATCAGCCACTAAAGCTCAGGGTCACCCCTGCCACCAAGGCCAAGCTTGAAATCTGCCACTAAAGCTCAGGATTACCCCTGCCACCAAGGCCAAGCTTGAAATCTGCCACTAAAGCTCAGGGTCACCCCTGCCACCAAGGCCAAGCTTGAAATCTGCCACTAAAGCTCAGGGTCACCCCTGCCACCAAGGCCAAGCTTGAAATCTGCCACTACGGCTCAGGGTGGCACTCCTCCTCCCAAAGCCCGACTTAAAATCTGCCAACAAACATCCCAGCTGAAGTCCTGCAACCACAGCCCGAGGTTGACACCTGACACTAATGCTTAAGCTTAGAGTCATGTCACCAAACTCTATATCAGCCACAAAAGCTCACGGTTAAAGACCTGCCTTCAACGTCCTTATTTCAAATCTGCCACCTGTGCCCAGTGCTTGACTCCTGGCCCCAAACCACAGGCTGAAATCTGTGCCCCAAATTCATGGTTAGAGTCCAGCCATCAAAGCCAGAAGTGCGAATCTGCCACCCATGCTTTAATCGGTGTTAGAGCCCTGCCACCAAAGAGATTTCTCACCTCTCTCATTAACTCTTTTCATCCCTCAGCTACTTTTATTTCTGATTTTAAGAATGCTGTTATATTTCCTATTCTTAAAACAAACACCCTCCCTTGGTTCCTCTCTGCCTGCCAACTACCTCCCCATCTCCCTCTCGGCCTTCTCATCTAAGATATCTGAACGGTTGTCTGTGCCCAAGTCTCGCCATATCTTGAAGTTAATTGTCTTCTTCCTGAGTAACAATCTTTCTGCCCAAAACACTCAACAGAAACTGCCATTCTCAGTGTCTCCAATTCATTACTCTCTGATCAGTGCTTTCAACAATTTACAATCCTTATCCTTTTTGATACATTGGCTGCTGTTGTCCCCGTGGATCCCCATAGCCTTCTTTCCACCCACTGCTCACTTGGTTTCTCTGGCACTGTATTATCTGCTCTGATCTCAACAATCACTCCTCTGCAATCTTCTGGGCTAGAAAACGTTCCCCTACCCTTCCTATATGGTGTCCCCCAGGGTTTGGTTCTAGGTCCTCTCTTTTTTTGCTCTTCATACCACTTATCTCTGGCATTGCTTCTTCCTTTGGCTTTTCATCCTATTTGTACACTGATGCCCCAATGTGTGTTTCTTTCTCTTCCTTTTCTGATTCTTCATACTCTACCATCACCTCCTGCCTCGGTGCTGTACATACCTGGCGCACTCTCATTTTCTACACTTAAAAGCCTCAGAAAAGTAAGATTCTATTTTCTCCCTCTGCTACTGCTCACTCCCTCTTACTCCCTCCTCCATTTACTTTCCCCCTCCACTCTCCCATTTCCACTATTGACTGCAATTTAGGGGTGTTCTTTGACTCCTCCCTCTCTTTCTCTTATCATATTTTCAACCTCGCCCGTTCCTCTCGCTTCCAACTCTATAATAAATGCAAAAGTCATCCTTTCTTGACTTGTCTTGTTTCCAAATGACTCATATCTGTTCTTGCCTTCCTCCAGCCTGTCTACTGTTCTTCTCTTCTTGTTGGATTATCTGCCTATCACCTTAACTGCCCTGCAGTCCATCATTAACTCTCCGTACTCTCTGCAAACCGGTCCCCAGCCCTCAGTCTCGCCTTCCCTACGTTCTCTATACTGGATGTAATTGGATTCTCGTCTACTCTTTCATTTTCTCTGTATTGTCTTTAAATGCACTCATGGCCTTGCTCTAGTCGACATCTTCTCATTGAGCACTGTCTGTTCCTTCCTGTTCTCTTTGCTCTGAACCCCAGTTCCTACTCACTGTTCCCAACCCCCCCGTGCCTGCTCCTGTTTCACCTCTTTTTCGCTTCTGTCCCCAAACAGCGGAACTCCCTTCTTCTTCACATCAGATCTTCTCCACTTCCACTTACGTCTTAATCTGGATCACTAGTACTCATGGCTGTGTTACTTATTGTTTCATGGTTCTGTTGTGTCCCCTTTGTGTACAGTGATTTGCTGAAAGCACTGTATAAATTAACTAAAGCTCCGAGGTCGAATCTGCAACTAATGTTCAGGTTTAGAAAACTGTGAACAAAGCGTAGAGTTAGTGTATCACCACAAACGCTTGAGGATGAAGTCTGACACCACAGCCTGAAGTTCAAAGCTGCCACCAATGCTCAGGGTCACAGTCCTGCCACCAAAGCCTGAGGTTGAAATCTATCACCAAAGCTCATGGTTAGAGTCCTGCCACCACAGCCTGAAGTTCAAACCTGCCACCAATGCAAAGGGTCACAGTCCTGCCACCAAAGCGTGAGGTTGACATCTATCACCAAACCTCATGGTTAGAGGCCTGCCACCACAGCCTGAAGTTCAAAACTGCCACCAATGTTCAGGGTCACAGCCCTGCCGCCGAAGCCTGAGGTTGAAGTCCACCATACAAGCATAGGGTTAGAGTCCTTCCACCAAAGCACAATACTTTTATCCGCCACCACATTTAGAGGTTAACTTTGCAACACCAAATCTCGCGATTAGGCCTCTGCAGTCAAAACTGGAGGCTTTGACTCCTGCCGTGAAACAATCAAGCAAAAGTCAGCCGATCTCTCCATGATCCCAGATCCCAGCTTACCTTTCCTCCCCCCCATACTATCACCTTTGGCTTCCATGAGGACCTCCTGAGACCCTACAGAAAACAAAAACAGACCCACATCTTTTTTAAAATGATTGACTCCCAGTGCCCAGATATGCACCTGCTTTTTGAACAGCGCACTTTTAACTGGCACTCTTAAGCCCACTTAGCGGCACTCTTAAGCCCACTTAGCTCGCGTACTTGTTAATTTTGGGGGTTTATACAGGAATGCGTGCAGAAAGAAGTGCTTCAAACCACTGGGGTATGTGCGGAAGAGAGACAATAAACATAGGTGGAAACAGGGGGAAAAGGGGAACATAGCAAAAAAAAACATAAGACGCAAGGGGAAAGGTGGCAGAAAGGGGAGAAACAAGGGTGGTGCAGTGCGCCAGGGTGAGGGTGGCGGGATCACCAATGCACCATGCCCAAAGGCCGCTGCCTTGCAGCCCCAGAGTCAAGCGGGATGGTCCAAGCTTAAGAAGGTGGCAGTGCCAATGCTAGTAGTGGAATGCCGGGGATTGAGTTACTTCACTGCCCGTCTTTCACTTAGTTTATAAGGTAGCCTTAGAGATATAGCGCCCCCTACTGCCCCGCACAGACTCCCATTGGAGGGGGCAGATGCAAGTTCCCAGGAATGCTAGATTGGTGCCCAGTATAATCTCCGAATCGGAAAGAGATAGCAGCCACGCCGCAGGGTTCAAATCCAGAAGCACCCCCACTAATGCCCTTTGAATCTGAAACGCTTCTATGTGATCACATCGAGCATATATAGTTTGCGGTCTTGTACGTTTTGTGTAATTAAAAACTGTTTAATGGGGGTTCCACCACGCCTCCTTGCCCTTTCCCCACCCTTGCGCTTTGTCTGGGTTGGCAGGTGTAGGTGGCCAGTTAGGTGGAGATGGCCTGTGGTGACTCATAGTATAAGAGGGTGTTTTCATTAGGTTAAACATTACAGGCTTCCCAAGCTAAAATGGTGGAATGTTGGGCTTATCTGATTGGTTGGGAGAATAATGGCATGGGTACACACACCACACACCCGCACATATATAAAAGAAAATACATAAAAAGTCTACTCTCAGGAGTCAATCAACAAGACCACAAACTAAGTGTGGTCGATTGAATCACTGTAAAGGAAGTGAGATACAGTGGCGGTCGCCAGTGGCAGACCGGATGTCCCTACTAGCCAGGCTGGCTCTGGCAGAGTGGGTAGTGAGGTACAAACCGGAGAGAGCTACTTGCCTGCTGTTGTGGGGTAACACATGCCAGCATTAATGTGTGGTGCTCTCCGACGCGTAGCCCTGGCTGCCCCATCACACATCCCTGGGGCACTGTGCCATCTGGTACCCCCCTCCTGGGGCCCTGGGCTGCCAGTAGGGATCTGGAGGTAGTGTGGGGAAGAGGGGTACAATGCCACGCACTGGGAATCCTGCTTAGGATGGTCGTAGTTTTGCAGGGAATCTGGGAAGCAAAGTTGGCTCTGGGAATATTTTTCAGCGCCCCCATATTCCACTGTGCAAACCAGCCCCCGTTAAGTAGGGCTTGTGGGGGGTGGGGGTATCCTTTAAGGAAATATGGATAAAATGGGTTCACATATTTAAGTAAAAGCCGATTTGTCTCTGTGAGGGGCTGGTTACATGGCAGAGAGGGTCAAAGAATTCACACAGCCCTTTGCCAGAGAAACCCACTCTTCATTCTAACCCAGGTGTCACTTGTGGGCAGGCTCCGCCAAGCGGATCCCAGGATCCCCCTCCCTGCCCTCCTCTTGAGTAGCCCAGGCTTCTGGAAGTCCAGCTGTGGTCCAGCTGCAGAGCGCAGCCAGTATACTGAGGCACTTGGAGTCTCCACCACTCCTCTCCCGAGGTGCGGCTGGAAAAAGCGACGGGTACTTTCCTTTGGAATCAACGGGGCTTGTGTTCTCCAGCCAAACACTTCTCCAGGGATCCGAGAAAAGCTGTGCGCAGAGCTCACTGCAAATTAGAGGAGAGGTGGCCGTGGGTTCCCGAGGAAGAGCACTGAAGGGTGGCAGCACACGACGCCCCCACCGGTGGAAACTGGTACTGAAACACCGCATGCTATCCCAAGAGCACGGGACCTGGACGGTTGATTCAAATAACTGGGCCAGCAGCAACTTCCGGAGAGGCCAAGACAACAACACAGGTCCAGCAGAAGTAGGGTCATTCCTGTGTGATTCTGTGTGATTCCTCAGCCCCAGGGAAATGAAGGCTGGTGCTCAAGACAGAGTGAGTGGCAGACACAGATCCCACTATCAGTGCAAACGGAAACCCCCTTACCCCCAAATGGGAGGTTCACTGTTCAGAGAGGAGCCTGGGAAATCTCACACATGCAATGCAAAACATGTGTTTTAAAGACGTAGTAATTCAAATACAAGTCCCAACTCGTCTTTTAGTTTTTCTCAAGCACTTGATTAATTGAGAGATAAAAGGGTAACCTTATTGGAAATAATGCAATGCAATACGTATTATTCTTCAACAAATCATTCCAGAGAGCGCAGTTGTTTTGTTATATGTTTCCCAGTGCAAATGTGCGCTTTTTCTAACCTTCGGCTCAAGTTTTCCGGCAGTGCTGCCTCCAAAGGGCCGAATATTCAAACAACAGGAGAAAGGAGGGTTCGACCCAAACCCCTCTTTCTGCCACTCCCTCACGCTGCCCCCACTCCTCACCCTACCTGGCTAAAGCAAGCATGGGCCCGTCCCGTTGCCCCCCACACTTTAACCTTTTTCCCCAGAGGGCGGGATTGTTATCACACTGGGCTGGTTTCTCCCCCTAAACCGCTCTTTTTGCTGCTAACCCTACCCCCTCCAAGCCCCCATTCCCTAACGCAAACAGGGCCCCGAACCTCTGTCCACACAGACATACAAAGCAACCATGGGACCGTTCCGGTCTCCCCAAAACCTACCGGCTCTCCCACACCAGTGAATTCCCTCTTCCAAGCCGCTCCCTGTTCCGGTATTCAGTGATGTCGGCAGCGTTTCCTGGGATGTCTTTTTAAGAGGCGGCCCAGGAAACGAGGTTTAAAGACTAAAGACCATTACATTGTGATCCTTTGATATATCAAGGAATATTGTGATCCCTTCAACCTCCCTCTGCACCCTTCCTCGTGAGGCGGACTTTTGGGCAGATAACACCCCGCATTGGCCAGGCAATAATGCTTAAATATTAGCATACCTCTCAAACTTTGAGGACCCCAATGCGGGTAAAAGCACACGATTTTGGAGACGATTTATATGGGCGGGTAAGGGGCTAGGCAGGTTATTGAACTATTTCCAAGGTGGGTGACACCCGCCAAAAGTGTGTAAACTGAGAGCTATGTATTAGCCCAGCGAGTGTGATGCCAGAAACCTGAGAGCCAATCCGGATCCAGTTCTCCCGGGCTATATTTGCTAATATGGCCATGATATGATATGAGGTGGCATTTATAACGCGCCTGTACACAAGGGTTTCTGGGCGCGACAAGATAAGGAGGGGGAAACAAGGGAGGACAAAATAACCATCTCACTAGACCATGTGTCATTCAGATCGTGCAAGTGCATGGAATAGGGAAAGGGAGAAGTGCCAGGGAGGAGCAGAAGGGGGAAGTGCAGTTAACTCACAAATGCAGCCAGCGGGTGGCTCATAAGTGCAGAGAGAAGGGACTGTAGGGTTGCAGATACAGACCCTTAAGTGCTGGGGAGCCCAGAGGCAGTGCAAGGGCAACTGGACTTCCAGAAGGCTGGGCCCGCGTTTAGAGGGTGACCGGGTGACCAGTGTGCGGAGCAGCAGGGGAGAGAAAGCAGTAGCGAAAAGGAAGGTCTTGAGTTGCTTCCGGCACCAGAGGTGGTTCTGCTCAAGTTTGAGAGAGGCAGGGAGGCTGTTCTAGAAGGAAGCCCAAGCCGAGGAGAGTGATCTGCACCAAACTCTCTGCTGGGTGTCTGACCCTTAGAGAGTAGGAGGTGGATGAGAGGAGAGCTCGAGAAGCAGGATGTTTTGGAAGAGAAAGTTGGAGGTAGAGCAGTCCCAGACCCCAGAAAGCCGTGTGGATGATGCAGAGGGCCTTGAACTTGATCCTCGCAGCCACAGAGAGCCAGTGAAGAGATTTCAGAGCTGGAGAGATACGATCCCTGGGCTTGACGCCAGGGACAAGTCAGTCTCGCAGTCCTGTTATGGATAAGTTGTAAAAGACAAAGAGTAGAGACAGGAAGATATAGAAAGAGGCTGTTGCAATAGTCCAGCCTAGAGAGGACCAGAGCCTGGAGACAGTGAGCTTCTGGGAGAAAGTGAGAAAAGGAAGAATACCTCTGAGGAGGTGCAGCTGATAGTTTGACTTCTTAGAGATGTCAGACATGTGAGGAGAGAGCGAGAGGGTGGAGTCAAAGATGACACCAAGGTTCTTAACCTCACAAGAAGGAACAGGAAGAGGGCCCAGAGTGGGTGGCCAGCGAGAGAGAAGAAAGAGGGAGCAGTTTTCCCACTGAGAAGGATCTCAGTCTTAGTGGCATTAAGGCAGAGATCATTGGGGGCACACCATTCCAGAATAGTGGCCACGCATTCTGGTATGAGAGAAGGAGAAGAGGTCTGAGGGGAGCCTGAAAGAGAGCTGAGTGTTGTCCGCATAAAATTTAAAATTGGAGCAGAAAGTAGCGATGCAGTGGGCAAGAGCTGCCAGGTAGTGGTTGAAGAGCCAGGGAGAGACGTTAGACCCCTGGGGAACACCACAAGTAGAGAGAAAGATAGAAGAGAGGAAAGACCCCAGTTGGACCTGAGGGGAACGGTTGGCGAGAAAGGAGGTCAACAAGGGAAGGGCCTTATCAGTAATACAAGGTTGTCACACAGGTGATTCAGCAGGATGGCATGGTTGACCGTGTCAAAAACAGAGGTTAGATCGAGGAGAATGAGGACAGAGGGGAGATCAGAGTCATAATTGTAGAGCAAGTCTTCAGGGCTGTTCAAGAGAGCAGTTTCTGCACTTCTGCCATTTATGATGCCAGGCTGGTGGTCATGGAGGCAACCAACAGATTCAGTATGTAGATTAAGCTGGGAGATGGCCAGCCTTTCCAAGAGTTTGCCCAGGAAAGGAGTGATGGAGATCGGGTGATAATTAGCCGGAGAGGAAGGATCAGCTGAGGGCTTCTTTAGAATGGGGTGCACAAGAGAGTGCTTAAGGGGGGGAGGGGAAAGTTCCAGTGGCAAAAGAGTGATTGCAAAAATAGGCCAAGGCTGGAGCAAGGGTGTCAATGTGGTCCTTGATGGTTCTGGAAGAGCAGGGGAGAACTTGCTTTGACAAGACTTTCATAAATCAGACTTGTCTAGAAACATTGACAGGGGTGAACAGGGGAAAGGAGGAGAAAGGAGGAGGAGAGGCGGCCTCAGACGGGCCAAGAGTGGCAGAGGAGGTGGAAGAGGAGGTACAGAAACAGAGGAGGGGCAGGATGTCCTGAGTTTTAGTAGTGAAATGAGAGGCTAAGACTGTGCAGAGGGCTTGAGAGGGAACAGGAGAGGTAGAGACTGCAGCAAGATTGGCCAGCTCCTTGTATATTTTGAAAAGTTTGGCCATGGTTCCTGATGGCTCTCAGGATTCCAGAGGCTATGCTGGGTTTCTTCAGTTCAGCCCACAGCCTCTCGCTGCCAACTTTTGACCTTGAAACTCACCGAAAATCATTCTTGTCTTCCACACCACTGCCTTTTTCCCCACGACAGCCTTGGCACTAGATTTCAATGTGGCAACCCTCAACATAAAGGAAGGACTATTTCCCAAAGCCCTCAGTGCATGTGATGGTCGGTGGCCATCCTAGAGTCCTTATGCCACTTTCATTCTTTCGTGAAAAGTTGGGGAAAGGCTTGCATCATGCCCTGTGGCCAGTAGCGTACTGAGTGGGGGGTTGGGAGAGGCAAGCTTGTGGCTGGGCACAATAATTCATTGTCCTCGTGGCAGCAGGACACCTCCCGTTCTCACCCTTATTAACAATGAGTGTGCCGAACAGGAGTTAACCTGCTGCCAGGACAAGGACGGTGCTGAGTAGTAGCACAACACACGACACACAGGTTTCCATGTCCCACTCGCTCTGTGCCACTGCAGCAGCCGCAGACTGCAGCAGTGCGGGACACAGGCACCAGGCAGTCCTCCTGTGTGCCCCTCTAGCTCCAGTCCTGAGCGCATTCACTAGTCTGACTTCAGAAAGAAGTCAGATCATGTCTTTCTGTAATCAGAAAGATATGACCTGACTTCTTTCTGAAGTCTGCACGCTCCTGTTTTTCTTCAAATAAGGATTGCACGAGAGAATGACCGGCTGGGTAGAAGAACTTTGCTGCCAAATGTATATTGCAGAAAAGCTCACTGGCAAGGACTTATTGAAGAACAAGGTCGCAAGCAAGGAATTATTGAAGGAAAAGGTCACTGGCAAGGAATTGTTGAAGGACAAGGTCGCTGGCAAGGAATTATTGAAGGACAAGGTCACTGGCAAGGAATTATTGAAGGGCAAGGTCGCTGGCAAGGAATTATTGAAGGGCAAGGGATTTCCCTTTAATCAAGGAAATCTAACCAGATTGCAGACAGTCCAGAACAGCGCTTTCCGAGTCGTACAGGGTCTGGCTCATAAGGACCATGTCTCCGACGCATGGAGGCTTCTCCATTGGCTCCCGGTCACATCCCGCATCCCCTTTAGGACTTCAGTGATGACCCATAAGCGCCTCGATGGTGTCGGTCTGAGGTATCTGAAAGAGTGAGTTTGTTGGCTTCCAGAACGTAGGATTGTGAGGTCTTCTCGCTTCAGTTTGCAGCGGGTGCGGCATGTAGCCTTCGTCTACTCAGCCCCGCTCTTTGGAAGGAATTACCTCCTAATTTAAGATGTTACCCATCGCTGCCTGGATCAGTTCAAACACTTGTTGTAAACACGCCTTTTTTCATAAGGTTTTCATAAGGTTTTTCTTTCTCGGATTCTGGATCTACATGTTCTGAATATTTGTCCTGTTATTTTTGATTGTGTCTTTTGTGTTTATGTGCGCCCCTGGGCAAATAAGCACATAAGTAAATAAATGTAATGACATGCATTGTCTCATGTATCCCCTATTGGAGTGATGCCACTTGTGGTCTTCAACAACAGCCCAACACTTCATTGTAGGTCTCTTCTAAACGAGGGTGGCCCCCAATGCTGCTGGGATTTGCCAAAACGTCTCTTTGAGACACCTTCTCTAAAGCGAAGGGTTGCCCCACTTTGCACACTCGGATCCACTGTAGTTAGTATTTGAAAGAATCAAAAACTCTACAAAGTCCCTAGCCTCCATCTATTTCAGGCAAAGCAACTGCGTGCCCCACAAGTGCCACTTTGGCACGATCTGGGCATCATACAGCAGTCAGTGTAGAGGTAACACGCCACACACCTGTCAACAATTTCCCTTTCCCTTTTCATGCAAACTACATACCTGTAAATGCAGCAGATGTTAATGCCCCCTTTGTCAGTTTATTTCTCTCTCTTGCCCATGTTTATTACCCCCCTCCTCACCGTCATATTGGTCACCACTCTCCCGAGACACGTCAGCTGATGTTTTGTAGCACTTAAGTGAATTTACTAAACATATACTCATATGATATATTTTATTTGTATCGTGCTCATACACGAGTGTTTCAGAGCGCGACGAGGCAAGCGATGGGAACAAGGCTGGTCCAATCGCACAGCGAGTAGAGCGCTCGCTTTGACATCTGTGCAGAGCCTGCTGACGCAGGTTCGAATCCCGGCGGGGCCAAACTCAGCCTTTCATCCTTTCCGAGCTCGATTAAAGAGCACCACACACCGTGGGTAATAATAAGCAGTGCTCAGACACCTGAAGGTTCGTAGCGCTATATAAATGCCAAATTATTATTATTATCATTATTATTATTATTATTATTAAGGGAGGACAAAATATCGATCTTACTAGGCCCAGTGACATTGACAACCTTAAAGTGTAAAATCCCACATTTTCAAGAGTTACATGCAACTCCCCCCAAAAATTATTTTTTTTCCACAGATTCTACGAGCTGAATTTTACCCCAAATCTCATCTTGCGCAAAACTTTAAAAATGCACTCACCACCCCGGCCACATCCACGCAGTAAACTGCCCCATGTCGTGTGTCTAAGCGAGAACATTCCCAGTGGAGACCTACCTGGGCCCCCAGACTCTATTCCAATCACAGGCAGCAGTACTTACCTTCCCATCCGGCTGGAGGTGGAACTCGACCAAGTTGCTGCTCGGCGCGTGCTCGCCGTCCTCCGCGTCCCGCCGGGTTTTGGAGGCATCTGGTTGACACTAAACAGATTTTTGAAAAAGAAGAATTTTAAACATTTGTAATACATCGGGTGACATAAAGTATTCACTAATGGGTGTGAGCTGAGCACTCCAGTATCACACTTTTTATAAAGCTTCTCCCATGGCCAGGTTTGAAGGCCTTCGCATGTAATGTGAAGCCTGTCACAGAAACATACACATTGATGCCAGTCACTGAAGCACAGACGTCAAGGCAGTCACATTAATGCCCATCACGGAAACAGTAATGTCGCTGAAGCATTGGCATCGAAGCCATTAAAATGCCCGCAAAGAAACAAGAAACACAGGCGAAGACGCCAAATAATGGCCAATGAGACACTAAAGAGGCCAGTCACAGGACTGTATGATTAGGGTCAACCAAAGGCATGATTGCAACAAGGCCAGTCATCAGTGCTGCTGCGTCATTCAGTGGCTGAAGTGCAGCTACCGAACATGAGCTTGCTGCTCTGCTATTGGCTCACTGAATTAGCCTATCAACGCATCACACCCAGAGGCGGCCTCTCTATCCACTGAGAAAACAAGCCTCGTACCCTCATGTTTTATTACCGGAGGGCTTATACCCAAAAGACGTGGAATTGTAGACAGAAAACAAAAAATGAGTATGCAGCGACCCCTCCCTCTTGTGTCCAGACATTGCGTCACTTATAGCATAAGTGCAGATGTGAGATAAATGCTGCACTGAGCCTTACTTATCGTGTTACGTTAAAAAATGTTTTTCCAATGCATTTTTCTTTCAATATCTCATAATACACATGAACACAAAACATGTTGCCAAGGAATTCATACAATTTCACATACATATAACATTTAACATAACATTTTGTTCATCGAGCGGGGTCATACCATTCCCGTACTTGCAACTCTTTAAAGTGCACAAGTGCAATGTGCGGTTTGTAATAAAGTGTGCTTTGGATGCAAGTGACATGTTTCAAAAGGTTGTTCATCGTTGGTCTATGTGGGTATGCGAGCACAACCACTTTCAATTATTTCAACAAATGATATAATATGATATGATATGGCATTTGTAACGCGCCTATACTCAAGTGTTTCAAGGCATGACGAGGCAAGGAAGGGGGAACAGAGGGAGTACAGAGACAACGATCTTACTAGGCCAAGTGACATTGAGATTGCCCAAGTACAGGGGCGAAGCGCCAGAGGCCGTGCTGTACATGGATCAAAATAATAACAAGAGGTGTGGCCAGCAGGTGGCAGGTGCAATGGTAAGTGCAGACAGCAGGTGTCCAAAGTGCGGGTAGAGGGACTGTAGGGTTACAGATACAGATCCAAGTGCAAGGTTTGCCAGGAGGCAGTGCGGGTGTGCAACTGGGCGGGCAGCGACATGGGCCTGAAATCAGAGGGTAGCCAGGTGACCAGTGCAGTATCAGACAGGAAATCAGCAGGGGAGAGGAAGAGAGAAGGCAGAAGCAAAGAGGAAGGTCTTGAGGTGCTTTCGGAACTGGAGATGGTTCTCCTCAAGTTTCAGAGAGGCAGGGAGGCTGTTCCAGAGGGAGGACCCAGCCGAGGAAAGAGATATACCACCAACTCGTTGCTTGGAGAAGCGAGTGACCCTGAGGGAGTCGGAGGTGGAGGAGCGAAGAGCTCGAATAGGAAGGTATTTACAAAGAGAGAGTTGGAGGTATGGAGGACACAGGCCCCAGAATACCTTGTGGACAATACAGAGGGTCTTGAACTTAATCCTTGCAGCCACTCAGCACCAAAGCAGAGATTTCAGTGCTGGAGAGATGCAATCCATTGGCCAGAGGCCAAGGACAAGTCTCACAGTCCTGTTCTGGATGAGTTGCAGAGGGTGGAGAGTAGATGCAGGCAGATTTCGGAAGAGGCTGTTGCGATAGTCCAGCCTAGAGAGAACCAGAGTGCTAGAGACAGTGAATTTCTGGGGGAAGAAGAGGAAAGGAAGAATACCTCTGAGGAGGTGCAGTTGGTAATTCGACTTCTTTGAGACTTCAGAGATGTAAGGAGAAAAGGAGAGTGTGGAGTTGAAGATGACCCTGAAGTTCTTAGCCTCACAGGTGGGAGCAGGAAGAGGGCCAAGGGAGGCCAGCCAGATAGTGACAGTAAAGGAGGGAGCAAGTGTGCAGATGAGGAGAATCTCTGCCTTACTGGCATTACGGTAGAGATCGTTGGCAGCACACCACTCCTGGATAGCAGACAGTCAGAGATGAGAGATGGAGAAGAGGTGGCTGAAGGGATCCTGAAAACGAGCTGAGTGTCATCCACATAGCACTGAAAGTTGGAGCAGAGAGCGACAATGCAGTCAGCGAGAGGTACCAGGTATTGCTTGAACAGCCAGTGAGAGAGGTTAGACCCCTGTGGAACACCACAGGTAGAGAGTGAGATAGAGGAAAGGAAGGACCCAATTTGGACCTGGGAAGCTCGATCAGAGAGAAACGAGGTCAGCCAGGCCAGGGCCTGATCGTGATACCCAGGTTATCACGGAGACGATTGAGCAGGATGGCATGGTTGACCATGTCAAAGGCAGAAGAGAGATCGAGTAAGATGAGGACAGAGGGGAGATTGGAATCAAGGTTGGAGAGCAGGTCTGCACATATGTTCAGGAGAGCAGTTTCCGTGCTTCTAGAAGCTCTGAAGCCAGACTGATGGTCATGGAGACAACCAATAGATTCAGTGTGAAGGTTAAGCTGGGAGATGGCCAGCTTTTCCAGGAGTTTGCCCAGGAAAGGAGGGATGGACATTGGGCGATAGTTAGCCAGACAGGACGGGTCAGCAGAGGGTTTCTTAAGAAGAGGGTTGCACAAGGTAGTGCTTCAGGGGGGAAGGGAAGACTCCAGTGGCAATTGAGTGATTTCAGAAGTCAGCCAGAGCAGGGGCCAGCGTGCCAATTTGGTGCTTGATGGTCTTGGAGGAACCGGGTGAACCTGTTTTGATGAGACTTTCATAGATCGGACCTGTCTCGAAATCTTGTCTGGGAAGAACAGGGGAAAGGCGGAGAAGGAGGGAGGAGAGGTGGCCATAGAAGGGCCAGAGTAAGATCAGGAAGTAGAGGGGGAGGGGGAGAAGAGAGAGAGGACAGGACTATCCCAGCCTACTTACCCCTCCGATAGAGATCTCGCAGCAGGCTTCCTGCATGGCCACTGAAGGGTCACAATAGATGTGGATTTGCTGGACATCAAACTGGGAAAGAAGAAGAGAGACATCAGACAATGTTATGATAAATAAACAGGTCAAGGGGTCAATGCGCCCGCTCTTGAGCAAGCAGTAGCAAATCCACTACATTGCAAGAAATGGGCAGGGTATTCTAGATGGTTGGTAACATGGACAAGGCCCAGCCACTCAGGGTGAGAGAGGGGATAAACCGTGCCCTCCACTGGTGAGTGCTGAACAGTTTCACTACTGCTGGTGAGAGGCAGACAAAAGCAAGTCTACTCATGTAAGAGAGGGCCAGAGCTGTCCAGATTTTATGAGAATGGTAGAACTCTCCTGCTCCTTGGTGAACTGTGGAAAGCACTAACCTACATGTGAGTGAGAGCTTCACAGCCTACCACATAACGAGAAGGGAACTGAAACTAGCCGCCGCCCCCTCACACACACACACACACACACACAAACACACGCACGAGATGCAACTTACATGGACAGGAGTGCCCTGTGTAGAGTCCAGGCCGATAATGGTATGCCCAGTGACCACCATACTCTGCTTGCTCAAAATGGGTTTGGTTGAGATATAACTGCAGTCAATATGGATGGATATTGTGTGGTCCTGCACGCTGAGCACAATCTTATGCCAACTCAAGTCAAATAAGGATGAGACACCCAGTCCGGTGAAGACACAGCCCACAACATCTTGGTCCTGGCCTTTAGCTTGGAATTCTAAGCTCCTGTCCTCCCCGTTGAGCCCCAGCGACATCTGAGAATAGAAAACAAATGCATTTATGAGTTTGAGGCATAGCAACCAAACACAGAGTACAGAACACAAGTAAGCACACAGAGTGTCAGGTCTCTCCTTAGTGCACTGCTAGAGCTATAGGGAACATGTGATGGGAAGTGACACCATGCTTTGGGAAGATTGTTTCCTTAATATCTTGTGCAGGCACTAGAAAATAGACCAACTCAAGATGGAGGTTCAGATCAGAATTCTGAAGGAGCTGGTGATGGAGACAGGAAGGAACGTGAAAGGCATTTGAAACTGCCTTCTTCGAAGATTCTGTACGTCAAGGTCCTGAGGCTGAGAGCTCCTGCTAAGACATTAGTATTGTGGGTTCTAGTTCAGTTCAGTGTTTATAGTTAGGTATGCAGAGGATAGCACTGGGGCAAGCAAGACCATGCAGAGCAACAGCTGTTCGAATCCCTGATCTGCACTTAGAAACTGAACTCATGTTTGGTATTAGGGGTGTTATAAAAAAACAATCAAATAAATAAATAGATTTCTACTCTAACTGTGTCCAGAAAATGTGCAAGGGTCCTTCTGAGTGGAGCACTATTGTGGGAGCGTGCCTTTGTCTGTTTAAGAGAATAAACAATGAAACCAAGTGTGTTTTGGTGCTGTGTTATGTTTCAGACCCACACTCCCGGGTGGCTTTTCAGTGGAACTTCCGTTGTTGCATATTCTTTTGGGAAGGTTATCTGTTGTGGCCCTAAAAATGACACTGGGCCTCAGGATGGTTACAGCTATAATGTTCTCACTCTTGACAGGAAGGAGGTTAATCACAGTTGCTTCACTGTGACTTCAATCACCACATACATAAGGTGTTCAACTATGCATAAAGCAGATAACTATTTACATGGGGGATAACCCAGTCTCTAAGTGTCACTGAAGGAACGCTGCGGTGCGTGTCTTCCTCTGCACAGCTGCATGTTCAATGCTGCCGCACGGGCAGTTGAATGCGCAGCAGCCACGAGATCCGGCAGACCAGTCTCTCACAACATTATCACATGGGGAACAAAGACTTCTCGGTTACCCTTGATTCGCAGGTGCCTTGCTGTAGAGAGCTGCAGTTTGTTTTTTCATCGCGCATGCTTTCCATCCATGGAGAGTATTAGAGAAAAGGACCCACATAAACATCTCACACATCATCGCTTGTCCACTCCGGAGCACCCCTTTGTTTGTCAGTGCTTTTTCAGGCTCATCAATTAGTTGCTAAAAGTGCAGCGGATCAATGCGGGACTGAGCAGAAGCGAGCTAGTACACGGCTTGATCCATAATCTTGTCCCTCTGAATAGAAACTAGAAAGTGATTTGGAGACCCTGTACTTTAAATTGAAAGCACCAACTCGGGAAGTAGTGCACTCCTGAATATAGTACACATGTTTTAAATATTTCTTAGATTCTTTGGTTACTAAAATCAGTACAAAATAATTTGCATTTTTCTCTTCCCTTTTTTGGGCAACTACCCTCCTGTTAGAAATGACTGAGGAAAACACAGGTAATGAGAGTAAGATGGTACTGAATGAGATTGTGGAACGTGTTAGCATTCAGTAGTTATCAGGTAATGGATCTGTCAATATCTTGTTGTTCATCCCCTCCCAATCTGCAGGTAGTGCCAGGTGAAAAGATGAGAGATTCCTGTGTGGTTTATTGTTTTATCCCATTCCCTTTTCCCTGTAGGGTGAGAAAAGAGCAGCAGTAAATTACCTGCTGTGCAATGGTCGACTGCGGGGTCTGAGGGGTTAAGCAGCTCCTGCAGATTAAAGGATATACAGGACCTTACAAGAGTATGGAGTGATGCCACACTCGAAAAAAGGACATCGAGGACCCAAATGGCAGGCACAAACAATGAAGTCACAAGCATGTCTCAAAAGAAAAGGTAGAGTGTCTGTTTCAACTTTCAGGAAATTTACTGAACACCATGAAGTCACAGACTTCTCTAGGTCTTAGAACCAAGCCATAACATCACAGATATCAGTGCAACTTGCATGTGAGTTTTGACATTGCAGACACTGTGAAATACTACAGGCAAGCTATAACACCAAAGGCATCAGTAATGGTTTCTGATAAGTTATGGTGTCACCGATAGGTCAAAGAGCTACAGGCAGACCAGGCCCACACAGCCAGTTCCAGGGAAGAAAAGGTGAGCAATGATGTTAGTGAGGAATTCAACCATCCACACAGTGGGTGTGCACTCGCCTGGGCTTTTTTGATGCTTTTTCAAGGAATTGAATGATGGGAGATCTACCTTGGAAAATGTGTGGGACAAAACGGCACACATTTTCCTATGCTCACAACGTGTGCTCTGGGTGAACACAGCCTACAGGCACAGCCCCCTGTCATGTTCAGCTGGTATGTGACAGCCACGAGTGCATCAACGTATCTCAGGAAGCGTGAAGGCAACACCTTCTTCCTGCCGTGGCCATCCTAATTAAAATATCAAAGGTGCCATGGATCAGCCCTGCCCATTGTAGTTCTGTGTGGTGGCAGTGCATACCTATGAGAGTTAATTGAAGCAGGCTTTCAAAGAGGCCTGGTCACAGAACTAACAAAGGGCAGGAAACCCAAACACCTTTTTGAAATGCAATGTTTCAGCTTGAAGCTAGCCCCCCCACTCTGTATGAAGGGCAGTGAATGTCATGTCTGGGACATTTTACAGTAGGCAACCCCTGAGAACGGACCCGCTTTCAGGGGACAGAAGTATGTGATTTGATGGAGACAGAAAGTCTCTTCTCACCACAAACTTCAAGGGAGACCTGCGCTTTGATCGGGAGCCACAGAGAGCTCAATGACTTGTTGATCCACAACAGACAGGAAGATGGGTGGGACTTAGTAGTATATGTTTTCATCCCTTACCTTTCCTGTAGCAAAGCACTCTGGTTATGACCTCACGCATAGCAGAAGTTTGTTGGTGGGGAGCCAGGATTGGTTGATTAAGGTAGGCGTAGCCTGCACCAATCACTGGAGCCCATTTGGCTTTAAAAAAGGGTTGAGCCCCTCTTGTCATGAACCGACGTCTACGTCCCTTCTGGACTTCCTGGTCCCTGACCCATAGGGGATTGAATACATTGATCCTTCCAACATGGCGGCTTGAAACAGAATGCTGCTGGCCAGTCTCTACGCTCCACGCTGTACGCTCTACAAAACAGACACGCCACCGCGGCTCTCTGCGTCTCAACGCTACCGCTTGCTGTAGTTGGACATGTTTTGGCAGAGTTCGCTCGGGGCTTTCTTCTGATTCCTGGTTCCCGGTTCCTTGAGTTCCCCTTCCTTCCTCCCATTCCTCTACCTTACCTCCAAACTTCCTGGATTTTCTTCTGCGCTAGAGTCACGGCACTCTGTGCCTCCGAGTGCGAGCATCATTCCTTCCTGGTATCCGTCCTGGACTTCTGAACGTTCCCGGAAGTTGAATTGTTAACCTCACGCTGGAATCCGAGGACCAGCGCTCCGGTTTGTACAAATCCTGTACCATGAGAAAGAAGACATCACAGAAGGTCGCAAGCAAACAACAAAAGCAGGTGAGAAGGGGAGAGACTTGTGACAGATTGAGATGCCTAAAAAACGATACAGATAGAGGGATGGAAGCCGCTGTTCAAGATCTCATGTGAGGCATGCAGGAACTACCCACGGAGGTCCAGAATCTTAAGGCTGAGAATGCTGCATTAAAACAGCTAGTCTTGTCACGTGACCCTGCAACTAAGGAAAGCGTGTTATTAGGAGGAGTAGTGGATAAATATGATGGCTCTTCAAAGACTCTCTGTGCTTTCCTTGATTCATGTATAGTTGTCATGATGCCTACCTCCAAGGAGCCAGACCCGGTCCAGCACCCCCAGAGGCAGACATCATGTTACTTGGGAAAGCCTCAGCAGCCCCAAATAGGGGCCCTTTGGATTCAGTCCTGGCGCCTTTGGCGCCAGGCTCATAAAGGGGAACTTGTGTGTAAGAAGGTGCTTGGTGAAAGACTTACCTGATGCAGACCATGCTGCAACATCCAGACCATCCAGAGGCCTGAATGGGACTACTTTATCTTCAGGACTACTTAACCACACGGGTGTGGTTGGAGGAAGTATACATGCCTTTGGAGGAAGGATACATACCTGGAACTACTTAGAAGGCTATTTAAGCCACACCCAAGCAGCAATCCATGCTTCGCGTTGTTCTGCATTTAGCAGCTGGACGCTCACCGTGTCTGCTCCTGCATCCTGGCTTCAGCCACGCCTGTCACCATCCTGGAACACCTGCAAGGGGGAGAAAGGTAGAGAAAAGGAGAGAGAACACATTTACCTGCTGAATCTGCATCCCGGAATCTTCTCCTCAACGAACCTGCAAAGAAAGACATTTATTTTAAAAGGCGCATCGCATCGCCCGCTGCAGCGCCGCATTCTACTCACCTTTATCAGGCGCCTGCACGATCACCAACGACCACCAGGATCCTCGGCCTTTTTTTTGGTGCCTAAGGAAAAAAGACAAGAACAAAGGTGAGCAAGGGAAGAGAATAGAGAATCCTTAATTTCTACCATAATACTTACCTGCTGGGTTTTCCTTTTTCACATCGGGTCGGTGCCTCATCCCTGGCATTTCCGAACCCCGGCCCCTATGGGGAAAGAACACAAACATTAGTGAGCAAATGCATAGGCATTATAATAACGCTCATTACAGACTTACATGAGATTGCACATCTCACTTCGGGTCGGCGCCAATCCTCCGGCATTGCCGTACCCCGGCCCCTATGGGGAAAAAAGAGACTCACCTGAGCTTCCTTCTTCAGTGTCACGGCCAACCGCGGAATCTTTATTCGGCATCAGCAAAAGAAGCAAAAGTCAATTATTATTAAAACCTTGGACCGGCAATTGAACTTTAACTCTATCTTACCGGATTTTCAAGCAATTCTGAACTCTCATCACACCAGGCTCCAGTGAAGTAACTGGACCTCAACGCGCCCCTGCTACCGAAGCAGGATGGAGAGCTCATCCTTCCAGACCCTAAGGTGAGAATTCACGAGGAATCATGGAAGGGTCTCGTGGAGGGGAAGAAGGATGTGGTTGGTTTGAGTATTGTTCCTCCGATCGCTAATACTTCCTTTTCACGCACAGGAGGGTATTTCTGCGAGCCAGACAAGCCAATTTCGAAGGGCGGGTCCATTCCATATTTCGAGTCCTGCGTTTTACCATTGAAGAGGCAACAGCACTCCAAACCAGACCAGCGCCTCCGTGGGAGTCAGGTGAGCTTTACAATAGTGCACTTCACCTTCAAACCCTACTACTTTTCCACTCCTAATGCAAAGGTGGGCTTTATGATCTCACACCTCACTGGAAATGCCTTGACCTGGGCAACCCACCTACTCAATTCAGGCAATGCCCTCCTGGATGATTATGATGGGTTTGTGGAAGCTCTAAAGGCCATGTTTGCTCGCCCACGGCAGGATTACAGTGCTCAAGAACGACTACTCGAATTTCAACAAGGTCCCAGGATATGCTTACCTATGTGACCCGTTTTAAACAACTAGTGAAGGAAGCAGATTGGTCTCAAGAAGCCAGCTTCACCCTCTTCCGAAGAAGTCTGAATGAAGAAATAAAGGACAAGTTAGCTAGGGTAGCTCGCCCAAGCTCCTTCCAGTCTTTCATGGACCTTTCCTTGCAAATAGACTTCCGAATCCAGGAAAGAAGAGCGGAGAAAAAGAAGTCTAAATCGGCTTTCCAAAAGGCTGCCACAGACCATCCGTCTAGACCTGAGCCCACAGTTTCTCCAACCCCGGACCCTTGTGGGGTAATGGGTCCACCTGGGGGCCTTCCGTGGACCCATTACCCCACAAGAAAGGATGCAACGGATTCACACTGGTCTGTGCATGTATTGTGCCTCCGATAAACACCTTGTGAGAGAATGCCCTATTGCTCCTCTACGGCGTTCGGGAAATGCGAGCTCCCGATCCTAGATGGGGCACAGTTTCCGGAGAGAGGTTTCTGCTCCACATCAATTCCACCCTTGAACTCTCCTGGACAAAATAATCTTGTGGTTCTACAGGCCTTTTTATCGCCTTCCAAGAAAGAATCTTACCCCATCCTGGCATTAGTGGATTGCGGAGCCATGGGCGTATTCCTAGATCATGATTGGGTCACTACTCACAACATTCCACATGAAACTCAAGGGTCTATGCAACCTGTAGAGGCTATTGATGAGAGACCTCTGTCTTCAGGACCCATAACTCTTCAGACTAAAGAGATCATACTCTCTATAAACCACCATCAAGAGAGGATCAAATTTGACATTATAAAATCACGCCATTATCCAATGGTGCTAGGAATGCCCTGGTTACCAGAGCATAACCCCTACATCAATTTGGCAGCAGGCTCCTTGTTCCTTGGTTCTGAACACTGTATGTCTCACTGCTTATCCCTAGATTCCTTACCAAAGTCTTCTGAAGACTCGCAAGAGAGTCAGCAAAATCCAGTTACCGTCTCTAACATCATTTGGATTCCCAGGGCCTACCAGGCCTTCACTGATGTATTTTCAACCGCTATAGTTCAAGCTCTCCCCCCTCACAGACCAGAGGATTGCGCCATCAATACTGAACCATCAACAGTGATTCTCTTCGGGAGGATGTTTATTTTATCAGAACCTGAAAAAAGGGCCCTCCGTGAATACCTGGATACTAAGTTAGAAAATGACCATACGACCATCTAAATCCACAGCGGGTGCTTCGTTACTTTTCGTTACTTTTCGTTCCCAAGAAAGACACCAAAGAGCTCAGATCATGCCTAGATTACCGTGGCCTTAATCAGTGCACTCTCAAGGACCGCTACCCATTGCCTCTCATCTCGGATATCCTGGAAGCAGTCAGAGGTGCAGTAGTCTTCACAAAACTAGACCCAAGGGGTGCCTACCATCTTATTCATATAAAGGAAGGTGACGAATGGAAAACAGCCTTTAGAACCCCCTTTGGCCATTTAGAATACCTGGTTATGCCCTTTGGACTTGCTAAGCCCCCAGCGGTCTTCCAACGTTTTATGGACCGAGTGTTCTCTGATATGCTGTTCATCTTCGTCATTGTATATCTAGATGACATACTGATATACTCTAAGGACCATCTAAAACATGAAGAGCACGTGAAGGAAGTCTTACAACGTCTACATGAACATAAGCTCCTGGCCAAGCCCAAGAAGTGCCTTTTCCATGTATCAACTGTTCACTACCTTGGATTCGTTCTCAGCCCAAAAGGAATTGGAATGGACTCCTCGAAGGTAGACTCCATTTTATCCTGGCCTGTTCCAACTACCGTAAAACAAATTCAATCCTTCCTGGGGCTTGCTAATTTCTATCCAAAATTTATACCAGCTTTTTCGGAGATAGCGCATCCTATCGTTACATTGTTAAAGAAGGATACCCTCTTCCTATGGACCTCAGCCCAAGATACGGCGTTCCAACGGTTGAAGTCGGAGTTCACACAAGCCCCCATCCTAGCTCAACCCGACATTGATCACCCTTTCTTGTTGAAACTGATGCTTCCAACTACGCCATTGGGGCAGTCCTAAAACAAGAATTGGGTGACAAGTTAGAACACCCCATCGCCTATCTTTCTCGCACCTTGACTCTCAGTGAACCTCATTACTCTGTTCTGGAAAAGGAATTACTAGCCATCCATCAAGCCTTCACTGACTGGCGTCATCTCCTCCTGGGAGCCAAACACCCAGTGCAAGTTTGCACGCACCATCGGAATCTTCAAGTCCTACAATCCCTAGAATGTAGAAACAGTTGTCAAGCCTGTTGGGCCTTCTTTTTTGCTCAATACCAGTTTCAAATCCATCATGTCCCTGGAACACACAACATAATAGCCAATGCCTTATCCAGACGTCCTGATTACGAACCCCTTGAAGATCGGACCTTTCCTAAGATGTTTCCCCACACAATATTTGTTGCCCAAGCACTTACGCTCCTGGAGAACATTCGAATTCAAACTCAGTCCTCTGAAACCTGGAAGGAGTTCAAGAGAAACTATCAATGGAATCTCAAAACAAAGGACGGATAGCTGTTCAAGGACAATCGCTTGGTCATTCCCACTCCTGGACTGAGACAAAAGATCACAAGCCTATGTCATGATACTTTTCATTCAGGACATTGTGGCATCACCAACACCCTCCATCTAATACAAAGACAGTTTTGGTGGCCGAAGATGAAGGATGATATCAGGATCCATATCCAGACATGTTCAGTCTGCAATCAGAACAAACATGATAATAAGAAACCGGCAGGTCTCCTGCTCCAACCAGCAATACCAACAAGACCCTGGGAAATCATTGCCACAGATTTTATCGTGGAACTACCATCTTCCAGGGGCAACACAACTATCATAGTTACTATTGATTTTTTACACATATGGCTCATTTTACACCTTTATACAAACTGCCATCTTCATCTGCACTTGCCGGAATCTTCCTGGAACACATTTTCCGGCTTCATGGACTACCCTCCAAGATCATTTCTGACCAAGGACCCCAGTACATAACTCAGTTCTGGAAGCAATTATGTAGTATACTGGGAATCCAACGTCCTTGTCTTCAGGTTATCACCCACAGACCAATGGAGCCACTGAACATGTAAACCAAACTCTGGAACAATACCTTTGTTGCTTCACTACCAAGGTCCAAGATGATTTGTCTCTCTTAATACCTGTGGTCGAATTCGCTTATAACAATTCGGCTCATTTAGCTATCAAAACCAGTCCTTTCTTCTGTAGTCAAGGATTTCATCCTTCAGTTCTACCATCCGTTCTCCCACACCCTACCCCAGTTCCTGCGGTTGATTCCTGGATTGAAACCCTTATTATTGTACACAAAGAAGCAAAGGAACACTTAGAAAAGGCCCGAAGAGACATTAAACATTATGCTGACTCCAAAAGAAGGCCTGGACCTTCCTACTCAGTAGGCGATAAAGTCTGGTTATCCTCGAAGCTCCTTCCCCGACATATGCGTCCAAATAAATTGGCTCCCAGGTATTACAGGCCCTTTTCTATACAAGAAATAGTCAATCCAGTGGCCTTTCGACTCCAACTACCAGAATCATGGAAAAGGATCCATCCAGTCTGCCACACCTCACTGTTAAAACCATATCTTCAGCCATCTCGAACAGCTCCAGAATCTACCCCAGTGATTGTCAATGACCAACTCGAATACGAGGTTTCCAGAATCTGTGACTCTAGGTACCGACGTGGTCAACTACAGCATTTGCTCGAATGGAAATGACACCCTCCCAGTGAACGCACCTGGGAACCCATGTCAAACATGAATGCCCCCAGGCTGGTTCGAAGATACCATCTTATCCATCCCGGCAAGCCCAGAGGAGCTGGGCTTCAGAGGAGCCATGCTGTCATGAACCGTCGTCTGCATCCCTTCTGGACTTCCTGGTCCCTGACCCATATGGGATTGAATACAGTGATCCTTCCAATATGGCCGCTTGAAACGGAATGCTGCTGGCCAGTCTCTACACTCCACAATGTACTCTCTACAAAACAGAAATGCCCCCGCGGCTCTGCGCGTCTCAACGCTACCGCTTGCTGTAGTTGGACGTGTGTTGCCGGAGTTCCCTCGGGCCTTTCTTCTGATTCCTGGTTCCCGGTTCCTTGAGTTCCCCTTCCTTCCTCCCATTCCTCTACCTTACCTCCGAACCTCCTGGATTTTCTTCTGCGCTTGAGTCACGGGGTTCCGTGCCTCCGAGTGCGAGCATCATTCCTTCCTGGTATCCGTCCTGGACTTCTGAACGTTCCCAGAAGTTGAATTGCGAACCTCACGCTGGAATCCGAAAACCAGCGCTCGGGTTTGTACAAATCCCGGACCGTGTGAAAGAAGACATCACAAAAGGTCACAAGCAAACAACAAAAGCAGGTGGGAAGGGGAGAGACTTGTGACACCTCTTTTGGCAGATCATCCAATGACTTCGAAAGGAGTAAGAAGAAGGAATCATTTGGACCGTGGCTGAAGGTTCAGTTTGCCTTACAGCTTCCGCCAGTGAAGGAAGGGCAGAATTCCCATGAGGGAAGCAAGATCATTCCCCTAAACATCTCCCAGGGAACAGAGGGAGATACCAACCTCAGAGGACCCATCCAGCAGCTCCAGAGCCAACATCCAGCTAGCACACAGCGTGCCCTGCCAGGTTATGCCAGCAAGCTTTGTAGGTGGGAAGTGCCAGAGAGTCTCTGATCAAAGGACAAAGCTGTTGGCTGCAAATGCTCTCCTCAGCTTGGGCCGTCCACCTCAAAGAATGAGACACACTCAGGGAAGAAGGTAGGAGGAGTATCACAACAAGCATCAACCAGCATCCATCTTTTAAGGACATTTTCAAGACAGTCGAGCCCGCAAACTGCGACCGGCTGCACCACTGACTGTTGCCATGCTGCAGTCACTAAAACCATCCATGACACCGCAATCAGCAATCCAGATCTGCCAACCAGTAAAGAGACAGTGGTTCTTCACCCCGAGCAACTGTGTAGGCCATCAAGCAGCCATCCGTCCAGCCTCGCTTGCCGAACTGCCTGCCGCCTGATACCCACAGCTGTCTCCCATTTTGAACTCTGTCGCAGGAGCTGCAAAGTGTCCTGGAACTGACTAGACGCTGTCGAGTATCAAGATCATCTCAAGCACTGGGTATATTGTGGTTTTGTCCCCCAGTCTTTCTCCAAAGGCCCCTAGGGACATTTACGACCCCTTGCTCCCTTGGTGCTGGAACCAAATAACCTTGAACAGTTAAGACTGATTGCTTTACCGACTACCCTCAGTTCAGTACCCAGAGTGCATCCATTTCCATCATGAAACTGTCTGTCCTCTCTGCTCCTTTACAGGGTGGGTTGTATTTTGGAGTGTGCTAGAACTGATGGTTGTGATACTAACAAAGTAGATATTTTTATACAGCCTTGACTAGACAGTCCTTTTTATCATTGGGTAATAATTGTATTTCGCTGTGTTGCAACTAACCAAGATAAGCCTGACATTCCGTCCACGTTGCCAAAATTGGACAAGGACGTTTATAATTTGCTTGTGTTTCCAATCTTTTCGGATCCCTTCTGGTGTACTACAGGTGCGGGGCTGATTGATGGTTTAGAAACAGATATTCAGCCCTGGAGCACTGGTGCCCCGGAAGTCGATCAGTCTTTTGTGATACCTGTTAAATCTAGGTCATGGCATCACATGCTTCTCTAAGATTAACGGGTGGATTCTGGCATCACAAACTTCTCTAAAAGATGCACGTAATTCATGGTGTGTTCAGGATCAATGGCACTTATAGGCGAGGCTGGTTTTCATAAACCTCCTTGAGGGCAAACTGACAAAGACTCCAATTGCAGGACATGTGAAGTTTTGGACTCTTGTTTATTCAACTGGTTAGTGATCATTAATAATTTAAGTAGTATATTATAAAGTGAGGCACAGGGAAACTGAGAAGCTGTGACAGGCCAGCCAGGGAGTTGCAGTCTCCCAAGGAGGTCAGAAGAAAACCATGACCCTTCAGGCTTTATAAGAGTTGCAGGAAGTGCAGGCTGTGTAAGATGGTTCTCATAGTCACAGGTAAGTTACAAACTCATTGAGTTTTATAGGGTGCACAGGAAAACCATAAACGTAGGCACTTTTATGAGAGTCATAGGAAAATCAGGAAGATATCAGCCTTGCGTAGAGTCAGGGCAAATGGGACGGTCGCTGTTTTCTCTGAGAATAATGAGACGTCCTTCTGCGCTAGCTTGGCAGTATTAATCCAACACTGATTGGCACGAAGACACATGTATGTTCTAGCACCACCCTTTTAGGCCAGAATGTGATAATATGAACTATGGCAATTTGCTGTGATCGTGCTGGCGGAACGATTTGGCAAGTAATCATTGGCAGGTGTTGCTCTCAGCGAGAGGACCCCTTCCCGTCCCCCACCATACCTCTGGCATTATTGGTATTTTGGTTTTGCTCTTGGGTTCAGATCGCGCAGAGCTAGCTAGGAAGCGACAGCATGCTGGACACGTCATTTGGTGTGACACAATCAGCAACAACTGAACAATCTATCAGGCTACATAATAAAACAACAAGAAAATGCGCAAAACATTAAGTAGCATACGGAGTCAAAAACATGCAAAGCATTTACAAGTAAACTGTGTCAATAAAAACATGAGCCTCAGAGTGTTTGCAGCACTCAGAGGGGAGCTCAGAGTGTTTGCAGCACTCAGAGGAGAGCTCAGAGTGTTTGCAGCACTCAGAGGAGAGCTCAGAGTGTTTGCAGCACTCGGAGGTGAGCTCAGAGTGTTTGCAGCACTCAGAGGAGAGCTCAGAGTGTTTGCAGCACTCGGAGGTGAGCTCAGAGTGTTTGCAGCACTCAGAGGTGAGCTCAGAGTGTGTGCAGCACTCAGAGGTGAGCTCAGAGTGTTTGCAGCACTCGGAGGTGAGCTCAGAGTGTTTGCAGCACTCAGAGGTGAGCTCAGAGTGTGTGCAGCACTCAGAGGTGAGCTCAGAGTGTGTGCAGCATTCAGAGGTGAGCTCAGATTGTTTGCAGCACTCAGAGGAGTGCTCCGAGTGTTTGCAGCACTCAGAGGTGAGCTCAGAGTGTGTGCAGCACTCAGAGGTGAGCTCAGAGGGTTTGCAGCACTCAGAGGTGAGCTCAGAGGGTTTGCAGCACTCAGAGGTGAGCTCAGAGTGTGTGCAGCACTCAGAGGAGAGCTCAGAGTGTTTGCAGCACTCAGAGGAGTGCTCAGAGTGTGTGCAGCACTCAGAGGAGAGCTCAGAGTGTTTGCAGCACTCAGAGGAGTGCTCAGAGTGTGTGCAGCACTCAGAGGTGAGCTCAGAGTGTTTGCAGCACTCAGAGGTGAGCTCAGAGTGTTTGCAGCACTCAAAGGAGTGCTCAGAGTGTTTGCGTTTGCAGCACTCAGAGGAGAGCTCAGAGTGCTTGCAGTACCATTACCCTGCTGCATTCAAGGTCTCATCCTTGGTGCCTACTGCCTCTTGTAAGGCATATCAAATAGTTAAATGGAAAACCATACATAGCAAATAAAACATAACAAATCGAGCGACCTTGGGCAAGGGGACATTCACGGTGCATGCCCAGGCCACCCGCGCAGAATCTACCCCACACAGGGCAGGCTCAGATACCTTCCTGCCAACAATCACAACCACTATTCACTCTGCACTCACTATTAATTGCACAAACTCATGCTACCATAAACGCCCCAACTCACTACCACTCTTAATTCACTAATTAACTTCACCGCCGCTGATATCCCAATAACCCAATAACACACACACTCTCTCAGCCGATACATCTGCCTTCATCACACCATCCACTCATAGCAGTGTCCCCTTATCGGTACCCATGAGGAACTTACACTCCTGGTTGAACAAGTGTCTCCAGTTCCTGCACCGCCATCATGTACAAAACGGCCATAGCAGTCACTTGATTCAGGTGGCTGCCCTATTCACAAGAAAACACTCGCCACAAGTACACAATACAGGCACATTGTATGCGCCAACATGTACCATTTAAGACACACACACACACACACAGCTCTCGCACACACAGTACCACCACTTAGACTTTGAACTTTGAACCCAAGACAGTGAGTGGCAGAGATCCTGCTGCAATATGGCCATAGAAAATGAACCAGGAGTACCCACCTGAGACTGATGAAATGACTTTACCCCTACCCCTCATAACTACTTCTGCCAACAGATGCAAAACAAATGATGAAAATGAGAAAATCAAGTACTTGAACGTCTCATGCAAAACCACAAAGTTGTGTTCTAATAGGGGCTGTTTGGTAGAAATGCTAGTAGTGAAAGAGCCCATGCAGCAGTCCAGGAACTGGGGGGGGGGGCGGTGCACAGCAGCAGCACCCCACAGAGGCAGGCAGTAGCACCCCACAGATGCAGGCAGTAGCACCCCACAGAGGCAGGCTGTGTGATGCACTGCAGCAGAAGCCCCCCACAGAGGCAGGCAGTAGCACCCCACAGAGGCAGGCTGTGTGATGCACTGCAGCAGAAGCCCCCCACAGAGGCAGGCAGTAGCACCCCACAGAGGCAGGCAGTAGCACCCCACAGAGGCAGGCTGTGTGGTGCACTGCAGCAGTCCACAGAGGCAGACTGCTGATGCACTGCAGCAGAAGCCCCCCACAGAGGCAGGCAGTAGCACCCCACAGAGGCAGGCAGCAGCACCCCACAGAGGCAGGCAGTAGCACCCCACAGATGCAGGCAGTAGCACCCCACAGAGGCAGGCTGTGTGATGCACTGCAGCAGAAGCCCCCCACAGAGGCAGGCAGTAGCACCCCACAGAGGCAGGCTGTGTGATGCACTGCAGCAGAAGCCCCCTACAGAGGCAGGCAGTAGCACCCCACAGAGGCAGGCAGTAGCACCCCACAGAGGCAGGCTGTAGCACCCCACAGAGGCAGGCTGTGTGGTGCACTGCAGCAGTCCACAGAGGCAGACTGCTTGATGCACTGCAGCAGAAGCCCCCCACAGAGGCAGGCAGTAGCACCCCACAGAGGCAGGCAGTAGCACCCCACAGAGGCAGGCTGTGTGATGCACTGCAGCAGAAGCCCCCCACAGAGGCAGGCAGTAGCACCCCACAGAGGCAGACAGTAGCACCCCACAGAGGCAGGCTGTGTGGTGCACTGCAGCAGTCCACAGAGGCAGGCTGCGTGATGCACGGCCGCAGCCAGCACTGGCGTGTGTTTACCTGCGGGTATCCCTCCTGGTCGCTGATTTGGAAGATGTACCAGTTGTCTTTGCTTGTCTGTTTCTTCAGCATCAGAGTGAGGACCAGCGTGAACTCATCGGGCAGCCCTTGAGGAAAAACTTGCCTGAGAAGAGAGAGGAACAGAGTGAAACTGACAGAAAGATGTCGAAAACCCCCATTCCCCACACCACAACTCAGATCTGCAAGGAGGCTCGGGTTCAAGGATTGAGAAGGCCCTGGAAGGATCTCTTTCCTCCCAGCACCCCAAATCCATTAGGGACCTCCTGTTCCTAACCGAGGCTTAAATATAAATGTTCGTATTCAGAGCAGTGACTAAAACTAACAATTAGGCTATCACTAAGCAGCAGAAGAAAAGGCAATTGAGGCACAAAGGGTTAAATGAACTCATTGAGAAGCCAGGCTTAAATCTTATGTCTGAACAGGAAAGCCACTGGATCACATCTCCGACCACTCATGCAGAGAGGGTTGCAGATGAAAGGTAAACACGCGTTCAATGAAGTGGTAGTTCGCTACACCTCCCACCCACAACCTATTTCACACAAGCCACCTGGTAGCCTCTAGAATCTGAAATATCAAGGTATTCGGTGTAGATGCAATTTGGGGGAGATCCGTGGGGGAAACGCTCTCCAGCTTTGTAGGAAACCACTGAACCCCAGGATTGTGAAGTGTGTGATATGCCCTTTTTCAAGAGATTGTCACCCATCCATGTAGCTGCTTCGCCCTGTCTGCCCGTCTTTATGAGTGATCAGAGCACACTGTCTCCTTAATACATTAGTGGGTGATCATAAAGAAAATATGGGTAGGGGCAGGCGTCCATATGTCACAGTGTTGTTGCGCCCTTTAGTTTTGGAAGCCCAAGTCATGACAATGTGGTGCCATCTCTTGAGTACTGCCCTTGATCACCAACACAGGTGCACCATTGTGGATGAGCCACTTTCGCAAGGAGCTCTGCTGAAATAAGGAAGGGAACATCTGAGACGGGCTCAGAAAATCCATCCAAAAACACGGCAAGGAGGGGCAGATGTAGGATCTGGGGAAACATCTGGGAGGATGGGGGCTATTGGGAGCCAGAGTGATTTGTTGAAGAAGTTTAGAGGATGGTGTTGTGGGGTGAATTTAGGGCCCTAAACAGAAATACCATCCACCTGAAACAACGCATTTAAACCCTGTCACCAAAAACAACAGTGCTTTGCTTTCCCTGTCACGTGAGTCGCAAGCATTGGAATACTGCAACCCAAAAATGGCCCTGTGTTGTTTTATTTCACCTGAATGACATGATGTTATGCACTGCATCACAAAAAACGTCCCTGCATTGCTTTTGTTTCACCTGAATGGCATGAAGTTATGCACTGCATTCAAAAACGGCCTTGTGTTGTTTTTTTGTTTCACCTGAATGACATGAAGTTATGCACTGCATCACAAAAACGGCCCTGCGTTGCTTTTGTTTCACCTGAATGACATGAAGTTATGCACTGCATTCAAAAACGGCCCTGTGTTGCTTTTGTTTCACCTGAATGGCAAGATGTTATGCACTGCATCCAAAAACGGCCTTGTTTTACTTTTAATTCACAAGGGGCAAGGATTTCAACATTACAACCCGACCCAGCTTTTGCTTTCCATTTCATTTGAACAGCAGCCCTTGAAACACTGCAAACAGAAAAACGACTTGCACGTATGTGAAAAAGAAAAATGACTTTAAAAGGCCACTGTGAAAGGATAGCTCTACTCGCACAGATATGGCAGGGAACTATGCTGTTTGGGGGTGGTTGACTAAGCAATGTACATTATGTTTCCACCCACAAGACTTCAATGACCTTCGACGGGGCTCATAATACCGGAAAAAAACTGTTTTTGGGCTCAGGCAGGAAACTTTTCAATTGAAAGCCCCGCTTCCCACTGTAAGTTGCACCTACTACTGAATATGTAAGTGATTTCAATCCAGCACTCAAACTAAGTCAATGCCTGGTATGGGATGCCCAATGGAAACGCTTTATTTATATATTTTTATGTCGAAAGTTCTTTTAATTCTGGATGATGTACCCTTATATAACGCCCCTCTCTTTGAATTCCTCCGTTCTCACTGAACCAAGAAATAGGTTTGTTTTGCAAATTAAAAGATTTATTTCAAGAATTGAACAATATATATATCACACTTTTATAAATATGGACAATATCTGAATATCACACTTATGAATATGAACAATGATCGGCAATGGGTAATATGACAATATCAACAATCTCTTGAATCAATTAGGAGTAGGAATAGGAAGAATAATGTAGCAGAGAATACTTTGTATGCGTTCAAGAAATTGCAATGATAGGAAGGAATGCAACACAGAAATAAACTTGATATCAACTCAATCAGAGGCAATGTGATCACTCTTTCCCCCTGATATTACTCAATCCCTCCACCATTATGCAATATGAAGATATGGAATGTGGGCACACAGGTTTCAGGAATAACAATCAACAATGCAGTTCAATCCCAATTCCTCCAGCAAGCTTAGAGAGAACAGGTATGATTTTAAAACAGGTCAATTGCTTTTCAATGTGGTTTGAATTGAATGGGAAAAATGCTAAAAATGATTTTAATTCGCTAAATTGAATTCAGTACAAGTGAGGGTTGCTTTGGATAAGTTCAGGGAAACACTAGAAATGATTGTTGAATGATTAGCAGATGGAAAACGAAATTCAGAAGTTGAAAGCAAGAAATAGCTATTTTTACACGTGGTGAAATTGAGCCAAATGCGAAATCGCAGCAACTTTTCTGCATGCAGGAAAAGCAATTATGGAAGTACTATGGGTTTGAAAGCTGAGGATGTTAGCTTCAAAATAACATTTAAATCTCGTTCCTAGCACATATGGTTCAAAAGTTACAGAGGTTTTAATAAAGGTGGACTTTTCTCAAAAAGTCAAGATTTCAAAATGAAAGCTGCACTGTTGAAGATTTGGAACAAAGATTTCTTAACACTAAAGAGTCTATGGAGCCACAAACTACATGTCAGCTCAGACGATTGCCTTTCTCCAGGAAATATATATTAGCCCCAAGATGATTATCACTACAATTATCAACGATTATGCTGGAGCAGAGAAGAAATTAGGATAGACAAAAGAGATTCAACAATGCATTTATGGATAGGTTGGAATGGTTGGATTGGGCTACATAATACTAAGAGGTTGGTTATGGACAGTTCTACACTAAATACTTACAACTATGGCTTTGGAATGAAATGGGCCCGTCAAAGATCTGGTCAAAGGTTTGGACTTCACTCGCCACCAGACAGGCTTCAGGGCACCTGGACTCTGCTCTCAGCAAGACACTCTGGTCTGCGTGGCTTCTGGACTGGGTCTGACGGGTTCTGGGTTACAGCTCTGCTGGATTGATCTGGATCTTGGGTTCTAGCATGGTTCTTGGCCAGTAGCAGTGACAGCTCAGCCAGGCTGTTGGATCAGTTAGGTTAGGCCCCGTGGAAGTTTAGGGGTTAAATCAGGTTTGCAAGATTTTTAATGGCCTGCTGAAAAGGGTTCAGCTTTTTTTGATTAGGCCTCTGCTTCAGGGTTCTAGAGTCTGGTTCCAGAGTCTGGATCTGGAGTCTGGTTCTGGAGTCTGGATCTTCCTACAGGGTGCTTTGCCAGTGGATCAGTTGATGAGGGAAAAAGTGTGTGTCTGTGGGTCCTCAACAGTCCCTATTTATCCATTTTCCAAAGTGGGTGGGGAGGCTGATTGTCTATGCCCAACCCTCTAAGGATCTATTAGGTCAGAGAATGTCCCCTCTCCTGATTGGAGGAAGGAACAGTGTGTCATCATGTGTCATCATGTGTCATGTTTATGGCTTAGGGAGAAAACCTCCCCTTTGTCTCTGTACAGCATATATAATTTTTTTTATAAAAAACATATTTACAATATGCACAAATTGTTCATAATACATATTTACAGGATAGATTGACTAAGGTATGTTTCTGTCAAAGTCTCAGGTTCCTACGAGTTTTGGTTCCCAAATGACAGTTTTTCGCACTTTTGGGCGGTTACACATTTTCAGATCTGTACAATTTTTTACCGGTAAATGCACATACCCTCTGGGCATATTCCTGTAAATTTTCATGTTCCTAGTATAATCACCAGAGCTAGAATATGAACATTTCCGGGGTTCAGTATCTGAATGTCGCACAGATTCCTGATTAGTTTTAAACTGTGAGCGAATTTTTCATTTGAATAATCTCTAAGTTCCATATTTTTGTCAGTTCCGTACAATTTGTTGTAAGTCTTTTCCTTAAACATATATTTACTCCAGTTTCAATCCACATTTCCAGTCTGGCCTGCCCTCAAGATCTTGGCTGAGTCAGAGAGTCACATGGCTTGTCTTCCTGCTAGAGCAGTTGTTGCAGTCACACCCGAATTAGCATTTCCATTCAGCTCAAGGACTCCATTGTCTCCACTCAGAGCAACATGCCAGAGTGCCCCACCCAGTTCCTTTCACACCAGCCTGCCAGTTTCTTAGCAGAGAGCATGGAGAAGGATTCTCTTGTTGGGTAGAAGGTCTGGAATGTCTTTGAAGCTCAGTGTGGGAAACCTTAACTTTTAAACACAATGTCTGAAATTGTCTTGTCCTAAAATATAACTTACATTTTTAACAAATATATCAACCAATTTCTTACTTCAAGCCTTTTTAAAATATAGTTTTGAATTGTATCCACCTCTTAGGCTTCTGATAGCAAGTCTTTCTTTGGCATAGTTTGAGTTCAATGTGCAACTTTACACATGACAGGTTTTTAAATCGCCAGCTTCTAACAGAGCTGAGTAATGGTATTATACCCATTTTTGACAGATTTATTCCAGCAACCATCTTCAAAAGTGGACTTTGTTCTGATGACATATACTCCTGCTGACATTATATTTATGTGTATTCTTGAAGTAGAATGATGTTCACCACCCAACAAGGAGGTTGGATCTTTTAGGGTGGTTGGTGAGCCATGATTTTTGCAAATTTGACAGCCAGGGAAAAACGGATTTTTAAAACAGCTCTGTGTTTCTTTTGCAATGATTTTGCTCTGTGGGCAGCCAAATGATGGGTTTTGGCAGTGGTCTCCTGTGTTACCACTGACATAGGCAAAAGTGGATGGTGGCCTATTTTTCAGATTTTTACTGCGCACTGTCTGGTGATTTTTAGCGAACAGCATGCTTTCCGGCGGCCATTCTGATGTTTCTACTGCAAGCAATGCACAGTAATGTTGCAGGGCCTGGACTAGTGGGTTGAAAAATCCCCCAAATCAGCCTGCAATGACATGTGATGTACTGAGGGCATTATAATTCCCTTCTCTGCAAGACTTGAAGGCAGGGGATCAGGGATTTCAAGAAAAGCAAGTGTGGCTAAAAACCTGACTGGGAGGTGTGAGTTCCCCCTGCACCCACTACTAAGAACTAACTGACAACTTCAAAGGGGGTCATAAAAATCTTAGGTCACCGGCTATGGGGGATAAAGCACCCCTCACACAGAGGGTGACAGATCCTCCCAATTGACATTAAAAGACTGATTCAATTTTTAGGCATTTTTGCTGCAATTAGAATGAGAATTCATTTCATTTCATGCTATGTTTTCATGTAATTTCCAGGTGGCTTGCAAGATCTAAAGTGCATTTTCCTAGGACTTTGGGGACTGAAATGGCCAGTTTAGACTAGTTTCTGGCTGCTTGGAAGATGTGACAAGTATGATATTTTATGGAAAGATGGAAGGTGAAATTAGGTACATGCTTGATAATTTGCAGAGCCATAACTGTTATACATGTTATGAAAATGACAAAAATGTGCCAAAGGGCCATGCTACCCCGTACAGAGTTGCCGATTGGCTTACCTAATTCCCTATGACCCACTCAAACCGCATATCTAATGCATATGTCAGGGGCTAGTATGTAAGGGTAATAAATGCACATAGACAGATGGTGCTCTCTGCCTTTGAACAAATCATGCCAGGGGCCGGAGAGAGGAATGGTAAACTGTCCTATCGGAGGGGAAGGGATAATTATAGAGTACTCCCCCTAAATTGTAAAGTGAGTGATGTCATTTGTGCTATATCAAGAGGACTGTACTAAGTCAGAGGACACCAACCTCCAGGGAGACAGGAGAAGGAGGATGGAGACGAGGCTGCTGAACCATACTATCTTTGAGAGTGCAGTGACCAGACTTCTTGCTTAGCTGTCCGGAGTGTCCTGAGATCCAGCTGGCTTTCCAGAATCCCAAACCAAGGCTTACTTTGTAAGTAGCAAATAACCCCATCCCTAAATTGCATAAGCACTCCCTTTTTGTAGCATTGCACCCATTTAAAACCCCATTGAAAACCGCACATTGCTAGTGTAATTCAATCACCTTCCCATAGAAGAAACTGTGTTTAGCCTGTGTATGTTAGCATATTCCCTTTGGTAAACCTCTCAGTGCCTGTGTAAATCCCTAGCATATTCTTAAGTAAATCTATTAATTCCCCCATTGAAATTCACGGTACAAGTTGGTAAGAAATTGACATTAAACCCCTTGTCCCCGGTGTCTTTCTTTAATAACTATAGTCAAAGTGTTGCTTCAAAAGAATTCGTCCCCTTGAAACTGAAGACTGACTTTACCCGTTTATTGTGTGCATTATCCCACAAATTCCTATTTGCACCTGCCCTATTAAAACCCCAAACTGTAGTCCCATTGAGAGCAATCCCTTTTGCCTACAAATCTATCTGATGACATGTGTCCCTGTGCTTGTCATTGAAAACCGGTTTTCCTATTCTGAGCTATACCCCTTCCCTGAGCTGCCTGTCATTTTAAAATCCAGTGTAAAACGAATTTCCATTTGCCACTGTATTTTCCTTTTTTTGCATTTTTTTCCATCCAAAAAACAATTTTCCTACTTTATTTCTATGTTGCCCTGGTGTGCTGATTAGTAGTCTCTAAGCTTCCCTATCTCCTCAAGTGTAGCGACACAAATTTCCTTTCATTCTGTCCCATAGCCATGTGAGTACTAATCAAAATTCAATTCTGCCATTTTGCTCCAAAAACAGGTTTTCACTTTCTTTGTGAACTTCCCATCTGGAGGTGGTGGGCTGTACTCCAAATCCAATGTTATCTCTCTATCCCTACTCCTTGACACTGCCTTCCATTCAAAGGAATCAAGTTAGCTAATGTTTGGGGTGAGTGTTGCAGGGGGGAGTGCATAACCGTTATCTCTTTCTAAACTTGCTCTTTTTCTGTGTTGCCATTAAAGATTGTGAGAATTGTAACAGTAAATCTTAACCTAATTGTTTTATCGAGATTAGTGCATTGTGTTACCACAACAGTGGCTGTGAAATTGTTTGATTTTCCTTTTTCATTAAAAAATAAATTAATAAATGTCTTATTGATACACGCCGGCCTGAATCCTGGTTCATTGTGACACGGGGTGTTTGTGGAGGTTGGGTGCGAGACGGGTTGAAGGCCTACTCAAACAGAAAACAACCTGTGGTTTATTAAAAATAAAAAGCACTTTATTGTCCGCCACATTCATTGTCGGGGAAGGAGTCCCTGGCTGGAGGGTGCCGTGTTATAAAACCGTGGCAGTGTGAGGACACTGGAAGGAGGCATTGAGAACTATGGGAAGAAGGAGACAGGATTGGTCGACTTCGCCTTCTCGAGATCCATCCTTTTCACATCTTCCATTGCGAGGATACACTTCTGCAACAGTAGTTCCGAAAAAGATGTAAATTCTCGCCCACCCATCCCAGGCTCCCTTCACCCGGCTGCCTGTCTGGAGAGCATTACCGGAATACCTAACCCTCTCCCCTGCGAACCTTATCCAGTGGATACACACAAAAACCCCATCACTCTTCCCCTTCCCCTCCACACAACCACTGCCCCCTTCCACTCCCCCCTATCCCCCATTTGCCTCACCTCCTCCAACACTGACCCAGTCAATCCTTTCCCCTTTTACACTCCTTGCCTTGTGGTCAGGATGGAGTCCTCTGTAGAATAAGTGGGCAGGCTGGCAGGACACAGAAAGGGTTAATGGAAAGTACTGGGAAGGACAGAAGGTGGAGGTTTCGGGAATAGCCTTTGAAGAAACTGGAGCCAGGTGTCGTTTTCAGGGGAGGGGGTGTGGGGGACGTGGTTTAGAGAGTTTTCACACCCTCCCATTTATCTGTTTCATAGTTATACGTCTCCCCACCCCTGCAGAGCCGAGATCTAATTAACACAACTCTGGCTATCTGCACAGCTACCCGGACTATGCACTTCACCTGGAGTCTATTATTGGTTTATAATAGTGTTTTATATAGCGCTCAAATGTCCTTGGCTGCTTACAAGCGCTTTCTGATTTTGCTGCATGCTGCAGTGACAGAAAAAGGCACGGTTTAGACCGTAGGAGAACACCAGAGGACAAAAGAGCCTGTGCTGGGGCCACCCACGACCCTTGGAACCCCTGACCTCCCTCACATGCCGCTTAGTCTGTGACTTCAGGGGCGCTTTGTATGTTTAGATGGGGTTACATCGGAGCACACAGACCGCAATAAGAGTGATGGCAGGAAAAAGCAGCCAGCCTCCATGCCCTGCAGGGGCGAGGGGGGCCGGGCCTCTTCTAGCACGTGTGCAGTTCATATGTCCGTTGGCACTTTTAGTGTCCCTTGCCCCCCACCGCATGCCATCTCCAGCGCTCTGATGCCCGTTGTTAGCGCTATACAAATGAATTAAAAATTAAATTAAATGTTTAGTCTTCCAGAGTCTACTTGTACAAACCCCCAACAAACATGCACATCCATGTTACAGCGTCAGCGCTGGCAACTCTGCGTCTATGGTTAAGTTGGGCTCCCCACAGGAGGAATTCACAGATTCACAGCTTCACAGATTCACAGATTCACAGCTTCACAGATTCACAGATTCACAACTTTGGTGCTGTTTGACGAAACTGCGAAAAACATTGCACGGAAAAATATACCCCGATTCTAAAATTCGGAATTCATTTGGATGGTTTTTATGAAATTAGGGAGTGCCCCCAAAGTTGCATTTTCCATGCACACTCTCTTCTGGAATGTTTGACTTAAACTAAAGCAGAACGGCTGATGCATTTACACAAAACCTTTACAAAAAGCGGGCATCCACCATCCTACCCCACCCTCCTAATGCTTCACTTGGTCTCCTTCCAAATGCGACCAGCATTTTGCAAAGAGAGACATCTCGAGCGTGCAGACTTCTCCGCAGAGCCAGATGCCACTCTAGCTGCCCATGATTGATGTATTGGGGTCTGTGGTGCCAGGGTGGCAGCACAGCAGAAGGGAAGAGAAGGGTCCCGACTGCCACCCTGGTCAGCAGACTCTATGCAGAGCTCTGAATATTCATTTTAGCAGCCTTCTGGCAAAAACTCCATCCCATGGCAGGGTAGCAGTGTGACCCAGAGGAACGGAATCTGGGCATTTGAAACAAAAACATTGGATTAAGTGACACAATCCATGGATTTATCTCAGCATGGGTCCACCCTACATTGAAAAAAAAAAACCATTGGCAATGCCAACAGTTTGGGCTTTTGCGTAGGCATGGGAAAGTCACTTGCCAAGCACTGCCCTCGTGGTATTAACTGCCCATCAATGGTAGCAGCTGCAAAATGGTGCAAGTACCTTGTGCAAATAATCACAGTGCCTGGCAAATGCCTAATACTTATGCACAAACCAAACCAAAACCGTTGCCTTTGCCAAAGCTTGTTTTTAACAGGACTGCAGGGAAGGACACACAAGACATTTGTATTAGACCAGTAGCACTTTTACATCTCCAATCAAGTCCATAACTGTCAGAAGACTGCTTTGGAAAAAAAACACGGTCAGGCACTGTGAGCCTAAAGTTTGATAGTAAGGCTTGATAAAGCTACCTCAAAGAGATCCCAGGGGGATGTGTTTGGGGTGGGGAGTGGCAGAAAGTAGGAGTAGGTGGGAATGTCCATGGGAATTAGTATATGCATGGGCAGCCAATGGGAGGGCAAATAAAACAACATCTATAAGCTATGTGTCCCTCCTCATATGCCATTTCTCCCTAGAATTACTTCAATGCGATAGTTTCGTCAATGGCCAAAACTAAAAATGAAGCACTGGTGCCACTGTTGGGTATGTGCTGGTGAAAGGGCATGACTTGGCAATGTGTCATGTGGTCTGGGCTAGGCACCTGCTTCCCCAGCCCCTCAGCCCCATCCATCACTTTCGTGTTTCCTTCCAAACCCGCCCACTTTCCTCTTCGGCCCTCCTCGATCCCACCCTCAGCCTGCTCCCTTGCGTCCAGATTGGTGCTCAACCGGGTCAGGTGAACACAAACCCAGCTCTTTAGAGGAAATCACAAGACAGCTTGGCCCGGGCAGCTGGCGAAGGGCACAGGCCAAGGGCGCCTTCCCTCCCTGTTTGCCTCTTTGCCTGGTGCCCTAGTCTGGCATGACCCCCTAGACCTAGGGCTGGGGCCATTCCCAGACACTCGAAGGACGTGAGGCTGATGATGGGCCATGCAAGGACTGGAGGCTGACGATCGACACTGGAAGGGCTGGGACCGGTGATGGACCACGCAAGGCCTGGAGGCTGACGATCGACACTGGAAGGGCTGGGACCGGTGATGGACCACGCAAGGCCTGGAGGCTGACGATCGACACTGGAAGGGCTGGGACCGGTGATGGACCACGCAAGGCCTGGAGGCTGACGATCGACACTGGAAGGGCTGGGACCGGTGATGGACCACGCAAGGCCTGGAGGCTGACGATCGACACTGGAAGGGCTGGGACCGGTGATGGACCACGCAAGGCCTGGAGGCTGACGATCGACACTGGAAGGGCTGAGATCGGTGATGGACCACGCAAGGCCTGGAGGCTGACGATCAACACTGGAAGGGCTGAGATTGGTGATGGACCACGTAAGGACTGGAGGCTGACGATCGTCACTGGAAGGGCTGGGATCGGTGATTGACCACGCAAGGCCTGGAGGCTGACGATCGACACTGGAAGGGCTGGGATTGGTGATGGACACGCAGGGACTGGAGGCTGACGATCGACACTGGAAGGGCTGGGATCGGTGATGGACCACGCAAGGCCTGGAGGCTGACGATCGACACTGGAAGGGCTGGGATCGGAGATGGACCACGCAAGGCCTGGAGGCTGACGATCGACACTGGAAGGGCTGGGATCGGAGATGGACCACGCAAGGCCTGGAGGCTGACGATCGACACTGGAAGGGCTGGGATCGGAGATGGACCACGCAAGGCCTGGAGGCTGACGATCGACACTGGAAGGGCTGGGACCGGTGATGGACCACGCAAGGCCTGGAGGCTGACGATCGACACTGGAAGGGCTGGGACCGGTGATGGACCATGCAAGGACTGGAGGCTGACGATCGACACTGGAAGAGCTGGGACCGGTGATGGACCACGAAAGGCCTGGAGGCTGACGATCGACACTGGAAGGGCTGGGATCAGTGATGGACCACGCAAGGACTGGAGGCTGACGATCGACACTGGAAGGGCTGGGATCGGTGATGGACCACGCAAGGCCTGGGGGCTGACGATCGACACTGGAAGGGCTGGGATCGGTGATGGACCACGCAAGGCCTGGAGGTTGACGATCGACACTGGAAGGGATGGGATCGGTGAAGGACCACGAAAGGCCTGGAGGCTGACGATCGACACTGGAAGGGCTGGGATCGGTGATGGACCACGCAAGGCCTGGAGGCTGACGATCGACACTGGAAGGGTTGAGAACAGTGATGGACCACGTAAGGAATGGAGGCTGACGATCGTCACTGGAAGGGCTGGGATCGGTGATGGACCACGCAAGGCCTGGAGGCTGATGATCGACACTGGAGGGGCTGGGATCGGTGATGGACACGTAGGGACTGGAGGCTGACGATCGACACTGGAAGGGCTGGGATCGGTGATGGACCACGCAAGGCCTGGAGGCTGACTATTGACACTGGAAGGGCTGGGATCGGTGATGGACCACGCAAGGCCTGGAGGCTGACGATCGACACTGGAAGGGCTGGGATCGGTGATGGACCAAGCAAGGCCTGGAGGCTGACGTTCGACACTGGAAGGGCTGGGACTGGTGATGGACCACGCAAGGCCTGGAGGCTGACGATCGACACTGGAAGGGCTGGGACCGGTGATGGACCACGCAAGGTCTGGAAGCTGACGATCGACACTGGAAGCTGACGATCGACACTGGAAGGGCTGGGACCGGTGATGGACCACGCAAGGCCTGGAAGCTGATGAACGACACTGGAAGGGCTGGTACCGGTGATGGACCACGCAAAGCCTGGAAGCTGACGATCGACACTGGAAGGGCTGGGACCGGTGATGGACCATGCAAGGCCTGGAAGCTGACGATCGACACTGGAAGGGCTGAGATCACTGATGGACCATGCAAGGACTGGAGGCTGACGATCGACACTGGAAGGGCTGGGACCGGTGATGGACCATGCAAGGCCTGGAGGCTGACGATGGATACTGGAAGGGCTGGGACCGGTGGTGGACCATGCAAGGCCTGGAAGCTGATGATGGACACTGGAAGGGCAGGGACCGGTGATGGACCATGCAAGGAGTGGAGGCTGACGATAGACACTGGAAGGGCTAGGAACATTGATGGACCATGCAAGGACTGGAGGCTGACGATGGACACTGGAAGGGCTGGGAACATTGATGGACCATGCAAGGACTGGAGGCTGACGATGGACACTGGAAGGGCTGGGACCAGTGATGGGCTATGCAAGGACTGGAGGCTGACGACAGACACTGGAAGGGCTGGGACCGGTGATGGACCACGCAAGGCCTGGAAGCTGACGATCGACACTAGAAGGGCTGGGACCGGTGATGGACCACACAAGGCCTGGAAGCTGACGATCGCCACTGGAAGGGCTGGGACCGGTGATGGACCATGCAAGGCCTGGAAGCTGACGATCGACACTGGAAGGACTGGGACCGGTGATGGACCATGAAAGGCCTGGAAGCTGAGGATGGACACTGGAAGGTCTGGGACTGGTGATGGACCATGCAAGGCCAGAGACTGACGATAGACACTGGAAGGGCTGGGACCATTGATGGACCATGCAAGGACTGGAGGCTGACGATGGACACTGGAAGGGCTGGGAACATTGATGGACCATGCAAGGACTGGAGGCTGACGATGGACACTGGAAGGGCTGGGACCAGTGATGGGCCATGCAAGGACTGGAGGCTGGCGACAGACACTGGAAGGGCTGGGACCGGTGATGGACCACGCAAGGCCTGGAAGCTGACGATCGACACTGGAAGGGCTGGGACCGGTGATGGACCACGCAAGGCCTGGAAGCTGACAATTGACACTGGAAGGGCTGGGACCGCTGATGGACCATGCAAGGCCTGGAAGCTGACGATTGACACTGGAAGGGCTGGGATCACTGATGGACCATGCAAGGACTGGAGGCTGACGATCGACACTGGAAGGGCTGCGACCGGTGATGGACCATGCAAGGCCTGGAGGCTGACGATGGATACTGGAAGGACTAGGACCGGTGATGGACCATGCAAGGTCTGGAAGCTGAGGATGGACACTGGAAGGGCTGGGACTGGTGATGGACCATGCAAGGCCAGAGGCTGACGATAGACACTGGAAGGGCTGGGACCATTGATGGACCATGCAAGGACTGGAGGCTGACGATAGACACTGGAAGGGCTGGGACCAGTGATAGACCATGCAAGTCCTGGAAGCTGATGATGGACACTGGAAGGGCAGGGACCGGTGATGGACCACGCAAGGAGTGGAGGCTGACGATAGACACTGGAAGGGCTGGGAACATTGATAGACCATGCAAGGACTGGAGGCTGACGATGGACACTGGAAGGGCTGGGAACATTGATGGACCATGCAAGGACTGGAGGCTGATGATGGACACTGGAAGGGCTGGGACCAGTGATGGGCCATGCAAGGACTGGAGGCTGACGACAGACACTGGAAGGGCTGGGACCAGTGATGGGCCATGCAAGGACTGGAGGCTGACGACAGACACTGGAAGGGCTGGGACCAGTAATGGGCCATGCAAGGACTGGAGGCTGACGACAGACACTGGAAGGGCTGGGACCAGTGATGGACCATGGAAGGCATGGAGGCTGATGAGGGACACTGGAAGGGCTGGGACCATTGATTGACCATGCAAGGCCTGGAGGCTGACGATCGACGCTGGAAGGGCTGGGACCAGTGATGGACCATGGAAGGCATGGAGGCTGATGAGGGACACTGGAAGGGCTGGGACCATTGATAGACCACGCAAGGCCTGGAGGCTGACGATCGACACTGGAAGGGCTGGGATCAGTGATGGACCATGCAAGGCCTGGAGGCTGACGATCGACCTGGAAGGGCTGGGATCAGTGATGGACCATGCAAGGCTTGGAAGCTGACGATCGACACTGGAAGGGCTGGGACCATTGATGGACCATGCAAGGCTTGGAAGCTGACGATCGACACTGGAAGGGCTGGGACCATTGATGGACCATACAAGGCTTGGAAGCTGCCGATCGACACTGGAAGGGCTGGGACCATTGATGGACCACGCAAGGCCTGGAAGCTGACGATCGACACTGGAAGGGCTGGGACCGGTGATGGACCACGCAAGGCCTGGAAGCTGACGATCGACACTGGAAGGGCTGGGACCGGTGATGGACTATGCAAGGCCTGGAAGCTGACGATCGACACTGGAAGGGCTGAGATCACTGATGGACCATGCAAGGACTGGAGGCTGACGATCGACACTGGAAGGGCTGGGACCATTGATGGACCACGCAAGGCTTGGAAGCTGACGATGGACACTGGAAGGGCTGGGAACATTGATGGACCATGCAAGGACTGGAGGCTGATGATGGACACTGGAAGGGCTGGGACCGGTGATGGGCCATGCAAGTTCTGGAAGCTGACGATCGTCACTGGAAGGGCTGGGACCGGTGATGGGCCATGCAAGGCCTGGAAGCTGACGATCGACACTGGAAGGGCTGGGACCGGTGATGGGCCATGCAAGGCCTGGAAGCTGACGATCGACACTGGAAGGGCTGGGACCGGTGATGGACCACGCAAGGCCTGGAAGCTGATGATCGACACTGTAAGGGCTGGGATCACTGATGGACCATGCAAGGACTGGAGGCTGATGAGGGACACTGGAAGGGCTGGGATCAGTGATGGGCCATGCAAGGACTGGAGGCTGATGAGGGACACTGGAAGGGCTGGGATCAGTGATGGGCCATGCAAGGCATGGAGGCTGATGAGGGACACTGGAAGGGCTGGGACCATTGATGGACCACGCAAGGCCTGGAAGCTGACGATCGACACTGGAAGGGCTGGGACCATTGATGGACCTCGCAAGGCTTGGAAGCTGACGATGGACACTGGAAGGGCTGGGACCATTGATGGACCACGCAAGGCCTGGAAGCTGATGAGGGACACTGGAAGGGCTGGGATCAGTGATGGGCACTGGTGGAAACAGAAAGGGCTGAACGGTCTAAGATTGATGGAAGTTGTTGGCACTCCTTGAAGCATGGATCTAACTTCCTAAGTCACGGAAAGGACAACGCATAGAGATCTCTCTCAGACAGTAAAGGGGGCGCTTTGCCAGATTTCCTAGGTCCAGCTGGAACCCGATTCAAAGTATATTTTTTACTTAATTTGTGAGTGTTCCAGAACAGACGAGTGCAGAGTGGGGGTCCGCTTGCTCGAGCCTCCCCCCTGGCCTCCTTCTGACTCATCTGCACGTCAGCCGCCGGGAGACATGAAGCACTGACATTCGTCTGCGACATCCTGAGGAAACCGAGCTTTGAAATGCCATAAATCTGGTCTTTAATTTCTCCGGTCTAGGCCAGGCGCCAAGGGGCGCACACAGAAGTGCACAGCGTCCTGGAAGGCGGACGAAACACGTGACTTACTTGGCTTCTGCCTGTTTCAGGCGCCAACTCTGAGCGGCGAGACACACGCCGCACTAGCCCGCCGCTAGTTCAGGATGAAGGTTGATGCGGAAGGATGCGGTGGAATCAGTGCTGGTCATTGGGCCGGCTGTCGCCGGATCCGAGACCCAGCACCAGATGAGTAGCCGGATCTCGGGAACGCCGCAAACCCCAGCTCTGCGCTGGGGAGAAAAAAAAGTAAGAAAAAGAAAGAGAAGAAAAAGTGCCCGCAAGTAAGCTGCAGCTTCCTCTCGTGACCCCATGCAAGCTCTCACAAGAGGAAGTTACAGTCCTCAGCCACAACCCGGTTTATTTATTTATTTAATGTTTGTCGGATACATGGACCCGGTTTATTTATTCATGCAATGTTTGTCGGATACCTGTATTCGACAAACATTGCATAAATAAATATACATGTGTCCGACAAACAGTGCATGAATAAATACCACTATTAACATCACACACGATGCAGCCACCCAGCTGTTTTCAGAGGGGAGCTGCAGGAGCTGTGCCGGGTGTGGTTCAAGTAAAGGAAAACATTGCTTATGGCGAACAGAAATGTCTGTGTTTGAATAGTACCCAAGGGGGAGTTTTTTTTAAAATAAAATGAGATGCAAATTGTGCATTTTAAAGAATACTTACTGAGTAACACTGGTCAAAACTATTATCAGCTTAGTGAAGTAACTCATCACCAGTGCCATGGAAGTCGTTTAAAGTGAAATTGATATATAGTTTGGAAAAGAAACAGCATGAAAGAAATAGTGCTGTTGTAAACTATTATTTTGGACATTTCCTTTGATCGGAGGTCAACTGCCAGTTCCGCCCCTTCATCCGTCTCCTCGGGCACTGCCCCCTTAAACTCTGCTCCACCCCGGCCCTTGTGGGATCCCCCACCAATTTTTTGCCATTTCCACCAGTGGGTGGAATGAAGACTACTAAAGCACAATGTGACCGTCGCTCTACAGGAAGAGAGTGGAACAGCCCAGCAAGCAAGCCTGGTGGGGTCCACTGCACACTAAAGCCCTGGTTATGTAGGGTAATGCCACACTGCTCTGAACAGTGGTAGGCTACGCTGGGCATCGGGCGATGATGTGCAGGCTGGATATAGCCCACCCTGTGCCAGGTCCTTCGGTCCGCGAAGGGTACTAGGCGGGCCGTTATGCATAAGGTGGGTGGGTCTTGCTCACTCATGCCGAGGGCCACAGCATTAGAATATCTTTATGGGTTGGGCCTGAATAGTGTGACTGCTTGTATGGGAAGCTACCTAAGGCAATTTTATTAAACTAGGTTTTCTTTCCAAGAAGTTGGGCATGTCCCATTGCAAGATGGCTGTAAAGGTCATCCAGGCTTAGTGTGCATGTGACCTTTCAGACAAGCACTCTCGAACTCCGCTAAGATATGATATGATAGGTTATTTATAACGCGCTTAATACCCAGAGGTTTCTAAGTGCAGACCCAGGGAACGAACCTGTGCTGCTCCGGGTCGTCTTGCTTCCAAGGCAAGCACGTTGCCGCTGAGATTTCCTCCCGAGACAAGAGTTCAATAGCGATGGCGACGTGGGATGCAGAGCCGACCCTGGAGGAGGCACAAGCTTAACCGTGGCCGCAGCCCTGGAGGCTGAACAAAGGAAAGAGCGGAAGCCTGCGCAAACGAACTAAGGCCCGGAGAATCGGAAGGGGGCGGCTGCAGCCGGAAGTGAAGAAGGCATCCAGTAGGGGGCTTGCCCCTCTCCAGGTATTTAAAGGCGACCCGCCTCTGCAGGACTCTCTTTTGCATTCGTGCGGGCCCGAGATGGAAGGAGGGCAGCATTTAACCAGCGTGTCACCAAGGTGTGATTTGCATTATTGACAGTCATGAAGTACAACTGATTAGATGCTGATTGCTTAGGCATAGAATTACCCTGCAGCCTTTTAAGCCACAGGGAATAAGCCGGCTATATGGACACTTGTTATTACTTTAAAGGTTATGCTGCAGGCGCTGTTAGTAATACATGGTTACCAGAAAAGTAAGAGTGGGGATTTATGAACCGAGAAGTGTCCAAGTGCCAAACTTATAACTGGCTTCCGTCCTTAGCTGGTCATGGAGCAGGTCCTCGGTCCTTCGCCTAAAGACCTGGACGTTTAGGCCGCTCGCCTCTTCTGAGCTGTGCACAATTTTTAAAAAGGATTCTTGGTGGGACAAGTTCTGAGCTAATCGATGTTTTTAGGAAGACAAGCCCCCTTTGAAAATGTACTCAAAGCCGCGTCAAAGTTTAGGTTTGAAGGGTTTTGTATATAGAACCAACGTTGCCAGTTTGCCCGCATACTCAGGAGACAGTGCGTTTTCTCATCCAAGAGCAAAGAAACAAACTGATTTGTGCACTTTATGTAGTCTCAAAATAGGAACATGAAGCCAGAGGCGTTGCTAGGTGGTGCAGGAGGGCGCAATAGCCCCGGAGCTTTTGCTTGTAGCCCAGGATAGAAATACAGGGGCTACAACCAAAAGGCTAGCTAGCCCCAAGTCCTGAGAGTCCCGACATTAGTGTAGCCCCGGATCTTTTCCAGACCTAGCAACACCCCTGCGTGAAGCTATCGCCTGCGTCGATACAGTTGCAGAAAGCGCAAAGGCAGAAGAAAGGATTCCAGCTCCGCTAGCTGCACGGCGCAGCGTCAGAAGTGTGCGCAAGGCTCTCTGCAAGCGTCATGAATCACACGGAAATTCAGAAAAGAGTAAACAGTCTTTCCAGCACAGCGAGGTTAGTTGCCTCCAAAGCTTACATTGCACAGAGGGAACCTGTTACTGTGCATTTAGGTACAAACAGGAGCCCTCTATGCAGGTCTACTCACTTGCACTACAGCGTACTAAAACTAGCAGTACAATTTAGGCATAACTGCCCTTACACCTACTTTTGCACTTTGCAGTGCAAACTGAGCAAAGGCCGCCTTCCATTTACATATGGCCGACAGTGTGTACAAGGGATTCCTATGGCATCTGCTTTGTTTCCGCTGACGTAAAGATCCGTCAGATTTCATAGACAGCCACAGCATTTGTGCCAGCATGAAAACATTATGCTGGCCCAAAAAGGATGGGGGTGGCGGAAAAAGTCATTACGTTCCATGCCCCCTCTCCTCCATACAAATGAATGAGGGTGTGGAGTAGAGTAACACGCATGCATAACATTTTTAAGCATGCTTTTTTCACTCCTGTCAGGTCCTACAACGATGTAGGGCCTAATTTATGGAGCTTCTAGAGCGCGGTGCAAAGTGAGTTTGCACCGCCAGCAAAGACCCTGAATCCAGAGCTCTGCGAAGTGCATTTTTGCAGTGCGAAAGTACTCTTTGCAGTGCGCTCAATGGGCCTGCATCACGGTGCAAAGAGTACTTTTGCAGTGCAAAGTGACTTTGCACTTCAAAAATACACTTTGCACTGCTCTGTGAAGCATGGTGTTTGTTGGCACTGCAAAGTGACTTGGCACCACGCTAAAAGTTCCATGAATTAGGCACTCAGTCCCAGTACACAGCGTAGGGGGATGTTTCACCGGTAGTGGAAGCAAGTGATTTAGTAAATCGGAAAGATAGTGCCAAGGAAAGTGGTTTGGAGGTTGATTGTGGAGTAAATTAGAACCTTCCATTCACCCTCTGTAAGTGGGGACTCTAGTTCCCAAACCAATGGCGATACGAGTCCAGAGTTATAGGAACTGGAAGAGTGGGGCAGGACGGAAAACCTATGAGTGATTCTTCTAACCTGCCTTCCCTTGTAGTATTTCTACAAGCAGGTCCTTTTTCCTTGGGGCTCTTCAAGAAGGCCCCTTATGACAAGTCACTAATGAAAATCTCAGTGATTAAGAATCGTTACAGTACAGGAGAGTCACCGTCGTAGGACAATTTCAGAAGCATACAGAGGGATCGCAGCTTGATGGGAAATTGATGTGAACTGATATATGCTCATCATTTCTCCGAAAGACAACACTCTAAAAAATATGTTTTGCTGCTTGTATGATATGGCCGTTTATTTACTTTTGAGCTGCCTTGCTATAAGAGTGCAGTAGCGGAGTCGACGTTCGGTTTATCAGGGAACGGCGCGTCGTAGCGGGCAACTTCCTCGACGTCTCATGTGAGTTTGCGCACTACAAGCAGGATGCTTGCTCCGCTGCTCGCTTGTGTATATCCGCTGTGTATCTTCTCCAGCTCGTGGACCAAAGTGAGAGACTTTCTGGTGGCACTACTCGCTGGCGCTGGAGAGAAGTGAGCGCCAATCCAGCAGATAGCCGGAGCATGCATTTTAAGCTCTTGTATAGTTTGGTCGCCCGGCGGGGAAGACATTGTTACGGAGCGCCAGAAGGAGATTTAAGCGCTGCGTAAACAGGAGAGCTACAGAAAAGGACACTGGTCATACACAAAATACAACCTCAAACCCAAAGGAACTTCACCCTAGTTCCAAAGAATGCATTCTTAGGAATAAGAAAGGTGTTGTCTTTTACCTTATTTACCAACTACTGGCAAGTTGGAATTATAATTGCAAATAAGTTTAGTATATATTTATAAAGAATTTATATGCACATAAACTCATAGAACATAATACACAACAGACAGACAGTTCTTCTGGAGGAAGAAAAAGGCAAAACAAGGTGTCCTCGTACCTCCGGGCTTTCGAGAAGATTCACAGGGGTATCCAGGGATAATATTGCAGGAAATAATAAAGAATGAATATTGCAAGAGATAACAGAGTGGGTAACACATACCTAAAAGCAGAAAAAAATATCGAAATAAAGAAAAGAAAATGTTATGATAGGGGTGGGTTTTAGGTGTAAAAAACAGATTTAGGTTAACATTGGGATAAAGGGTAGGGAGACAAGAAAAGTTTAGGAGTAGGAGAGGTAAGAGAAGTTTAGGCCCCACCTTCCCCTTAAAATAGGTATTTTTACAATGTGCACTGTAAAAAGGCATTTCAATGTTTGTTCATGCAATATTAATTCCACATTGTAATTGTACGTCACTGTTATTTCCACAATAAAATGACATGAACCATTCACTGGTATAAGAAGATCTGGGAAGAGGGAGTTTGGGAACTAAGAACAACTTGTAGACAGGTTAAGTTATCTGAGTTCATAGTTTCTTTTCCCTGTTCTCTCTGCCGTGCTGCAGATCTCTATAACAAGTCAGGAAGTCGGAGAAGAAAAGGCTGTGATTTAAAAAAAAAAAGGTTGTCCCATTCCCCTTTTCCCACGGGGGGTTCTGTATGCAGCTGCAGCATTCACTGCCAGCCTTACCACCTTCGAGGCTCTGTGGGGCTCAGCAGCTCCTGGGAACATTGGGTATTTCAGAACCTAACACTCTACTACACAATAAACAGCATCCGGTGAGATTTGCACCAAGGAAAAGGTCATCAGGGGGCGACAGTTACCCAAATTTGCACCCGAAAGGAAATCACACAGTGTCCCCAAATATTCTAGGACTGAAGTTTGAAATAGTAAATAATACGAGTCATAGTGGGGAAGGCTTCTCAGAGATCTGGAAAAATAAACAACTCGCTGACAACCTTTTCCGGGTGACATTATCACATAGAAGCCAGTAATCACGACCCCATTCTGAACACCCTTCCTGGCACTGGGGAGCAGTGTGAACCCCATATCATATATATAGCAGGGTACCACTCTCAAACCAGTCCCACGCTAGACAAGAGGATGCTTTATGTCAACGTAGGAAAGGAAATATGCGAAAAGACTCCGCTGAGAGTTAGCGCACCTCAGAGGTTCAAAGGAGACTTTACTAAAATACGTTAGTAATTTAGTTTGATGGCATAGGGTAGGCGTACTAATAGTGCTTGGCAGAGTCTTACCCTTCATTTCGACAATGAACTTGAAATTGAAAGGAGAGTGCAGATGTCATCCCAATGTTCAGGATACTGGGCCATGAAGCAGAATCAGGGCTATGAAGACTACCTGGACCTAATGTATCCCAAGGTGAAGAGGGCTCTCTCTGTAAAGTCCGCCTGGGCATACTGCCCTAGCTGCCGCGAGGGCCAGGTGCAATGCTAATCTCAGCCCGCTCTGCCCTCTCGGTTCGAGCGCTAGGGAAGACACTGTGCACGTTCTGCTTCTGTGCCTTAGCTATGCTGACCGGAGGAGAGGATCCCTAAAACCACTTTTTGCACAGAGCGCAATCACCACCACTGCGGAGACTGTAACGCTATGCCTGGCAGCGAAAGACCGCCTTGCCACTTCCAGCACAGGTTGGGTTTCTGGGTTAGGGCCTGGCGAAGCAGGTCCACATCTGTGAAACCCCAATGTTGCAAGCATTGGTCGGTGTTTCATGGGCCTATTCATTGTTGTTGAAGGCACACCTAGTCATCCTGATGCCGCATGAAATTGAATCGCCGGCGCGGTTTCTGACACGGCCCTAGTAAAAGGGACTTCTCTCCAGGCATATTCTCCGTCCAATGGTTCTAGAATGGGCTTGAGCCCTACAGGTGGGCTTCCCCAAAAGGACTGGGCAATAGCCTTGCAACTTTTCCATTGGCTGGATGCAAGGATGTAGCCCAACTTAAACTACCATGCACCTCAGGCGCACTGGCGCTTTGGAATGCTATTGTTGCCCTTATAACGATTTGAAGGGTTATGGGAAATGGTGTTTAAATTGTGTTTTTATTCTGTAAATCCTCGTGACTGGTTTTGACTTGATGTCCAGCTTGATGTGTTTTTATGGTCTGATGTTTTGTGATGATACTTTGTTTTTAACATGCTGGCTTTTATGAAAATCACCGAAATACAGCTGAATAAATTAACGTGTTACTTAATGGGTTTAAAAATGGAAAGAGGATTAGTGTTCAGGGAAGTTCTGACATAGTTGCAGAAAATTAAGCAAAGCGCCATCCATCTGCGTTTTCAAAAGGTTTAAGGAGAAATTAATTTTGTGGGTGTTTTTGATGTTAGCAGAAAAGAAAGGGTCCAGATTTAATAATAATAATATCAAGCAGGCTACTGCTCGCCCCTCTGGGCTAATACCGGATGTGCCCAGGTCTAGTTTAGGATCAGGGAGTGGAGGAGAGATAAAGGGAGCCAGCCAGGGAGTGAAATTACTAACCTGTTGTCATCTCTCATGGCACATCTCATAAAAGCTGAGTCTCTGGTTTACTATTTCATCCAATTCTCCTTTGCCCGATATATTGCAACTGTCACAGATGAATATATGTATTGCAAGTTGGACATTCATCAGGGTCTGTGAGGTGGGCATCTGCTGCAGAATTCCACTTGCTGGGAACATGACACACTGAGAATGCTTGATGTGGAGGGGTGTGTGTCTCTGTGGTGTGTGTGCGTGTGCATCTGTATGTGCCTGTGCGCGTGTGTATGTGTCTGTGCCTGTGTGTGTGTGTGTCTGTGTATGTGCGTCTTTGTGTGTGTGTGTGTGCCTGTGTGTGTGCATGTGTGTCTGTCCCGCGGTGAGGAATTTGGCCAAACGCATGGTGGGTGTGCACTCATCTGTTTTATTTTTTTAATTTTAGATGAAATTGAATGATTGCAGATCAACCTCTGGAAAATATTTTGGGCTAATTTGCTCCTCACACATTTTTCTATGCTCACTGCATGACATACGCATAGACCTGTGTACTCAGGGTGGACACAGCCTACAGGTGCTGCCCCCCATGTCATATTTAGTTGGGATCTGTCAGGTGGAGTACACAATGCATCTCCAGAAGGGGGAAGGCCAAACCTTCCCCCTGACATGGCCAGCCTGATTAAATAACTAAGGCTCCATGGATCATTCCTGTTCTTCCGTTGAGCCCTAGCAGCTGGTGGCAGCATTCACACACTAATCAGAGTTTAATTCAAACAGGCCCACATGGGACCTGGCTGCAGAGGCTAACAAAGGAGACAGGGAACCCCAACACGCTTTCATATGCACTGTGTCAACCTGAAGCCAGCTCCCACCCTCAGTTTCAATTGACAGTTAAATGTCATGTCTGTGACTGCGTGTTTACAGTAGTCATACCTGCAGGGGACCCAATTCAGAAGACATACGTATGTGGTTTGATGGAGCCAGAAAATCTGGTCTCGCTGCAGTTTCCAGGTAGACCTGCTGCTTTAATCAGGAAGGTCTGGTGTAGTGGTGCCATTTATGCTGAAGGAGCAGGAAAGGGAAATGGGTTAGTAAGTCTGTTGGTTTGTTGGAGCCTCTGGTGCAGCTCCTTCGTTGCCGCTTGATGGTACCTAGCCAGGTTCTTGGTTGTGGTTCATTGGCCCATCTCGTCTCCTCTCTAGTTGTTTGCCTGTGATGTTATTATTGCCCGTGTCCCTTCGAGGTTGTCATTGTCTGTTGAACAGCCAGGTTTTGAGTTGTTTCCTGAAGGTGATGTGGTCTTCTGTGGTTCTAATTTCTTTGGGCATGGTGTTCCAGATGTTAGCAATTAGACGTGAGAACGCTGTTCCACCAAATATCCTTTTTTCGTAGGGTTTTGCCTCTATTTGTTGGTTGTTGCTGGATCTTAGTTCCCTTCCTTAACGATACCGACTAATCTTGTCTTGGAGGAATTCAGCTCCTTGTCTGTGCAAGGCTTTGTGGGCAATGTAGAGTGCTTTGAATTTGATGTGTTTTTTGAATTTGATGTGTTTTTTTTTTACTGGTAAGCAATGTAGACTTTTCAATGCTGGGGTGATGTGGTCTATTCTGTTTAGTCTTAATAGGATTGTGGCTGCTGTATTTTGCACCCTTTGGAGTTTCTTGGTAAGTGTTTCTGGCATTTCTCGGTACAGGCTCTTTGCATAGTCAATTCTTGTGAGTATCAGGGATATGGTTGTGAGGATTCTGTGAGGGAAGGAAAGGTATGGGAGTAATCCACTGAGTATTCTTAGGATGAAGAAGCATTTTTTGGTGATTGCATTGATTTGCAGTTCCAGGCATGGTCCATTGTCCATGAGTATTCCTAGGTTGATTACTACGTTGGTAGTCTCTGGTTGCGTTCCCATGCCGATCGGCCAGTCCAGTTGTGGGTTCCTCCCCATTTAATCCTGCGGGTTACAGCATTATTAATTCCATTTATGCCTGGTTCAGCTTAAGGTTGTTCATTGTCATACAATTGTCAATGTCTGTGAGGCAGTTGTTGAAGCTGTTATTTTGTTCCTGGGTTCTGTTTGTTTTCACAATCAGTTGTTTGTCGTCTGCGTTGTTATAGGCTGTAAGTCTGTGGGTTTGAATGATTTTTATCAGTGGGCAGGTGTATATGTTGAAAAGCAGAGGAGAGAGGCTGGATCCCTGTGGGACTAGGCATGATATATTTTTAGTGTTTGTGGTGAATGGTAGTAGGTAGGTTCTTTCAGTTCAGTTAGTTAGGAATGAGGTAAGCCACTTTAGTGCTGATCCCTGTATGCCACATACCATCAGTCTTTTTACTTGTGTTGCGTGACTGATTGTGTCAAAAGCCGCTGATAAGTCCATTACTATGAGGGTCGATTGGGTATCACCATCTGCGTTTATTTTCAGGTCATCCCATACCGACAGGAGTGCTGATTCTATTCCTCCCATTGGTCTGTAGCCAACTTGTGACTGGTCAAGTATTCCTTCTGTTTCAACATATTTAAGACAAATTTTGTAGACGTCGTTCTCCACGATCCTTGCTCGGTTGGGTAGGTCGGATATCAGTCTGTAGTTGCCCAGGTCTTCTGCGCTTTCTGATTCCTTTTTCTATCAGTGGTTTAATGCATGTAGGAAGACAGTACTATTCCTCTTTTGAGTATTAGATTCATTAGGTTCTGGTAGTGTATCGCTGAGATCCTGTGGTTGAGGATTCCTTTCAAGATGTCAGGGGGGCAGGGCTCCCTTGCGGATCCTGCAAGGTTGATGTCCTTGATCAGTGTGGCAAAGGTTTCTTCTGTGATTGGTTCTAAGCAGGTGAGTTTTGCTATAATCTGCGTCTCGCCCGATGCCTGTGGTCCGGCAGTCATGGTTGTATTTCCTCGAGCTAGGTTGATGGTCTCATGGATTGTGTCTATTTATGCTACTAGGTGGTTGGTGATGTTATCACAAAGTGCTTATGTTGGGGTGATGGAATTCTTGCAGGAAGAAGAGTTTTTTGTCTCTTTGATGATTTTGAAGAGTTCTTTCTGTGGAATGTGTGCCGATTCTATCCTTGTGGCTTAGTAGAGCTTTTTTGCTTTGAGGACAGGTGATTTGTATATTTAAATTGTCTTTGGCATTTTTTTTGTCTTCTTGAGTGTATTGTTCTACATTGTTTTCCATTTTGTGATTGATTTTTTTGAGTTCTTTCAGTCTAATGTGAACCATTTTTCTGGCAGTTTTTTTGTGTGTTGTTTTGAATGTTTTTTCTGGTGCCAGTTGGCCAAGGGCCTTGGTGATCCAATTGTTGAACGTGTTTTCTGCTGTGTCTATGGTTGTTTTGGTGGGTGTTGTTTCGCTTGGGACGGTTGAGTCTAGAAGGTTTGTTATGGCCTCCAGATCCAGGTTCTTCCAGTTTCTTTTCTTGCTGGCATGGAGATGGCCCTTCCCGACCGGTAGGCAGATATGGTATGCGATGTAGAATGGTCTTAAGTAGTGGTCGTTCCATACCATTGGTGTAGGTGGCATGGATACGCATAGTCCTTCCCTTCATAAAATTACATCCAGGGTGCGTCCTGCGTCATGGGTGGATCCATTTACTATTTGCTTGAAATGCAGAGTTTCCAGGAGTGCACAGACTGAGCTTGCTGTGAAATTGTTTTCTTTTTCAAACCATATGTTGAAGTCTCCCAGTATGACTTGGTTGCCGTGGTGTGTTGATAGCATGGCGTCCACGTCCGCTAGTTTTGGGTTGTAAGAAGGTGGTCTGTAGATCAGGAGGAATACTATGTTGGTTTGGTCGTGGAGTTCTATCTTGATTAGGAGGAATTCATAGTCTTCTGCATCAGTTGTGATGAGTTGAGATGCTCAGATCTGTTATTTGTGTATGATTGCGATTCCGCCTCCTCTTTGATTTTCTCTGTTGGAGTGTGTTAGTTTATAATTTTTCAGTATTGCTCCATTCGCGATGACTTTATAGTTGCCTGATAACCAGGTTTCTGTGAGGAAGAGCATGTCTGTGCCTCCTCGGCTTAGAAAGTCATGGATTTCTATTGAGTGTTTTGCCATGGCTATAACGTTAAGGAGGCTGCAGTGTAGTTTATTTGATTTTCCTTTTGGCTTGTTGTTTGTATTGTTTGTTTGGCCCAGTGTGTTGTCAGTTGAGATTCCATTGCTGGTGGGTTTTTCCTTGTTGAGCCTGTTGGGCGGTGTGGTTCTTTGGTGACCAGTGTCTTCGTCAAGTAGACTGATAAGGGTTATGGTGGGATTGGTTGGTTTTGGCTCGTTCAGGGTGGTAAATTGTTTAGGTGCCCATCCGTTGTTCTAGTCTTTGGTGATGAAGGGCGTGTAGAAGGTGATGGAGTCTAACTTTTCCCTGATTCTGGTTGGGGCATCGTCCATGGTGTACACCGGGTTGGGGACGTTTTTGCTTACCATGCACTCGTGTGTGGAGAGGTAGCGAGCAATGTAGCCTGTCTTTGTTCTGTTCTTTGTGTTTATTGTCCAGTTTATCAGAGCTGTGGGGGTCTGTGAGAAGCCTGAAGGTGTCTCTCTAACTAGTCTCTAGGGATCTGTCATCCAGGTGGCCAGGACATGGCCATCGCTATTGGATCCAGTTCCTGGGGGTGCACCAGTGAGAGAGGATCACCTGGATGGGGGGGTCCTTGGGGAGTGGGAGTGGGACACCGGTGAGTGAGACGTGATATCCCCCTTCTTTCAACACCTTTTCCCCATCCTACAACGTAGGATATTCCAAAATACTGCTACCCCCCCTTTTTCCGACATGAACACTTTCGCACAAAATGAAAGACAAGGGACTAACATCAGAGCCGTTTACCTTACATGTCCCAATACAAGGGTCAAACAAAGGCATGCAATTGACCAGAATCACACACATCTGGCAGCCCTTTACCTTCCCCGCAAGGATAAAAGGTGGAGCATGAGAGCACAGGACGAGCAAGGCAGACCGCATGACATAAGAGCTAATCCACCATGGCAGTTCAAGAGGAAGATGGCGCATACCGAGAGAGTGACAAGGAGAGAAGCAACCTTTTTCCTTTCTGATTAAGGCCAGTGAAACCTCCGGAGATGGTAGCATAAGACCGCAAACAATAGCCAGCATGTGTTGCAGCAGGTGTCTGCAGTACACAAGACCCTACTCCGCTGATTTCCAAACCGGGAGAGACGCTTGTCTCAGAGGTACCAACTTTGACTCCAGAGAGAGAGACAGCCAAGTGGGTCATCACAGCCGGTGAGTCCAGAGGAGAGTCGATAAGAAACAGAACTGTGTTGAACGAAAAGTAGCCAACAGCTAATTTGAACTTTGAAAGGTTTAAAGAAACTATTGATAAAGGAGGGGGGAAACCAGCAACAAAGGCATCTGGCACTACTTGGGTGTTCACGCAGGAAACTCTGGGCGATTACCCAATGGTAGAGACTACTATAACCAGAAGATCTTGGGAAGAGGCGACGACAGGTCAAAGTGGTTCTACATGGGTCTTGTAAAATCCTATGTTCCGTCGAAAGTCTTTGTCCGGCAGATGTTTGTGACAGCTAAGGGAAATTAATCCTGCATGGTGAAATTAGTACATGAAAAGTGCGTTGAAAAAGTTGGCAATAGTGAACCCTGCAGAGGGATGCTAACAAGAAGGAACATAGTCTGAAGACCCATGAACAGTGTGTTGACAGGAATGAACCCGATGGAGGGATGTCCACAGTAAAATGTTTGAAAATACATTAAGGTTTGTGTAAAGACTGGAGGGGGTGTCTGTACTTCCACTCTCTATATGGTAGAGGAGAGACACAGAGGACCCCAGCCAAGATTCTCTATTATTGGTACGTGGTCGAGCAATCAAGGCCTAGCTTCTCAGGAGGTGATGCAGGCTGGTTCTTAAGTACAGTGTAGTCCCCAAGCCCCCACAAAGGAATGTCCACACACTGTATCAGTTAAAACACAGTCTTTATATAATTAATATTCAAGATTATGTACACTATCACAATAACTCACTTTGTGCTCAGGAAATCAACAATGGTAAATATATACAGTTCTAAAGTGGTACCACCAATATTATCAGATCTCATTAAAGTGCATCAACTATACTGTCAGAATGTCACACAGATCAATAAAGAGGAAACCAGCAGTAGAGAGAGGAAGGAAAGCAAGATAGTTGAACAATTGGCAGAATACTGGTCACTACCATTAAACACCAGCTCTGTGTGGAGATCACCCCACCTGGGCAAACTGTAGAATAAAGATACAGCCAGTCCATGTATTGTTCACACTAGACTTCCCAATAGTTCTGCAACCCCAAAGTACCTAACGTTGTAGCGTTCCTCGGCAGGGAATCGACGGCCCTTCTTGAGTGCCCTCCCTTTAAAGGCAGGAGTCACGGGTCGTCGAACGTCCGACGGAGAACAGGGTGAGCTACAATGGTGAAGTTGCAGCTTTGTTCCTAGCGGTGCTCGTTGACGGGGAAGCGTAAACGTCCTGCCAGGACGAGGCGTGCGGGGCACCTCGGTGTCGATAGTTCTGGCCCACAAAGAGTTTGAAGAACTGTGGCCCAGCAAGGGCGTCGAGTCGTCGGCGTCTCTGTGGTCTTTCGGTGGCAGGAAACCCACCAGCGGATGCTCTTCAGCGCATCGACAGTCAAGCCTTCTCCAGCAGGATACAGCGGCGACGATGCGGACGAGAGCGTCCTTGGATCAAATGAAGTTCTTAGGCAAACATGAGCACGGCAGCTCCGGTCAATGACAGCGGTCATCGACAGTGGCGGACAACAGTCCAGGCGCTTCTGTTTGGGATTCCGCAGCAGTCCCCATCATGGGTTGGCAGCCTGTCGAAGGTCTGTCTACCAGGGAGCTTTGGCAAAGATCAGCTGGTGCACGATGGTCCCTCGTAGCTCGGGAAGAGGGTGCCTTACCAGGTCCTTTCTGGGCCAGTCCTTGGAGGCACAGCAGCTTTCAGATTGTGAAGGAGAGCAACAGCAATTATTTTGGTCCAGCAGGGCTTCTAGGGTCAAGCTTCAGTTACTCCAGTTACTCGTGGTTCTGGACTTCAGCTTCTGAACACAAATTCTACCGGTGAGAGGCCGCCAGATATACTAGTTGGTCTCCCATTCATTCTGCTGGGTCACACTCAGGCAACCAATCGGTCAGAAGGGCATTCATGCAGGCAGGCAGCCAAACAGGTGCATAGTGCATTCAGGCCATTCATTTCTCTCCAGACACTCACAACAAGTTATGTGTATTGGGACAAGTACCCAGCCATTCAACACTCCACACTTCATTCATACCAGTTTTGGGCAGGGCTGTTTCAGTCATTGTGTCAAACACCAGATACTCGACACCCACAACACAGAATACATATTTGTCACACACTCCATTCACCCAGGTCCCACCCACAGGCATACCACAACATACAGACATTGGGAAGGCTCCAGCCAGTCTGGCCTGGACTTCACAACAACACCATATATGGAACTTCGACCCAACAGCCGCTCAGGGGGAAGGGACAGAGTCAGGGCTTCCCAGGACTTTGGGAAAAATAGGTAACAGCAATAGAAAACAAGAGGCCACAGGGGCCATCTTGTTTCCTATCAGGAATCAACTGATTCCAATGGCAGGGCCTGGGTATCCCAAAATGGAGGATACTCAGGGCACCTGTCAAATTCAGCATGGAGCTGCCACTAGCCATAACCTGCTCTGTGGGCCACTCACAGGTGCCCAAAAACATACACTAAGGGTACAGGGTTGTACCCCCACCCATGGGTGCCATAAGGGTATCCCATGGGTCTGTTCACCAAAACCAAAAGAGAGAGCTGACCGTCAGGAGTCCCACATGAACTCCTGTGCGGAAAACACAACAGAACACATGATAAAAGGCAGTAAAGGACAAGGATACGGAGGCCCTGTCCCTCAGATGCATTTCCAGCATCACAGCCCCCCCCAGCTGAGGGTAGGGTACCTAATCTCCCATGAGATAGACACCCTCATCCAGACGGTCAATTTACCTTCTGGATAGGCCATCTGCATTATGGTGACTCTTCCCTGGTCTGTGCTCTATGGTGAAGTCTAGCCCTTGCAGGCTAATGGACCACCTGAGCAGTTTCGGGTTTTCACCCTTCATCTGCATAAGCCACTTGAGGGCTTTATGATCTGTTTTGACCTTGAAGGTAGACCCTGTAAGGTAGGGCCTAAAACACCTAAGTCTCCAAACTATACTAAAACATTCCTTTTCGACAGTAGCCACCTAAGTTCTCTACCCTTGAGTTGTCTACTGATGAATATGATAGGATGTTTTCTTCCTTTGTCATCTAACTGGACAAGACAGCTCCAATTCCGGTGTCGCAGGCATCCGTCTGCACGATAAAGGGTCGGCTGTAGTCAGGCGCACACAACTCCACTAGACCAACAAGAATAGTTAGCCCCAACTGCCTGCTAGTGCCTAGATTAAACTAAACTGACCACTATTGGAGGGTCCAGCTTCCCAGTTAGGGCAGCTCAATTGTGGAACTCCCCACCTCACGCACTTAGATCTGACCAAACGTTCAACAAATTCAGAAATAATACAATAAAATGGCTCCCCGCATTCTCCCCACGTACCTACCACATGTATTGTACCTGATATGGATTTGCTATGGTGTAAACGTCAGCTATATGATGACCTGCTGTCTGCATATCGTTTGTATATGTACTTCACTGCCTACCTTCATCCTGTGGAGCTAAGAAAATTGTTTTTACCATGCTCTGTAAACTTGTAACCTCTGTAACCAAGCTGCAAGCCTTCTTGTCACATGCGCCCTGATACCTCAGGGTCCGGTGCACACAATAAATAAATAAACAAACAAACAGGTGCCCTACACAAACTCAAAGGCCCTTTGACAGTCTTCAGTCCAATTAACCTTCCTAGGTTGTTTGGGTGAAGTCAGAGCTGTCAGGGGTGCAGCTATGGTTCCATAGTCTGCCATGAAATTGCAATAGTACCCGTGAGACCCAAAAAGGCTCTCAACTGGGTTTGAGTAGTGTGAGTCTCCCAGTCACGTACATCCTGTACCTTACTGGGGAGAGGTTGGATTTGACCCCCTCCTACCTCATGACCAAGATACGTGACTTTCCCCTGAGCTATCTGGCACTTGGTGGCCTTGATAGTGAGGTGAGCCATTTTCAAGGCCTTCAACACCTTATCCAGATGTGTCAAATGCTCTTCCCAGGTGGAACTGTAGACGGCAATGTTGTCTAAGTAAGCCACACAAAAGGCTTCCAGCCCTCTGAGCGCATGATTGACCAATCTCTGGAAGGTGGCAGGGGCATTCTTCAACCCAAAAGGCATGATCCTAAATTGGTAGAGTCCCTCTGGTGTTGAGAATGCCGTCTTTTCCTTGGCATGGTCCATCAGAGCTATTTGCCAATAGCCTGAGGTAAGGTCAAAGGTGCTCACAAATTTGGCAGCACGAGCTCATCAGCCCTGGGCAATGGGTGCACGTCAGTTTTGGTGACGGCATTGACTCCTCGGTAGTCCACACAGTACCTCCAATCCTTGGTACCTGCCTGTGAACTTGCCTTGGGGACAAGGACCACTGGACTGTACCAGGGTCTGGTTGAGGGTTCAATAACACCCAGATCCAACATCTTGGCGACCTCAGCCTGGATGTGGTTCTTAACTGTATCTGACATACGGTAACACCTGCTTTTGACAGGCACACTGTCACCAGTGTCAATTTCTTGCCTACACCAAGGTGTAAGGCCTGGTGTCAGGGAAAACAGAGAGGCATACTGCTGGAGCAAAGCCCTGCAGGCCCTCTGCTGCTCTGTCGTCAGATCTGGAGAGAGATGTACTCCCTCTACTGAGCCATCCTGAGGGTTGCTATGCAGCAAATCAGGAAGGGGCTTACTCTCATCCTCTTCTTGCTCTGAAGCTAGAAAGATGCATGAGACTTCTGCTTGCCTGTGGAAAGGCTTGAGCCTGTTAACATGGAATACTTGAGGGGCTACCACTGGGATTCCCATGTCAACCAGACAATTGACTTTGCCCATCTTGCAGATGATCCTGAAGGGTTCAGTCCACTTGTCTGCCAAAGCTCTAGGTTTGGTAGGCTCCATCACAAGGGTTTCCTGTCCTGGAGTCCAATCCACTTGCAAGGCTTTAAGGTCATGCCAGTACTTATTTAATTCCTGGCTGGCCTTGAGATTTGCTGTTGCTTGACCCATCATCTGTGTCATCCTCCATCTGAGGCCTAACACATAGTCCCCCTCTTGCTTGGCGGGACCTGGAGGTGTGGCCTCCCAACCTTCTCTGATCAAGGCAAGGGGCCCCATCACGGGATGTCCAAAAAGTAACTCAAAGTGGCTGAAACCAACACCCTCTTGGGGTACCTCTCTGTAAGCAAACAACAGGCATGGCAGGAGGAGATCCCATTTAGTGGCTCTTCCAAAGTGCCTTGCATGCCCTTGAGAGTTTTATTAAATCTCTCAACCAGACCATTGGTCTGGGGTGGTAAGAGGTGGAGAACTTGTAGGTTACCCCACACTCTTTTCACAGGGTTTTGGTGTAACTACACATAAACTTGGATCCTCTGTCAGAGACAACCTCCTTAGGGAATCCAACATGGGTGAAAATGCCCAGGAGAGCCCTGGCAACCACCTTGGCAGTTACAGTCCGAAGAAGTATAGCCTCAGGGTACCTGGTGGCATGATCTACCAAGACCAGGATGAACCGATGTCCACCTGAAGTGGGAAGGTCAAGGGGACCGACAATGTCGATGCCCACCCTCTCAAATGGTGTGCCAACCACTGGCAATGGTTGCAGTGGGACAATGACACTGCCTCCAGTCTTGCCAAACAACTGACAAGTTGGGCAGGTCCTGCAGTGGCACTCCACCTCAACTTCCATCCGTGGCCAGTAGAAATGGGCAGAGAGCCTCTGCTTAGTCTTCTTGGTCCCAAGTTGACCAGCCAAGGGCTCCTCAGGCACCAACTGAAGAAGGAAGGGCCTGTAAACCTGGGGTACCACCAACCTCTTGAGGGCACCAGGTTTAGGCTTAGTGGGCTCACTAAAAAGGAGCTCACCCTCCCAATAAATCCGGAACGTCCTAGGCACTTCTCCTTGTGCCTGGGACAGGGCCTGTTTCCTCAGACCCTCGAGGGAATGGGACTCTCTCTGTCCCTTACAGAAGTCCGCCCGGGAGGGTCCCCCTCCAGCTAACAAGCATTGAAGGTCGGGATGATCCTCCGGGTTGAGAGCCTCTCCCACAGGAAAGTCTTCTGGCTCTTCTCCCACAGGAGTTGAGACTGGATTCACCATTGGACCCAGCCCGTCCGGAGCATGGATCCCAATGGGTGCTGTCGGAACAGCAGTAAGAGCAGGGGCTCCCTCCACAAAGGTGGCCTTCTTACTCTTCCGTTTCCTTCGTGCCTTGGGTTTACCCGTCGGCAAGAATACCGGGCTCACAGCCGGACCCTGTGTGACCTGCGATCGGGTGACCGCCACAGCAGCCATGTGTAGACCATCCGTGATCATCCGCAACTCTACCAAATAGTTTCCCAACAAAATTTTCGCAGGCTCGTTGTTCTGAACCTGGACCAGAAGCTTTGCTGTCTTGTCTCCAATCGTAATGTTGACTAAGGCTACAGGTGATAATTTGGGAGGCCCACAAGCTAACCTGGTGGTTCTCAGAGGAGCACCTACATAGTCCTCTGGCTTGAGCAGGGTCCTGTCCACCACTTTCATGCTTACCCCAGTGTCCCTCAAACCAGTGGAAGGCTGGCCGTTCAAGAGGACACTTCTCAAAAACCTACGAGTGTTCTGTGGAATAGTCGCCAGTACTTCTGCATAATGGCCCCAGGCCCCAAAGGACACTAAGGAAATCTCTACGGGAGAACTGAAGGTGATCCCAGTAGAGGAGGGGAGGACAGTGGCCTCCAGTTCTGGTATGGAGTAGGGGTAGATCAGGCTGACAGCCTGGACTCCAAGTGCCTTACCCTTACACTTGGGGTCACCCATTCGGTGATCCAGAGCCCCACAATCCCAACATGTGCTGGGAGTGCGGGGTATGGTACTGGAACCACTGGGACCCTGCTTTGCAGCAGGCGGATCACTACTCTTACTCCCACCCACAACAGACTTATCCCCATTAGGTTTTTGGGTCTTCAGAGAGGAAGGTTTTGGTTTACCCGACTGTGACTACTTTTAGGACTCCTCCACTTTCTGAGAGGCCCCCTTTTCTTTTTCCTTGTCCTTCCCACTGGAGTCCTTAAGGGACACCCGGTGAAAGACCCACTTGTCAGCCAACCTAGCCAGCTTAAAGGGGTCGAAAATGTTTTGGTCAGCAACATACTGACGCAGCTCTGGTGAACAGGCTTTGGAAAAATGCTCAAAAAGCAAGAGGTGGGACAATTCAACAAACGTTTTCACTTTGTGACCATCAATCCACCCCATCATATTCATGTGCGCAGCACTCACCCAGTCAACCCAAGACACATTCTCTCGTTTCTTAAAATCCCTGAACCGTTTAAGGTATTGGGTCAGTGTTTTACCAAACTTGGCAATTAAAGCGCACTTCATGCATTCATACTGACCTCTTTCTTCCACACTCAGTTTCAGAATACAGTCATATCCAGTTTGAGGCACTCTGCTTAACAAACACTTAGCCTAATCTCACTTATCAACATCATGGATTGCACAAGCCATTTCAAACGCTTCAATCCATTGGAGGATATCAGAACCCTCCGCATACAAACCAACCAATATTTCATTAACTTAGTTGCTGGGGACCTGACACTCTCAACTGTTTTAGCTGAAGTCTCCACTTGAGCTTTCTCTAACTGGATTTGCTGACATTCAGTGTCCTTGTCTTTGAGTTCAAGATCCCTATTCTTCAGTTTCACTTGCTGTGCCAACTCCTCTTTCTTAATCTCAGCATCTATTTCCAATTTGCAATATTCAAAGGCCCATCTTAATAACTCAAGATCCAAGGAAGTGCTGGGGTTTGGAACAGAGACAGCAGGAATGGTGGCGTTCCCAGAATTGGATTTGGCGACAACTCACGGGGTAGAGTCCTCATTGGTTGCATCCCCCCTTCAAGAGTTTCACAATCGATCTGGTAGTCCACCAGGGCAGCTGTCAGCTCAGCCCTAGACTTATCCACAAAGTCTAACTCCCTGGCTTCACAAGCACTCTGGAGAGCCTCTAAGCTCATCCGAGTCAATTTACCATTCGCAATAGATTCCATTGCTTGTAATGCAGTTATCTTGTACACAACTAAACCTTAATTTAACAAAGTGCAGATATCCTTCGTAAGTGGCAGCTTATACACTGATTCTTACAACCATAAGCATCCCACGGCTGCCACCAGTGTAAAGACTGGAGGTGGGTGGTCTGTACTTCCGCTCTCTATATGGTAGAGGAGAGGCACAGAGGACCCCAGCCAAGATTCTCTATTATTGGTATGTGGTCGAGCAATCAAGGCCTAGCTTCTCAGGAGGTGATGCAGGCTGGTTCTTAAGTACAGTGTAGTCCCCAAGCCCCCACAAATGAATGTCCACACACTGTATCAGTTAAAACACAGTCTTTATATAATTAATATTCAAGGTTATGTACACTATCACAATAACTCACTTTGTGCTCAGAAAATCAATAATGGTAAATATATACAGTTCTAAAGTAATAATAATAATAATAATTTTAATGTGACATAGTTTAAATAATAAACTTTACACATATACTAAAACCATACATTGAATAAAATTCCAATACAATACAATATATATACATTAAAAAATTCAACTTCAAATAATGCAGAGTTATAGTGATTCGTTCACTGTCTCTATAATTCATCGTCTACCATGTAAACCAGAGGTACTAATCATTTTGCCTCATAGTCATGGGTATAATCAACTATTTTATGATACACTTAGCAATATCACAGTTTCCATATAGGAGCGCAACCTGGCCAATTCCCACCAAGCATTATATAGATATGCCCAACTTAACTTCTACCCTAAGCCAGATAGAATAAAGTGCTTTTAACAATCTTATGCTATTGGTGTTGATACAATGATTCCAGAAAAGCATGTCCCCTATGGTTTCCATGTTATGTACATGCTTTCCCAGATGCGTGATTATATCATCTATCATTGCCAAACATTCCGTGAGTACATGCTTAGCTGTCTCAAGATGTTCCAAATTCCTACAGAGACGGCAGTAGCGTATATCTTTGGGTAGCTTATCTATCACCCCTGTGTTCATCCTTATGGGAAGATATTCAATTCTTAGTAGCAGTATAAATCTCCTGAGCCTAAGGGATGGGCATAGCGACAAATATGTCTGCGGTTTCTTATATGTGTATAATCTATTTTGCACAAAGCTATATCTTTTTAGCTTGCGTAGATGGTCAAAATTTTCAAGCCAATCCCACAGCTCTAGCCTTCTCCCCATAAGAGATTGCATCGCTTCAGTATATGACCCTTCACGATGTCTCCAACAGATGTCTTTGAGTAATTGTTCCATTTGATCTTTAAATTCTCTAATGGGACCCTCAGTGTTACTTTTCAAAGGAATGACATTAGTAGGGCATTACCCTTGCCGTACACCATTTTTAAATAAAATCCCATCCTCTTTTTCAGTACCTGCGCTTTTTAACGATATAAAGCCCCAACTCCAATCTCAATAGCGACATGGGTATACAAGCCGAAGTCCAGGATCCTTCGCCCAGAATTTTCCCTCCACAATTTGTAGCCAATCTAGATCCATTTTAATCAGGGATTCAAGGCCATAGACTATCATGGGGAAAAAACCTGGATATAAAGATGGCGGGTTCCCCATAGTGTAAACCTCCCTGTTTAGTTGTAAAGCTTTTGAAGAGGGCAGTAATTTGTGCTGCTCTTGTTTTCGGTGGTGTTTACATGTAGAGTAGTCACCTTTGGGTTCTAGCTCTATCCCAAGATATTTATATACCGGGGCATATGAGATTACAACACTATCAATGCGAAGTAGTACACGTGAAGATCTTTTACTTGTGTATCTCATCACTTGTGTCTTCTCCGCATTAATAGTGAGCCCGTTATGTGCAGAATATTCCCAGAGGGCTATTGCCGAACGTCCTAATCCACTGATAGTATGATCAAATATAACTATATCATCCGCATATGCGAGAACCAGACAAGGGGTTTTACCTATGCTGGGAGGGCAATTTTTGCAGTAGCTATTTTCAAAGGAATGTCGTGAACATATAGATTGTATACAAGTGGAGCAGTCACGCATCCCTGCTTCACCCCTCTATTCTGTAGTACTTTCTCCGACACATGACCGTCCTGGTCTAATTTTAATTTCACCTTAGTGTTCTGATGTAGTAGCCTAAGGTAATACAGAAGATCAACTGGACAACCTTAATTTTCGTAGCTTCGTCCAGAGTTTTTCTCGTGGGATGGAATCGAATGCGGCTTTGAAATCTACAAAAGAGCGTAGAGGGGGGTTGCCCCACCTTGTAGGGCCCTACTACGCATATAATCCACAACCAATAGGTTGGGGTAGTGGAATACTCCGTTCTAAAGCCGCATTGGAATTTACACAATATATTGGCCTGATCAACCCATTTCTGGAGTTTTTCCCAATAAAAGTGAGGCGAAAATTTGCCTTGTACTGTCTAACATAGAAAGTAATCTATAGTTGTTGGGATCAAATCTATTTCCTTTTTTAAATATAGGAATTAGAATGGCCGATTGCCAAGAGCTTGGGATTTTTTCCTGTGCTCAAAATTTTTGTGAACAAAATGTTCAATTACTACAGACCAAAACTCCGGGTTGCTCTTTATTACAATATTGGCCAGACCATTTGGACCAGGTTGCTCTGGAAGATTTCAGTGCTTTAATCGTAGAAAAGATGGATTCATAGGAGATGTCCATGGAAGGGTCAGTTGGAGTTTTACCTATCTCAGTCATCTCGTCATATTTAGATTCTACATTACGCTTTTCCAGGAACCTGGTCCACTCTGCACTAGATATTGGGTTTGCTAACTGCCGAG